>OX443562.1:95815348-96415348 GCA_949372485.1 Cheilosia soror
AACCATCTGTCACTATTTAACTGTCGGATAACACCCATCTCTTAGAAGGAAAGAAACCACAAATCAAAACTCACCTCGTAATATTCACCAACTGATTATAGGAAAGCCTTAGCGTGACCAGTTTTCTTGTATACAGGAATATTTCATCGGGCAGTGTGACCAGCCGATTTTTACTCAAATTCAACTCTAACAGCTCCGCTTGGTCGACGAACAACATCAAAGGCAGTTCAGTTAGATCATTGCCAGAAATCGTAATATTTTCAATCGCCGTCGAATTGGCAAAAATATCCGCAGGTATTGTCTCCAAATTACAGCTAAGACGAACCTCCTTAAGGACCGGCAAATTAGACAGCAATCCCGCTGGCAAATGCTTCAATGGCACCCGATTGTTATTCAACCGAAACAAGGATAAGTTCTTATTTTCAGCAAACAATCCCACCGGCAGCGATGTGAAATAGTTTCCATTAAGATTTATATTCGTGAGATTCTTCAAAAGTGAAAACACATCCGGACGGAAGTATACAATATTATTTGCGCTCAGATCAAGTTCAGTTATCGAGGACACTCCCTCGAACGCCTCCTTGGTGAGATTTGTCAAATTGTTGCTCCAGATATTCAATTGCATAAGTTTCTTTTGATTTCGAAATATACCAGGCGGTAGATCCTGTAGATTGTTATGGCCCAATTCAAGGAAATTGAGATTCTCCAGCGATTCGAAAATATTCGGCGAAAGTTGAACTTTATTCGAACGAAGGTTCAACCATGTGAGATTCTTGAGATCAGCGAACACATCGTCTGGCAGTTCGGATATGCCATTCGAACTGAGTCGTAAACGACCGAGATCTTGAAGTCCTTGGAAGTGACGTTTAGATAGGTAACCTGCTAGCTCGCCACTTTCGAACAGCAATTGAGTGACACCAGTGATGCCGAGTCTTTGTAGAATAATTTGAATTGGCTGCTGTGGTGGGAGCGGGCAGTGGCGCATCTGTACCACTGGAATATTGCCGATGTTCATCTTGGGTAGAAGACTAAACTCCGATGGGTCTATGTGATGACAGTCGATTTGGACATGACTGTTTTGTCGTATGCGAACCATTATTTTCGGATCGATTCCATGACCGGGACAGGCAATTTCAAAATCAATCGATGAACAGTGACAGTCCGATGTGCTGGCTATTTCTTCACATTCTTCACGCATCTTTAGCGCGTGTAGGACCGATGAGCTGGTCCTCGTCTGCTGGGCAATGGTGAGGAGAAGCAAAACTATGGACAGCAGACTGATGATACTACGGTTGTTGGTCATTTTGATAGTTTTCTTGTTAAAGTCGCTTTTTTGAATTATTTAGTTGGTTCCAATGATGCAATCTGAAATGAAAGATAAGGGAGAGAATGTTAAAGTTAAATGTCTGTCTTGCTTTTGAGATATGTATAAAGTAAAGGATATTTCAGAAAATATTGATGGTACCCATTTTTAAGAAAAATTTCCACTTATGTCAACTTGATCAAAGATACTAACTGAAAGAAGTTCCAACTTACGAACAGAATAGAAAAATAAAATAAGACGGCATGAAAACAAAAATAATATTCTGTATTATGACAAAGCATGCAATAAAAAAATTACTCCATTTTGCTATCAAAGTTCCAAACGTGCCGATTTCCCTGCATGACATTTTTTTTACAGCGAAAACTTGTTGACCACTTACCGTGCAGTCTAATCTTACCTTAAGGACATCCATTAATCGAATCGACCATCCACATCAGTACAAACAAACATAACGGCAATGTAATGTTACACATTGAAAATAAATAATCAACACGATTTGAGGAAAATCGACATCCTATCCGCCATCGGCGTCGTCCTGCGGTCTCGTTTTGCTGCCGCAAATTGAAAACCAAAAAACAGCCAATGTGATACCATGTCCAGGCACCACCCAACCGCAGGATCAAAGCACTAACGACATATCTAGAGTGTGTATGTGTACCGCACACGGAAGTGTGCTTTCCAATCGGAAGGATCTCATTTGGTTTCGGTCTGTGTGTTTATGACTGTCGCGTCGGGTTACTGTTGATAATTATTAATAAAATTGTATTGTAATGGTAAAGTTGGTGCTTCCAAGTGGATTCCCGTTAATTGACTACATCCTATGTCCTATATAGTAGTGTGCGACTACCTCTCTCTCTTTCTCTACTTTTAATTAATTGGTAATTTCATTCAACTAAAGTTTTACAGTCCTTCTGTGGGTTTTTGCACATTTTAATAGTCCAGGACTTTATTTTCCAGTTATTTGTCCAGTTTTTCCTATACTCGTTGTATGGCAGACACTTTTCAGTTGATTTGATATAATGCGAGACTAATTGAATGTTTATGCCTAAACGGGTTCCGGACAGGCTGTGTGGGCTTTCGTCTGATTTACGGATTTAATAGCCAATTTGGATTTGTGAAGTTGTTTTGGGTTTTTGTTTATTTTTATTCTATAATTGGATAAGGAGAAAAGAAAATTTTCCAAAACGAAACGTGACAGCCTTCAAAGTGGCTTTTATTTTATATTTTTTTTTCTGGCTCTCTATTTCTTTTGTTGTTTCCATTTGATTTGGAAAATTTTTATTCTCAAATGTTTGTCTGTGTTTTTCTTGAGATATGCTAATGAGGGTGCCGGTAATAAGGGATGAATATTAAATGCAAATAATAGCAATGAGCATTTGGTAAATGGAGGGTCGATTTTAAGGTCCTTTGTGAAGTGTTTTGAATAAGTTATGATGGTGTAGGCGAATGATTTATTTTTGAACCGTCTACATAGAGATAGACAGCTATATTGTTTCGCCTATTGACAGAGCTTAATAATGTGAATATTATTTACACAAATCCTGTTGGGTAGATTATTTATTGGCATAAAAGATTTTCTGGTACCTACTTTGAATGGATATTTAAAGTCAATACTAAAATTGACGTGTTTTGGGGCAAAAACAGGTAACATGGGGGAAAAATTAGTAAGAAGAAACACTCGGCATCGACAAATTGGTCAGAGTGTAAGAAATAGTCGGCTTTAGATTTAAGGTGATAAGGGCTTTCCACCTCGGCTCTGTTAATACATCTTAAAGAACAACAACTCTTGTCAGGCGCTGATTCTTTGGACTGGACACCATGGCACCAGAGTCTTTAATTCTAAACCAGATGATTAAGGAAGGGCCTCACTGCACGTACATGTAGAAAAGAGCTTCCACCAACTTGGGGTTCACAACTAGTGGTTATTGGCTGAGGACCAGACTATCTGGATTAATTCTGGAAACATTTTTTGGACAAGGGAAATAGAAAAAATTGGTTCTATTTGAGAGCTGTGTACTACAAGACCGAAGGAATAGGTCGCTGTTCGAGATCTGAACTAGAAAATTACTAGATGTTGAACTAACGTGTCTAAAATGCAAACTGCCGCATAAAAACGATTGCTTGGTGGAACCGTGACCTATGTAGATTTCGTATAAGATTTCGCTTTAAAACCCGGTTAGTAGAACTCGGGCTTGACAGGAAAAAAAAATTGTCTTCACAGTGAGCGCACTGGGTCACTGGTGTACAAATGAGCAATGTGTCTCAAGTTCGATCCCCGGTAAAACCCAAACTACATCTGATAAACATCCGAGACTACCAACAATTGTCCTGAGAAAGATTCTTATTTCAGTCGTTCGGACTGGGCAAAAAATTGTAGTTCCTTCCATTTGGCCAAAAATAAAATCTCACACAATGGTTTTAAGAAGCCTATAGGGTGCCTTACAATTACCAGACTTGTTGCGACAAAAATGTAATTAATTATTTTATCTTCGTCGACACAGAGGGCGCTTTCGACAACCTTACTTTTATGAGCTTGCGCGGTTCTGCTAGACAGCATGCAGTAAATGAAACCCTCTTTCGCTGGATCAGTGCTATGCTTAAAACAAGGCACTGTATGCAAAGGCGGAATGTGCATAGTAGCTAAAAGCTGACTCTGACTCTTGCCAGTATTCAATCCTACTGATGTCATTTCTCTACATTCGGAGAACGCTTGCAGTCAATCATTTCAAGATGGAAGTCGTCCGTCTGATACAGCAAATGCAACGCTCTCATTTAAGAAGTCGTTACTTTAACCGCCAGTTTAGTAGTCCAAAAGTTTATTTACTCAACGTAAACGTGACTAAAAGCACACATAAGAAAATTGTAGTTAGTTAGTTAGTTTAAAGTGGCCCTCGATGAGAGAAAAACTTAGGCTGTTGTGCATACCACCGGGATTTGGGGAGCTCCCTGTGATGTCACAGTGACCAGGAACCCAGCAGAGGGTGAGGTTGTATTGTACAGCTATCTCGTTAAGAGATACGCGGCAATCTTCCACCGCCTTAGATCCTATTTCGCTGCAGCGAATATCCATGGATATTAGGGATTATTAGCGTGGCTAACAATGTATATGACGAAATCCCTTTTGTGATACCGAATTAATCGCTGTAGCTTGACGAATAGCTGTAATTTCGGCTTGGAAGACACTGCAGTGTTTCGAAAGACAGAAGGAGAGGCCCATATTCAATTCTTCTGAAAAGACTCCAGCGCCCACTCCCTCTACTGTGTTAAAACCGTCGGTGAATATTGACAGTGTTTTGTGTAGGACCTTTTTTGAATCCAATTGGTAAAGCCTTTTACGAAGTTGATTTCCATAAGCAGATAGTCGGTACTCGGTAGTAGTGGGCTGGGGGATCATATGTAGAAGGATGCTTTCGTGCCCAGACGGTTGTCCTCTCCAGTGTTTTCCTTCCCTTAATCTGATAGCCACGTTTGTGGCATATTCTTCAATGACGATGTCTAGTGGAAGTAAGTTAAGCATGGTTTGCGGCGGTTGGAGATATTCTCAGTGCGTCCCTGATGCACAGGCATGCCAAGCGCTGAGTCTTCTCTAAGACCTTTAGATTGGAACTTTTGTTCAAGGCCGGCCACCACACAAAAATGCCATATAGAATTATCGGTCTTATGACCGCAGTATAAAGCCACTGCATTATATTGGGTTGTAGGCCCCAATCTCCTTCTGTTACAGGACAAGCAAACTTTGGAACTCACTTCCTGGGGATATATTTCCAGAAGACTACAATTTGCAGCAATTTAAGTGCAGAACTAACATACATCTGCAAGCATCTCGGAGCGCGGATGAAGCGTTATAGGTTTGCCTTTCCCGGGCCGACAGCCCTTTTACAGGAGTATAGAGCCACTAGGGATTTTCCAGCGCGTTCCGCAATATTTCCTCTCTATAAGAGCTTCCTGTCCAGCCTCAGCCCCAGATATGCGCTGCTAATGAACTCAAGTGGAATGCCTTTGAGCCTTCGGGGAGTGACAACGGGTAGCTTCACCTTCCTTGTAAATAAGACTAACTCCGTTTTCGTCCGGTTGACGCTAAGCCCGCAACTGTCGGTCCAGGAGACTAGTTTACGTAACGCGAGTTGCAGGATGTCGGAAAGTGTAGAAAATTGTAACTATGGTACGAAATGTGATGCGAATAAACTCAAACAAGTCATTGGCAAGCGCCCCTTTTTGAATGTCATGCCCAGTTCCAACGAATGTCTCAATTATCTTGCCTAATCAATTGTTTTAAACTGAATTTCCGAACCTGTAGACAAACACTAATCACAGCCTCATTTTGGCACCAGCAACAAAGTACTCAGTGGACTTTCACTGGTGTGTGTTCGTTTTTTTTCCTTAAGACCATTATGTGACTTAATGAGGCTAATAAGTGGAAAGTAATGGTAACAGTATGCTTCCATCATTAAAAGTCACACATGGGGAAGTTTGTTTTTTTTTTGGTTTTTTTTTGTCTTTCACTGTCATTCCGGTTGGCATTCGATTTGTGCTTACCTTTCGACTTTGTTTCTATGTTTGGTGTTGGTTTTGTGAAGAAGAAAAAATGCAAATGCTGTGTAAAACATAGACAATAGTTTTTACAACAATTACCCCCATCGCCGGATACACATTTACCATTGTCATGTCGCAAATGGATAGGAGAATGCTGTGCTGAACGAAAATCTACGAACACGATTCCCAAAGACCTCTGAGAACGTCCAGTGCGATGGGAAAATAGAGAAAACCTTTCGTAGACACTTTTGCACTTTTGCACTTTTGCAGAGCCTATGGCTGTGACAGTATAATTTATATCTCCTACTGCAGCTTCTCTCTTTAATTAATTTAATAAATTTCATTTATTTCGCACGAATTGGTTGTGTGGGGAAGAACAAAAAAAAAAAAAAAAAACAGTCCGCACAGCACACAATCAAAAACATGAAATCTACTACCATACTACAGCCCTGAGGGCGCCAGTCATACATGGAAAGTGTTTGTACAACCCCTTCGTTTGGGAGCTACAACTTTGTAATTACATTTCGTACTTAAAATCCAATGTGTAATTCCATAATGTTGTAATTAATGTTTTCCAAAGTTTAATGTAGTAAAAACGAAGGAGCACCAGATAGCGCCATATACGAGGAGTGTTGCTGCCGCCACTTGAGAGCGGGCGACAACATTTCAAGTTGCCGTTTTAAAGTTTCGTTGCTGAGCATATAGGACCGAACCAGGCATATAGAACTCTGTGTTATCTTTGTGGCAGGCAAATACGTATACAAACAGGGCTTTAACACAACAAAATTTCTGGAACTGAAGTAGAATAAAAGTTCATTCCTTAAGAAAATAGCCACCGCAGACGCTGTGCAGCAGCAGTACGACTACGAATTCACCACCCCTTTTGAGATGTTGTGCAACAACACAAGCTGTGGCAAAAGTTTCCTTTGGCAACTTTTTTCTTCGCTGTCATCTTTGACTTTGAATTTGAATAGAAAAGCCTGCTTGATAGTGGTTGTGATGGTGATGGTGACGGGGATGGTTATTCGGTGGTAATGCCGCAGATAATGGTTTCTAGTGAGGGTGATGAATTCTGGTCTTTGTGGTTGCAGAATAAACTTTCGAAATACCATTTTGCGCAGTGATAGAAAATGTTTAAAAAGTTTTCGCCAACGAGGAGAGAACGATTCTCTTCGTTGGGCTTAGACTTGAAGATTTTAGTTGGCTATGACGGCTGGTATGGGGGCGGCGAATTGAGAATAGGAATCCTTTGGGCGATAATCTTTGGTTTCGGCTGTCTTTGGGTTATATGCATTCGGACTTATGTATCGAAATGAATTGTTAATTGAATTTGAACATTTCATAGAGGAATTGCTTTGTGTAGTGTGCATTAAGCCTTGAGCGGTAGATTTACCAGAAAATTTATTGAAAAGGGAGAGAAAAGTTTTCAACAGAAAAGGGAAAATGCGTAATAAGTCTGAAATAAGTCTTCACATCTCTGTGAGGTCAGTTGAGACATCATTATCCTTGTTGTAGATTTTCCAACGTGATTTAAGGTCGTTGGGAATATTTTTAGGCAAGGTGCTAGACTTTTCTTTCAACGATCGGGGATAAGCTGTACCTAAGTTTGT
Source organism: Cheilosia soror (assembly GCA_949372485.1). NCBI lineage: Eukaryota > Metazoa > Arthropoda > Insecta > Diptera > Syrphidae > Cheilosia > Cheilosia soror. The sequence continues at coordinate 95,822,816 of OX443562.1, forward strand.
GGCATTTTTATTATAGTGGAACTTTATTTATTTTTGTAATTGTCGTGTGACATGATTGACGTGACTTAATTCTCATGACCAATGTCCGTGGAGATGTGCTGCAAGTCACCAACATGACATATAAAATAAAATCATATCATTCATGTTAACTGTGTCACCGTGTCATGATGTGTAATCCCCTACAATGCACCGGTCACTCACCCTTTAATTCAGCTCAAGCCGAAGCGAACATGTCACGGATTTAAAAATTCTGAAATCAAATAAAGAATTATGCTTGCCAATCGCGGCTTCTTTGGCCTAAAAGGGGAATTATCAATTAAATTCGCAAGGCCTTATTAAGAAACGTTAAAATGATTCTATATAAGGAACCCATAAATCGGAAGTAGCATGGACTTTATCGAGAGAGGATGAAGGTTCTTATCTTTGTTTGTTTTGAACACAAAATTCTGGAAATTTTTTTCGGACCTGTTTATGCGCTGAGCTGATGGGCTTTTGAAAAGTACAAAAAAATAAAAATAGTTGGTATGCAACAGGCATGTAAATAAAATACCCTAGGCTTGGTTTCGCACAAACGTTCGTTTGTGTGAGTTTTATTTTTGGGACGAATGGAAGGGACCCACAGTTTTATGCCGAGTCCAAATGGCTGAATTAAGAAGCTTTTTCAGGGCACTTATATTCTTGGATGCTTGGCAGGTGTTCGCGAGAGGTGGCGCATTGGAAAAAACCTTAAGATGTAATTGGTGTTTTTTTGGGGACCCCTTGCACACAAGTACTTTACACCGGTTACAACAGTGCAAATCAGTCGTCTCAGATGTCAAGAACACATAGAGCAAATGAGCACCAAAGAGTCTTCAAACTCGAGCCGTGGGGACAAGTCAATATAAACAACGACTTCGCGCACACAACTTGAGAGGGGCCTAAAACAGCTTGGAGGGGGAGAAGTTAGCAGATGGCAGCACTAACTGAAGATTAATATTGGTTGAGGAACTGGTCCAGCTAGACTGTAGTACTACCTAAGTAAGTAACTACTATCTTTCTATATAAAACTCTAGAAATTTTCTCTGTTACCTCAAAGCGCGAACATTTCTGAACAGATTTCAATGAAACTTTTTTTTTAATGTTTCTTAAGACTGTGATATGGTTTTAGGCTATGTCTTTCATAGCCACGTCCTTTGGAACAGTTTTTAACCGAAATAATTTTTGTTCCTGCCTATTCTCAAATAAGTATGTAGGTACATTATATACTTATTGAGAACAAAAAAAAATACTTCAGGGCTGTTTTTGGTCGTGGTTCTGCTTTGTGGTGGTACATTGCAGAAAAACTGTCTTAAGAATACAAATTGTAGGTACCTTTCATTCATCCCGATAATTAAGTGGTGGTCTATTTTTTTTTGTTTAAATGGTGTTTCCGTACGCACAGAAATGTAAACAGTCGAAAGTAATCATTCGGAAGACCCATTCCTTCCACAAGTCGTTCTCATCAATCCTAATCAGGTCTGGAATAATTTCGTTTTATATTCCATTTAACTTCTATATGAAATTTTCAGACTTTTAGACACACAGATATCTTCGCCTTTTTATTTGTACTTATTTGACCAATAAAAACCAACATTACCCACAAAATTGAGAGAAGAGACAAATATCCAGATATTCCCATCACCAGACAATACCATGCCCAAGAAGCTCGACAAGGGCTTACGGAAAACCGAGCAGCTTAACTTATCTTTTATGTAAGCGGGCACACATACGCTTCCTGCACTGAGTATACATATATAACGAATGCAACATATCTTCCACACCAAACAGGTGGAAGCGCCCAGCAGCAAGGAAGAACAAATGAAATAAAAATGCACGAATGTGGGGGAGTCGACCCTCCTTATTGGCATATAAAAATGAAACGACAAGGTATTATGCCGCAAACCCCCATTTTATTGTCCATTAAAAATTCGAAATGAGAACAGAGGACGACGACCAGAACCGAGGAGAGAATCCTCATACTCATACTATATCGGTTGGGAGGGAGACAGAGTAAACAGCACAAAGTACCATACTCAAAAGGATCCGTTTGCTCCGAGCAAAGTACACCCATTATCGGTGGCCGGTGGTTCAAGAGAAACGTCTGCCGGGCTACTCTCGCTAAAATGAAGATGAATTGTTCTAGGTATAGCTGGGGGATGGGTCTCTTTAGGAGAAGGATCGTAAAAATAAGCCAAGCACCAGCATGAAACTAGGAAAATTTTTAAAATAATAATTAATGACAATTAAAAAATTATTATTTAAGTGGTCCATAAATATGTATAGGTACAGAGGGTAACATCTCTACCGCATAATGGTCGGTTTTGTAATTCCTTACTATCGCCAGCTTAGTGTATTGTCAGTGGTAGACTGTATATAAAATTGCAACTGACAGTTGACAGTGAAATAAAGAAATTTTAATTAAAACTGGCGAAAAGCTCAATTGTCCTTATTTTACTTACAACAACAACTAATGAGATTATGGCTTTTTTTTTGTGTGTTTTATGCTTCTCATTGTTTTGGCCATTAATGGAAAATTAAATAGCCGACGAATGGAGGAGGAAAAAGATAATAAAACAAACAAAATCGCAGCACGAGTTGTGACAACTTTTGATGGATGATAAAAAGTTTTTAGACAGATTTTCTATTGTTTTCGACGAATTTTAATGGATTCTTAATGAATTAACAGCCGTTGTGAGTTGTTGGTGTATTTTCCTGTGAAAGGAAGCATACTTTTGGGGGAATGTTGTAAAGACAATTTAATAAGCAATGCCCTCGCCATGGCATAACGACTATAGGACGTTGGCATTAAAAAAACAAACACGTGGCAACAGGAGACAATTTGCAAATTGATATTCCAAAAAACGACTAAGGAACTTGAGTACTTTGTCATTATTTTTGGTCGTTGGGCGGGTTTACTAATATCTTCTCTATGGAAAAAAATTCAACATCTGGAGGCAGTGTTTATTTATCTCAATAAAATGTTGTCGAAATAGATTCGACAATTTTACTTCCATTGGAATTTGGGGATAGAATTGGATATGGTTGTCAACTTTTGGAGAACATAGCGATCGAAGGGCGATTCATATTAAAACCCATGCTGAAAGTCATCCGGATGAATCACCAGAAAACGAAGTTTATGTCGAAGAATCTCATTGTCGCTTAAAATGGAAGAAGATTTTGGCCCTTAAAGATAGCAACTACAAATTTTTTACAAGCAAAACAGCGCTAAATGCTTTTCTTTGTCGCAATTTTAAGTCGGGCTGTTTAATAGTCGTTAATTTGGTAGAATTTTAGACCTAAAGAGTTTTTCAATGTTGGCAGTCTGTGGCGGCCATGTTGTTTTGGTGGCGGCTGTCTAATAGGGTGTCACTGCTGTCAAATCGGCATGTCGAAATGAATTTTACTATCAAAATGAGTTCGTCAGTGCAAACGTTGCTCGCGTTGTGCCCATTTTACGGCAGAAGCGGTGACCCTTTGAAGTCGACTCTCTTACAATTGCTGGACAAATTCGAGACCACCAGTTCTGTAAACAGTCAATATGTGTACGTCAGATAAGCCTCAGATCGGCATAAAACATTCCGGCGGTCAATTCCCCACAAGTTGGCCTTTCGCAAACCTCAATATGGTGAATTTTCTGTACAAGATCCAACTCACCCAGGAGCTCAACGTAAATTACCGTTTGTTCTTTGATAGGGCTTCAGACCGTTTAAAAGAGGGCCTACTTTTTTTCGAAAAAAAAAAAAAACATCTTAGCGACGAGACGCATTTTTGGATGAATAGCTATGTTAACAAGCAAGATCGCCGTATGTGGGACAACACCAACAATCCATACAAGGTTTACGTTTCACCAGGTGGTAATAGTCATTTGAAAATGACGTTGATGAGGTCATCATCCAAACAACTGATTTGTTTTCACCCAAATTGAACGATATGACAGGACGGGGCTACGTGCTGCACAACAGATGTCAATAAAATTTTAGTACATTCTTTAAAACGGAGAAAAGCTTTGGTACTGTCCAGGAATTTCCTGAATAAATTAAGCATAATGAAAACATCCTCGTTCTGATCAAGGTTACATAGTAAAAACATGAAGCTTAACTCGCCTATAGCATTTCTATTACAATGCTAAACGTCAAACTCATTTCCAGAACTGTTGGCTTAAAATAGTTATTTGTTCCTAACGTACGATTTATTGCCAGATCTTAGAACATATAACCTTCTGATGAAATCTTTATTTGGCTGTGACTCTACGTGAATTTTTCAGCTCATCCACCTAAATATATCTTTGTATGCTTTCGGTCTTAGCAAGCGTCTAACTTTTGTTCGCATATGACAAGTACCTATCAATGGTAGCATTGAAAGCGCTAAATTTGGAAGTAGGATCCACGGATTTATTTAAGAAAAACTTAGATCACATTGGACGGCGAGCAAAAAAAAAAAAAAAACGTTTGGTTCGGGGATTTCTGCGATCGGGGATCCTCTTCTATTTAAGGATCAAGGCAGATACTCATAGTTCTTATATAAATCCAAAGAGAATAGACTGGAAGAACTTTGGTCAAACCATAAACTCAAAACTTCATAAAGTACGCACATCATTTTTTCAGGTCAAATAAAATAAAGAGTTGGACTCAGTAAAACATTCCACTGGGCCAACACAACCGGGCCATGTGTATCCAAGACTCTGTGACCAGAAACGAACCACAAAGGGACTAAGGAAATTCTTAAACCAAGCAGGGTAATCTTGAGAATACAAATAGGAGTTCTGTCTGGCCATACTGTCTTCTTAGAAAGCAAGCCAATAGACTAGGAGTTTCAGACGGGTTGGTAATGAAATCTCCTTTTCCAAAATCCTCTGTGCTGAAGTCCCTTACTCCAAAAGACCCTAAGAGGAAATCGCCATGGTACAAAATTCTCCATTTTTTGATTTGGTATAATTAATTCTGTCTACCTAAAAATGGTGTTCAAAAGTGAGATACGTATGCAGCATCTCCTGCTTGTAGGATTTGGAGTATGTGCAAGGTTGGTTATATGCAAGGTTTGGTCTGCTTGTGGGGGGTTTTGGCATAAGGAATTTTGTTCCGGGAGATTTTGGAAAAAGAGAAAAAAAAAAAAAAAAAAATTATGTCCGATAAGGAATACAGATGTGTTATGTATCAGGGAAGACATCGCAAACAACAAATTTTGTCCGAGTATCACGGCATAGCTCGTACGCGTTTCAACGTTTTTGAATGAAAATAAAAGAATATAAGCAATAGGGCTTGTTGACCAAGCTAAAATATATTTAAACTTAGCACGAAAAAAATGCTATAGTCAAAGTTTGTAGGCATTTCCATGACTAGTGGTTGATCCACAGCTCCGCCCGCTAATTTTAACGATAGCTTGCAATAGAGTCATCTATTGCAAATTCAATTTTGTCTCACTTCCTCCAATTACACATCACAAGTCACTTGAACAATTTAGAAGAGGAATGATAATATTTGTGGTAGTCTGTTTTAGTTATTCTTTAATCGTTTCCCCATTCCATCAATGAATGGTAGTAGTATTGGTTATTGCTTCTCTTTGGCAATGGAAAAAGAAAAAATATGGTATGTATTTCAACAAATAACGATATTGAATCGAATTTCCACAGTCTCTTTCTTTCTTCTCTTGTTTGCTATGGAGTTTTGGCGTTAGACCTTACAGTGTCAACTTTTCGAATTCCGGTAAGAAGTACATGTAACTCCTCCGCTCGCTTGTAATCCGGGTGATCACAGAATCCGTCGTATTCGAAATTTTGCTACGAACCCCGAAAGAACAGTGGACATCCGTTCTAGTAGACATTTTTGCTACGAATTAAATTTAAAACATTTCCACTACGACGGATTAAATTTGTAGCAAAAATGTCCGCTACGACCGACGGTTTCTGTGAGAGTTCTTTCGGGGTTCGTAGCAAAATTCCGAATACGACGGATTCTGTGAATCGTTCCAACGATACGTTTGGCTTAAGCCGACAACTGATGGGAGGAAATATAAAAAGCGTCTGCGTTGCGTTAACGAAATGGAAACATTTTTATTTTGAATCGATAAGGTAGCATCAAAGTTGTTTAAGTACCCATCATTTTAAGCCTACAATATTCGTGACATAAAATTAAGAGTAGCTTAGCTTAATGTAAGCCTGATGATGATTAATGGAGTCGTTTGTTCGTAATTGACAGAAAGGTGATTTTATTCTACATGTACAGCCTGAAATAATCAATCATTCTGAAAAAGAAACTATTTCTCCAAAGAATCGACAACATTTCTTGAACTAGATTCGTCTTCCATGTCAAATGCGTACTCCCAAGGGCATTTAGTTCCCCGGCCATAAGTATGACCTAAATGCTCTCCTATGCAAACCGGAACACCAAATAAAAAACAAGCACAGAAAGATGTTTTTTTTTTGTCTTTCAAACTACCAATTTAAATGCAAATACTATCCGTATACCAGCCAGCATTTATCCTGCAGCACATCATCCTACCTGTCAATTAAATGCAAAGAAAACTGTTTTCCTTCGGTTGTTTCTTTTAGTTTTCTTTTTTTTTCTACCGTTTCGAAACGAATGTCCTTAGAAAAGAATTCTGATAGCTATTCCCTATGCATAAGCAAACAGAAACTAGTACACAGGCTCTTCTGTTTCTTTCAAGAATATAGGCAGAGACTGACTCTTGAGCACGCCTGTATGCACTCTACCTACTCAGCGCATAGTGCAACTATCTCCTGTTTGTCCTTCTTTTTCACGCTCTATGGAGTACAAATACTCATCTCTATACCATAATCAGATGGATTTAGTTACTTTATTCCGCTGTTTCTGATTTTTCAATTAATTTGGCTTTGCATTACAAATCACTCGCATTCAGTGTAAATATTTGAGCCTAATTAATGAAACTCTTAATTGTGGTTTTAAAAATTCAACAACAAACACGCAAACCGTCAGTGTTTCGTTTATTAATGTGCATGTCATATTTATTCTGCTCGTATTTTCAAAATCATACCAAATTATGGATGAGCTTTATATATGTGCGCAACGGACAGCTGTAAAACATGTTATTATATTTTCAGTTGGCTTAAATATGTCCCGGACTACATACACTTTTTTTTTGAAACCTGCCCGTTACAACATTAATAATATTCATGACGAGGGTAGAGGCAAGAGACTGTGTGTTACGGCGAATTCAAAATTAATTTCCAAATTGGTGCTTTACGTGGATTATTACAAATAAAATGGAGAATGCGAGATTTGCCAGCAAAAAAAAATATATATATTTTAATTTCACTAAGAGAACGGAAAAAAGGTTCAGGACCACCATCATCCCCTAATTTCTTTCCTTGAAATTGGCAATTTGTTTTGTTTCTTCATTACCAGCACAAGGGCAGCTGAATCATAATTAAAAGTAAAAAAAAAAAGGATCACGCGGGCCACGGCTCTGGTCAAGAAATGATACCCTTTTCTTATTTTAGTCACGATGGGAATAATTTTTTTTTTTTTAAACAAAAACACACCAAGTAAATTACGGTCTAATTATCGCAGGAAATATGGCCAAAGTAATAAGAACAGGAAGGCGAAGTGAACGAAAAGAAAAAAAAAAATTCTGAGTATGGTAATGAGGAAAATTTGTGTACACGGGATACTTGTAAAAACCGATAAACAATTTTAATTTGCAAGAATATTCTTTGGGGATAATTTTGCGTAATGAATTTTCATTTAAGGACTTTACAGGGAGAGTTAAAACTTTTTTAATTCTCTGTGGTAGATTTTTTTTGTGTGAAAGGAAGTCAATTAAAATGAAGGCATGCTCTATGGGTTAAGAAATTCGCTTGGAATTAAATACCTGTCTACTGAGCGAGGGAAATTTTAAAGTCGAAGTCAAAGTGTCTGTCTGAAAACCAATTTAGCTAAAAATTTAGCAAAGTGGCAAAATTAATAGCAATTTAAGTTTGTTGTATTTTACTTGGGCCGGTATTAATTGTGGAATAGGTTTGAAATGTCAGCTGGGTTTCTGGCAAAAAAAAAAACCTTGCAATATAGTTTTTCGTATTTTTAAACTGCTCGATTTGGTATAGTGGAAATGGACTTATATTATTCTCACTGATGTATGTGTAAATATATCTATCAAAGAAAGTACAAATTGGTTTGCTTGACATAAGTATCTGCCTTGTTTCAAGCTCACGGTAGGCATACCCACTTTAGTGTCTTGAGAAAGACATAGGCAGAGACATACGCCCTAGAGTCGGTACAAGTCCAATTACTGTGGCTTACAGTGAGTATAGCAAAGGTCCCTTTGGTAAGTTCCAATCTTACATCTCTGGTGATGTTTTGCAAGCAGCAAACTTTATGGCTTTTGATTCGGCTTCTATTTATGTTGATTTTTGATGAATTTTGTCTGACAGTTTTCGAAATGTTTTTTTAAAGAAATTGTTCACCCGTCGTAGGTACTATGTACTAGGTACTCAAATATGTTTTTGTTTTGCTGTTTTTTCGTTGACGTGATTTTGAATTTCGACTCGCTATAATCATCACTGAGGTGCTTGACTAAAACCCTCTGCCAAGTTGTCGCATTTTGGCGACGAAAAAATGAATTTTTGAGCAGTTTTGGTTAACGAAAAGTACTACTAACAAAAAGCTTTGCATTCATATCCGTTAGTAGTTATCAAATCCTTGAGTCCAATCTCTATAACTTTTCTAGTAGCCCTCGGCCTCGACTGCCGATCATCTGTTACGAATATTACCGATCAGTTTAACATTCACATCACAAACCACCCATATAGAACTAGACCACCGACTCCCGTGCACCTACCCGATTCTCCCCGGAATTAATTCCCATGTCTGTGAATACGTGTGAAATGTCAAAATTAATGGCGGCAATGATTTTTCAAGTATGCGTGTGTTAATGGCGCTCTTTTCATTTTGTACAGCACCAATACATGAAAAATCCTGAGCCAGCAGGCAGCTTGTAGGCAAAGTCCGTTTTATGTGGGAGGAGTCGACGGTCTAGTTCTATGGTTTGTGAATCATTCTTTGGGTGCCGGGGCATAGAGACATTCCAGGGAATTTTAAGGGCGATGAACTCACCAGAATTAGAAGAACTATACCCATCTTGCCGGACAATGGCATCCTAGGCATACCCCTCGCTACTTGCAAACAAAAATTAAAGCTGGATACTATCGAGCGAGAGTGCAACAAGTGGCATCTGGCACTACTTGTCCAGCGACAAAACAAATTTGGCCTAAGCAGGATTTGAAACCATCTAAGAAAGACAACAAAATAGGTGTCATTACTGGACACTGCCTGATAGGAAAGCATGTCGTAACGCTAGGCCTTTTCGCAAACGACTTTTGCAGAAGCTGTATGGATGAGGAAGAGGAGGAAACTATTTTTTGTTCCTGCTCAGCTCTATCCCGTAGAAGGAAGCTTCACTTGGGAGCCTTTCATTACAACGATTTGGGTGGTCTAATGAACATAGACACCAGAAGCCTGGTGGTTCAACTAGTATGGAGATCTTATATGATCCGTTTTTCGTGGTGTCACAATGGACCTATGCTGGCCTAAGTGTTTTGGCGTTTCCCAGCTGGCAGCCACTTTCAACCAACCAAGGGTCATCCAATCCAGTGAAGAACTTGTCGTATCGCCCGATTAATCTCAAAGAGTCACTTAGTCCAGTTCACTGTTCTTTATAATCTCCTCTTGGTGAACATGTAGCTTTTTGAACAAGCTAAAGACTAGATCAGTGCGAGTAAAGATATGCAGATGTAAGGCTGTGTAAGCTCATTGGTCCCGTTTGCGTTAACTGGTTTTGGAAGAATTGTTTCATCGACACTGACTCTGTCAAAAACGGTCCTTTAGGGGTGTTTGAGATGGCTATGTACAGAGAGAAGGGATATCATCCCCAAGTTGGGTGAGCAATCAAAGGCAGTTAAGGACCGGGTAAACTGCAGAAGGCCAGAAGTGCAGATGCTTGTAAATTGAGGCCCAGGTTTATCCCGAATTGTGGCGCCGCAAAAAATAAAACGAAAAAGAGAATGTAAGGCCTAGTTTGTATCTTGTCAAAATATTCATATACTGGGGTGTTTATGAGTTAAGAGAATAATCGTTATTAATGGGCTGTTAGTCTTATTTTTGAAATGAATAGAAGAGGTTTACAATTTCTGATGACTACAAATTAGAACAATTTAGGTGTTAAAGTAATACCTATCTGCAAGCATTGGCCACAGCTGGTGCAATTATATAAGTCAGCCTTACTCTGAAGAAATACTTAGGCTTTGAACAAATATAACCTCTTTTTAATACATATCACTGAGGAACAGTGCCCACCTTAACTGATCATTGCTTCTGTCACCATATCTGTGACAACCCGCAGTATCAAGACGAATACTTGCGAATACTATCTTGCGAAATTCGGTAAAGTGATTCTCCAATCGATGCATTAGTTAGTCAGTTCACTTGGTCCTTCGAGCCGGATAAATAATTCGTCAAGTCTTTACAAAGTCAAGCAAATTCGTTTCGCAAATTCGTTAACATGCGAAAATCCCAATCCTTAGGTTATTATTAGGTTATTATTAGGTTATTATATTGTTAGGTACTTACTGAGCTTTGTTATATTATTTTTTGTAGACTGGATCAAAAGAACTGTCCTTTATACATACAATGATAAAGAAGAGTGATGCAAAGACAATATCCACTAATAAAGGGTTAACAAAATAGCAAATAGATTGACGTGTTATTATTTGATTGAGGAAGTTGCTGTACAGTCAAGTTGCAGGTCAAATTTCAAAACAGTTTACTATCGCTTTGCCAAAACCTATACATATTTTTAACTGAAAAAGATGCCATCACATGATGAAGAGCTGAGATTGATTTTTAAAATGCAGGGCTGTTTCTCGACAACTACAGTAGCGAAGGGCGACAGTCGAGAAATTATGTATATGGAAGAGCCAAGTGATTGCTTGAATGTGCAGCAACAAAGTTTCTCAAGCCAAATTAAGGAAGCCCTTCAAGAAATTGGTTATAGTTCATTGATTGCCAAAGAATTTAACTTATTTTTACTAAGTGTCGGTAAGGTAGGTACAATTTCGCTATAATTTCTTTTAGACATACACCACTTTAAAAACAACATTTTAGCAGTCTTCCCCTTTCGGGCACTATTGCGTCGAGAAACACTTTAACGTTGTTTCATATGCACGTGCTGGATGATACCGTCGGTCATCGGATATCCGCGGGCTAGGAGTGTGAGCTAAGAGTGTCATGTTCACACGAGTGCAAGATGATTAACATTTAAACAGAAGCAATGTGCACCTGCCAAATAATCCGACTAATTGCGAATTGGCAAAGTTTCGCTTAAATGATGTGACACCATTGGGCCACATTTGGCAACAACGTTTGTCGTATTTCCTGTTTATAATCATCCTTCATGCTGTTTGTATTCCCAGTCATATTATGTCAGAGAAAGTTGTCGCTGCCTATACGTATATGTACCAACCTGTACACATACACACTTGCTATCTGCAGAATAAGGTGCAGCGACAGTGCGCTGATTGTGCATCATCAAAAGGATAAAGTTTCACCACATCACATTAGAAAATAGAATGCATATGATTTTGTTGTTGTTTTTGTTTGGCTGCCAAACAATGGCAAGTGGAAGAGAAATTTTTCCATTCTGCCGGCTGACAGGGAACAGCTCGTCTGGTGGCGAAAAAGTTCATTCGCTTGAGAGTTTACAAAGCGAAAGGATATGTGTTATATCCTTACTGCTTCACCATCACCACGACCACTGCCGCACCATTGTTTGCTTACCTGTTGTTTGCATAAAATTGCTCATAGCTCATTCCCATTCAGAGAAATATAATTTTGCAGCTCTTGTGCCTGAAACGCACAAGCACGGCAACAGCACCAGGACATGCCATTGTTTGATATAATAACAGAATTATCCTTTCTGTCTGAGGATAGTCTGATGTTCGCAAGCTTACCCCACAACACACTGTTCCCTCTAATAATATGTGCGCGTTAAGCTGAGAAACCATGTCCGGATATGTGTTTTCCTTTTTTTTTAAGGCGTATCTTAGTGGGTTTTAAAATTCCTTCCGGGCAAAAAGCGAAAAGAATACAAAATAATCATCTTTCCCGGTGATGGTGTTGAAATTTTCCCGGAAAAATTCCCAAAAACAACCGACCAACAACGCCTGAGGGCGCTTCCTATACAGATGTTAGCCATCGTTTGGGGGGGAAGGTGGAAAATTTGATTTTTTTCGTTTTGTTAATTTTAAACATTTAACTTATTCAACATGAGATCTACACATCCCAGGTGGGCGGCAATCGGTGCTGACCAAAGGGATGCCATTAAAAATTAAATTTTATTCGGCTTTGAGTTGTTAAATGGTCCGGCTACATGGACATGAAGAGCTTGAATGACACACAGGAATTAACTTTCGGATGGAAGTGTATTTAAGGTTTTTTTTTATTATGTATTTGTATTTTTTTATTTGGCCAGCTTTCATTATGGTCAGAGAGAACTTTATGAATTAATTAAACCTGATTGGGAATTTCAGTGTATGGTTAACCTATAAAATTAACTATTTCACTTTGTTTCAATTGATAGCCACAAAATGTAAATTTGTTTACATGTCATGTGTGCGTACAAATTGTAAAGTGCGCGCTTCAATTGAAGCACAGATTAGTGGATAAGTATGCGGTTTTAGAGGTATTTCAAAGGACCTTTTATATACATAAACACGGGGTTTATAATTGGATTGAATTGTGAATTAATTTATACCGTATGTTTATACGTTTCAAATGATTGGACGTATGTTGACTTTACACACGCTTCGATGAGGCAGAGTTGTTGTTTGGTTATGTATTGTGAGAAGTTCAGATCGGTAGCGCCTAGCCCAGCAGGGAAGAATGGAGAGACGGACTCGTACCTAGCATACAAACCATAGCCGTATTTACAGACGGATCTAAAATGGACACTGGGGAAGGGTCAGGTGTCTTCTCTGAATCGTTGGGTATATCGAAGTCGATACGCCTCCCAGACTATAGCAGCGTCTCCCAAGGAGAGATCCTGGCAGTGACAACAGAAGCCCGTGAGTCTGTTGTAAGGGCAATATAACCTGTGGGTATTACCTTCTTTATCGACAGCCAAGCAGCAATAAAAGCCATACCTACACTAGAAATAAAATCGAAGCTTGTGAAGTGCTGTCGCGAAGAACTCAAGGCTTTTGGTACGGTGCAGGGAAATAAGTCCACGGGAACTAAGTCCACTGAGGGTGTTAGTTCCCACATAGTGGGAACTTTGTACACATTCAACAGTTTATTACGTATGCAACCCCCCTGCTTGGCTTAGGCACTAAGTTCCTCAGTGGACTTAGTTCCCGGGAACTTATTTCCCTGCACCTTTTGGTACACAGCACAAGGTATCGCTCTGCTGGGTTCCGGGACATGAAAGCATTCCAGCGGTTTCATCAGACCAAGCTGATCCCTCTGTAAACATCCCGCCTTGCACACTCAAGCTTGAAGCAGGAAGAAAAGCCACAAGAGAGGCGAACGCTAAATGGGCCACCTTAAATACTTGTAATGCCACAAGAATGCTATGGCCGTCCTTAAACGAAACCAAAACCGAGAATATAATAAGGAAGGATAGAAAATCCATGTCTACGCTCTTAAGTATCATAACGGGGCACAATACTCTGCGGTACCATATATAAAGAAAATGGGCTTAACGGAAGAAGAATTTTGTAAAGGCTGCAGTGATGAGGGAGCTCTTGAGGATACAACCCACTTCCTATTTCACTGCCCACGTCTTCAATACACCAGGTATAAGTTCCTAGGGAGTCACTTCTTCAACGACCTAGACGAGATTTCCAGTACAAGATAATAACCTTCGTTAAATCAACAAGATGGTTTATATCTACAGCACAGTAAGTAATTTGAATACGAGTTTGTTGTGATAGGTCAGCATTGTTGACCAACAATAATGCTATTGACCTCAAGCATTGCCAAGCAACGACGACGGGCAAAATGACCGTGAATGACCATCCAAACAGATCTGGAGTTGAGGGAAGGGTCTGATTAAAGCTACGAAGCATAATGCGTGTTTAGGCCCCTTCCATTCGTCTAAAAAAACCCAAACAAACGAATAGCTGTGACAATCTACGGACTGTAGTAGAATGTTACCGCTGACAAATTTGAAAAATGTTCTCAGTTCTCTTAGAGATAACTCAGTTTACATCAATCCACCTCAAAACTTGTGATTAAAACAAATAGCGCGATTGTGTCTTTTGCTGTCTTTAATATACGTTGTAATGTACCCTTATGTTGATTTTCTTATTTGGGCTAAAACAAAAATCAATTGCCATCTCTCTATGCTTGCCAAAAATGTTCGACCAAACAGCGGTCAATATGCAAGAGATATTGTTTCTGAAATAGATCCACTTTGTGGCTAAAACCAGGTTGATCAATTTGCTGTTGTGGACAGATACAAGTTATAAAACTAAATTCTAGTTTTATTTAAAAAAAACTTTATTAAAAAATTCGGCAGCGTTTCTGCCTCCTGACTTAAGACTGACATTGAAATTCTTACGACTAGCTTAAATACTAATTATCTGCTGCCACTGCACTTCTGCTTCAAATGTATTTTCCTGGAATCGTACGGTCGTCGCCGGTCGGTGTCATATGCCCGTGCGAAAGTGCTTTCGATGCAGGTCTCATCGCAGGTTGCTAGATGGCATGATTTCGGGTCGTTGCTCCGTGTGACGGTGGCATGTGTTATAGATTGTTTTACGTTAACTCCTCCGCCCTTAAGAGTGGACGCCCTCGTCCGCTTAAAAGAATGGTATTTGGCTTATGCGGGATGTTCTTGCTCTTGGTTGTGGGGACGGCTCGCTTTTGATAGTCTCCAAGGCTTCTGTCGATACTTCTGGTTTGGTTACGGTATTCTCTACTGAGTTGTTGGCTTTCGTAAATTTCCTGAAGATGACCAATATGACAATGCAAGATAGTAGACACGCTCCAAAACTTAGCATAGTATTATTTTTGAAGTCGGTTTTCAGGAGCTGGATGTACTGGGTGTTGTTTGTGTGGAGTTCTTTTACCATTTCCAGCGAGAGAACTTCTTCTAGTATGTTGTCCGATGAAGTTGGTTGCAGGATTGGCGGGAGAGGGTTGAGATGACTGATTTCGATGGAATTAAACGTGTTCTTTCCAATTTGTATACTGCTGTTATCATACCTTATAAGGAACGTACCGTTGAGTGAGACCATATTGTTGTTTATTGAGATTTGCCCATCGTACCGATTCAGGAAAATGATGTCTGATGATATCTCTTCGACCGCAGGAATGTGTTGGTTGTTGATTGCAGTACAGTTGGCTGGAATACTACGTATTAGGTTTGGAATACATGTTGTATTGCTTATGTTAATAATATTAATTCTAGGACAAATGGATAGTTTATTCACTGTTTTACAATCTGTTACAATTCCATAGATTTCGTTTTCACATTCTATAATTTCCTTAAAGTCGATTTTTATTATTTTTGTTTCTTCTCTTACTGCTTTTATAATAATTTTTTTACAAATTTCTTCATTTACAGTTGGTAAACTTACTATGTATAATAAAATAGCATTGTTAAATGCTATCTTTATTTCTGAGAACTCAATTGCCTCTTCTATATTCTTGAATGGTATTTCTTTATTATTTATAATTTTTTCGATAGTATTTATTTCAATATTCGACAGGATATATGAATTTATAATATTTACTCTTGCCCAATGTAAGGCGTATGCCACGTTTGTTATTTCTTCTTTTAATAGATCTAATTTATATTTTATGTTGAAGACTAACTGTTCTATTATGTTTCCATTTTCTTTTACATATTTATTTATTTCGTTAGTTCTATTAGCTACGTTATTTATTTTATCTATTACAAGTTTGTTAATTACTATCTGTCTATTATTATTTTCTAGGACGTTATTAATTTTTTCTTGAATTATTTGGAAGTCGTGTTTATCTGGGTTGCCAGTAATGAATTTCCAAGCGCTTCCTAGGAAGTCAATTGACCTTCTGGATTTTGGATGGTTTGGGACTAAACGTTTTATCAAGGAATTGATTGTTGATATTTCTTCGGATAACAGGTGAAAGCTATTGTGGGAGGTTGGTAGATTTTTTCTCATGGATGTCTCTATGCTTTCTATGGCTTCGGAATATTTCGACAGATCGATCTCGTGAATAATCTTATAGGTTCCTGTTTGTAGTCTTGATGTACCCGTGTTTATGGTCACAAGTCTTGCGTTTGTATAGTCCAGTATCTGTACGTCGGCTAAGCAGTCGGTCATGTATAGGTACAGTTGTCTAGAAAGAAAGGTATAGAAGGATTTATTATGATTTGATGTGTGATTTGTGAACAACTTTGCCGGATTGAGTAAGAATCGTTGTTTTTTTATTTTCTTTTACGATTTCCTTTGCGTATCTCGGCGTAAGTTTTGAGCCTAATCTTTTGTTTCTTTTGACGTATATTACGTCGCCTGTTGAGTAGTTCTTTACTGGTTGCTTTCCCTTATTATGGTAAGCTAAGTCACGTTCTTGTTTGACTTGTAATTTGTCCTTGGTTTCCAAACGGATTTTGTTAATTTTGGTAGGGTCTGCGTTTCTACTGAAAAATATATCGACCGGTTTCCTACTGGTCACAGAGTGTATTGAAAAATTATATGCGTTCGTTGCTGCCTCTAAAAGTTCCGTGAAGGATTTGTGTGTTTGTTCACATTTTATGCATCGCATGATTTCAACGAGAGTCGAGTGAAATCTCTCGACTTGTCCATTTGAGCTGCTCGTGTATGGTGGTGTTTTATACACTTCGATGCCGAACTCGTCCTCAATCATGAATATGATCGGGATTGAATTAAAAGACTTCTCATTATCGAATACTATAGTCTTTGGAATACCGTAAGAAAATATAATCTCTCTAAGAGGTGTTCGAACATCCTCTATGGCCTTCGATTGTATTCTTTTGGCCTGGGCGTATTTGGAGAACTTATCTACCGCAGTCAGTACAAGATTGCCTTCAGTTGAGAAAATATCTAGGTGTATTATTTGTCCGGGGTAAGTTGGTATCGGGGTCGCCTGAATTTCGATCTTCTCCGGGTGCCGGTCATACTTATTTTCTCTACAAACCGAGCATAGTTTTGTTATTCTTCTTACTTTGCGAGACATACCGGGAAAATAAAATTTTTCAAGAATCTGTAATTTATTTTCGCGATCATTCCTATGAGCACGTTGATGTGTCCTTATTATTATCTCTTCTTGTTGATTTTCGTCGGTTACATCTTCGACAAGAACTTGGGAGAATCTAATGCGATAACTGTGAAGATGGTCTCTATAGATTTCTTGAATCATACCCTGAATTCGTTCCTCTGTTCTGATGCAATTTATAACTGTGGGGTTCAGTCGTACTTTTAGGATTTCTATTAAATTATTATAGGTAAAGGAGGGCTCTGTTATTAGGTGTCTATGGTAGGTGGGAAATACTATGCGAAACTCTTGTTTACTCGTATCACCAATATTTAAGAAAATTTGATTTTTATAAGCATTTATTGGCGTCTCAACACTGATTATGAGGCCATGGGACGAGCTTTCGTCACTGTGTACGGTTGGAGTGAGGGAGTTAACTTCAGTTCGAATGGGGGGTCTGGAGAGGGCGTCGGCAACTATGTTTGTTTTTCCTGGCTTGTACTTTAGCTCATAGTTGTATTCCTCTAAGATCGCTTTCCATCTCTTAAGTTTGGTGTTGTTGTTTTTGTTACTTAAGGAGTAGGTAAGCGGTTGGTGATCAGTGTGAATTATAACCTTTGCTGGCCCATATAGATAGTTCCTGAAGTTGTTCAATGACCAAATTATAGCTAGCATCTCCTTTTCATTAGCTGCATAGCTTTCTTCGGTTTTAGTTAATGTCCTAGATATGAACATAATGGGCCTGTCCTCTTGTGATAGGACAGCTCCTAGGGCGTAATTTGAAGCATCGGTTACTAACTCAAAGGGTTTCGTGAAATCGGGGTATGCGAGTATGATTTCTTCTGAAGTTAAGGTATTCTTGATTTTCTGAAAGGCTTGTTTAGCTGGTTCATCGAGGTGGATTATTTTTTTGCCTGAGAGGTTTTTGGACATTCGTCCGTCCTCCCCCCTTAAAAGGGCTGTTAGGGGTTTCGCAATCTTTGCGTAGTCCCTAATGAAGCGGCGATAATACCCTGACAGACCTAGGAATGAGCGAAGTTCCTTTAGGGTACGAGGGTAGGGGAAGTCTTGGATTGCTCTGACCTTTTCTGGATTGGTTTTAATGCCGTTGGGCGAAATAACAAAACCAAGGAATTCTACTTCTTTCTTGTAGAATTCGCACTTATCCAGTTGCACTTTCATATTTGCGGCTTGTAACGTTTGGAAAACTTTCCGAATATTTTGCTCGTGTGTCGCCTCATCTTTACTAAAAATGACTATGTCATCTATGTAGACATAACAAATTGCACCAATATGTTCACGCAGTATGTCATCGAGTGCTCTCTGAAATATAGATGGAGCATTCTTGAGACCGAATGGAAGCCTCGTGAACTCGTACTTGCCATTGTTGACCGAGAAGGCCGTTTTTTCGATATCAGATGCCTTTAAGGGGATCTGATGAAACCCGCTTTTTAAATCTATTACAGTAAACCATTTATTTTGGCCTAGTTGTGCTAGCACATCATTTATTTGAGGGATCGGGTATCGATCTGCCACGGTAATACTGTTTAGCTTCCTGTAGTCTATGACGAGTCTGTATTTTTTCTCTCCGGAAGCATCGGCTTTCTTAGGCACTACCCATACGGGAGAATTGTAAGGGGATCGTGAAGGCCTAATTATACCATCGTTGAGGAGTTTGTTGATTTGTTTTTCAACCTCACTTTTAAGAGATATAGGGTAGGGATAGCATCTGGTGTACACGGGTGAATCAGATGTTGTCCTAATCTCGCCTTTTACCACGGTGGTGTAGGTTAATTTCTCTTCAGGTTCATCGAAGAGTTTCGGGAAATCGAGTACAATTTTGTCTAAGGAATTTCTTTGTATTGAGGTCATGTGGTTCATCCTAATGTTAAGTGAGTTAATGGATTGCGAAGCCATCTGTTTTATACCTATCTTTACTTTGTTATTGATAACCATGTAGTTATCTTTGGTATGTATAACTGCAGAAAGGCTCTTAAGACTGTCATTCCCGAGAATGGCGTGAAACGATTTGAGTTTGGGCATAAGAAAGAATTTAATTTTTATGTTTTGAAGACCAAAAAGATTGACAAAAGTATGCTGAGTGACTTGGACGTTACCTCCGATCGAGTTACAACAAAAAGGTTTTTCATTTAACAAAGGGTTCTTTACTAGGGATGATTGTATGTAATTTTTATTGGATCCGGTATCAATAAGAATTTTTAATATATCTCCATTCTTCGTTGCACATTCAAAATATGGCAGCGAAGAATTGGTTAATCTAAAAAATGTATATCGGTTAGTTGCATGATCTCGGTAGAATCGTTATTGTCCGGTTGCGTCATGTCAGTATAGTCTTGTAAAGTTTGGTCATATTCGTTCGAGTTGTCTACGTTCGCTTGTATATCCTCATATTGGCTGATTTCCTCTTCTTGAGTCATATCGGTACCAATATGAAAGTTTCTTTGCATCTTGTTAGGGTGTGCTTGCTGAGAATGGGGAGCTGATGGTCTTTTCGGTGCTGGGGGCCAATTGTGCATACGGGGTCTGTTTATATAGTTTACTCTGTTCGTCCGAATTGTCGATGTATCCATAGGCTCTTGTGGTGGTTGCCGGGGATTGCCAAAACGTTGTTGATATTGTGGATTAAATTGTTGTTGATTTTGCTGTGGAACAACCTGCCTTTGAGGTAGAGGAGGCCTAGCGTTGTATTGATATGAAATTTGTTGTCTGGGTGGTTGAGGTAAATATGTTAGTTCTGGGTAGAATGACTGGCGGCTTGGGCCTTGTGGATTGTTGAAGTTTCCTCGTCTAGGTGGGATTGGTGGCGGTTCGGGGTGCTGAGTTCTTCTGCTATTGTTATTTGCAATCGCATACTGTGATCTAAAGTTTTGATTTTCTAGCCTTAGGCACAGATGCAAGGCTTGAGGTAAATCCAAGGGTTCTTTCATTCCCAACAGTCTGGGAAGGTCACCCTTAAGCCCTCTAATGAAGGTGTCGAGTGCTTTATCTCTATAAGTTTGCATAAGCAAATTGAGAGCGTCCGCACTGATATCCATGCACGATATTTTGTTGAGAATTAATGAAAGATGCGCGTATACATTTTGATAGAATTCCTGTATAGATGTGTTGCCTTGCACAAGCCCTGTCATTTGGTACTCTAACGTTCCCAAATCACGCTTGTCAGCGTAGTGCATGGTCAAGCATCTTGAAATACATTTCCAATCCAATGGAGTGTTGTACGACTCCAGGACATGGTCTGCATTTCCTATGACTTTGTTTCTGATGGTATTTATAATACCAAAGTATTTTGCTGATCCTTTGATCGAGTCATATATTTTTAGGATCCTCTCTACGCTCTTGCGCCATGAACTAAATTCTCCTGGTTCCCCAGAGAATTCGCGCAGGCTGCGTACCACATCGGGAATTTTATCGAGGTCGTTAATGTTTGCTTGTTGGTCGGGCGATATGGCTTGGTCAGTTCCCGTGAACTGATCCGCATATGGGTTTAGAATGGATTGTACAAGATTTCGACCCTCGGTCTGAAGAGCTTCACGAACCATAGAAACGATGACGGATTGCAAGGGAGGGTTAACAACAGGATTTGATGACCCTGTTTGGCCAGCATGGCCATCAAGCGCGGATGGTCGTAGCAAATTTTCATTAGGCATTTTAAGTGGAATTGAAATTAGACCGACAACCAAATAATTCTTATTCTTATAATGTAAGTTACGATGATAAGTGGAAATTAATTTCCTTCAACTGCCTTATGCAATAATCAGGTAGTAATTCTCTTTCAAGTTATTCTTACACTATTTTCTTCCTTTAGTTTCTTAAGGAGTTTCACTTTCTTTGTAATTACGTAGACTTGTATAATATTCTTTTCTTTACTTTAATTGATTAACTATTTATGTTCCTAAGTATATCTTAATCTATGCTTACATTAAATACACGATCGTCAGCATGTTGTTGGCGGCAGTAGTCTTAACTACACCTGTTCACTGTTTGTTACTAGGGGGCCCTTGATGTTTTCTCCAACTCTGGTTCACCAGCACTAGTTGTTTAAATGTTCTTTTAATGTTTTGAAGTTTTTCTTTGCACTGTACCGGTTACACTGATTTTCGTGCGGACCCTGGGTTTTGACGCACTCTTTACACGCACGTTACACTGGTTAAATGTTTTATCGGTTTGTACCACTTGGGGACTTTTCCGGATACGGTATAGTTATTGTACCACTTGGGGACTTTTCCGCGACTAACACACGTACCACTTGGGGACTTTTTTTTTTTTTTTTTTTTTTTTTTAAAAAAAATGGTTAGTTAAGTACTACTTAAGTACAAGCGCGACTAACTATAGTGAACTAATTTTAACCGTGTTACCAGGGTCCCTGCTCGGGCGCCAGTTATAAAACTAAATTCTAGTTTTATTTAAAAAAAACTTTATTAAAAAATTCGGCAGCGTTTCTGCCTCCTGACTTAAGACTGACATTGAAATTCTTACGACTAGCTTAAATACTAATTATCTGCTGCCACTGCACTTCATAGTCATTTTCTCAATATGTAAGTATGTAATCACACAGACTTAACGACGATGTAAGGCAATATCTGTCGTCGCAATTTCAACCCCACACACTCAAGGTCGTAGTTCAATTCTGAAACGCCACACCCTAAGTGGCTGGCTGTATGTTGCCACTCAATGTCATAAAGTATGATGTTGATTACCCCATCAACACAATATGTAAATATAAAAATTAAAATATTCCATAAAATGCATCGATTGTATACATTATACCTATACGTACATGTATGCAAGTTTTAATTGTATTATTTGCTAATTGAAATCAATTTTATTATTGATTGTACAATGTATGTAGGTGGGTAGGTAGGTAACAGTGTCAAATGGTTGAGTTGAAAACATTTTTAGTCATCTGCTGAATGTGGGATTTAACCAAACATGACAAATATGTCATCCACACAGAGAGACATCTACGAAGAGGAAGAACAAGAGCAAACCTGCTGCCAAATAGTTTTGATAGACGTATACAAACAATCGAATTGATTTAAATCCACATGGGAGTATATGAATGGCAGGACTATATCCAAAATGAGACAATACATTCTCTTTATTGTCCTTCCTGTCAACCGATGTGAATGGCAATTCTTTGACCATTGATCAATTTAAAAATAAATTATTTCTTGGATATGATGTATGCCACATGATATTGGAATACGTGAGTCTATAGATATATTTACCACAAAATTATTGAATAAATTTTACGTCCACCCACCTGAAAGAGAAAGAAATTTAATTTAGTTAGCATTTAAATAATTTCAAAATAAAAAAATTGTAAAAATAAAAAATTGTGAGCTATGTAAAGAGTATACCACTGTTCATGTAAGGAATTATCCGGCTCAGTGTTAACTTAATCCGTATGGCAGCAAGGCCGTCTTTTTTCATTGGAAATTTTGCCAATAAAAAACGAAAGAAAGAATCGTGTCATTTCGTGACACAGTGGTTTTCGAATTTTTTATAATGTGGTTATTCTCTTTTATCGGCTGTCATGGGACTTTAATGTCACGACCAAATTTTTGTGTCATGCTATGTAATCGTCTCTCATGGGCCGGTGTGATTGACACTTACATGTTGACCTGATGAGTAAATTTTTGCAAAATGTCAAGAATTGTCAAGTTTCGTGACTTGTGTAATCGTAGCTTAAGTTAGGACAAGGTGAAAACATTAGTGATTTGACTGGTACATATATCAAGCAAACCAGGATTCGCATTTCATTCGCTTTGTGTTCGCCGGTGAGTCCGCATAAGCATCGAGCGATTAATGTCCGGAATGAATCGGTTAATGGCGCTTTTAATTCCGGTGAAAGAATCGAAAGCTGTTTATGAAAACTTAAGTTAAATAACAAAATTCGATTATTGAGATGAAGCTTCCATAAACTTCCTAGAGAATAATTGATCCATCCCGTATAATTACAATTGCACCTGTCATCGAAAGAAACATCCATCAGTAGAATTAGACACAAGATGAATTGATTTACAACAAGTGGCGACGAGAAAGTAAAAATGGTTCCAGCCGCACTGCAAGCAATATTGAACCGACAAAAAGAACGGATGGAAAGCTTGACGTTGTCCAAAACAGCCACCATGGCAAGGATTTTAAAAGAATGCTCGTCAGTACCACAATTCCACAGTTCAGCCCGTTTGAGATGGAGAAGGAGACTTGGAACTTGCAACAAAATTTTTCGCCAAATTCTTTGGAAGACGACAATTTGCGAACACTTCCTATCAACTTGCGGAAACCACATCAACGATCTGTTCACGAAGTTGCTGGGAAAAGACATGTACGCAATACCTGGACGAACCCTAGTCAGGAAAGTCGATCAAGTTATGGTCACCGCCAAAAGCAGACAGAATCTGCTCATTCGATCAATTTAGTACTAGATGGTGGTACTTCTGATGGCGTTGTTGAAAGAGTCTCATCCGCACATTTGGAGGCCGACGTGCATAATGAAACAATCTTTGTGTTGCTTAACGTAAATCAGCACCCCTTAGCTTTTCAGTTAGACACGCGTGCTACCTGCTCATTAATAGGTCTGGATGTCTATCAGAGTCTGGGGAATCCTCGATGTGAACCAACAGCAGGCACCCTAAAAGGAACAATCACCGAATGTGTTCAGTGGAGAACTAAGACGCACAAATTCTACCACTGATAATCTCTAACTAACCTCGAGGCGCTAATATAATGGGCTTGGATTGGTTTCAAGCATTTGGTTTACAAATTCACTTCGCGAATGAGAAAGCAGTGCTGCAAATTGTGTCAGAGCCGCGAGTACTCCTCGCTATGTAAGAAGTATAAAGTGCTTTACAGTCCTGCAACAAACTTTACGTAGCCTATCTAACTATCGTAGATTTTATACTTAAAATCAGTTCCACGTAATAACTGAAGATTCAACATTCTTAAATTCGAAATCTGACTCAATATGGGTCAACAAACACGTATACTGACAAACAGAGACAGTTTCAACGTAAATATTTTCTTAGTACAAAATAACAATTTCACTAAAGTCCCTAAACCAATATTTACACTCACACAAGATTCAGGAAGTACTCATACCCTTGAAGCAGCAATTAAATTGCTACATCCTTAGAACATAGTTTGCAATTAAATTGCAAACGATTTCTTACTATCCCTAAGGACGTCAAGCTGCAAACGAAGATGAAGAAATTCTTTAATAACATCATACCAGCTTCTCCTGGTATCGCATTCAACTACTCGAACAGAGTCACATCCTGTCTTCTTCCTGGCGGGAGGTTTGGTCTATATTGGATGGATATACCAAACCGAACCAACCCCCAAACCGACCACTGCTATAGCCCAATTGTATGTGTGCGCTAACACATTTTCCTTTTCGCACTGATGATGCACATTGTGAGTAATTTTAATTTAAAATTTAATAACAACCTCTGGAGGAGGAAGAGACAGATCGTCTTCCATTCATCATCTTGGCGCCGAAAACGAGTTTCATTCGAAAATCAGATTTAAAAATTCAATGAATTTCAAAGACAAGTCACAGTGTTGTAAATATGATGAACGCAGACACGTAGACAGGCATTTACTGTGCTCTATAGGTCTCCGATGTCATTATGCTGATGCAAGTTGTAGTCAAAAACCAGGAGTAATAAAATGTGTTTGGATGAATTGAAAATTTGATTGCACCTATGATGTGGGTTCACTTTGTTTGAAGTCATCCGAGTAAATGACGTTCAAAATGTAATTAGCAATTTGTATTCGAATTCAATTCGCGACGGAGAATTTACTTGCTGTATATGAGTGCGATTTAAAATGTACAGATATACAAAGAAGCTTGTCAATGGCTGCTTGAACTGGAATCCAGGAATACAGATTTGAAGCCGTTTAGTGGAACTCAGTTGTGTGTTTTCAAAATATAGATGAACTTGTTTTAGGTATAAGATGTCTAAAGTCTCAATAAATTGATCGTGGGTGAATTACCCAATCACCAGGAAATCTTCGTGATGAGATGGTTCTTTGCGGCTGACACTGCAATGTGTTCAGGACTTTAGGTTTCGACTTTAAAGAGGTTATTCAATTTTGCTCGTAGCCTCTTCTAACCCTTGGTATTTTTGTTTTGCCTTTTTGGGCTACTTTAGCATCTTGGTAGAGATCATAGTTAGAGTTTGTATCCCATCGAACACTGGATCAAAAATCCGTCCAAGAAGCCCAGTGTCAGGGCTTTCTCTTGGTGCTTATCGTGCAGCACAGGCACACTGTGCGATTAAGCAGAGTTGGTAGGATGAGCATTTCGTGAGCATGTCTTTCGCCAAACTGAAGAGTATAACATGAGTCTCTATGCTTGCGATGTTTTCATCAGTCTTTAAGTCAATTTTCTAGCAGCTCGCCATCCGAAGAATTCATTCTCGATGGTTCCGTTGCCATTTGCTTTTGTCTTTTCTGTTCCAAGGCTAAGTTCATGCGGTTTTGCATAACCAGTTGGACAGTACTGACCAATGCTACTATGTAATTTTATGGAACAAGAAATAATTATTCATAATTCCTGTTCTTGCATTGAGCCCTCAGTGAAACCAGAAGTATTTTTTTTCCCTTGCGTTGTCTATAAAGTGTCACAGGTTAACTATTTAATATTGCTGGACATTGAAAGGTTTCCCTAAGACGTTCAGTCTTTCCCAGCAACTAACAGACATATTTACTTATTACGCCTAGAGATATTTCTCGAATGACGGCTACTGCGCTGGGCCTCGTGGAAAGACTTTACAACCTACTTTCCTGTTCCAACTGCTAAGTAACCTTATCTGAAATCGGGTTTAGCGAATAGACATCGCGTGCTCTAAGCAATATGGCTTAAATATGCTCTCTAAGAGTTTTCGTCACCATTTCAGACATCAGTTTGCCCGTATCGGGGTTTCCTTTTACTTTTACCAGTCGATATTTTGTTTAGTCCCTAAGGCAATCCCTTGCTGTATAGGCAGCGGCTGTATATGTTGAGCAGAAGTCGAGGGAAGTATTTGACAATAACTTTCAAGAGATCAAGACAGCTCTTCATCTTAGAATAGAGGGGCTTTCAAAGAAGGTATTTTAAGGACAGTTTCATGCGACATGAAGCAGGTCATTGGATCGCCTTTTTTTAAAGATAAGGCATAAAAAGCTGAAGATGAAATTTACGGCATTGCTTTCTTTCATAATGATAGACGCACTTAGACCGTCATAGCCGACGCGGCCTCGATTTTTTTTACGCCATTTTATAGTGATGCTAACCTCTTCTATAAGACTGGGGCCCTATATTGACTGAACTCTTCTTCCGCCATTTTTTTCTCTTTATAGAGTCAATTAAACTAGATGCTGCTTAAACAAATCTATAGTATTTTCCGAGCTTCGGTGATTAGGTATCCTTTGGTGTTGCGAATGCATGAGTTCCAGTATAAAATCTAGCAGCCCAACTGCTGGGCCCGGAGAATCTTTGATCTCCTTGACCTGGTCGACTGTGTGGTCCTTCTTCTTTCTAAGCGGTATATTCTTCTTTTTCCTTCTTTCAAGCCAATACTCGTACCTTGTTTTGAGTTGAAGCCTTTTCACATATGCATCTTCTCACATTTTCCATTGACGTAATCATCATACCTTTCTTTCTCTGGGGTGGATGGTGGTAACCTAAGGTGGTTTCGGATGGCCCTATGATAATGTCGTGATACCACTGGATGTTGGCGTCTATGTTAATGCACAGCGGAAATTTTCTTAATAGAATGTTGAAAATGATGATGATAAAGCCAGTTTGTCTTCTAAGACATTCACTTACTTGACGAATATTTTAGCCTTCTTTCAAATGAAAATTTTAGGATTAATTCGAACGTTCCTCGAAGTCAAGAAACTACCATATTATCACTCCGATTAGGCGATGATAAATTTATGCAAATATTTAGTTGTGCATTCATTTTCGCGCATTAAATTATAGTCGAGTAATTAAGTCTCCAAGTAAGCATTCACCTTTCATTACGCACACTCGAATCCATTGAAAGACAATATTCATGACATCAATTTAAATGATTTAAACATATTTTCTAAAAGCCAATAATTCACCCCTTTCAAATCAAATCATGCGAATAAACTTATGTGAAATAGACACCCTTAAAATAAACATTGTTTAACCCACATCAAAACCAGCATACAAAATGTCCTTATTCACATTAAAGAAAATAAATAAAAAAAAATGTACAACCCTTAAGGACTTTCTGCGATTGTTTTAATCAAGGCAATTGATTACCTTTTGAAATTGATCTTACAGTATTTACAAAATTAAAAGAACAAACAATCGATTATGTTATCTCTCCCCAAAAAAGTTTTTTTTTTTTTATACGGTAAATTGAATTTTCATTTTAGTGTATACAATAAGGATTTTTCGATTTGCTCCACTTTCTGTAAGGCTGTATAGGAGTTGTTTCGCTTCCCTTTCTGATATCAAAGTTTTCCCTCACTAAATCTGCTTATGATAGCAATAGCATTCGGGTGGATATGTGTATGGGATATGGTTTCAAGAAAAAGAAAAACAATCCGCTGATTCTTTCTCCTGTCAGATGAGGATAACATTCACACACACACATATTTTTCTTGTTTTATCCTTCTTTTGTTCGTAAAGGATTAAAAGTGTCTAGCACCTGAGAGCGTATGTGCTGCATGTCTGATTCTGATATTGCCTTTGCCATCTCGTTCCCGAGAGAGTGCTGGAGAGATTAAGAATTTAATTCGTAAAAAACGTTTGAGCGGAAGCTTATTTTTTATTCCTCATTCCTTGAAATTCGTAAACTGATGGATTAAGAATTTTTATTCTGTTGATCCTTATTATACACAGGGTTGCTATTGCGATTTGATTTACACTCAATTTTAAGTTTTGTTGGAATAACAGAAATCTGCAAGGACACCTGCTGGTGGATTTCGGTATTGCACTAATAAAAGAGTGAAATACCGAAATCCACAGCAGATTTTGTGGAGAAAAAATTACAAACTGCTTTTATGGCAGGATATTGGTTCTTTTTTCAGTCTTTCCAATTTCCTTTCAATTTGCAGTGATATCCATACTTTTTTTTTTACTTTTCAATTCATTTTTATTCATTCATTATTTAAACTTACTTACTAGACAAAAATGACTAAATCTAATTTAAAACTAACATGTATCTTAATCTAGCTTACTGGCTCTTAACGAGCACTCTAAACTTAACTTTATTCTTATAACTATTGCCTTTCGGCCTTAAATCTATCTATTTTATATCTATTGCGCTGTTTTTTAATTTCCAAGAAAACTGGCTAAAACTTGGATGCTTTATTATTTTATTTTTCTTAAAACTACCTAAAACTACTTAAACTACCTAAGCTACTTAACTTAAATTACCTATAATCAGGGTGATGAGCAATCTCTCGATTAGTCACCATCCCGATTGCGTCGATGGGCGCCTGGCAGTCGCCAAAATGTGCACACGCGCCGCCGGGACTCGAGCGAGGCCATAAGCGTCGGTCAAGTCTCGGTAGCACTCATTCATGTTGACGAGCCCGGCCCCTCCCAAAAACCCCCTAAAATATACCTAACTAACTTACAAACTAGCTTAAAACTAAGGAGGATGTTACATAGGTAACGCACCGACCCGGGAGAGCGTGTCTGCCCTCACCTCTTCCTCAAGCCACCAAAATTCGGTGAACTGCTTTAAGGTATCAACCGTGTCCCTATCCGCAATTGCGGTACTAAAACGGAGGAGCTCCTGAGCATTGGCGGCGTACCCGTCGTGGATGAGCCGCTTATCCCTCGCGCCGCGGTGGCTGTGGTACAATACCGGCACACCATCTTTATTCTGGACTAACCCTTTCATGTCTGCATGAAGAAATGCCTCAGGCGGGACAAAGCCAGACCGGAGCGTACTCTCGTGGTACATTAAATTCGGGTAATAACCACCCGAGATCAGATTGTTAGCGTTGGCCATCGCTCTTGCAACGTGCCTTCGAATCACCTTAATTAGGAAATTGTCAATCCTGTTCAATCGAGCCCCATCGTATAGGGTCTTGTTGGGATAATATTTTATGTACTCAGATTCGGGAGTTCTAAACAACCCTAGGCAGGTCCTGAGACACTGTCTCTCAAACACCCGAATCTTTTCCATATAGGAAGGCGCTATATTAAACCAAATGGGACAGCCATAAGCGATGATCGGCCTTATAAGGGCCACGTAGCATATGACCTTTACTCTGGAAACAAGTTGACTGCTGCGAAACAGTCTCCTTGTCAGAGCATAAGCCCTCTTGGCCCCAGCAAGACAAGCATCTATATGTTTGTCAAAATATAGATACTGGTCGAGCCAGATGCCAAGATATCTGACCACGCTTCGCACCGCCAATGGTTGTCCATTTTGTCCAATAATGGCTAATTTTCGCCAGTTTTTTCTGGTATCCCTAGAGGCCCTAGCCAAAGGAGTTCTGAACAGGATTGTTTCCGATTTTTGGAAATTGATTTTCAATTTCCAATCATCGCAATACCTCTTAATTTGATCGAAGTCACGCTGCAAAAGGATGTTGATGACCTCGACTTTTGGACCTGATCTGTACGCCACTAAATCGTCTGCGTACGCTATAGCATGTCTGAGGGAACCCACCAGATCACTCGTGTAAATATTAAACAGGATCGGAGAATTCACCGCTCCCTGTTGTAAGCCGTTTTTAATTTCAAAGACTTTGCTCGAAGTCACGTTGCCAGCTTTGACAACGAACTTCTTTCCCATAAGCATGTCATAAATCATATATAGCAATGGTTTTTGCATACCCAACCTCGTCAGCTTATAGAAGAGCCCCTCCAACCATACGGTGTCGAAGGCCTTCTCAAAGTCGACCAGGCAAGCACCCGTGCATTGGTTCTTGCATTTGTGCCACTGAATGTCGGACACCAATTTCGACGCGGCATGAATCGTTTCATGCCCCGCTCTAAAGCCAAACTGATTGTCCGGAATAATCTTATTTTCTTCAGCCCACTTTAAAAGAGCTCTATTAACGACCTTTTCGAATACCTTGCTAACATTCGAATATCCATACTAGTGATGGTTGCGTGCATGTGGTGACTTGGACTGCTGGCTGTTGCGTGAGGACCGGGTTTTGGAGATGTTTTGGCAAAGACCAATGCGGGATATTTTCATGAGTACATTATTCAAAATGGTTAACAAACCGATGATGATGATTATAACGGACTGCAAAAAATTGAGGCATTTGCACTTCCTACTCAAACGGAAATTTATCTCATTAACAAAATAAAAACGCACCGATCGTTATTCAAGCTTCGATTCTTATATTTTGTTAATTTTGGTTAATTTTGTCCAGACAGCCCCAAGAACTTATTTACTTACTTAGATGGTGGACCTGGACCTCAACTAACACGCCTCTCCAGTTAGTTAGATCTTTGGCTAACCGCCTACAGTTTCGCACTCCAAGTTGGTTGAGGTCCCCTTCCACTTGTGCGCGCCACACCTAAGACGAGGTCATCCTCTACTGCGTTGTCCCTCCGAGTAAGAATCGAAGCCACTTCGGACCGAAACGTTGGTGTCCATTCGCTCTACATGTCCTAGCCATCTTAGTCGAGTGATACGTACTTGTACGACCAGGTAAATGTCACTGTACGGCTCGTAGAGTTCGCTGTTAAATCTTCTCCTCCAAAGCCCGTTAAATCGCTTGAAGAATTTTGCGTTCGAAGCGACCAAGGAGATCTTCATCCGCCTTTGATAACGTCCACAAACAGGACTGGGATGATGAGGGTCTTCTATAGAGTCTCCTTGATGTTTTTCGACAAAGCCTTACTAATCAATTGCCTTTTTAGGCCTTAGTAACAGCGGTTGGCAAGTGTAATAATTTTCAGAATTAATAGCGGAGCTGATGAGAGGTAAACAAAGTTCCGAACTACCTCAAAGTTATAGCTGTCTAACGTGACGTTCTGTCCGATTCGTTGATGTTGTGTGTCCCTTCTTGTTGACAGCATATATTTTGATTTGCCCTCATTCACCACAAAACCCATTTTTGCCGCCTCTGTACTGACACTTGCAAACACATCCAGTGACAGATCGTTGTGTTCTGCCAAAGCCAATGATGACATTTGAAAAATTGTGCCTCTGGTGTTGGTTTGCGAGTTTCACAAAATTTTCTTAAGAATGATGTTGAGAAAGTCCCATGACAGCGCATCATCTTGTTTAAATCCTTTTTTGATATCGCCCCAAGAACAAACAACAAACAGAACTTAATTGTTGTTACACCTTCTTCTATGTGACTTAAAGACTTTTGTAGGGCTGAATGAAATATTAACTTGGTTCAGTATTAAAGCAATATTTAAGTTTTACCAAAAAGTAAAAACAACTAGCAAAAAAACTCAAACCTGTAGAGATAAAAGGAAACCTTGTAGTAGAGTCACTGTCGGCTTTGAGGGTATGGAAGACCGAAGACAACACAAATTCCGATGTTATGCTGAACAAAAAAAATTAATCTGGACGATGAAAAGCAAGATTTCCTTCCATCCGACCAAAATGTGTAAGTCCCCCAGTGTTGCTAAGGCCTACCAGCTGAGCTAGTTAAGCCTTAAGGTAGCATATGATAGCAAACGAGCTATATGGAGCCCTCCTGATAGGAGAATTTGTGCAGAATTATGATGGATGAAGCACTCGCAACAATTTACATGACTAATTACTTGCATATGCCGAAGATATTGATCGAACACAGAAATTACGCATCAGTCGTCTAAAATGGGCTAGACCTAGAACATGTAGAGCGAATGAAGAGTACTATTACATTTCAGCACAAAGAGCAGATATTCGACTCCAACTTAGAGGGACACCGCAGTAGAAGAAGCCACCTTATGTGAAAGAAATCCTTAGCTAACATGGAGTTGGCCAAACACCGAGCTAACTTCAGAGGCTCGTGAAAAACGCTTGTGATTTGGTCAATAATTGGTAACAAACAAAAGCTGTCTTAAATGTGTAAATAAATAGTTGGCGCTACACTACGGGTAGTGTAGGCCATGCATTACAAAGCATTCATTTGTGTGTTTATATTTTTGAACGAATTGACGAATGTTGGACGAATGGAGGAGGAGGAATTTTATGCCGATATAGCCGAATTGAGAGGTTTTTTTTTAGGGCAGTTAGGATATTTGTCAGACGTTGGCAAGAGGCAAGAGGCAATGTAAGAAACCTTAAGATATATAATTTGTGTTATTCCGGAGATCAAACCTGAGACCACTTTATTGGATCAAAATGAACAGCCGTATTTCAGCAGGTGAAGAACGGGCTCATTGACCTCAGTATGGAGTGGAAGATGCATATGGCACAACTGATAGGATGGTTCTATATTCCCAGTCAAGTCAGTGCGGTGAGACACAAGACCGTTGCATTAATTGCATAGTAACTTTAAATTTTTCTTAGAGACATTTAAAGGTCAGCCTTCTTTTGAGAGTTAAAAAAAATAAATAGGTGGCGCCACAGGCGGTAGACAACCTAGGCCTAGCTTCTCGCAACCATTCGTTTTGTCTGAGTTTCTATTTTTGGGACGAATGGAAGGGACCTACAATTTTATGCCGAGTCCAAACGGCTGAATTGATAAGCTTTTTCAGGACAGTCATACTCTCGGATGTTTGTCAGACGTTCGCGAGAGGTGGCGCAGTAGAAAAAACTTTAAGATGTAATTTGTGTTTTTAAGGGGATCGAACTTGGGATCCCGCGCACAGCAGTCCAACACACTAACCACTGCGCTACTGCACCCACATTCTTCTATATGTATATTATATTCTTTTATCTGTTGGTCATAATAAAAATTACCCATTTGAAACAACGCCTGATAGCTCAGCTTTGATATCCTGAACACAGAACACACCTGCCTGGCAAAAATTTAGTTCAGTCATAAGTCCGCAAGAGCCGGCATTGATGATGGCTTTCCAGAAATCGGCAAACTAAAGCGAAAAATGCGGTTCAACGTTCAAATAAATTAATTTGACAACACTTAAGAGAATACCGACCCCGCTAGCCGGCACACAAAAACAAAAATTTCACCCAAATCGAGTACGACCATTTTTAATTGCATTGTCAATTCCATTTAAGTTATAACTTTTAATGAGTTTAGCTTGGAGAAGTGAAAAGCATCTGGAAAATAATTACTTGTTTCTGAAAATAAAACACAATTCCATTTCCGCATAATTCTATTTGTCATTTCTCCCGCGTACTCTCAATTGTTCATTCTGAAAGTCATCAAGCCGTCAGCCAACACCCCCCACAATACTCGTACCACCCTTTCGACGGACGCTTCCTTTGGAGACAAAAAAAGTAATTATTTCCAAGATTAACTGACAAGACAAGATGCCGCGTTCTGTTCGTTTGCCTTGTTATTTTTCGGCTTATTCAACAAAGCAAGAAAAAATGTCTTTCATTTTCCCGCACTCTTGTTTTTTCACTTTTGCTTTTTTTCAATTTTCCCTGACTGAATATCTTCCCTTTTGACACACGAGGGATGCGCATATCAGTTGAAGTAGTACATAGTATCGGACTTGGCTGTTTTTGCAGACCCTGGGATTTTCACTTTACACTTGAAGTATATGACGTGGTGTTGATGTTGGCACAAACGTCTGTTTGTCTAGTCCGTGTCGCTTATCAGATTTCTTTCATATTTCTCTTCATCAATCTGTATTTGTGTTTGGGCTCGTAGGTATACGAGTATCTGTTTGTTTAGCAGTTCAAACGAATTCCTTTTCAAAATGGTCGGTGTTACCTTTCATTTTTGACGGTATATGCCTTTCCCTTCTTGTATTGTTTTTTTTTTGTTTGAGCTGCGGCACTTTCTAAAATATTATGTTTTTCTCGTGAAATGAAAATTAAGCCGCAACAAGTTGAAGGACGTCTTTCCAATGTGACACTAATCCGTGCGATGGACGAAATCAATTTAATCGTATTCACATTTTGATTTATAGTCCTATGGTTAGCCAAAAGGAATTGGCAGGAATTTTACAAATTTTCCAATTTTATCAATAACACGGCTCGGACTGGTATAACGATGTTTCAATCTTTTGACCACGCAAACTTTTCAAAGTTAACGAGCAGTGATTTGGATTTTTTTTTCCTCTCCAAACATGTAATCCTGTTGCACGCACATCTGTACGTACACAGCAAAGCAAAATTCAGATTGACGGCAATGATTTTGACGTTGGGCTATGTATCCCACTGTTTCTGGGCAAAGAGTGGGGGTCTGAAAGCGTACTGATGGCGAAACCTTTTTCCGTTGGTCGAAGTGATTTTAGGGACAGCATATGTACGAGATTTTGTGTAGTACACATCCTGGCGGGAGTGATATATTGATTTTTAATTTGTGAACATTTCATTCGACTGTATCGTATGCCGGGGGAACATAATTCGATATTAGCGGTAGGTGTGTCTATGAGAGCGATTGGAAACAATGGAAAATGTTAAATGTCAGTATCCTGTACGCGAGTCTGACCTGTTGTGAACTTTACTCGAAGGACCGCCTGAATTCATCATCATCTCAGTGATATTGATACGGAGAAGAGCATTAGCATATTGAATGGTAAATAATGCCAATTGTACACTATTGAATTGAATGAGCCGTTAGAGATCGTTGCACAATATGATGTACGTAAGAGATCATGTTCCTCTTTGTGTTTAGTTGCGAATCGATATGGGCATCTATGCAGCGAAGTATATCCTACTTCCGGTGTTTAATTTTGATACAATGTAAGAGAATTTCACTCTAAAAGGTCAATTGACCAAGACAGGGTACGGATTTGTTCACCAAAATATTACAAACTTATCAAGTAGGTGAATTCTACAAATACCATAAAATAGTTTGTTACCGGTTAACAATGAAACTACTGGATAAATTTCGATGACATTTTCTTTAAAATGTTTTTAAAGACTCCGAAAAGGCTTTAGGCTATGTTGTTCATTGTCACTTTGTTATATTACTTTACTAGCTGAACCCCCGCCAGCTTCGCCAAGCCTTTTGTTGCTTTTTTAATTTTTTTTTTTTTTATTTATTTTCGGGCGACAATGTTTTAATTTGTTGTATTGGAGGTGCCACGCCCCCTTATCCAACTTTGAAAAATCTTCACAGAAGCACTCCACGTCCAATACCTAAGATTATCTGTAAGTTTGATCTCAATCGATTCGGTGGTTTTCGAAATATACGATTTTGAATGGTTTTTCTGTATGGGAGATGCCACGCCTCTTTGTCCGATTTTGGCCTATCTTCACAGGAATACTCCACGACCAATACCTAAGATTATTTGTAATCGATTCTGTGGTTTTCGAGATATAAGATATTGAATGTTTTTTTGTATGGGCTGTGCCACGCTTTTTTGTCCGATTTTGAATTATTTAGCCTATCACCCAATCGCCGTAATTACCGAGATTAAAAAAAAAATCAACAAAATCGGTTGAAAATTACGGGCGACAGAGGGAAACAGTTTTTTCGACTTTGTTTTTTTTTTAAAAGCCATTTAATTCGAAATTCCTTAAAAATTTATTTTCCGAATTAAAGAGATTTTTCCGAATAAATGAGAGTTGGTTTTCATTTTTTTAAGTAAAAATTAAATTAAAATAGAAAAAAATTAAATAACGTAATGATTGAACACCTGTAGGTAGGTAGCAATAGATCTCAAATATGTAGAAGTCGGAACAAATCATCCAAATGTATATTGGGGGAGTCCCCATTTATTTAGAAGTCGGGAAAACCCATAAAAAAAATGATATTTTAAGAATCCCAGTAATCCATATTTAGATGTTGCCTGGGAAAACACCAGTACCATTGACATAGCAACAAACAAATTATTATAATAAATTTTATGTATCATTTCCAATCTTTTGTGTTATTAAAATAATTTTTGGTTTAATGTTCTTGCATTTTTTCATCAATAGGAACGCGTTTGAGTGCATACAAAAATCTCTCATTAATTCGGAAAATTCGTTTATTTGGACTGACCTTCCCCCCAACCATTCCGAATTAACGAGGTTTTACTGTATAGAGATTAAAAACGTTTTTAACCAAACCGTATTTTTTTACTTCATTTCTTTTAACATGCTATTACTCAAATAATTATTAAAGAAGCCAAGAAATAAAATAAAATAGTAGCCAAGAAAATATTTGACCACATCGAAGAGTAGTAGAGTCAGAAAAATGTCGTACAGGCTAATCCATTCCAAATCTTTTCCGATTCTTGTGCATTTAGCCGTCCTTAGACCTTTCAGTATTTTTCGCATGGCTTTTTAATGTCTCTAGTGCACTGTTCACCAATTCTAGAGAATATTTTTAAGTCAAGTATAAAGTGTTTCGTTCCAAACTGTTCTTCCTATTGAGTCCATTGCTAACTAAACTACATAGATAAACCATACTGAAGTTTTTAGCTTATAAGTTCTGAACAAAAATTCTTTTCCACAGCATGGCTTCATCATAAATATGTTTTGGGTTACAGATTTTGCAAAATCCGTAGGTCTGTTTATAATTTAACCAACGATTTCCATTAAGGAGATATTTTCATTATGTGAATCGGAAAAAGCCTTAAAGGTGCTAATGAACATTCTAAGAAAAATGGAGTTTTAATATATTAAAAACAAAATGGGACTCAAAGCAGAACCCTGCGGTACTCGTAGAAATATTACTCTTTAATTATTTAATTATGAATTAAAGTCTACAGAACCCCTGAACATATCCATAAATATCCAGCAGAATATTATGATCTACCAAACCGAAAGCTTTAGTCAATCAAGAAATTAGGCGACCCGGAATTTCCTCAGAATTTCAGTTGTAGCTCGTGCAGTATGCGCTGTTGCTTCATTAAATTGGAACCACGTGCTCTTCAGTTCTAATCCATCAAATTGAGAAAGGAGAAAGTCGTTGAGCACGGCTCTGTTGATGCCCAATTGCGCGGCACGTCCTCTGGGACATCTTCAGTTACAGCTGTGATATTCTCAGCAGAAGGGCTTCTCCGAGACTGGGCAGACCTGTAAGTATCTCATGTTGTCCAAACACTCTTCTATACGAGCGGCCTAGAAACAATTATTCCGCGTTCTTTAGAAGTATAGCTATTCATGTCTTCTTGACGTGTTTTTTTTATCTGTTTACTTCAAATATGTCAAAGTAGAATTGACATTTGCCGCCATTTTCAAAAAAAATATAGCATCTTCCGATAGGGTGATGATTAACTAAATTAAAATTTCGTAATTTAGTTAACAATCCCCTATATAGAAAAGCGGGGCAGCTACGCATCTGGGGCTGGGCGTAATAAAAGATGCCAAAAACTTGCTATAAAATGCTTCAACCAATCCTACCGGTAAATGGCCTTCATACCCTCTCGCAATGTTAGTTTTAGGCCCAACTTTCTCGTGGTAGATATCTGTGCAAGCTGTGGGCTTTGCATTGTTCGTTTTATTTCAATATTCGGATCAATAAACTTAAACTTTTTTAAATCAGCCACCACTAATGTAGGTACCTACGTACCACTATCTAAACTTAAAACGTTATTTATATCTGAGAACCATTAAAGAGCTCCCTGTGGCTCCGTCAACATTTGGCAAAAAAAAAAACACAAATTTGCTTTCAGATAGCTTCGCACGTAAACGTAAGTGTAAGTTGAAATGTGCAAAAGTAATAAATATATTCCCACCAACTGACCTGTAATCCCCTGTCATGCCTCAGTGTCCTCACCCAAAGTGCTGATCCAGCTCTTTCGCTACACCCCGATAGAACAAATGGAACATTCAATTTGTAGTAACTTATAATAAGCTCAATTTTACAACGTACTACTTCTACTTGACGCTGGGGCTAAACCCCTTCTAATCCTTCCCACTGCTCTGTCTCATTTCATTTCATTTCAATCCCTTCGACTTTTGTTCAATTAAGAAGACCATTAACACGGAAATTACAATTTCCTTTAGCTAACACAAGAAGTAACACACTGCACACATTAGTGTCTATCTCAGAGCAGCAGCACCACCTTCACGTGCTCCTTATTGCGGCCCTTGGCAAGGATAAAACTTAATATTCAGAGTCACAACCAGCAGTTGCTTGCAGCAGCAGCAGCGGTGGCACACCGATGCTCCTAGATATTGAAAGCAGATATTAGCACAGGGAATCCATTTCTTGGCATTAACAGGGTACCTATAGAAAATCAGGGATGTACTATATCCAAACTGTGTGTGTGTGTCTGTCTGACACCTTCAGTGTTCGTACTATGTATAGAATATCCTTTGACTTTTTTGTGGGATTTCCAATTTTTAATCTACACACTCATGCCATTGTCTATATTAAGAAGTAGCGAAGGGGTGGCACTGCCACGACCACCTCTTCGGAATGAAGTGGAGTTTCCATTTCATTTACTTCAGCGATCCTTGCTGTTGGCGTCCTCGTTCAAAAGTTATCAAAAAAGGATCACACTATACGTACGTTGAATGAATCGGAATTAGTTTGTTTCCAATGGGGTTGTTGCTGGTATTCCCGTTCTCATGCCAGGATATTCTCTCCTATCGTCGATTATATTGTTTTTTTTTTTTCAATGTGCCTCCTGGTGTCATTAAACCATGAACATAGTAGCGCTGCATACATGCATATGGAACTTTGATTTCTTTTCTGCCAAAGACGACAACCAAGATGACGTTGTCGCTTTACAGAGAATGCAGAAGACAGTAGAAGT
Source organism: Cheilosia soror (assembly GCA_949372485.1). NCBI lineage: Eukaryota > Metazoa > Arthropoda > Insecta > Diptera > Syrphidae > Cheilosia > Cheilosia soror. The sequence continues at coordinate 95,861,801 of OX443562.1, forward strand.
GCAGTTCATATAGTGCTCATTTCGAGGTCCCATCTGTTGTGTTCAACGTTAATGGTTTCATTCCCATTTTGCCAGGACTCGTACTATATCCGCTTGCACATTCCACTCTGCAAATGATTATTTGCTCTATTTCGCTGAGTATTTTCTTTATACTTGCTTTTTTGTTCTTCTGTTCGTTGGTGGAAAGACTTCTTAGGTTGCTTTTCTTCTTCGCGAGGACTTTTCAATTTTATACTTAAAGGAAATGTTTTTCCAGCGAAAAGAATCTATTCGCTGTATTTTCTATTATATACGAGTGTGGGTTGGTAAGTTGTATAGAATGTTTCTCGTGAGCTCGTCGATGGGTTTTGAAGTTTGTTTAGAGATTTGCGAAATTTTGCCGGTCATGCGGATGGATTGCTTTGAGAAAATCTAACTGAAAACAAACCAAGCAATTAAATTGAAACACGGAGAGTAAACTTTTGATTTAAATCGTGATTTTTCATATTGGTTTTGTTTTGCTTTTAATTATAATGAAACGTGCGTCGATTACGGAAAGCCTTCGAAATGGTGTACGTTTGATTAGATTAGGTGGTGTTCGGGCTTCGATAGGTATTTAAAACTAGCGGTTAACCAAAAAACTCTAAATAGGAAGTTTGAAACAAATCGGTCCAAGCGTTTAGATTTCAGAGCTATGGGTCGGCCAAGAAATACATGGCGGAAGAGTTGGGGAGAGCTAAGGTATATTATCAAACACCACACAAGATTGCACAGACTGAAGCTATGCCACTATAACCACCTCGGGTGCTGTTTCAATGAAGAAAAAGTTCAATAAAAAATGATGCTAACGCAAGTATGTCAAAGTTCTCTAAAATTGTTAAAAGTTTACATTCTTGCCAAGTAATTCATGCGATTAAAAAGCAAGTATACATAGGTACGTCAAACAAAAAATAATTCTCGGGCTACACAACCATTTTCGACCATGATTTTTCTAACGTCTTGTCCAAGGACACATACATATATTGAACGGGATCCCTACGTTATCTCCTTTTTCAAAATTCCTTATTGGACGTAATCTCTCATTTTTTCTTATCTCTTTTTCCAAAATCTCTCGAGACGAAATCCCCTATGCCAAAATCTCCCACCTACATACATTCTTATTAAATCCCTCGTTAAAATCCCCTGTTCGCACAATTTAGAATTTATTCATTTTTAAACGCGTAGTTTTGGCAGTTAAATTAAGCAAATAAAAAAAATAAATAGGTGGCGCAACAGGCGGGTGACACCCAAGGCCTAGCTTCTCGCAACCATTCGTTTTGTGTGAGTTTCTATTTTTGGGACGAATGGAAGGGACCTACAATTTTATGCCGATTCCGAACGGCTGAATTGAGAAGCTTTTTCATGACAGTCATACTCTCGGATGTTTGTCAGACGATCGCGAGAGGTGGCGCAGTAGAAAAAACTTTAAGATGTAATTTGTGTTTTTCCGGGGATCGAACCTGGGATCCCTCGCACAGTAGTCCAGCACACTAACCACTGCGCTACTGCGCCCACAAGCAAATACATAATATAAAATTTACATATACCTAACCTCGCACCTTCTCCAAATCCTACGGAGACTACAAGGAGGGGGGTTGCAGGCGGGCAGCATGCCCCCCCCATACGTATCTCACTTCAGTCGCTAGACAGAATTAATAACACCATATATCTAACATTTTCTCTCAGGGTCTTTTGGAGTAAGAGATTCCAGCACAGGGGATTTTGGAAAGGGGTTTTGGAAAAGAGATTTTGGAAAAGGATATAGCATACTCAACCCATATTGAACACTTCTTTAGATGGGTCGGTTTAGCATCTATTAACAAAGGTAGTAAGGGTAATAAAACTGACATTGTCCACATCAATATAGGTGCGCAAAAAGTTCCCCTAAGTCTCTTGGAATGCTAATGCCACATATCACTGACAGCGTTCGTATCTTAATAAGGTCCACGCTAACTCGTGTAAGCTACTCTTCGCCAAATGCATTGATATCTACTCGTATATCCGTCAAATATTCTATTAGAAAAAAACACACAAAGCGAATAATAAAAAAAAAAACATCTACAAAAGGGAGACACCGAACCCCTAGTCCAGACCATATAAACCAGTGGGACGTGTGTGTAGGAACTAAGCTTCAACTAGAACAAGACATAATGACAGCCCAACTATAAATGGCAGGTCCCACTTGACCGGCAGTTTCTTTCATGTCCGTTTCACCATTTATAAATCGACAACTATAAGTTAATGCCTGTACTCAAAGCTATGTGCATTTGTACGAGTAAATGAGAAAAAAAAAAAAAACAAGAGCACGCCAACAGGACTTGCACAACTCTGGATCGGATCGTCTGCGTCTGTAGATGGGGGAATTATACTTGAAATGGAATTGACTGTAAGACGCGATGTGCAAACAAGCATCACAATACTTAATATCTATATGCAGTATCATTACAGCTTGTGTTTATGGATGCAGAGATTGTTGCTGTGTAAACAATTTCAAGATACAAATCCTGTTGTTGTCTCTCCATTTATCCGCATGCTGTTCGATTTACAGAAGCACTAGAAATAGTTAATCTGTTTGTCTTCTAGAATTAGTTCTAGTTCCTTGAACCTAATGATGTCGGCGGCTGCTGGCATTGATGCTGTCTGGACGGTGTGCTCAGCTGTCATTACTATAAAAGTCATCCTTATAAGGAGACGCGCAGCGCATATCCTTGGCAGCGAATTCTTTTGTTGACTTTTGGCTGTATAGTTGCGCCTAAAGTAAATTTACTAAGTGCGGCAAGGCGGGGATGGGGATTGTATTATAGTGCATCGGACAGTTGGATTTCGAAATAGACGTCATTTTACAATGGTGGGCATTATTCTGATATGCCCTTTCAAGAGGCAGACACACACACACACACAAACAACTACACATAATAATGTATACGGAAGATAAAAAGTAGAATTGTGTTGTGCAACAGAGCGACAGTGAAAGGGAACGATTGTTTGGACAAAAGCTAAAGAGAATGGCAAAAAAGGAAGCTATAAAGTAGCATGCGATCCGCTGAATGCTTGTGATTCAGTTTCCATCCGTTGTCGTCACAGATGAACTACCACTTTAAAGGGAAAGTTCGTAGCTGATAAGTGTTGCCATTACATTGAGCATGGTTGGTAGGTGTATTTTTTTTAATGGTTTGTTTTTCAAATTGGCAACACTTTTTGCAGCGACAACTAATTTGCAACTGGTATTTCAGCATAAGCATAAATTTACTATACATGATCCCTAATGCTTGAAAGAATACGTAATCAAAAATTAGACAGTCTTGTACCTTGCGCAGTCTAGATATATCATTTTGTAATGTATTTCCTTTTATTTCAAAGTTTTGTAAAAAAAGCCACGCAAATGGAATTATAACAAAAAATCGATTCCTACGATGACGTCTATGTACTTATCAGTGTTCTGTGCTTGCGTTGCGGTCTAGGGTTTTCCTTCGTTAGTGAATGAATACAGAATTCTGACATTAAATCAACGCAAGATCAATATCGACAAACATTCTATTCTATTGCTGCCCGAGAGGTTTGTTTCCTCTTCCATATGTCCGAAGCATTATGATTATTTATAAGAATTGGCAAAGTCTTGGCAAAGTTAGGTCCTTATTGTGATTCTCGATCAGCGATCGTCACGATAATTGTCGATTGCGTCGATTGATTTTAGCTATTCAGACGAACAAAATTTTTTCACTTCCAAGAGAAAGCATCGATCAGACATTTGTAATCGACTACAAGCGACTGTCAAATTGACAAATATCGATCGCAATCGACAATCACAGTTCTCGATCGATCGACAGTTGTCGATCAACGATTAACTATCGACACTCACAATAGAGGCCTTAGTTTCCCTTATAGATCTGAGAATGAGTAGCGGTTCTACGATGGTTGCGGTTGGTATATGGGTAGGTATGTGGCAATTAGTGATTAGGGAAATGCCATGACTCAGGCCACCGAAATAAGTTGATACTGCAAATAGTACAAAAGAAGTTAATTCAAATTACATTTTTAAGGTCAAAGGAAAAAAATGGAACATTGCGCGTCAGTGCCACGCGTACTTGGTCGGTTTTTTAATTGACAGGAACAATTTACAAAAAGTTATTAATAAACTGCTTAAACTCAACTTCCCTTGTAAACCTGAATCTGGCCAGAAACCCCTCAATTCGAAATACGATTTTGACTTACGAAGCTACTTGGTGCAACATCTTCATTTCCAATTCCATTTACCCCTTTTTCGGGTGGCAAGTTTCACTTTTGTACACATTTATGGCGAACGTAAATGATGCAGCAGAGAAGGATCGAGGATCGAAGGATCAGTCGAATTAAAAAGATGAATATTTTTGTTGCTTCACCGTGTTAAAAAGCATAACCAAATGGATGTATAAAAATTTCCTGTGTTCAGGCCTAGTAAGTGTGACCAGAAATAGGTATAAGAAAGTCATATAAAGCCAACTACTGGCTTTTGAGAAATCTTCTTCCTTTACTAAAAAAAAGTGAATCCAATAGGTCTGTTTGTCTTACATATGTTTCTAAAATCTTCATCCAATTTAATATCCATGGATTGAGCACTTGAGGGTTTTCTCAGGGAATTTCTAGTACAAGGTTTCCGGAATAAGAGGCGTGGCACCGCTGATACAACAAGGTCACTTAATATGCTAATCTTGGCAAAAACAACAATTTAAAAATATTTATTGTTCATGGATGTAAATTGTCTGTGTCGAGGCACTCTTGAAAATGGGAACGTCATTAGAAAACGGGCATGCCACATTCAATACAAAAAAATCTTTAAGAATTTTATATCTTGGCACTTATGGCAACTATTGTTGGCAAATTTAGTACATCAATGTATAATGCCTTTAGCAAAAAGTAAGCAAATTGTGTGGCGTGGCACTTTCCAACAAAGTCATTTAAAACTATACCTTGGCAGCTTCAGTCTTGAAATTTTGTAAATGAATGCCTGTTAAAAGGATTGTGGTCAATGCGGGCGATATTTAACAATGTGGCGTGGTGCCTTGTATACAACTGACACATTTCAAACGCTATGCACGGCATCTAAATTTAGCGGAACTTGAAAGTATATGTAATACCTATCACTTTACAAAAGGTGGGCGGGATTGAATCAGGCCGTGTCGCCGTTAAAAAATATGAACAATATTTTCTATAAATTAATACGTGCCGGCATTTTAGACCGCTTTTATAAGAGCGAAAAAAAGGTGCGCTAAGTCGTAAGACTGCCCTTAAATCTCGAAGCTTCTGCCGTAGTAGTAAGTGCTGAGGCTTTGGCTATCCAGCTGTTAAAGTGAGCAAAGTGATTATTTGGAACGATTGCACTATGAGTCTTTAAGAAACCCTCAGTCTTTAAGATATTTTGGAAGGTGAGGGTACATTTTGGTCTTCCCTAAGGACTTCAATGCGGGTTCGTTAGACGTTACAGCACAGTAATCTTTGATTTATATAAAAGTATATGAATGGTGTGAGAGCATTTATAACTGGGGTAGGGGTAGTAACGAAATTTTATTCCTTTGACTAACTTTATACCTAACCAAGTGTTATATTTCTAAAGAAAATAAAGATATTCTATCAACTATGCTATTTACGTTGAAGAAAAAAATGACATTTTAATTATATGCTTTCAAAATAATCTATTAGATTAATGTAGTTAAATTTAAAATTATTTAAAATTAGATGTACAACTTTAACTTCGAGAAATATCGTTTGCAATGTTATTTTTGTTCAATCTCGCCCACATTTTGTAAAATGCTTCCAGGGAAGTAACGAGGTTCCAGCCGGTGGAAGGTGAATTTCATTAAAATACCGACTTATTTTAGGAACTTGCCGACTGGCAAAGAAATCATTAAAAATGGCCGAGCGCTTATCGAGTTATGACGTTATCGAATTTCAACCCATAGAAGATGTTTTTTGTATGGGAGGTGCCACGCCCCTTTACCCAATTTTGACCAATCCTAACAGAAACACTCCTACTACCTATACTACCTACATAAGACAACCTGTAAATTTGAACTCAATCGAGTCGGTGGTCTTCTGCTATTAACTAAGTATTTCCACCAATGAAAGTGCTTCCTCTCACGCTGTGCCAACTGTCAACGGATGCGATGGACAGAAAAGTAGAAAGTAAACCTATTTTATCCATCGCTTCCGGCACGTGCGTTGCTTATGATAGGTCACCTTCCATAAGCTGCTGAGTATTCTATCAACATGTCAGTCTTAAACGTTGCCGCAATTGATGCAACGGATTCTATGGGTTGGGCTCTTTAAAGACTATTCACATGAGAGCGACAAACTATCTACGAACGAACGACTAAAAAAAAAAATAAATAAATAGGTGGCGCAACAGGCGTGTAGACACCCTAGGCCTAGCTTCTTGCAACCATTCGTTTTGTGTGAGTTTCTATTTTTGGGACGAATGGAAGGGACCTACAATTTTATGCCGAGTCCGAACGGCTGAATTGAGAAGCTTTTTCAGGACAGTCATACTCTCGGATGTTTCTCAGACGTTCGCGAGAGGTGGCGCAGTAGAAAAAACTTTATGATGTAATTTGTGTTTTTCCGGGGATCGAACCTGGGATCCCTCGCACAGCAGTCCAACACACTAACCACTGCGCTACTGCGCCCACGAACGACTATTCGTTTATAAATGCTTAAAAAGTGTTTTGTTCGCATTTCATCAATTCGTTCGTTCGCTCTCATTTGAATTATCCTTTAAAGTCCTTTTAATTAATTATCCTATCAAAATGTATTAAGAAAACAATTTTATAAACAGTTTTAATAACGAAATTTCGTTTTCCAAACTTTTTTCCGTGAACTAAACGAAAGTTTATTCGCAATCCATATCATTAAGCCGCGTTACACAGCACAAACTAGCGAATAAGACATTCGGTCAAATTTAACCTCAAATTAGGAGTCCAGTTGGCAAATTCACCGATGCCGACCGTTCTTTTTAAACTTGTTCAACTTTTTTAAAAAGTTGGTCATTAAAATTTATATATGTATAATGTCGAAGGTACATTTTATCATATTCTAACGAGCCTCGTTCTAGCCCATTGGCAATACCATTCTCCACATGCAAGTCAGTCATCATTGCAAGTGCAACAGACAAAACGAAAAAAAAAAAATAGAACCAAACGGAAGGGCTCTTCTTCTCTTTTAGTTCCCTTTCCTGTGCCTGTGCACCGCATTCAACTTTATTTCCCTCTTGTCTCATTTGATGCAAAGTGAGGTTTTTTAATTTATTCAGTAAAAACAATGTAAGCGAGCATGCGGTGCGACGGACAGGAGACTTACATCGGAAAATTAATGTTTTCCACTAGAGTGGCCATGCATAATGTGAGGAAATTGAGTTCGTAGGCACATTGCCGTGGCAGCCGCCTATTGTGCAAATTATCTTAATTAAGATTATGCCCTGCGAACCATTTTGTTCGGTTCTAGATCTAGGAGATAATCTCCGGTCAATGGAACACAAGCCAATTGCCGAAGGATTTATGCGTAGCATTCTGCATGTGCAAAAAGGAAAATCAAAAGTGGATCTTCTTTTTTTTTTCGCCTGCTACTTGGTTCACGTATCGAACCATGACAGACAAGTATAAAAAAGAAAAAAAAGTGGTACTGTGGAGTGGAGTACCTTACCTATACCACGCGCTCGAGTACCACAAAAAAAATGGAGTAAACCAAATAAAAACACAATCCAAAGCTTTGGGTTGCAGCTCGACACTCGATACCATCGACTTTGGGTCGGATTCGAATTTTTTTCTGCATTTGTGATGCCTGCAGCAGGTGAGATGTAAGCTGATGTGTGTGTGTTTGTAACAATTGAATTGGAGCCGTTGCCAGAGGGTGGTGGGGTTAGTTTCCATTTCAAAAACAACAAGAGTTCCCATAACAATAAAATGATGAGAAACAATAGATATACCTGTGCTGCGTATACAATAATCGCTTTCATCTTGCCTTTCGTTTAGTAAATTTGAACCGCGATGCAGAGTGAGTCGAAAGTATCAAAGCGAAACGATGATGACAATCATTCGGCCACGTTGTTGTGAGGGTAGAGGGTTGAAGAAATCTCAAAGTATGGATTAAGCTCTTAAAATGTGATAATTTGGCTTTGTTAGTATTTTCATCAAAATTCTCTGAACAAATAACAGCCATCCTAAGATTGTAATGGTGCGTTGACGCACACATCATATCTGTGCATTTCATGAAAGACTGCATGACGCAAATGTTTATTATCAGCCTATAAATCTAAATTCCCATGACATTGCACTGCAGATGCTATCTCGTTCTGTGTATGTAAGGGGAACGGTGATCAGCTATCTAATTATAGCTTCTTAGCGTATGGGTTTCTCTGTACACTTTGTACTATAAACAAACGCTCTGTTGTAATGCCTGATATGATCGTTCTAAACGCTGTTATTACTTGTATCTATTAAACTTGATCGCATTTCTCCAGCTCGCAAATGGGTAGCTACTTACTGAATCAGTGAGATGAGTCAAGTTTGTTAACTACGATTGAAAATGCAAGTCATTGCCACTACAAGGGCAAAGTGTAGGGGTAAGTAATGGCAAAGGTCACTAGGGCGCTCAAACATGAGCTCTCTTGTTGGCAAGCGAATCTATTATAATTTATGAGTGTTATATCTAAGTATCGAAATGTTCATTGTCAGGGGCTAACGGTTATGGTTAAGTGTGTATATGGGCATACACTGATTGGCATCAATTGTTGAAGATGTCTCAGTTTTTATTTGACCTCCCCGTGGTATAAACCGGGTACTGGTCTTGTCCATCCGGACGCGACTTGATAAATTTATAAACGCGAGTGTTAAATACGAACAAATAGCAACAATATAATGCTCTGTCGGAATCGACTAACTGGACTGAGTCTCCAGAAGTCTAAAATTATAGCCCTCAGAAGGAGGACATATGGCGGGTGAATTCACTGGATTGAAGCAACGGTTTTGTCAATAGTCGAGATGAGAGGACAGATACCTTACTTGACATACTCTAACATAAAGGTACTTCGAGCTAGGGTCAGTGAGGATTTCTCAGTGCAGAATTGTGGCGAATGAATCCTTCATGTGCCAACTGCAGCTCTTACATCCCCAAAGTGGGTTAATGGCACCGAAATGTTCGAAATCTGAATAAGGCCGCGAACAGTCGAATAGGGAAAAGTCGCGACCGCTACAAAGCAGCCATTACTGTCATCGAGAAAGTACTCGTATTTATTACGGTGACTGCTGAGAGGAGGGGCAGCGATTAGGCAAAAGGTCTTGAGCTATATCGATACGTTAGTAAACGTTTGACGACAGTCCACATCAAGGCTAAATTCTCCAATATCAGGAATAATGGGATGCTATGAAGAATTATTTCTAAGAACTGCTCTCCTCAAAAAAGTATATGAGCAATATCCTAAGTACGTCGTTAAAATCGTGTTTCAATGCCAGATTAGGCAAGGAGGATATCATTGGGAGTACCTACAATCATATGGCATTGCCTATACATGACACCACATCTGGAATTTGTTCTTCTAACTTTCATAAAGAAACAATGCTGTAGCTTGATCAAGAACAAAACTGTCAGTCAAATTGATCATCTTGCGATCTAAATAAGGCATTGCTACACGAACTTTCCGAACTGTCAACATAAACTCATTTTTGTAGCCCAGGTACGAATGTGTATATCTCCATACCCCAGAGGTTATTTAATGTTGAACGGGTTAAATCGCAAAGCAAAATCTGGCGTAATTTCCGAGAACCGCTGTCAATATTGTGAACCACAATCTAGACGACAAGTGCAACAAGCGGCCGAACTATTTAAGGCATCGAAAGATGATTTGCGAGCATACACCAATTCATCTTAAAGATTTGGTCTGAAGAAGGTATGACTGATAAATAAACCGACGCACGTCGGCATTGTTTAAAAAAAATGGACTCTCCTTATTTTTTAGTACCTACCAGATATTTCGGGAGGGGTTTTAGCCCCCAAAACTACATGCGTTCGACCCTGGTAGGTAAGTGTTGAATATTCCTGAATTGGTATAAAAGAAAAATAAAATAAAAGAAATCATAGTCGTCACAAGTCCATATAGGACTCTAGATTCAGCCTTTCATTAGATACTCGTATTTCTTCTCAATTCGTCTTACACTTACTCAACAATCCTCCTATTGTACAGGGTGGCGCACGAATCGTGCTACAAAAACAAAATGTAATAACTTTTTTTCTGTGTGAGTAATTGGCGTTTTTTTTTTATTATTTGGCAGGTTACTATTTAGATTTATTGAAATGAGTGCTTGGGATACCGAAAAGAGAATTTGGATAGTACAGCGGTACCATGCTTTGTAGTCCTTCATTTCCGTCCAAAGGGAATTTAGGCGAGAGTTTGGCGGCACTCCCCCGAGTAGATGGACCATTATGAGGCTGGTAAACATGTTTGCCGAATCTGGAAGCATCGCACGACGACCATACCATCCATCCATCCAATCGCGGCTGTAGCATCGTTAATTCAGGCAAATCCAAGCGTTTCGACTCGAAACTTATCGGCGCAAATTGGAATTAGCAGACGGTCATTACAACGGATTATAATTCATGATGACTTAAACTTGTTTCCGTACAAAGTCCAAATTACAAGCAAGTTTAACCCTCTGGATTTTCCTATTCGCCTGGAATTTTGCCAAAAAATGTTTGCAAATTAATATCCAGAAACTCCGCTGACCCCCATGGTCACCTGACCTTACTGCACCAGACTTTTTTTTATAGGTTTATGTCAAGCAAGAGGTGTAAAAAACGAAACCAAGGAATTTGACTTGAAGCAGTCCATTCCAACAATAATTAAGGCGATTCCGACTTCAACCCTTCAGGCCGCGTTGAATAATTTTCTGATCAGGAGGTGTCGCATATGCGTGGATGAGCATGGAGGTTATTTACGGTTTATCATCTTCAAAAAATAATTATTTATATAAAATTAAATTGAATTTTCTATACAATAAAAAAAAAAAAATGAAATTCAATAATAATATTTATTTTCAAAACCTTTCAACTCTTTACTGCATAAATCGAATTTTAACTCAAAAATATATTAAACATCGCGAAAATTCTTTAGTACCCACAAACACTACTGCAATGCCTATATACCCACATGTCTACAATAGGTACATGGGCAAGTGTTGCTTCCCATTATTTAAGGATAAAGAGAAGCAATGCGATTTCAACCCACTTATCACGTGCCATCATTTGCCATCACACCGACCGACCGACCGCCCACACCGGCACACTCCCCCGCGCCTGGAACAATTGACTTAACAATAACAATAAATTTCATTTGACATCGAAGAGAATTTATGTTTTGTCATACATCTTAAATAACGACAAAATGTCTGTCAAACGCATTCACGCACGTACCACTCAAAAATGTCTGACGGACGTACGTATAGATATGTTATGTATCCAGGTTCACAATGGGGTTATTATGTACATACACATGTATGCATGCTTACAGTTATAATGACATCCTTACAACAGAATTAATCCTTCCTCTCCCGGATAATATTGCCTTGTCGGCCATTGGATTTTTCATACTTTTGCGAATATTTCCACGAACGAAAAAAATATATGTATTTAGCCGTAGGACTGTTCATGACACATGTTGTCCTGCACGTATCTATACCTCGCCGTGACATCGGATACACACAGTTCCCAATCAGATATTGGAAAAGTTGAAAAGCGTACATGAGAGGGAGGTTTCTCTCGATGGGTAGCTTTGTTGGGTTTTTGGGATAAGGGGCACCAGATACAGATACACTTATGGTTGTCAAAGCAATGCAAAAAACCCTTCCGGCGGTAGTGCAGGAAATATATCAAAAGGTTACCGCGTTTGAATTATTATTTTAACCGTGTGCTCTATTCATATTGCGGGATTATGTTACCAGTACCTATCTATACCTGTGAGCCAAATTGCTATTCGAGTCCAAAGGACACAATAATCCAAAAGCACACGTTGAAACGATTCGAACGATTCGCCTAATTAAAGTCAGCTGCAAAATGTGTAGTAAATTACAAATGCCCTCGGAGTTCAGAGCGCAATTACGACGGCGAACCTTTGGTCCGGTTGTGCACTGTGAGATTAATGTTCCACGCCTCCGACATTTTTTCTAACACACAAAATCTCTCTCTCCTACGCCATGGATAGTCAAAAAAAAAAAATACGCCACTCAACCTATATACATGAACCCAGAATCATCCTTTACCGCTGCTGATGTTAGCTACACTTCAGCTTTGGCGAATTATTTCACCGGAAATTCAATTGATGCGCCTGGTGCCGTCAGACACCGGATGTATCTGTGTGCGTGTGTCCGAGGACGCCCGCTGTCTATCTTTGAGCTGGCAGAGCCCGATGACCCTTTGGGTCAATAAATCCACATTTGAATTGCTGATTTGGTGCACAGGACTTTATTTATGGTCAGTGCGCGATGGTTTAACTTCTTTTTCCAGCCGACTATCGCAGTATTTGTGCAATTCAACCGAAATTGACGAAGCAAATTATCACTGAATTACAGCGTTTTGCGAAGTCACTGGTCCGATTCGTCGTCGATTATTATCAAAGTGGAAACGGAGTGGATGCGATATTTAGCGGCGTTGAAATATGCGGGTGGTCGCTTGCCAATGGCGGATGGGAGTGAGTGAGCGTGGTTGTTGGCATTTTGTGGTGTAAAATGAAATTTTGCAGCGCTTTGATTTTTTTTTTAGAATTCCCTTAGTGAAAACCAGTGGGCTACCGATATTTTCGAAACTCAATTATGATTGTGGCGGTGGCGAGGTATAGACTGAAGGGTGCTGATGTGTTATGGCAGTCGTTTAAAAGTCTGCTAGGAACGGGAGTGGAAAAACAGTAACACACTGATGATAAACTTCACTTTTTGATTCTGGTTCGTGAGGGGTTTATTTCTTTTGGCGAAAATTGTTACAACAGTCCAATATCCAACAGTAGTAAGGTACTTGCGGAATCTTATTTTCGTGGACAACTCCAAATTGCAGTATCCATTGTTATGGAATATACTTATTTCTCAACGAACTTCTGGTCTCAAGAAATCCGGATGCAAAGTTGTGGATGACTATACGGTCGCCTTACTCGTGTCCTCAAAGACTTTCCGATATCATTCAACTCGCTCTGCGGAAACTAGTCTTCTAGACCAATAGTTGTGGTCTTAGCGTCGACGAAAAAGGAGTAAGTATTATTTACCCAAGAAGGTTCATCACTCCCCCAAGCACAATGGAATTCCTGAATAAAGAGTCCAAGTTTTAGCCAGTTTTCTTGGAAGTTAAAAAACAGTGCAATTTATACAAAAAGATAGATTTAAGGCCGAAAGGCAATAGTTATAAGGATATAGTTAAGTTTAGAGTGCTCGTTAAGAGCCAGTAAGCTAGATTAAGATACAAGGTAGTTTTAAATTAGATTTAGTCATTTTTGTCTAGTAAGTAAGTTTAAAAAATGAATTAATAAAAATGAATTTAAAAGTCAGAAAAAGTCACAATGGAATTCCACTTGAGTTTGTTAGCTGCGCCAAATATTTCGGGCTGAAACTGGACAAGAAGCTTTTATGGAGCGATAATATTGCCGTACGCGCAAGAAAATCCCTACAGTGGATAATTCAACACGGCATTGTGTGGTGGCCTAAGTTGAACAAAAGTCCCAATCTGAAGGTCCTAGAGAAGACGGGCGCACTAAGGACATTTCCAACCGCCTTTCTACAAACCATGCTTAATATACTTCCCTTTGACATCGGCAGTAAAGAACACACCACAAGGGAAGGGAAGCACTGGAGAGTCAACTTACTTGACACGCCAGCATTCTTCTACAGACTGTACCCGCTCTTGTCCTGTCAATTTCGAAAAAGGCTTCATACATGAAATACCGGACAGGAACCAATGGGATTCGTGACAAATCACTGTCAATATTCACAGACGGTTCCAAAACACTGGGGAGATTTAAGTCTGGGCCTGTGCCGAAACACTACAGTGTCTTCCAGGTTGAAATCACAGCTATTCGTCCAGTCTCTCTTGGTCCCTCCAAGAAAACATCTTCTGTTCGATAGCTTGGATGATTTAGGAGCTGTCGGTTTAACACTCATATGTAAGCTGTAGAAATATGGTCAAGTGTCACGAAAGTTAAGTCTTATGTACTGAGAATTAAATCTGTCTACCGTCTTAGCGCACTAAGAGTCGCCTATGCATTCATAACTGTTTCAAAGGATGCTATACGACGAGTATCGTCAATGCTAAAGAAATAACAACGCTAAGAACCGAGCGAATCCGAATCCGGCCGGGTAGATGACGATAAAAGAGGTATGAAAGAAATCGTACAGTATCGCAACTTGGCAACAACAATGGAACGAATCGTTGAAGGGAAGATGGACACATCGTCTTATATGTACCTGGGATCGATGCATGGATTAAACGAACTCATGGCGAAACAATTTTCTATCTGATCCAGTTCTTGAAGGGTCATATCAGTTACAGAGAATACCTCTTTAAACGCGGACATGAAAGTATCCCAAACTGTCCACATTGCCAAACCGATTATGAAAATGCGGAACACGTGTTCTTTAATTGCCTATACGTAACGAAACCGAGCGGATTGACTTATACGGGATCAATTTGGGGAATGGCCCAAAAACATCGTAAATTACGTGTTCCATAACGACGAAAATTGGAATATGGTGACCGTGCGATTATCCAGCGATTTTAGGCGTTTATACCCTATTCACACCAAGCCGAAAACCGAGTTTTCGTCAAAAAAGTTTAGAAAACTCGTGGATGCATTCACACCGAACACCAACTCGTTTTCGTTTGACGTTTCAATTAGCTGTGAAACTAGCTATGAAATGTTTGTGGCGACTAGACTTTTATTTTAGTTACTAAACTTCGCTCGTATTGACATAATATACAAACAAACTTATTTCAGCTACTTGATAATCGTTAACTTATGGTTAAATAATTAACATAACCGACATTCAAAATCAAAACATCTGAAAATACCATTTAGTTGTGGCAGGCTGGCTGGCAGGTAGTTTGCTCTTTGTGGTGCAAGCAAAGATAACAAAAAAACTCTCACTCTCACTCAGTCTCTCACATCCTGTCAGCAGTTTTGCTGAGCTCGCTGAAAAGGTGTGTCTGCTTCAACAACCCAACGATCGTACTCGTTTTCGTGGCGTTTTCATGGAAAACGACCTCAAACAACTCGTTTTGAAAACTGCAATATGTATGGGAAAACTTCTGTTTTCGAGGAAGTTTTCGGCTGTTTTCGCGAAAACCAAGTTTTCGGCTTGGTGTGAATAGGGTATTAGAGTGCCAATGAAAAGTAAATATGAAAAGCCTACCAATGAATGTTGGTCCATCGCAAAAAAAATATACAAAAGTATTAAAAATTCGACCGTACCTTCGAAAAGAGTACGACGACCAGCTTGTCCATTCATATTTCATCTAAAACATATATCTATCGCTTGCCGCTTTATGTGCTGTTTCAGAAAACAACAATTTTTGGCGTATATTTTTGGGAAGTGAGTATAACAAAACCAAAAGTGTGTATACAATTTTTGCATGTAAAAGTAAAAGTGAGCTAGCTATAGATTGTCAAAAAAATACGCCTTTTGTTAACATTCTTCAGCTAGAGTTACAGCTATTTTAAGACTGCGTGAAGTGATTTAAGTTCAGACAGTCAATTCTCCGTAAATGTATTTCCTACTGGAAAAACATTAAGGTTTTTCCCTATTAGGAAGTGAACTTTCACATCAATTTGCGGTCGAATGATCAAAGTAACTGTCACTCCTTTTCAATGAAGATATTGCACTCTTTAGTTAATTTTATTAATAGATCCAACCCTACCCAATTGGCTTATTGTTACAAGCTATAACTAAGTTTTTTTAATGTGAAAAATTTTCTCACAAAAAGAGTCAAGTGACGCAAATCGTTCGATCTTAAAGCCCCAGGCAAACAGATAAATCTCAATAAATCCATCAGTATGTCGTTTGGAACTATCCTGTTCAAAATAAATGTCCTTTAAACTAAATTTGACGGCAAAAAAGGGTCGAATTCGAATTGTTCAAGCGTTGCCGTGCCAACAATTCACATTTCAAACATTTGACTGATCTTAATACTATAGCTTAATCCCGCACGTAACCCCATTATGGACTGATACTTTAACCGACCCAATAACCAGAATGTTTAAAATATTTGCCGGGAATTACAGTTGCAAAGTATGAAACTTTCTAAAAATGTGAGAAATAGTTTTTACATAACTCACATATGACTTCAAAAACAAATATCAACAAAGCAAACCTACAAACCAGATAACACTCGAAAATTACTCGAGACTCATTCAAGCCAGCAACTATGAGTATTCTATACAAAGAGAGGATTCTCCATTGCAGTTAACATAAAATTCGTTTTGTAGAATTAACTTAGCATATTATGTACAAATTAAATTAACTAACACAATAAGACCCAATTAGAGTGCTTTTCATATCAGCAAACAAACAACAGTAGCAGAGATGTATACCCGGTACCGTGCATCCTCATCCCAGTTGTGCTAGCACCAGCATAATTAAAATTCACAAAAAAAAAAAAAAAAAATAAAGCAAAACGAATATATTATAAAATTAAAATGAAGAGAAGGGAAAAACCACTAAAATGCAGATGGATCCTCCGAGAGTAGAGTGATTAAGAACTGGAGGCGAGGGTTTAAAACGTTTGCGCGCAAAATTGCACTTAAACACAAACACAATGCGAATGTTTTTGATGATTTGGATCCTAGCTAGGGAGAAGTTTAATTGCGCACATGTATACCTACATCAGTAGGTGTGAGTTGATGGGGTGTATAGTTTTCGTCAAAACTATATATACCTCCTCTTGGGTTCTGTTTCTGTTACCAACCGTCATTGTAACAGGAGGAAGATAATTTCGGATGCACCGCACATGCCGACGCCGCCGGATGCTGGCGGAATTGTGGAAATCCTACAAAAATAGTAAAAAAAGGATACGGAATTACGGCAGGCGAATAAAGCTGACATTGTGTAGATGGCAAAAATTAATATTATTTGAAACGTTTTGAAGAGTCCTCTGAAGTTACACGCGACGCACGAAGGCGTAAATTTAATTTTATTTTCGACATTGTACCAAAATGTGATATGTTCAGCCACCAGAAAGAGGAGCTACTTCCGCCAGAGGATACTCGCTGTTTTTGTATATTCCCTTTCTACCATCATCACAGTTGTTTGGTTGCAAATTCATGTTTAGAGAACAGGATATGTGATACATCTACGAGAACTCATTGCACGCGGATTTCATTCCAATCCAATATGCAACACATGTGTGCTGGGTCGCACATTAATTTCCCTTTATTTTTTAAAAAAATAAAATGTTGATTTTTGTTTGCACTTGGCCAAAAATTGCTTTTGGTTAAAACGCTTTTTTTTTGTTCTTCTGTTTTTGTATGAATGGTAAAGTGCAGCAGTCAGTACCGGAAAATAAAATGAATGAATTAGGAAATCGAATTTCGCGAAGCGTATGTACGCCATCATGCTCTGATGAACGCACAGAGTGGGCGATGCGGTTGGGAATAATGGAAAAAATCTGTGTTTTTAGATATTTTTTGCATATAAATTTTGAAACTGTTGAGCGAAACTTTACGCCGATTTATATGTGCATTTTGATGATTACCTTTTTTATGAAGCTTGCTTTTTCATTAAATTCTATTCATGGTGTGCTATTTTTTTTAGTGGTCCAGTGAATAAAATATCTGCAATGATAAAAAAAAATAAAGAAAGGATATGAGTACGAATTTATGTGAATTTTGATGGAGATATTTTTATGTTGCAATATAAATTTCAAAGAGGTTTTGTGTACTTATAGTTTATTTTTCTTAAATCTATGGATCTATTGTGTGAAGTGTTGTTATGCCAATTTGATAATTTTTCCCTTGAGCTGTTGTGATTTTTCCCACAATTTTTAGAAAAACGGCACTATGTTTTTTAATCGTATTTTTGCTGGTAGTAATCATAGTACATAATTATTTTTACGAACTCAAAATGGCGAAATTAAATAATAAATTATTTGAGGTTACAAATGAATATTAGTAAGGTCCAATAATTTTCTGCGATTGGTATGACTAATTAAGTTCTGCGAATAACAAATTGTTCAAGAGAACCTCAACAAAAATACCTACGAGTAAAAAGGGAAGTGGACAACTGGAGTGGAATCCCGGTTTACAAAAAAATTGTCTGCAAAATATGGTTTTGGAATAACCAGAAGTGGCTTAGTTTTGCTGAAAAATCCTACCAACCTAAACTTCTGAATGAGAGATGTTCCAAATGGGATCTTAATTGACAATTTAGTAGAGCATTCCTGCATTCATTACGCAGATAGTACTACTAAAGTAATGCCTCAAATAAGGGATACTACGCGGTGTTGCATTAATTCCTAACTATTTTAACTATAAATGAACAACGATTGTTTATATAGTTACTTTTGTAACCTGGGACTGGGACAACCATATTGCTAATGTCAGAGTTAAAATGCACCAACCACAATTTAAACTGTTATTCCCTTCGTTAAATTTTCGTTAGATTTCAACTGTCACAACTGTCAAAACTATATAGTTGATTTAGTTTTCAAAGGCGGAGCTTAGAATATCTCTATAATATTTTAAATTTTTTGCTGCTTCTGCTTGCAGGTATCAAAATATTCTGTATAGCTTGCAGTTTGACACTTCCCACCGACTGCCAATTCGAGTTAGTTGTGAGTGCTCAAGGTCTGTTCACCAGAGAATAGGGTGATCAAAAATCGGTGAGCGGGTGTGATAGTGTAAACAAACGCCATATTATCTGCATTGTCGAAGCTTCATCCTTGTAGAGTGGGGAAGCGAGGAGTAACAACGATTCTCGCTAGTTGGGATTGACATTGACAATTCTGTTGGGAAATTTTGTCGAATTTCAGTCTATGAATTAGTGTATGAGAGAATAACATTAACAGCAACTCGTAGGCACCTTGCGTCAACTACTATTTCTGGCACAATTCCTGAGATTTAAGCTTATGCTACAGTACAGCCTACAAGGAAAATATATGAGAAGTAGATCTTAAGCAGTCAGTTAAGTGGACTAAGATATTTTAACCAAATATTGAAGAATTAGCTTAATGTTCAGCAAACCAGATTCATTAAAATTACAGACTGTTTGAAATATAAGAAAAACCCCCACCATTTACAAAGCCAATATGCCCAAGCCCAACACATTGAAAAGAGTGTTGTGCCCAGAATAGAACCCTGAGGTACTCCCTGACTTGAATTCACTTAGCATCATCAGTAGGAAAAAACCTTAAGGAAGCGTAACTGTGCGTTACTTCAAACACGGCAGTTACATTGAATTTCGTAATAATAACAGACATTCCTGTAGGCTGGACTGCACATGTCATCCCATCAGATCTATTCTGGCGTTATAATATAATACCTTACAAGATTTTTGTTAAGTGACGAATAATGGTTATTAGAAGTCTTGAGTCTTGTAGAAACAAATGCAGAACCTACAAAATAAAATATATATTTCCGTTTTCACTGAGAGATTACTTACCCCTTTTTATACCCTCCACAGGAAGATATATTTACTTTGCCATTACATTTTTAACGCCAAGAATTAGTCCCAGAAGACACAATATTCTGAATCAGGATCAAATTCTGAATCGATTTAACCATGTCCGTCTGTCTGTATGTCAGTTGAACACAAAATGTTTTCCGAGTAGTTAGGTACTGAAATTTGCATGAAAAAGTGAAAAAACGTTCCTCTCCCATGCCTCATTCTACCAGAGCTGCCGCACCAGCTTTATCCCCTTCTGTTTTATGTCGCTTTTTCGTTTCATTGGGGTTCGAAATTACATAAGAAGTGACAATTTCAAAATAAAATCAATTGTCTGGGCCAATATATTTCAAACATGTGCTGCCCAGAAACTAAGGAGTACTGAAGTTTCCTGCTTTTCCTATGGCAATTTCTGAGTTTTTCCTTCGATGGGGGGGGGGGGGGGGGGGAGGGGTGCTACAGTCCGGGTGGACCTGGGCCTCAACCAACACGCCTCTCCAGTTAGCGCGATTTTTGGCTAACTGCCTCCAGTTGCGCACTCCAAGTTGGTTGAGGTCCCCTTCCACTTGTGAGCGCCACCTAAGGCGAGGTCTTCCTCTACTGCGTTGTCCCTCCGGGTTGGAATCGAAGACTCTTCTTGCCGGAGCGTTGGTGTCCATTCGCTCTACATGTCCTAGCCATCTTAGTCGACTGATACGTACTTTTCTGACCAGGTCGATGTCGCTGCACAGCTCGTAGAGTTCGCTGTTAAATCTACTCCTCCAACGCAAACGGGACCGAAAATCATTCGAAGAATTTTGCGTTCGAAGCGACCAAGGAGATCTTCATCCGGTTTTGACAACGTCCATGATTCTGCGCCATAAAGCAGGACTGGGATGATGAGGGTCTTATTATATAGAGTCTCCTTGGTGTTTCTCGACAAGGCCTTACTAATCAATTGCCTTCTTAGGCCAAAGTAACAGCGGTTGGCAAGTGTAATTCTTCGCTTGATTTCTGATGTTATGTCATTTTCAGAATTAATAGCGGAGCCGAGGTAGACAAAGTCCCGAACTACCTCAAAGTTATAGCTGTCTAACGTGAAGTTCTTTCCGATTCGTTGATGTTGTGTATCCCTTCTTGTTGACAGCATATATTTTGATTGCCAGCATTTACCACTAAACCCATTTTTGCCTCTGTACTGATACTTGCAAACGCACCAGTGATAGCTCGCTGTGCCAATGATGTCAATGTCGTCAGCGTATGCAAGTAGTTGCACAGACTTTTGGAAAATTGTGCCCCTGATGTTGGCTTGCGAGTTTCGCACAGTCACATGACAGCGTATCACCTTGTCTAAATCCTTTTTTACATCAAAGGTCTCGGTGAGATTGTTTCCGACCTGTACGGAGAAGCGAGCGTTCTTCATGGTCATTCTGCACAATCTGACAAGTTTGGCAGGGATGTCAAAACTAGACATGGCTCTGTATAGTTCGTATTTATAAATGCTGTCATATGCGGCTTTATGCGGTGAGTACAGTCAAACTTCTTTATAACGAACTTCCTTATAACGTAATTCTCTCTATAGCGAATTTCATTTTGTTCCCCTTCCCCTTCAAAAATATCCCATATGAATTAGGTTCTTTATAACGAAATTCTGTATAGCGAAATTCTCTTTATAATGAACTATTTTTTTGGCCCAAACGCAAAAATGTTTCTTTATAACGAAATGTCAAATTTGAAAACAAAGCCTACTATGATTTTTGTTACTAATTTTAAAAGGGAATTCCCCGTTTTGGGGGTCACTCATTTGAGTTTGTATTTTAAGTTCGTGAAACGTTCACCTATCAAGAATGTCGAAGCGCAAGGCTATTTCACTTTCGGAGAAATTATCCATTATTGAAAAAGTTAAAAGGGGGGAAAGAAAAAAGATGTTGCAGAAAAATTTAGTGTTTCTATTAGTACATTGTCGACAATTTTAAAGAACGAGGTAAAAACTTTAAAGTTTTCCGAAGCAAGTTCAAACAGGAGCCAAAAAAAACTAAGAAAAACAAAATACGGTGATGTGGATAAAGCTATGTTAAAATGGGTTCAGATAAACAGGAAAAGGAATTTACCGCTCTCGGGCTTTATTATCAAACAAAAGGCTAAATGTTTTTCTGAATCTTTGGGTCAGCATAATTTTAAAGGCATAAATACATGGCGCAACAGGCGAGTAGGGGTAGGTCTAGCTTATCGCAACCATTCGTTTATGTGAGTTTCTATTTTTGGGACGAATGGAATGGACCTACAATTTTATGCCGAGTCCGAATCCGAACGGCTGAATTGAGAAGCTTTTTCAGGACAGTCATAGTCTGGAATGTATGTCAGACGTTCACGAGAGGTGACGCAGTAGAAAAAACGTTAAGGTGTAATAAAGGAACACTTACAGTGTTAAAATAAAATTTTCTATATAACGAATTTTGTATAAAACTTCCTTATAACGAAGCAATTTTTTGTTCCCTTGAAGGTTCGTTATAAAGAAGTTTGACTGTATCTATTTGGACTTGGGTTTTCTCCAGGATCTGCCGTAGTGTGAATATTTGGTCGGTTGTGGACTTACCGGACCTAAAACCGCACTGGTAGGGTTGCGTTGGTAGTTGGTGTATGCTCTCTACCAAGTCATCCCCCGCTGCCTTAAAAAGGTCGGCCGATAAACCGTCCGGTCCTGCAGCTTTGTTGGACTTCAGCTTGGATATTGGTATCCTTACCTCATTTTGGTCAGGTGGGCGGAAGTCTTGGCTTTCATTGGCTTTCGTGTCTTTGACATTTTTCATCTTTGTCAGTTTCTAAAAATGGCTATTATAATATCCATAAACATCAATTTATTGCAAGTCTTTGTGAGGACTCATTCGCAGATGCTACTTCCGGATTCGTAGCTCGTACCTCAATTTTTCTCCTCATCTTATGGCAAAAGTATACCAAATTCGATAAACTAAAGTCCAAGCCATTTAACCGCAAACTCTCTTTGCAACTGAGATGAGTAAACTTACTTAATATCCACCATCCAACGTTGTAATTAAATAAAAACTAAACTCTTGCCAAACAGAGTTTAAAACTTTGAATCAATTTCCTTCAATACAAATACCTCCCCTTACCGAATGATTCACAAGTTCAAATCCTCTTGAGATCTTCAACAAAAAGAAAAACGAATTCCTTTGGTCCACCATTGAGTAGCAATACGAATTCCACTAGTCCAAAGTAAGACAGAGAAAACAAAAAATAAAATTCAATTCCAACTCAACAATTGTCTTGAACTTGAGAACAACTATTCCGGAAAGTTTCCACTAAGCCGCATCAATTATTTCAAGGAATATGCAATTTGAACTCGAATTTCCATTACACAGCTTATGCTTAGTAGCCCTCTTGTCGGATCTCTTACCATTCATCTTACAATTCCTCATTCATTCTCTTCAACATCATCTTCGCCTTGTAGGACGTTGGTAGGTAGGTACTCCAATCTCTTCTCATCGCTATGCAACACTTTCGGGTAATTGAATGAGAAATTTCCTCCGTTCCTTTCATAAGCAATTCCTTTGCATTTCTGATTAAATTTAATTCATTTGAATGGCGCGAAGGAATTTTCTCGTTCCGGTTGTCTCTGCCTATTTTCTTTCGGCTTCACAATGAATATGTAAAAATA
The DNA here is from genome assembly GCA_949372485.1 of Cheilosia soror. Lineage (NCBI taxonomy): Eukaryota > Metazoa > Arthropoda > Insecta > Diptera > Syrphidae > Cheilosia > Cheilosia soror. Next base: position 95,885,126 of record OX443562.1, read on the forward strand.
TCAAAAAAAAAAAATCCTACATTTCCCCCCGAGAAACCCAATATACTTGAAAGAATGCACTTTGCTCCTTAGCCAGAGTCTTTTCTGTTCTACCACGACTTAAGGGGATTCCTTTTGAACGGAAATTTTCTCGTCTTCGACTACTACAGGAGAAAAGTCTTAATTAAGAATATCACATAATCGAAAGTCCTTTAGTGCTGTTAGCCATAAGGACTTTGTCTGCCGTTCAGGTGAAACTTTAATAATTGGAAATAGTCTGCAATGCACGTTAAGTTTTCAATCACATCGTGGCACAGCCATATAGGTAGTACTCTCGGCACACGCACACACAGCAAGGAATTTCGTGTAGGACTATATTATGCCTTGAGGCATAACTAAATTATAAAACGTACTTGAAAGATCGAGCGCCTGTGTGTTCTGGTCCTTTGTCGCCTTAATATCAAACTTTGTCTCGGACATGAGTTGAATTAATAAAGGTTCCCCTATAGTCCTGATGCCGGGGTCTAGGTCTTGAGTTAAAGTGCCAACAACGAGTACAACGTTCCCAAGTGAATTCGTTCTATAATTGCAAAATTTTACAAAGTTACTGCACGTTACTGCTGCTGCTGCGATGAGAGTGATTGTGAGCGATGATAAATTTATAATTCTTTCTCTCTCTCTCTCTTCTTCTATTTCTGTTCGTCCTTGCACCTTATCAGTTTCTCATCTGCGAGCAGTGTCCAACAAAAAAAGAATGTGGTAAACTTAATTTCGAAAATTTGCCAAGACGATGTTCAAACATTGGCTGCAGACGTTAGGTATAGTGATGAGAGAAATTTACGAAAAATAGGAGGAGTAGCGGAATTCCTTGAGCAATAATGATAATGGATAAACGAATAAATAGATACAAATAGGAAAATATTACCCCAAGGACAAAGTTTTAAAAAAACTATTTTTGAATAATTGCTTTCAAATGATTGGTGTTGGAATAAAGTACTGAAGATTTTAGTACTATTTACTAAATTACACCCAGTGTCTTTACATTCACAAGATTTCCCTGCCTATCGCGCTTGATTTGTAAGAATGAGCACGAAGTTCGGCATTTCTTCCAGCTTCTAGTCAGAGGGCTGCGATTCAATTATCGAAGAGTTGCACTTTAACGTCTTTTACAAAGAGTTTGTGTTTATTTCTTATCCTCAACCTAAGAAAATATTCTACAAAATACATCTTCCTCGAAGGAGATTAATGATTTTAACTACAATGTTCTTCGAATAATGGGCCAATGAGGTAGGTACTTTTGATTTCTAATAGCTGTACCCGCCAGTTTTTAATTGTGCACCGCTATTGTATTGCTCTTGTCTATGAAGACAGTGCTTATGAATGTTTCGAACTTTTACAACTTTATCTCCTATGGGTGTTCATTCATTCATTCATTTTCAATGGCCCGCTTTTCTATTAAGTGGGCTGCGGGTGTAGGTTGCTTAAGTGGACCCTCCATAGCTCTCAACTCGACATTCAGTTCCTCACATATTCTGGTATTTCTAATGCATCAATACCAGGGAGGAATCGCATTTCGGCAGCTGGTATTCGCGATCTTATTCTTTCGGTCATTGCTCAAACCTCCTCATGGTTATGACCATAGATAAGAGTTGGAACAAACACCGAATTAAAGACTGACAACTTAGCTTTGACACCAAGTTCAGTCGTCCTAATAACAGAATGACCATCAAGCTGTCTCAAAATTGATCCAGCCTAAATCACTTCAGATTTGTTCACGTTAACCTTCATCTTAGCTTTAACACAAATGGCTACAAACCGATTGAGTGCACGTTGAAGCTTAGTCTGAGAGGATGACCAGGGCATCAGCGAAGAGCAAATGACTTATCCTCAGATCTCCCAATTCTAAACGTTCTTCGCCAAGACTACGCTGTATCACCCAGTCCATTTAGGTAATAAAAAGGAGATCAGACAAGATGCACCCCTGGCGAAAGGTATTGATTTAACGCCGTTTACCCGAATACTGCTTTTACAGTTTGTGTAAAGAGATTGAATGGCTCTCAAGAGAGAACCATCAATTCCATACTCCTGTAATACACTCCAGAGTTTCCCTCGAGGGACTCGGTCCTATGCTTTCTCCAAATCTCCGAAGCAGGCGTAAACAGGTGTAGCATACTCCCAAGCCTTCACAAGTACCATTCTGAGAGTGAATAACTGGTCGGTTGTGCTTCTGCCCGGACGAAAACCGCACTGCTTATCTCTTAATCGTGAGTCGTGACTCGACCACAGCTCTGCAACGCGTTTTCAACACCTTGGCAAAGAGTTTTCCGGGAAGACTTAAAAGTGATATGCCACTGCAGTCCTTTTTATCCCTTTTCTCCCCAATCACTGCTGTGAACAAGAAAAACCCGCTTTCGTCCCAACCGCACTTTGTGCACTTTCTGTTGACGTCAGAGCTGCATGTGACTTGATACATGCCGTGTGTACTATAGCACCTTTACAAAAATGGTAACTGACGTAGCCATGTTTCTCACTTTACAAGCAGATTATGGTCGGTATCATCCTCCTCTTGAGCGCACAATTCACAAAACTGCAACTTTAATACTGAGTATATCAAGCAACAATTTCTTAACTAGACAAGGCTACCCTTTTATAAACGTCAATTGAAAAACTGTTGCATATGACCAACATTTCGAGGTCGAAAAAAAAAAATATTTCTATACAGTCAGTCTTTGTAAAGTCTAGGTATCCGAAAAAAGCCTATTATTTTTATTACTTAGATAAGAGGTGTGCTAAAAACTGTTGGATTTGATAAACTTCAATATTCCGATCTAGTCAAGTGGTAGCTGTCACTAGCTTACGATTATTTAAAGTGACATACAAAATGATTGGGCCCATTTGAATCTCTAGTCTAGCAGGAGTTTTGTCATTGTTCTTTGACTGGATCGAAACGATTGTGTTTTTCAAGTTCGACCCTTCGGTCGTATAAGAAAAAACTCAAAAATCAGCAAACCGAAAATTCTAAATCGGTATGAACCAAACGCAGACGTAGCCAAAATTGATAAAATTTTTGAACTTCACAGAATGAATCGGAACACTCTAGTCACCTACCCCAATATAGAAATATTGGGAATCCGTAAAAAAAAGTCAATAAATCGGAAGATGTAACATTATATTCCTTGTGACATTCTTCGACGACCTAGCAGAGATGTTTGACTACAAAATATTCTTTATTTGACGTTTTCAACTCCAGACTCCAGGATATGTTAAAAAAAACTGTTTCGATGAGAAAAGCTCAATCGTTGGTAGTGCCCCACTATAACCATAATTGTTTTCGAAGCCAAAGAGCCCCCTCCTCTAACAGACAAAAATCTTTCTGTCAAAGTGCCCCTCAAAAGCAACCATTTTTCCATTTTCTACGACACCTTAAGAAATAGCACTTTGTCGCCATCCATTTCAGCAAAGTCATAATATGCAGAACTTTCGAGCATATTTCACAAAAACAACCCATTCACGTTTTTCCGTAAAATGTTCAGTGAAAACACTTCCGGTCGGAAGCCGCATTTGACATGTGCTAAGTGCGAATTAGAGCACTTCAAAGTCCACGTTTTCACTCTCCACAATGCAGACGTAACATTTGTATTCCCATTGTGCTGGCATTTGTGTCAAACACCTTTTAACATGCGTTCAACTACATCATCATCATGAACGTTATCAGCTCAATGAGCACAAACGTTTTTGATGTCGTTTTTTGTTCGCATTATATTTTTTAATTAATGCAAATAGTCTGTGATTATTATTAGAAGCGTCAAATTTAAATGGAAACTATTTTTAAATTAATCTATTTATTATACAAATTACTGCACTGCAGATTGGTCATTCAACGTGCCGCGAGTCATTTCAGAATCACTGATGCGTTCCGTTTGGCATTTTGAAAACATAACTCCGTAGCAAGGCGTCCGACTCCGACACATAATAGGAGTTCAGTCTGGTGTTGAACTATTTTCATAATTTGCATTTTTCACGCATCGTTTAGTATTTCATCTGCGATATTACGCCCCTTTAAGTTGTTTCGTCACTTAGCACCTCTATAGTCACATGAGGAGGAGGTATGTAGTTTTGAGCGGATTTCTGAATCGTTTTCAGTTGCGTTTGGGAAATACATATCATGTACCCACATAAATGTAACTGAACACTGAGTCTGAAAAAGATACGATTCCCATGAACAAAAAAATGATTGAAGCCATCGGGTTAGTGGAACGATGATTTTATTTTTATTTCTCCTTATGATGCTATTTTTTTTTAATTCTTTCTGTTAGATGAGAAGAACAATTCTATGTGAAGGTATAATTGATGTCTGGAGCAAGGTAGGAATAATTATATGCAATGCACTGATGAGCACACTAGATGTATACCTAGAGCGGCAGAGCAGTGGCTAATTAAGTCGTTTCGCTGCTTTAGGTGCAGGGAAGCTTGTTAAAGACGATCTCTTTGGTTGTTTATCTTGGGTGCATAGCTGGCCATGAGAGCCATGGTATAGTTTTGTGCTATTGCACGGTAGCCGGTTGCATATTTCAACATATATTTTTTTCCATCATTATTGGTACATGAAACGGGCTGATGTTCTAGTTGTTGGTGCTTTGCACACATTTTTTTTGCAATGTATATCAGTTTCTTTGTTTTAGAAGAATATTATAATTACCTAATGATGAGGAGGCCATTAGACTGCGTTTTAAGGGCAAATTAATGGTTATACGGAAGGGTTTTCGAAAGCACAGTGGCATTTGACATGGAATGACATTATTTTATGCTGTAGTGGGTTTGATTGGGTAAGGTTATGAGGAGTGTGTGGTCTAAAAGAGCTCATCACGTCTATTCGGGGACCTAAAAATAGAGCAAACAAAAATTGGGAGCTATGTAGTTAGTATACTCCTCATGAAGCTTGTGAGATCCAATAGTTAGAAGCCTGAAAGCTTTTGAAGAATTCTAGGTTATTTAGATATCGTTCTCGCAAGGTGGGAAGTTGTAAAGAAAATGTTGGATTGACAACACCTCTTCCAAATTTCCGAAGCTTTTGCATAAATCGTTGGACTCTATCCTCTCCAGTGCAGTGGCTGTCCTGTGATTATTTCAGCTACTATCTGGATAGAGGATCGTTATAGTGCCAGAAACTTTTTTTTTTTGTAAATTTTGCAATATAACCTACGAGAAGTTGCTCATTTCTTATCATAGAAAATTAGGTCCGGAATTACAGCCCCGTAATCGAGTACTTACTTACTTACTTAGGGTGTACCTGGGCCTCAATAAACAAGTGTCTTTAGCCAGGACGATATTTGGCCAGCTGTCTTCAGTTTCGAATGCTAAGTTGGTTAAGGTCCCCTTCCACTTGTCCTCGAGTGTGGGTTCGAAGAACTTTCGGAGCATTCACGTCCATTCGTTCTACATGACCTAGCCAGGACGATCTTTGGCCAGCTGACTTTAGTTTCGCACGCTAAATTGGTTAAGGTCTCATTCCACTTGCGTGCGCCACCTGAGTCGCGGTCTTTTTCTACTCTGCCTTGGGTGGATTCGAAGAACTTTCGGAGCTTTTCACATCCATTCGTTCTACATGACCTAGTCACCTCTGTCGTCGGACTTTCACTCTATATCGATGTCATTGTATCTCCCCCCCATTAACCTCATCACGCTTTTGATAGAGTCCATGCCTCTGCACCGTAGAGAAGGACTGGCCACTGGAATGATTAGGGTCTTATAAAGGGTCTCTGGCAAGAGTTATTCTTCGTTTAATCTCATCGCTGGTGTTATTGTCTGAGTTCATAGCGCGGCGTAGGTAGATGAATACCTTAACCACCTCAAAAAGTTGTATCTGTCTAGTGACATTCAGTCCGAGACGTCGGTGTTGTGTGTTCTTTCTTGATGACAGCATTACTTTCTCTTGCCCACATTGACCGCCAAACCCATCTTCGCAGCCTCCGACTCAATACTCACGAACGCGCCAATGACATCACGCTTTTTTTCAAGAACGATGTTGAAGAAGTCACATGACAGCGCATATCGTCTTGTTTAAATTATTTTTTGACATAGAAGGTCGCAATGAGTTCTTTGCCGACCTTGATGGAGCAGCATGCATCATTCTCCATTGTCATCTTGTACAAACAGGCGAGTTTAGCAGGGATGCCGAAACTATAGACATTACTCTGTGAAGCTCGTCTCTAGATGCTGTCATAGGCGGCCTTAAAATGGATGAAAAGGTGGTGGGTAGGGTATCTGGGTTTTTACCAAAATCTGCAGTAGTGCGAATATTTGATTGATGGTGGACTTTTCTGGCCTAGGGACCAATCAGGTTGTTGACGAAAGGCTTCAGGCATTCAAACAGCACGATCAGATACGATCTTGTAGGCGCGATGTTACGAAGACTAATAACTCTTTAGTTGGGGCTGTACAGAGAATCTCCTTTCTTGATGATCGGGCAAACAGTGCTGGAGGTTCCATTCATCGGGCATACTTTCCCCCGACCATATTTACAGATGAATTGGTGCGTGTTCCTAACCAAGTCTGTCGCTTTTAATAGCTCGGCGGTTAGGCCATTTGCTCTAGCGGCTCTGTTGGACTTAAGCTTAGATACCTATGGCTATCTTCACTTCGTCCAGGTCGAGTAGATGGAAATTTTGATCTTCATCGTCCAGGTAGAATGGTTCATTCTGCCTGACAGCGATATTTAATTTTTCATGGCCGTTAAAGAGTCTGCAGAAGTAGTTCTTCCATATCCTTAGCATCGACTGCGATTCTACTACGATGTTTCCTTGTTCGTCCTTGTAGGCTTTGGTGCAGCTTCTTCCACTGCTAGGCTTTAAGCTTGAAATACAGTACCTGCTTCTAAAAGATTCATGTTTTTACAGTGACTCAGTATAAAAACGTGCTCACTAAACGATCTCCACTTTCAGTCAACTTGTCTTCATTGCTTAGACTGAGACTCCCATTCTGGCAGTCTTGGGAGCTCTGTAGAGCTCTTTACATATAGCTCTTTGTAAAAGTTGCTATTATCACAAAGCTTACGCTATTGCCACTGTTACGTGTTGTCAGAAAAAGAAGCGGACTTAAACCTTTTTTTTAAATAAAACTCGATTTTTTCCACAACGTTATAAAATTTTTAGTTTAATTTTTCGAGGTTAGAGGCGATCGGAGTATAAAAGCGAATTGAATTTCATTTTAGTTAACAACTATCTTATATACAAAAACAAAATATGACATTTACTAATAATATTTCGATACGTGACATTTGACATAATTGGTAGGGATGAGCATTTTAGAATCTACGGCGTTTACATATAACGTTAAACAAAATATTCATAATTGGAATTGAGAATTTACATTAATAAATAATTATGACTGAACAGCCACAGTGTCCGTTCTGAAAGAAATATTTCCACCATCGAATGTAGGGACCTCGAAATTATTTATACCTAAATAAACGATTTGATTTAGGTACCTACTCTTAAAGTCTCAACTCGCATTACCATTTCAATCCGCTTACATAATTGACCTTTTAAATACACCATCACACGAACATTGTGTGATGGTGTAATCTCTCTTTCTCTCAAACTTCTTCTCATTTGGTGCGACCGAAAATGACAAAATACAAATTTTCTTTGAATCGCACATTCATCCTCATAAATCCTGGCAGCAAATTACTTTTCAAAGAAGTTAACTTAAGACAATGCTGCCACTCTGATGACAACAAAAGAAAGGAAAAGGAAAAGGAAAGGAAAGGGCCCTTATGCTTCTCGTTTCCATCAAAACCAAAAACGGAACAAATAACATTGCTCCAAGCAGCCCCCCAACACCCACACAACACACTCGTCACATTCATCCCTATTATCGTGGCAGATACTTATGCGCAGAATTTATGACTGCAGTGGCAGTAACATTTCCTTTTTGTTCTTCTTGCTATACACTTGATTTATTTCTGTGTGACAGTTATGCATAAAAAAAGGGAAAAGTATAGTAACCCAGAGATGGGCTATATGGTGGCGGTGAGGGCGAATAAGTTGAAAAGAATGATAAAAGAACTGTTCAGCGTAACGAACAGTAAAATGATATGCTTTCCTAATTTTTTTTTTGTATAGTCCTTAGCAAGGGTACACACTTCCTCTCATTTACTAGTCAAGACAAAGGCAACACAGCAGTATACTTGCGGTTGTGGAACGAAGAAATGTGGACAATGGTTGGCGACAAAGTACCAGATCTGGGACATTCGGATGCTGATATTAACGGTCGACTGGTGAAGCAAAAAATTAAAACTAGCAAAAGAATGGTGCTTTTTTCTTCTCTGTGTATTGTTGGTTAGCTGAAAAATGAGACCGGGACAACTGCATTCGATTATCCAAATAGCAGAGCACTCTATAGGAGGGGCTTTTATTTTACAAAAACTTAATTTGCATCGGCATTTGAACAGCACAATTGGCTGCAGAAAAATAATATGAGCGGGGTTCATAGCTATGGTCTGGTCAGTTGTGATGTTCAAGTGATGAAAACAAAAGAAAACTTTTCCAAAGAATGCAATTAGTGGAAGGTATACTGGGAACGCAACGGACGCGCAAACATTTAGTTTTTAGTGACTGTGGAAAGAGGTGATGGACGAACCATTTTAAATGAAAGCAATTCCACAATTGAACTGTTACAAATTATTTAAAGTATTTTTTAAGAACTTAAAGTTGTCTGATTTACCAGAATCATCAAAAAAATTGGCCCTAGTCACGTCACGGAAAGCAAAATTGCGTCTTTACTCTCGATTTTTTTTTTGAAATACTTCTCCCGGGAAAGGCAAACGTATAACGCGTCAACAGCGCCCCGAGACGCTTGCAGATGTATGTTAGTTCTGCACTTAAATTGCTGCAAATTGTAGTCTTCTGGAAATTTATGTCTAGGAAACGAGTTCCAAGGTTTGCTCGTCCTGTAACAGAAGGAGTTTTGGAAAATTTATGTCCTCGCTATTGCCAAGGGTACTGTATGGTCATGAGCATTAGTAGCCTGTCTTGCGGGGCGCCCAAAAGTTGTATTTCGAGGGATAATGTCTTGGAGGAACATCTACCATGGAAGTACCTATAGAACAAGCATAGGTCAGCGACTTGTCTTCTGTGCACCAACGGCTGTATAGATTCGATGTGAGTGTAGGGTGTCCAATAAGTCGAACTGCTCATCGCTGTATGCTGTCAAGTAGGTTAAGTGAATGTTTTGGGGCCGAGCTCCATATATGGGAACAATATTCCAGGCTTGGTCGAACCTGTGCTTTGTAGAGGGAGAAGTTGCCTGGGGCTAAAGTACCTTTTTGCTCTAAATAGGTAGCTCAACATAGTGGACGCCGATCTTGCAATATGGGATATGTGGTCCTGCCATGTGATTTCTGAATTGACTGTGACTCGTAGAAGGTGCATTGAGTCCTTGGGATGGATTGGATGGTCATCCATTTGGATTTCAGGAACTGTTGATGCATTTTTCTTAGACAATGTTGTAAGCTGTGACTTGTTTGCATTAAATACAACCAAGTTGTCTTTTCTCCCAATTCTAGATTAATATGATTAGTTTTAAAGAAAAATGGAGAACTGTGCTGATAGTTTCCTTGGCTTTTTTGGAAGCTAACTGACCTTTAGACGGATAAATACTTAAGCCGTTGACCATTATCCGCTGTAGAGACCGCCTAAAACTGTCCAGTTGGGAGGGCAGCCATCTTGTGTATAGTTCAGGAGACTTTTCTATATCCTCTTATATTAATATTCTCTACCTGTTCTTGTTTTACCAACCCTAATCGTACCTTTTATTGAATCTTTTCGACGACTACTTATTAAAGTCAACCCATTTCTCTGAGGTTGGGTAAAAGAGCTGAGGAAACGCGCACTTAGATCATTGCAGATAAAATGTGTGCTTTTAAGAAACCCTGCGGCGTGAATCAGATTGCCCTAGTGACGTTCTTCGAATTCTTTGTTTAAAAAAAATTAAGATTGTGAGATCCGTCAGGACTAAAATCTGCGTCCCACGGTTTACAAGCTATGGCCCTAAACACAACACCAAAGTCACCCTCATGAGTTTTTGAACATAAATCTAACTAAGCCTAATTATATAACTAGGACGCCAGGTTTTGCAGACTACAAGCATAGACAGTTATCGATACCATCTTTGTTTTCCCTTATGTGTTGAGGAAACCTCGTTTAATGTTTACAAGAGCACCAAGATGTAGTGTACCTATTGTAGGGTGCTGTTTTAATACTTTGCATTTACTGTATGCATGCTGTGCCGGAGATATTACTTCCGGGCTCATCCCACTCAGTACGTAAAAGTCAATTGCCTTTTTAAATCATTTCAAAATAAATCTGGTTACGTCAAAATGTCTGACCTGGACTTACCAGACAAGCTCACTTTCAGTTCAAGCCATAGTTTTGCAACATATATGTACAAGTACATAATGTATACATGTGCCAAGGCTATTTACGAATAGATAGCGTCGGACACTTATTGGAAATTACTGAATCAACAGGCTCCTAGAAAGACTACGACGATACTGGGAAGACTATATCCGAACAGACTTTTAAGAAGTAAAGTGAACAATGAATAGAACGTATGTAGAACCGAAACGGTTGATACGAGCTCGTCAATGAGGCTATAAATGTCCGAGCCCCAAAGCCATCAAACCAAATATGGTCCCAATTCGGTCTGGGTATACAATTTAAAAGTGTCAGCATATCGTTATTTTGCTTCCCGTCCCGCACATTCTACGGTGTCTGCGTCCCGTTTGTCCAGTCTTTCGTCATTTCACTGACCAAATTTGCCTTCCCTGTATAGCCAGGCACTTTTTGTCATAGCGCTGACCTAGGAACATGCTTGTCGTTTGAAGGGCCTTCTCAAAACCACCCTCTTCATTACAGTAGTTTCTGCCACCCTAACTCCTGGTCCAGTAAAGAATCCACGTTTTGTAGTATTGCATTGCACTCTCTCAATGCCCTTTCTGCAAACTTAGCATAAGTAAATAGTGACTTAATAATTTTAATGGCAGTCTTAAGAGCTTTATTGAAAAAAATCTTATATGCGAATCACGGTCAAATCCAAACAGATGTAGCATAAAGCTATATGGACTTCGAAATGACGCTTGATTGAAATTTAAGACCAAAAGTGCTTTGGGTGTTATTTAATATTTATAACTAAACCTTGAGCAACCTACACGCGCTATCCACTTAATGGATAAGCGGGCCATTGGAATGAATACTACGCTTTGATGAAACTGAAAGCTAAATTTTTAATTTTTTCACAATAACCACTCACTTATTTGTCCAAAATGGTTCCATTCAAAGCTGTCCACTCTATTGATATACCATGAGCGTATCTATCATCGCTTGAACTTAATTGTTGCTACACAACCAAAGTTTTGAAAATCCTTTATGCACTGTGAACTATAACTCATCGTTGAGTGTAAACAAAAACTGCATCTGTCTCAATATTTTATCGATATGTGCAACCGCAATAAATATGAATTAATGGTGCGAATGAATTATTATCGCACAGCGGAACCGAGACCCCAAAAATCCGTATGTTTGTCCGAATCCGAAAAGGCCAAATTCCATTAATTATTACCACGGATGGCAGCAACTGTCATCCATTTTGTATCTCTAGCTATGGTTCCAACAAAATAGAGTCGGAAAACGGAAAACGGAAAACCTCAACTCGAACAGAGAACATAATACAAACACAAAATACACTCAGGTAGTCCGCATATTGTATGAGAGTGCATCTTCCCGTTTCCCTTAGAGACACACATACCTACGTACGTAGAGAGGAGACTGCAACGCGTAGTACAGCGAGCATCCGCCGGCATGACTGAAATCCAAATCCAATCTAAAATGAAAAATAATATCGCATTTCCACTCCCATTCACACATGATCAAAAATGCAAATGCAAAAAACAAATAAACACGGCGACACGATAAGGATATACAGGGACAACGACCAGGACACGGAAAAGTTGTGAAATATATTCCCTGGCATGTGGCTGGAAAGAGGACATCTCTCCATTGTTTGGCTTGTGAGTCCGTAAATCGGAGTGTCTTACCTGAATTATTGGCTCAGCAGCTCCAGCCAGGCTATGAATAAGTGGAGTAATTATTGCGTCTACAGGTTGGTGCGGTGGTGCGGCAATACCTTCTCAAACCCCTGGGGACAATGGCTGCGGCCATGAGTTGGGCATATAGATTTCACCGACTCGACTACTACTGACGCTCGGTTCGAATTGTTCGTATTGTCATTCAATCCGATTGGGAATTAGATCAGAGAGCAAGTTGGTTGAGGTTATGGAAGATGTCGGCGCGATGGTGATGGGGGATAATGATGATGATGATGAGGAGGATATCTTCGGAAGCGTCTCGCTTGATTGAACCCTAAGTACAAATGCGTCTCTTGTCTGTGAGATGAGAGTAATGTTATAGCCATCGACACAATGGAGTTAGATATGATGCTCAACGCTAAAGTTAACAACATTAGCCACAGATTGTAATGAACGTGCTGATGTGTGTCTTGTCTTGTATGTGTGTGAATGCGCACGAACTTTACTCAGGCTAATGACACATTAATCCCTGGCAACGATGACGATAGTGCTCTGCTCTGATATGGTTTGGGGTTTACACGCTGAGGTTTTATTAGATTAAATAATCTTTTCGATTATAGTGCCAAAGGGGGAGTCCTTGTCGTCTTAGTCGCATATGCGGGGTAATTGGAAATGCAATTTACACTCGGGTTACAGTAATTGGATGTTAGTCAATTAGGTGAATGTTGGATGGAGCTGTAAATACCGTCATATAGCTTAGAGTCTAAGCAAGTGTGTTTGATGATGAATTTATGGCACATCATTGATATCAATTGGAGCGCAAGTAAATGCGCTTAACTACGGCTGACGAAGAAATGCCTTCAAATGCGTTGGTAACATGTACATTTATCATATTAGATAGGATGAATTTTAAAATGACCATGCTTTGAATGGTTATACCTGAATAGAATGGGAAGGGTTGCAGAGCGATGAGCATTTGCACGGCAGTGCAAATCTAATACACTAACAGCCTTATTTATAAACTTTATACACTCTCTATAATCACTCTAAACTCAAAAATCTAATATATATTTTTGCGTTTAGAGCTATTATAAAGAGTGTATAAAGTTTATAAATAAGGCTGTAAATGAATGGCAGTTGAATACAATAATGGCAGTCACTGCTTCTGTCAAAGTTATTTATGGATTGAAGCAGCTCGGTGTGGCGACTGATGGCGTGAAACGAGCTGATTGGTTTAAAACGGCTCCTGACGTTTAAATAAGCTATCATCAGAGAGAAGAAGAAGGCCTATCAGCTGTGGATTTATTTAAGGGACCTCGACTTCACAAGACCAATACAGGGGGGCGCGAATATCTTTCAAATTGGCAGTTATAAGGCAGCCAAGGAACAACCTTGGAAGGAGTTCGGCCAAAGTTAGACTGTGATCCCAGAATATTATCGAAATTATGCCGAAGGACGTAGATATTCCGAGCACTTCTGTGAATTGCTGTATACCGAACAGGTCATGAATAGTTCGTCGACATGGAAAGTCGCACTTTGGTGATCAAATTGATAAATAGTAAAGGTATGGTAAATCTGCCGGTATCAGTGAAGGCCGGAAATTCTCAAGGTGAGAGGAAGTTGAATGACTAGTGGCCTGGGAATGCAGTCAAATACCTATCTGTCTATTTGTGCAAACGTGGTCCATTGTGCCTTTTTGAGAAAGTCGATGAAACTACATATTTACTGCCAGGATTGTTCTTGAAATGGCTCTGGAGTATACATTATGCCACACCTGTATATAGATTTAAAGGAGGCACACAACCGAGGCTTGAAGGTAACCTCTCGAAGTATATAATTAACGATTTTCTCCATACTTCAAACAAACTGTATGCTTTGTTCAGGTAAACAGCGTTAAATCAATATAAGGCTATTTACCGTGAGTGTTGATCTTCGTCAGGCGTGCATTTTGAACTCAATTTTACAGCACAGCTGTGGCGAAGAACGTTTCAAACAGGTACGTTTCAACTTGGTCATCCATGGGATCTCCGAAACCGAAATTGAGCGTGCATTTGAAAGGTGTTGGTATTAAGGTTTTGATGAATGTACCATGAAGGCTATAAGTACTGCTAAATGTGTCCTGCGATGGAAGAAGCAATACGGATGTAAGTTGATCAGCCTGGGCTAATTCAAAGACAGGTTTTTGGGCTTAAATTTGGTATTTTTTGTCAACTAGCTCGCGAAAACAAGCAAATACATTAGGTAATTCCAAGACGTTCCGTGGAATCTATTCCATCAGATAGGCATTCTCCGTGGGCCCAGGATCAACTCAGATATCGCTCCTTAACATGTATGGGAATTCCCTTAGACGATTAAAAATCAATGCCGGAAGATGAAGAGATTGAGGGTACACATGAGGATTCTACATCCGCGATCCTTCCATTTTTCGCAAAAGCTCATTTCCGTGTCTTGAGCTTATGGTTCTCATTATACTAATTTTAAGATAATTTGTTTGCTTCTCTGTGCTGGAAGAGCCAACGTAACGTCAGTGTACTGCCGATACCGAGCACTGACAACTGAAGGTTGCTGTCATTTCAAGAGTCTTAAAACTGGGTTCTTAAAATTTATTTTTCGTGTTTTCAACTCTGATTTCTGTATTTCACCGCATTTTGCTGTCTCCTTTAGCTATCCTTGGTCTGATCAAAAATGACGGATCAAATCAAATAGAGAACTGGTGCAGGAATATATTTTTTGCTATTATGTAGTCTCCAAAGACCATTGTACCCTAAAGTCAAAGGCTCAAAGTTTTCTTTTTTATAACAAATCCAAACCAAAAAGTTTAGTTACATACATGTAGGTAGGTACACTGAACACAGGGGATAATAAAATCAGAATCGCACTAACAAAAATCACTCAAAACTTTCTTTTAATTTCGTTCACATACCTACTCGTATTGATTAGTTTTGAGTTCCTTCCTTCTAAGGAACGTATTCTCCACTTCGTTATGATTTCTCTTTGATTTGAATGTAATGTTTTTGAATGTGGTGTCAACACAGAATAGAAAATTAACTTAAATTCTGATTATTTTTTCTCCATATCCCTATACAATGAAAAATATTCCATTATACCGCACTCTATACAGAGATTTCAAAATGTTACAAAACTCTAAATATACATTTACAATACACATCGTATTCGTATAGCTTAAGGTCTACATATTTCCAATAAAAGTTCATAAAAGTTGTCCAATACCACAATCAAAGCCACATCGGAAGCAATCAAATTCATAAGTTCTCGAAATGTACTGAAGCCATCCATTCGATTGGAAATTAATTCCCTTCAAGAATGGCTCCCGCCCCCATCCACCCACATTTTGGTATGCAATTATTATTCTTTCAAAGTACCAACATTTTCAACTTATTCATAAGGAGGAGGAATGGTAAAAAAAGAAATTGTTTCCTGGCACCCAATTATATGTAGGCTGCCTTAATCGGAATATCCTTAGGCTATATTCACATGCATATGAGTTCGTATATTGTGTATACACTGTACATACTCGTATATTCAAATTGTGGAGAGGTAAAAGTATTTTTAGATAAAAATAAGTAACTAACACGCAACATTATACACACGCAAATCCTGATGGATAAGCCAACGGAATGTGGCTCTGTCGATAGCATCATTAGCTGGATATAGAAGGTGGTTCTTTGGAAATTTGCTGGGGATAATAGACAAAGCTTCGGTATCAAAATGATTATGAAGATTGTGCCCTTAAGATTCACGTTGCGTTACAGGATCGCTTTGTTAGTTCGTTTTTAATCCCATGGATACACGTGCGAATATGATGTGTGTACGCGGGCATGGTGATAGGTTTTGGTTGACAGAATTTGTTGACTAATTCACATGGAGTTGTGTGATTATTTTCTCTAATGACATGGCATGTAGAAAAACATACTGAATCATTATAATTATGGCAACGAATTGGTATGGGTCCACGTCATTAAATTGATTCTTCCTTTTGGAGAGGGAATACAACATTGACTTTTGGGAATTAATGAGATATTACTCCTCCCCATTACTGCCACGCTTTGAAAATTAAGGATTTGGCTGAAACCTTTTAGCAGAGAAATGTTTTGCTTATAGTTCGTTAACATTGCCTTTTTTTAACTTCGCAAGCGTCGAATCAACGCATACCAATAATAATCAAAAGGGATATGGATATTTACATTTTTTATCCGATTTCACTCGCAGCATTTTGATTTCAGCAGTTTAGTTCAGTTGTTCTATGAAAGTTAAAAATATAAAATTATCTTCGGCCAGTTCCATTCTGGCCTTACGAACTAAGTCCCAACTGGAACTAACTCCCACTAGCCAAAACGAACTAAGTCCCAGAAAATTTGGGATTTAGTTCATATGAACTAATTCCCATGATTTTTAGGAACTAAAACCCAACTAAAAATTAGCAAAGTCCAAGTTTTAGAATGGATTGAAACCCAATAGTGGCACTTTGTTGTTTATGAACTAAGTCCCAAATGAACTTACTCCCAACCTCCAAATCCAACAGTGTCCCCAAGCAGTGGGGTTGTCACTGTGCCAACGGAAATTGATCTCCCATTGACCCCCTGCATCCACCCTGATTGGGGTCACTGTTGGATTTGGATTAAGTGCGAGGTTGGGTGTATATAAGGATTATTTTTTCGTCGAAACAAGTTAAATGAACTAACTCCCACTTTTCTTTAATTGGGACTTAATTCATTGGGAATTTGTTCATAATAAACTACGAACTATCTCCCAAACATATGAACTAAGTCCCACTGCATATTTCGTGGGACTTAGTTCATTTGGGTAGTGGGAGTTAGTTCCAGTTGGGACTTAGTTCGTAGGGCCTAGAACCTATGAAATGACTTACCAAGTGCGCTTCAAAAGCGAAGGAATATTTACAGAACTAGTGAGCTAATTCAACTACAAACATGAACACTATTGAACTAGTTTATGCCGTTCATTCGTCTGATAATTTTAGCTAGTTCGTTCATGAACTACAAAGGTCTAGCCGGCTTTCCATATACATATTCTTAATCAGAACTAACTGCTGATTTATAGAACTCGTTAACTAATTCAACTGAAATGATGTGCGTTTTTGAACTAAGGCCTATGTAGTTCAATTTAAGCGATACGCTAAATGAACGACGTACATTTTAGTTCGTATTAAAAAGCGCTCATCATTGTAGTTCCATCAGTTCACCAGGTATGATCTATCTTTGGCCGATTCTCAATATAAGGATATGGCAACCCGACCTGGTCCGTGTAGTTCTAAAACGAACTAATTCAAATTATGCGATTCCTGAAGTGAAGAAAATGAACTAGCTTAAAAGCGCTCCTCATTTCAGTTTATTTAGTTCACTTGTTCTGAATATGAAGGTACAAAAAGTCCGCTAGCAGTTTGTAGTTCAAGAGCGAACTAGTTAAAATATTGCCCTCACTCAGGTAAATGAAGGACAAACAAGTTCAAAAATGCTCATCATTGTAGATCATTTAGTTTACTAGTTTTGTGACTAGCTGGCCGGTTCTGAGGCAAACTAGTTCAATTAGTTCACTATAGATCCTTTCATTTTGGGGGTTTTTCCACAGCGTCAACAATTTTTACATCAAAATCGTGAACTCAGAACTATATGATGGAAATATTTCAAAAGGTGAGTTCTTAAAGGTATGCTATTGGTTTTGCGTTTTTTTTTGGCTCAAAGCAGCGCATGAAAGATAAGGTAGAACTAATTGAACTAGATGGACGAACTAGTTCTGTAGAGAATTTTAACCAAGCTGCAAATCATAAAACCATACAACCTTTTAGATTCTACAAGATGGGGTTCTTGAGAGTGATCGCTGATGGTCAATAGCACACAATAAAGCAACAGATCAGCTTCGTCAAATCTGTTGGTGTTGGGTGCTATTTGAAAGCTCGGATCGGTAGTCTGATAGGAAAAATTGCAGCTGAGAATTTCGGTAATACCTACTTGTCCACGCGGGTTTGAGAATCAAGGGCCTCAGAATTTCACACCTTTGTTTCTCAACACCCGTTGTTATATTAGTCAGCAAATGTCTGGCAAATGGCAAGGAATCGCATATAGTTTCAATTTCAATGATATTCTTGAATAGATGGTCTCAAATTCTTGAAAAATGTTAGTCTTTGAGAATAACAAAGAAGGTTTAGAGAACTATATAGTTACGATGCCATCAGGAGTGTCTAGTTGATTTACTATAGTACTAGTCCGAAATGGTAGGTACTCGCTAAATACCTACAAGATAATGTACATAATATTAGAGACACTCACTCACTCAAGCTACAAGTTCATACCAGAAAATGAAGGTGTCTCCACTCCATACAAGGTTTACATTATTCAAATATTTTATATGCATGCAGAGTGGAAAGCACTTGCAAGCATATTTTTTAGAACCGAAATATGAAAATCTCTAGATTAAAATTGGCGCCAGTTGTGTTACCATAGGAAGGGGTTTCCGGCTACAAATGGGCTAAGAGGTTAAGACCTTTAACAGATAGATAGAAGCACTAAGTCAGTCAGAGTACAAATTCGTTCTACGCTACATATGCTATGACTAATATGACGTCGACGGACTCTGTTAAAGCGTTATTGGTTCGGCTTTCGCGAGAGAAGCATTTAAGGATGAGGAACAAATCCAGTCTCAAACAACAGAAAAACCAAATGGAATGACAGTGAAAATGACAAAAAGATATAATGTAATAGAGAAACGTATACCAAACGTTATGACGCGGATAAACCAACAATATGGAGAGCAGTGCCTCAGTGGTTGACGTACTGGACACAGTGCCTCACCCACAGTGGACGCCTCTTTGAACTCCCCCAAGGCTCCAGCCCCCAATATATAAATAAAATATGTAAACAAAATTTCAGGAGAAAGCAGCACACTTGGCGCCCGTCTTCTGTCAAAACTTGAAACTGTAATAAATTTGAATAAGACATCTTCAGACTTTCCCAACCACACGCCATAAGAGTATAGGTACTCGCCATTATGATAATATTATAACTTCACTTCGTTCTAACTTGCCCAACTACCTTAGTATCGAATACAACATCCTTCTTTCCACACGATTCAACATAATGGGTTCATTGAGTCGAAAAATTACAAAAACACACACACACATAGGACAACTTTAATAAGTCAAGTAGCTTAAATTATAAAGGAGTCGGGCTCCTGATATTCCATCAGACTAACAACGAATTCCTTTCAGCCATCGGTATTGGCATACCAGCCAATGGGGGAGTTTTTAACTGCTAGCCAGAGGAAGCAGCCAAGCCAAAAAGAAACTTTGCCGCAGTAACAATAGCAACCATACCCTCAATTATTTCTGCCTCAGGTCAGTGAGGTTTACTTGTAAACCAAGGAGCGGGACGGGCAAGTTTGAATTTTCCTCTGCTAACATCAGCCATCACTTAGGTATACTACAGCCCCCAGCTAGACATCAACCCCAAAGACAATAACATGCCATTTGGCCATTCTTAATGTCTTAATTTATTTTATGCCGCCTTGCTCTGGCGTGGTTATTCTGATGGGTACTATACCACCTCACCCACCCATTCGCATACCGCATGCATGCCTATAAATTTACGCTCAATTTGTGTTTCATTGCCTTGTAGCAATCATTAGGGTTAACAAACTGCAACTTAGTCGTAAAGGCATTATAGCCGATGTAAGGGGTGGGTGGGCTATGTATGCGGTTCGTGCTCCACCACCACATGACAAACATTTAATTTTCCAATCAGCAAAGCGCAAACTATTGCCACCGCGGAATGCGAGAAAATTCACATTTGCACGCCACGCAGCGGCTGCCGCTCTTCGGAATGACACCCTTCGTGTGTTTTTTGCAAATTGAAGGGTGGCAATGCACATTGCACACCCAGAAAGATTTGAATACCCTGATATGAATTTATGAGTGTAAATGGAAATTAGGACTACGTACCGTATACAGCTCGTCAGGTGAATATAATTGAATGGGGTATTAACTTGCATGCCGCACTAGGGTTTGGCATTGATTTGTCATGTTGTATCCTAGCAAAAATTCCAACAGGATATAAAAAAAAACGGGAAAATACCCACCAGCTTGATGCAGTTACAGGGTATGGGTATTGCCGAACCACATTATGCGGGTCGAAATAATTAAGTCTAATCGGTTTTTAATTGCTGCTCCGAGAGCTGTCGCTGTAACCCTGGTGGATATGGAGGGTTTTTGGGGATGGCATCGCTCGTTGGAGGGATTTCGTGCAATTTGTACGCTCGTTTGTCCATACAGGCGGCAACGGATGACACTCCTCTTTTAAACAAAGATGAATGAGGGTGACGCGCCACTATGCTGTTGTGTATCCCTTTTTGGTTATTTTTTTATTTTATTTGCCTCGCTTTAACCCTCCAATAGGTGTCAACAATGCAGTACAGTTTGCTAGGGTATACTGGATCTGGTGTGCGATTTTAAACATTTTTCATGTAGCATACAATTAATTACGTTTTTATTTGTGAACCGCTTTAAAAGGACCTCCAGCCAGGGCATACGGTTGACATTTGTTTCGTCAGTGAAAAATTGCCGTAATTATCGAGAAAACGATGACAATGAGTGTGGTGAGAAAAATAGCTCTGCGAAATAAATCGATCTCATTAAGCTGCAGTTGGTAGTATTTTTTTTGCCCTTTCTTATTAAAGTTTAAAGGAATATGAATTTTTTTTTTTTTTTATTTTATGTAAATCAGGAGAAAAAGCTTTAAATTCTGTAAGTCTGAACATACATTGTGATTACTGCATTTCATCCAGATATGAATTGCACAACCCTAATTTTAAGGGAAATACGTACAGGGTGTCCGGCAACAGGCTTTGTAAACTTGAATAAAGCAAAATCTATACGAAATATATAGATTTTTATTACTTAGTTAACAGCATAAAGAAGGAGGAGGGACTTAATCGGGATATAATTGTCCATGAAGGGTGAAGTGGCCACCGGATCTCGGTCATTATTTTCCCTTAATCTCCATAACCGAAAGCTGGTTTTACTTTTGATGGACCCCATAGAACACTAATTTAATGAGCATGAACTTTCGTGACCGCCGACGACTGAACCCACTTTTCGTGAACTGGCAGCAAATTCGTGGAGGTTCTACTGTTGTACCACTACAGACAGTCACTCCGCATCTTCTTGAAATCGTGTGTAATGATTAGGTACAAAATATTCAGTGATCATTATTTTTATTAGTCTTATTTATCTCTTGTCCTCTGGAGTTACCAAAAACAATAGGACCCTAAAATGGAATGAACTTATTAATTATATATGCCATAGCCAAACAGTCGAATTGAGAAGCCTTTTGACTTGAGGTAAGTTATTTGTCAGATGCTCATTGCTCACCAAATGTAGATGCAGTAGAAAAACGTTAAGTGCAATTTTTATTTTTTTGAGACCTCAGTTGCTCTACTACAGTATACACTCGTTGGGCAGTAGGAAACAGTTTTAGGAGTACTTTGAAATGTTTGCGGGATTTCAGCCTTGCTCGGTAGTTTACCCTTACTTATCTACTTATCGGAGGCTCAACCTCACTCGGTAGTTCTATTGCTGCAATTCTCGGTGATAGAGAACAATTTCAGCAGCAATTTTAATATTTTGCAGGAGTTGTTCTAAAGCTGTTGTACTATATACCCTTGTCGGGCAGTAGAAAAAAAGTTTAGGAGCTATTTTAATTTTTACTTACTTACTTACTTATCGGGCTCCCGACCCGTGAAGAGTCTCTGCCTGAGACACTGCAGCCTTCCATCCTCTACGATCCCGGGCACGCTGCTTCCAATTGTCCAGACCAAGCGCTCTGGCATCCGCGATGGCTTGGTCTTTGAAACGGAGGTTCGGTCTTCCTTGTCTTCTCGAACCTGGGGGCTGGGATTCGAAGATCCTCTTGGCTGGAGCATTATTGTCCATTCGCTCCATGTGGCCGAGCCAATGTAGTCGACGTGTTTTGGCTTTTTGGACTACATCCACATCTTGGTACAGCTCATAGAGTTCGCGGTTGTATCTTCTCCTCCATTCGCCCTCCTCGCACACAGGACCAAAAATCCGCCGAAGTATTTTTCTTTCGAAGGAGCCCAGTATCAGCTCTCCCTTCTTGCTTATCGTCCAGCACTCGGCGCCATAAAGCAGAACTGGCAGGATAAGGGTTTTGTAGAGCACACATTTCGTCCTTCGAGTTAGGAGTTTTGAACCCAGTTGTTTTGCCAAACCGAAGTAGCAACGGTTTCCTAGGGTAATTCTTCGCCGGATCTCCACTAGGGTGTCATTCGTGGAGTTTACGTTTACTCCGAGGTAGGTGAACTCCTTAACTACCTCGAAATTGTTGCTATCAATAGTGATGTTTTGTCCTAGGCGGTGGACAGATGCTTGTTTGTTTGTTGATAGCATGTACTTAGTCTTGTCCTCATTTACTTCAAGCCCAACGGATTTCGCCTGTTCTTCAATCGCCGTGAATGCTTCTATCACGGCACGCTGGGAGCGACCGATGATGTCAATATCGTCCGCATAGCCAAGCAGCTGGACGGACCTGTTGAAGATAGTGCCTTCCGTGTTGACACCTGCCCTGCGCACTATCTGCTCCAGTACGAGATTGAAGAAGTCGCATGATAGAGCGTCTCCTTGCCGAAATCCGGTGCATGTTTGAAAAAGTTCGGAAGAGCTGCTTCCAAATTGCACGTTGCAGCGCGTGTTTTCCAGCGTCACGCGACACAGCTGAATCAGTTTTGCCGGGATTCCAAAATCGGCCATCGCCATATAGAGCTCCTGACGATGTATGCTATCATACGCGGCTTTGAAGTCGATGAATAGGTGGTGAGTTTCGACTTGAAATTCGTTGGTCTTTTCCAAGATTTGCCTCAGTGTGAAAATTTGGTCTATAGTCGATCTGCCGGGCCGGAAGCCACACTGGTACGTGCCGATTAGTGTGTTGCAGAACGGTTTTAGACGTTCACACAGTACGTTGGATAGGATCTTGTATGCGACATTTAGCAAGGATATGCCTCGATAGTTCTTGCAAGACATAGGATCGCCTTTTTTGTAGATGGGGCATATGGAGCTGATAGTCCAGTCATCGGGCATGTTTTCTTCCACCCATACTTGGTTGATGATTCGGTGCATGCTCCCTACCAAAAACATCACCACCGTATTTAAAGAGCTCCGCTGGTAGACCATCAGAGCCTGCGGCCTTGTTGTTCTTAAGCTTTTTTATAGCTAAGCCAACTTCTTCTATTGCCGGGGTTAAACCACGCTTACTTGTTCTACTACACTTGTCGGGTGGTAGGTAGGTAAGCAGTGCCATGAAATAAAGTCTTATGTAAAAAGGTCCAAAACGTATTTTTAACTTTTTTGGACTTTATTGCACTTTTGAAAATGTAATAAAGTCCAAAAATCGTTTTGCACTTTTCAGAAGTGTAATAAGACTTTATTTCATGGCACCTAGGTAAGCTGGTAAGTTGGGCCCGTTGTTTTCAGTCAAGGAAACCATCTATTGCATGCCTGTTGGAAACAAGAATTACCGCTTTTTATTTGAGCCACCTAGATTTAGTATTAATCACAGGTATTTATAAGCTCATTGTATCCAGATTATCAAGCTTGTTTTAAGAGTAACCGAAGGCGTGAAGTTTGTTTACCTACCACCACGATTTATGTATGAGTCTCAGAGATCCACATTCTCCAGATCTTCTAGTGCTTTGAAGAAGAAGCTGTTAAGAATTCTTGTCTTCTGTTTTTAAGGTAGCGAACAGATTCTATTTCTTCAACGTCCCTACAGCTTCTGCAAAAGTCATTATGCTCAGCCTTTCAGTCATGAGATAGAAATTATATACGCCTATCGCACAGTGTATGTTAATATCCTTGCGGCTCAGTCCGGTCATCAATTTGGATCTCTTTTAACTCAACTCTGGCCATAATTGTTTTGTGTACCTGCAGGTATTGAGATTGGTCCAGCGTAGGTTTGTTCTACTCCAGGATTCAATGCCAATCTTTCAAGCGTGCTTAACGGAGTTTTTACAGATTTTAGGGCCACTGATGCGTGTATTTTCGACCGGTTCTTGCAAGCTCATCCGCCTGTTCATAACCCAGGATATCCATGTGCTCTGGTAGCTAAGGCCACCTTGTTGTCTTGTGTAATTTTTCCAGTTTTCAAGTATTTCTTGCAATGACTTACTACCCTCGACTTCTGACTCCCACTCCTTAGCTTTTATGGCCGCGTGGCTGTCGGAGTATATTGTAGTGATTTGTTTGTCGGAAATATGTCGTCTCTTTAGGTCGTTTGTCGCTAGAGTTATAGCAGCTGTTTCCGTTTAAAAGACACTACAGTCATCGTTGATTTGGAATAGTTCTCGCATATTAAGTGTTTCACTGAAGATACCTGCGTCTGTACCGATATCCATCTTATAACCATCGGTATAGAGGGCTAACTCCTCTTCTTCTGTAACTGCTTTGTACTCCCATTCGTTTCTGGCCTGAATTCTGGTAGTGAATCTCCTTTCAAAAACAAGAGTGGGCGGTATAGGTAATCTGTTGTTATCTTCACCTTCGCAGCGCTCCATTGGGTCTCAATGGAGGCGTGCCTATTGCTCATAAGGTTTGGACGACCATATTGCACACTCTCTTAGTCGGATTGTGGTTTTGACCGCCTTGCTGCTACATTAAATATCCAGAGGGAGAGGTTTAGCATCACCTCCATCGTCGGGTGGTATAGAAACCAACTTTAAAATAAATTTAAATTTTTTGGGGGCTCAACCTCTGTTAGTTCTTCTTTCTACTCCATTGGTGGGGAGTAGAACGAAAATTTGAGGAACGCTCAGCTGTTCTACTATACTTGTCGGGTGGTTGAAAATAGCTTTAGGAGTGATTTAATATATTGGTGGGATTTTTGTTCTACGGGGGCTCAACCTCGTTCAAAATTAGACAACAAATAATTGTAAAATCGATGTACTGCGACATTGCCTACTGATATAATATACATAAATGTTTTTATAGGGCTAATAATATTTAATTTATTTTCTTACCCCCGAGATTTGCTACACAAACATAGTTTCATAAAACAAAATAATACCAATTTTTCACAATCCTATCGATCGAATCTAATCGTTTAATGCAAACCAAAGTTATACCCCATTTGAATGGCAATTTACTCTGCTGCTGGCTACAATTTACACAGATTACTCTTGCATGACTCTGCAAATTAAATTAACATAATTCCAAGTCCCACCAAGGAGTCCAGCCCAACAGAGAGCATGCAAATATCTATACTAACTATTACCGTCGTACTTTCCAATTATATACACAGAGATACACTTTGGCCATTCTAAATATGAAACATATGTATCTATACCAAGTATCACTTCAAAATAGTGATCTCTACCAAAAGGCAGCCGCATATCCTTTCACTCAAGTGCAAAATCTTCTATGAACCTTCCGCCCATTTACATGCGAAAGGAGTCCGAAATTGATTCACTTGAAAATTCATGTGGCTGTTGCAAATAAATAAATAAAACACAAGAATTATCACACCAAGAAACCACTGTCTGGGATTAAAGTGATTTCCATAAGGAGCACATAGATATCCGGGCAATCATCATCTTGGTCCAGGCAACAACTAGCGACATATATACAACATCATCATCAACATATCTAATGTAATTTCCTTTTGCCTTTACCTTCCATACCAGAAGATTACAAGAATACGACAGGATATGCAAAATTTTCCACCCCCTTTTGAAATTTAGAAATCTTCAATCCCTCCTTGGTACATTAGTCCTTTGGAAATTTGGTCTGCCCACCAACGATATGAGCATCAACCGGATGCTGCTAGCGCACACAAACTCGGATCGGAATGCCCCAAATACACACACACACACACTAACAGGCCCACTGCGTTGGTATACGAATATTTTGTGAAGCAGAAATTTCATGTAAATATGTGCGCATGTAGTTATCCTTGTTAATTTGATTCCTAACAAATCCTTTGTGATACACTTAGTTGCTTACTTAGGAGGGTAACTGAGCAGCAGGCTTGCTCTCTGTAACCAGAGAAGATTTGTGGCTCTCTTCTTAGCGAAACTTTTAAGATTCACTTATGCTAATGCAGGCGGCTAACACGTGTGTGCAGACACATAGACTTAACTGTAAACAAGTCTTCCCTCCTCCCATCGGGGATGGAAAATTAGAATTGATTATTCTAGTTGCGTAATGTGGTATACGAGAGGGCACTTCAATCCGTATGCGCCCAATGGACCACTGGATTACAGAAGGCTTTTGGCATTCTACGCAAGGACCTTCGAATGAATGAATGCATCATTTTGCTTGCGTGATCCAATTAAATCAAAAGATTTGCTTAGCATTTGTTTTCCTATCGTTACAGGTACTGGTTGTTGCTGGTTTTGTTTGTTTTCAGCTCCAGCAGAATATGGCAACTGGGTAGTGTATGTGCCTTAATTTATTGGATTTACTTTGGAAAGCTTGCTCATCTATGTCTGTTGCTCACTTGTTGGAAGTTTCAGTTGTTTGTGGTTTGCTATTTTGAGTTTCTGAATTTAGTTGGAACGAAGGGATTGACATTTGAATTTTCCCATAATTGCTATTTGTCCTGTGGGTAATAAAATTTCGGAGAATTCCGGAAATTTATGAACTCTAGTGCTTCCGGCCATCAGGTCCCAGATGCCATAAATAATTTGTAGGCGCTAAACGTATGCATTCTATTGAAAGATTTTGGATTTTTAGTCACAGACTGGAATGGGGTATCAGATACGGGATCTTCCCAAGGAGGTATATAACTTTATTCAGTGACGGGACCGACGATGGACGTGGTTCCATTTCTCAACTCATGGTGTTGGTATGTTATTTGGCTGTGAACGTGAACAGTGGCGGCGTGGTTTTATGGTGGCACAAGGGGCGTTTGTTACAGTGGCATGGCGACGTGATGTTCTTGTGACGAAAGTGAAACAAATTTAGGACTTCATTTCAATGTGACAGATTGAAGATAATAATATTAGTCCTTTCTCTTTTGTAGCCTGACTTGGAATTTAAACCTTTACATTATATGTATTTATGTTTTTATAGATTCATCAATAGGTCCATAGCATTCTTCCAACCTCTTGTGTTTGCAGTTTTAATTCAAATGACTACTGCGTTCAAGGCACACCTTAGTCACCATATCCTGTTGAAAAATCGTACAATCTCCACGTAAACAACACTACACCATTCATTTAACAGGTTGAACATTTCCTCTACTCAACAATGTTGTATCATTTGCAAAACTAGAACGAGTCCTTCTACATTCTCCCACACTGCAACAAGTCAAGAGAAACATCTTTTTTTTGCTATGAAACAAACTTATTAAGCCTACAGATTTGTTGTGTCTGTGTCACATGCAAAAAAAAAAGAAAACCATTCACAAATGCAATATTAATATCCTCCAATGAACAAGACCAGCACACACAGCAGCGATAAAAAAAAAACGGAAGAGAAAAACTTCAACAAAAGTCTTCACTTTTTGCGCCTGCAGCTATATGTAAACCCTTGATAACATCATGTTACAGCTCAACAATGTCACTTGTGATTTGCTGGCCTCGTTTCATCCGTTTGTGGAGTATTATCCTTGGCACTTTTATTTTTTTGGTTTCTATTTTTTTTTTTTGCTGCTGTCCTCTTTGTGCGCGGCGACACTAGAACTTTTATATAAAGTGAAAGCCGACCCTCTGCCTTCAGGGTGCTTACATTTTTGGGTCACAATTTTAATTATCCTATATCATGTTCATGAGTGACTAGGAGTTGATAATGAGTTTGAAACGTCCTCAAACAATACAAACAATTATTTCGGTCTCTTTTATGAGGAAAAAAAGGATCTCAATCTACATCTCCATTCGAGTTCAAAGTTGATAATTAATAGCCGCAGAAACTGTTTACTTCGCTTCTTCGCTTTTGATATATGGACTCGTCGTATATGGGTATGTTCTTTTTCATGCTGAACATTTCTATTCAAATGCATCGTCCTTTCATGGCAATCCGATTTTTATTGGTTTTTTTCGATTTTCCAAACGCAAAGTTTTCTCATTAAGTGAATATTTTTCGAGTTTTTACCCATAAACTTTGAGTTTATCTTTAAGGGAGGTGTAAGGATGCAATGTTCATCAAAGGGTTATGTAAATGCTGGCAAACACCCTTGAATGCATGTATAAAAGTGAGGTCATTCCTTGAACGGTGCTCACTAGACTAGGTGACTATAGTAGATAGTCAGTATAGCTATGGAAGCGCACTCACATGTGATTTTCAAAGAAAAAAAAAGGATGCTCAATCACCATATCCGGTATTGCGTTTTCGATGCTTTTGAAATATCTCGTGCGAACAATAGCATTTTGGAAATGCATTGAGATCTGTGGGCAAATTTATAAGAGTTCTTTAAATGTAACGAGATTAACATAATAATAGGGTTATATTCGGCAGTATAGCCATTGTGCCACTTCGAATAGGTACTCGCGTATTCTTCTCCTTAGATCTCTTTAAATCCACCCCCTTATTATTGCCAAGGGAGCTTGAATAATCTTTGTGCATGTATTTTTGTAAACTTTCTTTAGATATTCCCATTTATTTCTTCCGCGAATGTTTTAGCGAATCGCAGCTGATTCTTCCAAAGACACCCGCCACATAGAGATGAGTTTAAGTAGCTTCCTTATTTTTTAGTTTCTGATCTTGACATTATCTGCGCGGTAACAAAAAAACTACCTTATATACCGATGGTTCTAAAATGTAGTCGATGCTGTAAACCAAAGCCGGAGCTGCTTCGAGAGCTATCCGCGAACTCTACAGGATAAAAAGAAGGGAGGAACATCGGCTTCTCAGAAGGAAAAAGAAAGAGCACGAAAAGCAAGCGGTAGAGTCTGTTTAAAGCGACGGGAGATGTCTTGGTAAGGAGCATGCAGCAACTTATCTGGAAATTTTGGTCGGAAGAAAGTATGGAACCTCAGCATCGTGAGTTCTATCCACAAGAAGGAACTGAACTGCGCCAATTACAGAGGAAGATCAGATCATGTCGGCTTTATTGTGTGAATGCCTAAAACAGTTCGCTAATAACATACGCTAATCGGTCCATATCAGTGCGGTCTTAGGCCAGAAAAGTCAACCATCAACCAAATATTCATACTCCGGCAGATCTTAGAAAAAATGCAGGAATTGCAGATCGATACACAGCACCTTAGATATAACTTCGAAGGAGGTAAAGACTTTTTATACCTAAACTCCACAATTGCATCGCAAAAAGACATCGGCGTAGAAATCAAGCGGAGAATTACTCTTGCCAATCGTTATTTCTTTGGGCTAACAAGGCATCTAAGAAGTTATTGTACAAGACCTTAATCATCCCGGTCCTGCTGTATTCTGATTTTCAGTCCAGTTTGTATCGACGGAGTGTGGAGGAGGAGATTCAACGACGAACTTTATGGGCTATAGTGACGTTGATCCAGTCAAAAAGCTCAAAATACAGAGACTGAGATGGCTGGGTCATGTGGAGCGTATGGATAAAAACGCGCTAGCCCGACGAGTCTTTGAGTTTACCCCCTGAGGGACAACGAAGCAGAGGAAGACCCCACCTCAGGTTGCGCGCACAATTACAGAGCGACCTTAACCAACTTGGTGCGCGTAACTGGAGGCAGCTGGCTAATGACCAAGTTGGCTGGAGGGTCTTGTTGGTTGAGGCTGTGGTCCAACCCGGACTGTGAGCGCCATCTATTGGAAATTAAGTAAGGTTCTAGAATGGATTCGAGTTTGGGAGCGGGTATTTGAAGAGATTTCTTTACATATCCAGTGTCACAAAAGTCGAATATTTTTCAGTTAAAGCTCCACGACTGTCAAAAATAAGTCAACCATATTTACAAATCTTATGTTCGTAGTAAGTCAAGGACATTTTGTAACGATTGGCAAGAGTTATTCTCCGCTTGATTTCTACACCGATGTTTTTTTGCGATGCAATTGTAGAGTCTCAGTTTCAACTCTAGATTAGCCTTTTACTCAGTTCTAAAAATGAAAATAATGACGAATTCCAACAAAAAAAAGAATTCGTCACAGGAGGCTTAAAAGCCCTAAACCCTCCCTATACCGGCAACAATTTCAGGTCCAAAAATCTGCGAACACAAGAAGTACGTCCCAGTTGGAAAAACCAGATGCCAGATCACACAGCTTTCAATGTGAGGAAGGGCATATGGCAATAGCAATATAAGAGTTATAAGTCCTATAGGAAGTTACAAAGTTTGTCATGAGAAGTTAACAGAAGGTGTCGCCTGGCTTTCGATATGTCAAACAAGCTTCAGCAACACTACCAAGTAGTATGTACTTCAATGCAATTCGGTAAGATATCAAAAATGAAGTCGATAAATCTTATCAAGTCGATCTCTTTGGAAGCTCTTCTTCAAGCAATTTGTGACAATTTCATAGTAAAATCTATAGAAGACACTTGATGAAAGTTTCATCATGTTAGATAGGTACAATCAAGCCATCAATAAAGTCAGCAACGACACCTCTTCCGCACTAAACCATTGCCATTCAAATACAGTATTACTGTCCACCTCTTACCTCCACTCAAAGCAATTCCTTTGTGTATAGAGCATCACTCATCGGTATTCTTCAAAAGGACCCACAACAGCACGACTATAGAAGAGCATGACTTAATTTGTTCACACATGGAAACCCGGTACTCGTTTTCTAAAGACCATCCGACGATGCATACCACAAGAGCATAATTGAAAAGCATACAAATAATCCACTCAATGGTGAAAGACTTTGAGGCATTTCCTCAAATGGTGCAACTATTAGAAGAGGTTGGATAAACGAGTCAATTAAGTACCCAACATCAAGTCTAGCGCCTGGTGCCAGTGCCACTCCACCGCCAGCGTCATTGAAGTGCTGCTCTCCCTTTATCGTCTCGTTTTCATTCTGCTGCCATTATAAGATGATTGCTGTGTGCGCCTGATGTCAGGGCCAATTATAATTTTACTCACTTTCCAGAGAAGAAGGAAAATCTATTTCGTACTTTCGTACCATTGAGCGAAAGGAAGGAAAAATTAATTAACTTACCATGCACAAGCGAAATGAATGTATCCTCAGATTCGCACTATTCCTGATCTGATAATGCGACGAAGAGTAAATCTGCAAAAAAAAAAAGGAGAAACATGTATGAAAACAGAGAAGAAGCACAATGCTGAGAAAAATAAATTATATCCTCACAGAATGAAATAACAAAAAAGCAACCTATGTCCGGATATCCTATTATACGTATGTGTGCTTTGTGGGGAATGAAAAATGTACCAAGCTGACTCGAGTATGAGAATTTCTGTTCCAAAGATGTAGCAAGGAGTTTACATTTAATTGTCTTGTGTGGAATACCGACGTCCCTTTGGACCATTGTATAGAGATAGATATATCATCCAAACTTGTCAGTTGGTCTCTATTAGAAAAGGGCTACAACAAAGTTGGGTGGAACTTTCAATTTGGCGAAGAGAAGTCCACCAAAGGACCCAGTATCGATGGTGAAAAAGTCCTTATTTCATATGTGACTGGATCTGCGAAACCTTTCATCCAAGTGCCAAACAACGTACTCTCCTGTTCCGATAGACTCATAAAGGACTAAGTGTGTAAACAGAATAAATAAGTCCAAGTGGCGACAGGAGAAGATTCGTGAGCTCAATACGTATTTTTTTTTTGTACATATGACTACCAAAGTGACAAAGTCCTATGGCAAGTAATCTGCTTGAATGATTCTCAAAGTTTGCCGAAAAGTCAATGCAAATGAGTACTTTGAGTTGTAGTGCAAAAAAGTTACGCAAGTAATGTTCAATTTGCTATAAGTCATCTTCCCAAGAGAATTCCTGATAACTTCTTGGATAAGTTTTCTCGTGTAATTTTCAAACTGGGCGATGTCGTCGTGATCGACAGGAACAAATGAATGGGTGACACACGCACAAGTTTTGCGTTTCAGCAATTTATTTTCTATAAGTGGGAACGTTTTGGGTGGCACGCATTCAATTCTAAGTTTGAGATATCACTCTATTGTAAGCTTTTTGACAGTTGACAGTGGCATAGCTATCTCAGGCAATGTCATAACTTTCTATCTCATAGAAAGTATGAGTTGAAAGAAAAAAAATTCTGTAAAATTTGTTTCATGCGGACAGAATGTTTTATCTAGCAGATGAGGCTGTGAATATTGAATACAAAGGCTTAAAGTCCTATACAGCTAAGATAAAGTGCCGAATACCAAGGCTGCAATCACAACGAAGCATTAAAGCCTTTGCCTACCGTTAAATAATTCAACTGAAAAAGTCCCATGTGTTAACATGCAAACCAGGTATAGCTTCATTGAGCAGGGAAATCCCTCCTGCTCAAAGGTGTCATAGTATTAGTGTAGGTCTGCACATTTCAGCTCGTCAAGTGAGTCAGTCGTATTGAGTTAAGATCGCAGTACGTGTCTGATTGCAAGGGCGCTCGGCGAGTTCGCGCAGTGCATATAAAATTAAGTTAATACATGCATCAGATAGCATAAACTGCCTAAGGTCAGTGGAATCGATGACAAGAGGCCTTCGTGAATGGTGCATCCGACCACCCATAAAAAAAATAGAATCACCTTAAGAATCCCTTAAATAAAAGAATCAACAATACCGTAAAACTGACCTGTTACGATAAACATGGAAACCTTGTCGTAGAGCGATAGTCGGAACAGAAAATATGGAATAAGCACTTCTCCTGACAGTTAAACGGCAATGAAGACAGCCAAGACTCTTCCATCCACCCAACCAAAATCAAAGAAGAATAGGAATATCTAAATTTAAAACCGAATGACCTATACCTATCGAGGTATTTAAGGCAATTGGTGAAAAGGCTACACCAACTCATTTCCAAGTTTTTGTCGGAATGAAGTATGCCCCGGGAAGGGAACTTCAAAGTACGTCGGTTACCTGATTAACAATATGGGACAAGAAGGGACACCGACCCGGTCCACAGAGTCTACCCCAGTAACCGATTGGAGGAAGCCCTCGCCTAAGTAGTACTCGTAAAAGTAAACAATAAAACCTCAACTTACTTGGGGCGCAGAACTGTAGGTAGTTGGTTAATGACCAGATTAACTGGAAAGGCTTGGTAATTGAGATCCTAGTTCACGTCGCCGAACTGCAACATCGTCTAAAAAAGAGAAAGAGAAGCCTCTTAGGCTTGCTTTAGTCTTGCTTTGGGTCCCCTGACAGTTGTAGTAAGCTAGTCCCACTGTGAGTATATGGACAACGTTAAAGCTTGAACCCGGGTCATAAGAGAGGCGAACCCCAGATGATACTTCATGGAAACAATAAAGCTACTCATATAACCGGTCCTTCGACGAAGACAGGACCAACAAATAAAGAAACGATAACTCACGATTTAAAACTTTCCACTTTGCTAAATACAGCTTCCGTGCAAGCGATATCGTTCGGTCGTTTTCAGTTAACGTGATTAGGCTCCTGGTGTCTCGAAATTTGTATACCCGCTACAGGAAGGTATATTCACTTTGTCATTACGTTTGTAACGGCAAGACGGAGTTACCGGAGACCCCATAAAATATTCTGAATCAGGATCAAATTCTGAATCGATTCAGCCATGTCCGTCTGTCTGTCTGTCTGTCTGTTAAAAACACGACAGCGTCCAAACGACTCGAAACTTTTACTTGTTTAAACAGAAATACAGAGTAGGGCCCAAGGTTAGGTTGAAGTGCGGCTTGTGATACCTCATGAATTTAAAAAGATGTTTCGTCCGACTCGTTGAACCAGTTTGCCATTATAATGACTTCGAAAGTCCAAGTTTGTTAGATCGTTTAGATCATTGTAATAGAGTTGTAGGAGTTTCCGGTTTTGGGAGAGAGCCAAACATGTACAGACAAAGTGAAGAATGGTCTTCTATTCCTCTTCGTACAAATAAATTCTACAAACATCGTTTGAGTATACGCCAAGCATCTATTGTTGCATGCGTGCCTATAAAAGGCAGTTTCCCGTGATGACACATATTGTGGCGCTGATATATCAAGGGATATAAAATTCTTAGAACGTTTAAGATCTAGCTTTGGCCAAATCTGTTTTTTCGCTAAACATGTCGTGCCACTTACCGACCTAAGGTTTGTTCATTTGATAACATACAGCTGCTTTCCTGCGATTTCATTTAAGGGCAATTTTTATATGATTTTAGGCCGGTTTAGGTTAGAGTGTTTTTTGGCACTTTTTTTTTTAAATACTTAGGCGAACCTATAACGCTTCAACTTCGCTCCGAGATGCTTGCAGATGTATGTTAGTTCTGCACTTAAATTGCTGCAAATTTTAGTCTTCTGAAAATATCTCCCCAGGAAGCGAGTTCCAAAGTTTGCTTGTCTTTTAACAGAAGGAGTTTTGGAACGTTGATGTCCTCGCGGTTGTCAAGTGTACTGTGTGGTCATGATCATGAGCATTAGCAGCCTGTCTTGTGGGGCGCCCATAAGATGCATTTCAAGGGATAATGTCTTTGAATTCGTTGGAACATCTACTATGGAAGTACCTATAGAACAAGCATAGGTCAGCGACTTGTCTTCTCTGCATCAACGGTTGTAGATTCGATGTGAGTGTAGGATCTCCAATAAGTCGAACTGCTCGTGTCTGTATGCTGTCAAGTAGGTTAAGTGAATGTTTTGAGGCCAAGTTCCATATATGGGAACAATATTCCAGGCTTGGTCTAACCTGTGCTTTGTGGAGAAGGAGAAGTTGCTTGGGGCTAAAGTACCTCTTTGCTCTAGTACAAATGAGTTTTTGAAATTATGTTTTGTGCTAAAGACTCCAGATCTCTGTAAATAAGATAGTACGTCTATGAGGTCGTTGCGCCATCTATTTGACTCTATATACCCTACAAACTCATTTCATATAGCAGACAATGATCTGTCAGGATGCTGAGAAAATATAGCAAAATAAAGAGCGCAGCTTTGTAAATGTCACGCGTATCCGACTTCCAATTCCCAAACACACATCCATTCTTCAAATGAAATTATAATCAAATATTGTCTCTCGTAGTACACACACAAACATACGCAATTCCGCTTCAGTTTGGTTTCGAAAAAAAAAAGAAACCTCGACATCGGTAATAATATCCCGCATTGCAAAGTTTCCCAAAATCTAATATCCGTTTCGCCGAACAGCATTTCCTTGTCCACAGTAATTGTATCAGTAGCTGGCCGTTGCATCCTTGTTGTTTGCCATTTCGTTTGGATTTGTTTTGTATTTTTTGCTTTTACATTTACCAGTATACGATGAAGCGAAAATTGCAATTTCGTGTCCTTTTTAGTTTATATGTATGTGCGGACAGCGAAGACTACCAACCGTACGTGCTCTGTCTAGCGTAGGGTG
The DNA here is from genome assembly GCA_949372485.1 of Cheilosia soror. Classification (NCBI taxonomy): domain Eukaryota; kingdom Metazoa; phylum Arthropoda; class Insecta; order Diptera; family Syrphidae; genus Cheilosia; species Cheilosia soror. The sequence continues at coordinate 95,920,617 of OX443562.1, forward strand.
GAACGATGAATGACCTTCTGTGTAGGAGTCGTTTCGCACCCCAAAAGGATGTTGTATACAAAAAAAAAACCGCATTTTCTCAGTAACGTTGTACATTTTGTACTTTAATACCGGAAATGCATTTATTGAATGAATGTTGAGCTTAAAATTGCATCAAGTTTGCATATACAAAGCTGACCAGAGTGTTACTGGTCGGTCGCTGCTACCGGTCCTGCATGTGAGTGAGTGACTGCAAGTTAAATGGCAGTGTGTGGTGTCCTTTTATTTTTGGCCGAGCGTCCACTCTCACTGGGTTAAAATAACATTGTAACCTGCAGGTGGATATAGAGAGTATGGTTTGTTGTTTGGTTTTCATTTGTGTGTGTGTCGAGTGTCCTTCTGAACCAGACAAGCGTCCGCCCGTATGAAACAGGTGGACACGTTACTATGCGGTACATAGTATACATATTTTGGATAACTGCCAGTGTTCTGAACATGGTTGTTTGGAGCACGGTTTCGACAAAGGGACGCAACAGCGTCAAGTGGAAAATTTATTCATGAGGAAAAATAAAAATTTGTGCTGTGCAGTTTTCATTGCTTGCAATAATGAAAATTGATTGTCAAGCACATTAAGGTGGTTCTTGATGATGTGCTAGCTGTAAAGAGTGTTGTTTTTATTTATAGTTAATTTCTCTTTGGCGCAAAGCTATTCATATGTTGTTAAAACAGTATACACTGCCTGTGATGTGAATGCAGGGAGCTGGCCACAATATTATATACTTAAACCCGTATGACCTATACCTTACCTATCAAGCTATTTAAGGCACTTTATGAATTGACCTGTACCTACGGAGCTACATCAACTCATTTCCAAGTTTTGGTCGGAATGAAGTAAGCCTTTTAAAGAGAACCATGTGTGTCGTTTATAGGGATAGGTACGCTCTAAATTCTGCAAACTATAGAAGTAGACCGACCCGGCCCGCAGAATCTAACCCAGTAAGCCAGTAGAGGAAGCCCTTCCCTAAGTAGTACTCGTGTAAGTAAACAAAAAGGCATCAACCAACCGGGGGCGCAGAATTGTAGGTAGTTGGCAAATGACCAGATTAACTGGAGAGGCTTGGCAGTTGGTACAATATCATCGTTCTACAATTTTGCAAGAGTTTTAAATACAATTTTATTTGGATATAAACTTAACAGTGTAGCCATTATGTAAAGTCAGGCTCGGCATGAATTTAAGACACACTCTTGTAGGTTGGCTGGCAGTAAAAGTGTTTACAGGTGGGAGCTTCGATCGTGAAAGGGACGATATCCACAAACAAGCAGGATTCACAAAATAAAGGCACGATTATAGCTGCGAATCATAAAATCCGTCACTGCGATTTTGTATCGTGTAGATTGACGGAGGTTAGGCTAGGCTAAGAGGACAGCTTGCTAAATATGCAATTTTCACTCAAAAGATGTAGGTCTATCGTGATTATCGTTTTTTAGTATATGTACATTTTAAAAGCCATGCGACTAAAAAAAAAAAACGTCGACTCCTCCCACATAACGGACTTTGCCTACAAGCTGCCTGCGGGCACAGGATTTTTCATTTATTGGTGCCGTACGAAATCAAAGGAGGGCAATTAACGGACGCATACTTGAATAATCCTAGGCCAATGGAATAATCATTACCACCATTGATTTTGACATTTCACACGTATTCACAGACAGGGGAATCAATTCCGGGGAGAATCGGGTAGGTGGTTTGTGGGTTATGAAAGGAAATTATGTATAGAACTTTTGGCCTTTCAAGAACCATTGTGGACCAAAAGCTGCGGTTATTGCACAACCACAGTTGTTTTCCAATTGTATTTTAGCCAAAATTGGTGTGGCACGATCAATGAAGCTGTAAGCTGTATTTAAAGCTGGTACGTAGATCCTCTCTGTCAGCATAGGCGGAATGTGGTCGTAAAATTGAATGGGAATTACAATTTATCCTAACCTACTTAATGGCAGCTAGCTCCACCCAGTTATAAAAGTGAGGCCGCTCTTCTATATTGTGAGCACCAGCTAAGACGCGTTTCCTGCTGAATTCTATTTGGGCATAAAGTCCCGAACTGCTGCGTTGTTATCCATAGTGCCAGAGCTCACATGGTTTTTTAAAATGTTTAACAACAACATGACAACATGTTTGACAACATTTTCTAGGTAGTCTATTAAGCTCGTCGTTGTTATTTTCTCCCTCCATATACATACAACAAACTGCACCGAATAGCACATCGAGTAACGAGAATCTTTCGCTCATATTTTTTCAGTAGATATCCACTTTTGACAAAGACCACGCTTCTATGTCATACTGAATAACTGGAATGGTAAGAGTCTCTTATAATATCTTCATAGGTCTATAAGGGAAGGCGTTACTTCTTCAATGCCTTTTTAAGAAGAAATACCGATTGACAACGCATTTTGTGAGGTAATAGTGGAACCCATCAGATACCCATAGTACCAGACAGCAATTTGTGCAAGAGAGCATTTTTCAATATGTATAGTTGTTGAAGGTCTCTGGTAGATCACGTCTTTGAATACTTGCAACTTCCAAGTTATATCTTGTTTCTCTTGCCGTAGGTTTTGTCCGGTTGGCTGATGTTGAGTCTTTCCTCGATGACAGCATATAAAGGGTCCGCCATCTAACGTTTTTTTTTCAACTAGTGCTTATTTCGCGAATGGTAACACTTAGCTCATGTCTGATTTGACAGATAATTAGTTTTATCCTTCCGCTGAACGAATATGGTTGTGTATACGCTTGAACAACGCTGGGAAATATTGCGACATTACTTTGAAAATCATGGGAATATGGGCCTGCGATCGATTTAGAGAAGATGCCGATTTTGCCAAAAAAATCATCTTTTCAGATGAAGCTCATTGCTTGGCGGGTATGTAAACAAGTAAAATTGTTGCATTTTGGGCACAGAAAACCTGCACGCATACATTGAAAAGCCGATATACGCAAAACGAGTCACTGTTTGGTGCGGATTTTGGTCCAGAGGCATAATTGGGCCATTTTTCTTCGAAAATGAGCAAGGAGTGGCCGTTACAGTCAATGGCGATCGTTATTGGGCCATGTTGAACGAATTTTTGTTCACAAAAATTGAAGAGGAGGATATTGGCAACATTTGGTTTCAACAGGACGGCGCTACGTGCAACACAGCCGAAGCTATCGCTCGTTTGGCCACCGCGGAGCTGCGATTTAACACCGTTGGACTATTATTTGTGGGGTGTTACGCCGACATGCCAGAGACAATTGACGCTTTAAAGGACAATATTCGTAAGGCCATTGGTGAAATACAGCTGCACACAATCGGTAATGTGCTTAAAAATTGGTCCGATCGTGTAGGCTACTGCATGGCCAGCCGAGGCAGCCATTTGAATGAAATTATTTTCCATTATTAACCGGAAGGATTGTACTTTCAAATAAAAAAAAAGTTATTTGGCGCACCCTTTACTTTGTTTTTTGTCTTCAATAGCCAGACCCACCTTAATAGCCTCAGTCAGTTCGCCGCATGAAGACAATATCATCAACATATGCAAGAAGTTAAACGGAGTTTAAGAGATTAGATCTTTAATGTTGGGTTCTAAGCTTTGCTTTGTAAATTTAGCTACATCTCAAGGTGTTCCTTTGTCTTAAATCTTTTTTTAACATCGAAAGGTTCTGTCTCGGTGGTGTTCTTACTAATTTTCATTCGTCAGCGAAATTTCTCCATTCTACGGAGACGAATGAGTTCGACAGGGACCCCAAAACTTGGCATGGCTTTGTCTGCGTCATCCCTACGTCTATGGTATCGAAGGGAACTTTAAAGTAGGCAAAGGAGTGATGAGTACATATAAAATGATGTAGTATTGCATGCGACGACTTCCACATGTCGGAAAACGAATAATGTGTTACCTTCCAAGTTTAATTTTATTTTAGTGCTTCTATAACGCTGAGATCTCTAAACAAAAAGCTTCAGTAAATATAAAATACATTTCTGGCAATCAATTATTTAGTGGAAAAATTGACTCATAATTAATGAGACGACAACAAATATTGACTTTACGTCAGCCTAAGTGTGTCTATACGAATTAAAAATTCTACCTTGCTCCACCGCCGTCTACTTCAATTTCGATCCCCTTTCTCCTACCCCATATTGTATTCCCAAATTGAAACTCAATTAGAATGATAAATGACAAAATTAATTTCAGATTGTAAGCCCACTTAACACCGCACACCCCTGCTTGCCACAAAACCAAATAAAGTTTTGTGTTTATGAGCCTCCTATTGTGTGCCATTGGCTTTTCATAACTGAAGCTCATCCAGTTTTCCTTGCTTTTTTTTTTGTCCTGTTTAGTCCTGCGGATATAGCAAATTTACGAGGAAAATTTTGTACCTTTTGTTTGGGTGTATAGGTTTGTTCTTTTTTTTTTATTCTTCTCTTTTGGAAATCATTAATAATTCATAAGTTTTTGTGCGAGGACATTTGCGTAGTGTTATACCAAAGGAACAGGATTAACTTGTTTGAAATATATCTTATACCATCATCAGCATTGTGTTGTCATCATCGCCGTCGTTATCATCATCAACAACTTTAGAGACATAAAAAAAAAATGTATTCCTCCTCTAAGGACGCACATGAACTATGTATTAAATCGATAAATTTATTTAGGAAAGGAGACATTTTGAAAGTCCAATGGTCTTTGGCACGAGACAATTTCGTTTTAGAAAATGTATAAAAAAAAAAAGTTTACCAAATCCGCTTAGGGGCCTAAATGGTAAGTTTTTTATTTTCAAGTTGTCCGGGACATGGGGGAGCTTGGGTCTAATTGTTGTTTGGATACAGAAAGTTTTGTGCTACGGCAAATCTTTTTACGCGAATTAAAAGGATTTGGGGTAAAAGTTTGGGTTCTTTGTGATTTTTTGTCTCACGAATTTCAGCAATTAAATGTGTCAGTTTCAATTTCATTAATTTGAATTTTATTTGCGGGGTTTTTAAAGTGGGGTTTTGAACTAATTGAATCTAAAACGGATTACTTATTTTGTTTGTACAATATATCCTTAGAGGTAATCTTTGGATAATTATTTTGTGTATTAAATTAATCGATAAAGGATTATTTCAATTCGAATGGGAATAATTGCGGTATCAAGTTTTCGAACTTATATAGTCAGAAGTTTGTGTGATCAAAAATTAGAATGAATGCGTCAGTGTTAAAAAAAAGTCGTATAGGGGAGAAATGAGGGATATCTTGTTCCGAATGTAGTTGCATTGTACAAGATTAGAAAAAATTGATTGATGCTCGTACATATTTCGAACCGTTAATGCATTATTTAATATTTAAATCCTATCATCACTCATGAATGACTCTATAAAACGCTGTTAACCAGCCTTACGTTTCCACCCTCAACAATTCTGTCAAAATAAACAAATCTAATTGTAATTGTCTTCACATTATTGGTAGCCAGAAATAAAACGACTAAAATTGTATTGTAATTAAAATTAAGACATAAGAATTAAAAAAAAAACCTGAGGTAATACATTTTCAAATAAAGTAAGATATGAAATTAAAATAAAAATAATGTTAATTTTTTGATTTTTTACGCCAAAAGACGGAGAAACTGAATTTTGTCTTCCTATAAGAATTTGCAGCAATAAAAAGAGTCGCTGTCTACTATCCATTCGAAAAATTTTTCCATTATTATTGCAAACACATACTTGGGCATATTGGCTCAGTGGTTAGTAAGCTGTATTTCTGCGCCAGAGGTTTATAGATTTTATAGTTTTTTTTTTTTATTTCTCCACCTTTCGCGAACTTCTAACCAATTTCCAAGAGTATAATTTTAAATTCAGAAATTCGGATTCGGTATAAAATTGTACTTCTGCGCCTGGGGTCTCCGGTTCAGCCCCCTAAAAAACACAAATTACACATTATAATTTTTTTTTCACCTCTCCACCTTTCGCGAGTTTCTAACAAATTTCCAAGAGTATAATTTTCAATTCAGAAATTCGGATTCGGTATAAAATTGTACAGACCTTCCATTGGTCCTAAGAATGGCAACTCATAAAAAAGGCAATGGTTTTGAGAAGCTGCTAAGTTCTTATACTATTTTAGACTTGAAACATGAATAAAGTTCAATAATCGTCTGAGGATTACTTTAAGCAGATGTAAAACTGCTTCTAACTTCTTCTAAAGAAAAAAAAGATATATTCTATGTTAATAGACTTTAAAGCCGCCTTTGATAGAGTTAGTGCGGACATTTTTAGAAGAATTAGGTATAATTTTTGAGCCTTTAATGTAGGCAAGCGAAATACAGTTTACAACTTTATAAAGTACATAAACTGCAATAGTTGGGATCAAGATTTTGAAAAAGCTAACTAGTTTATAACTAGTGGGCGCAGTAGCGTAGTGGTTAGTGTGCTGGACTACTGTGTGAGGGTTCGATCCCCGGAAAAACACAAATTACATCTTAAAGTTTTTTCTACTGCGCCACCTCTCGCGAACGTCTGACAAACAACCGAGAGTATGACTGTCATGAAAAAGCTTCTCAATTCAGCCGTTCGGACTCGGCATAAAATTGTAGGTCCCTTCCATTCGTCCCAAAAATAGAAACTCACACAAAACGAATGGTTGCGAGAAGCTAGGCCTTGGGTGTCTGTCACCCGCTTGTTGCGCCATCTTTTTTTTTTTTAACTAGTTTATAACGCAACCAGCTGTCAAACAGCGAAAAGAAAACCTAACTTATCTTAGCTTAAGCTAGATAAGGAAATTGCAAACTTTTAAAATTAAACTTCAGATCTGTTGAAACTATAAAAAAAACACGTTGCATAAAAAGCCTTTTGCTTACCCGTCCGAATTATTGATTAGTTGACCCTTTGAAAAGATACAATTTTTAGAACAGAGTTTATTTCGAAAGAGGATGGAGAGTGTTTAGACAGTCATCTACTTTAAGCTAGCTATAAATCCTCTTTGTCAATACAGTGTAAAGCCATTTATATGTCACGCAAACAAATGATTGTGAAAAGCTAGTCCGAAATCCTTATATCGAACCAAATAGTAAAAGACTCCTGCTCTCGTTTCACTCTCCGTCTTTGAGCCTACTATGAAAATGGGTATAGTACCTCTAATGACAATATGTACTGGGGAGAGTCAGTTCTGTCTGTCCGATATGCAGACTCTAAATTTGTTGTCAAAGTCATATCTTTTAATCCGTAAGTTCCTTAAGTCGTAGACGACCGAATGTTTCGGGTTTCCAAATTTTGTTCGCTCTCAGTCTGAGAAAACATTTGGCTGCCAGGTTCTTATTGTATAGCTGGAAGGATTGCAGGGGGTTCAATACCATTTGTTATCCTAGTTGTGGTATATAGATATTAATGATTTGATATTTTATTTTAATATTTCGCATGGGTTTAAGGAAACTTTGTATATGCGCAACCTCCTACCTTTGCCAAGCGCAACATTGCCCCCAAGCGGGTGTAGAAATGGGACCAATTTTAATGTAGAAGATACTCTTTTAATTGAAATCTAGTTATCTCTTCTTGTTATTTTTGAATGTGTACTTAATTCTCTACAAAGAAGTGATCTAACCTGAGGCTAAGGCTTTTTCCACTTCGCCAACTCTAGCGAACGTCTGACAAACAAACTGTCGTGAAAAAGCTTATCAATTCGTTAATCGTTATCGTTCGGTCTCGGCATAAAATTGTAAAAAATAAAAACTAGATAAACGAATGGTTGTATGAAGCTAAGCCTAGGGCTCCTATCATATACAGACCTATTGCGCCGTCTATTTATTTATTTATGGAAAAACATTTTCTTTCAATTTCTCTTATAAGGACGTGAAATCCAAAATTAATAATTACACACCTTATTTAAATCAATTGCTTCTTTAATAATAATCAACACTAACTGATAATACCAAATTAGCAAACCAACAATTCATTTAGACGCTGATACTCTAAATTAAAACCAACAAATTAACCAAACAAACATCCTAAATCCTTCAATTATGTATACCAACGTATGTTTATTAAAAACTTTTACGTGCTGAATTCCAATCGAATTTCAACAGAATTTTAATATAATTATAAAGTTTATTTAATTTCGCCTCATTCCCGGCTGGTAATTGTCCTATACCGACAATGAAATTGTTCATACACTGTACAGAGTATAGAGGCCCGCACATCCGTGCAATCATCTCAAACCAAAATACCAATTATTCGGCACTCCGGTTAGGTTTATTTATTTCACACACTTTTGCCGTTAATTTCGTTGATAAAATATTTACGTAAAACTTATTAAATTCGCTTGCGATAAATTCTCCGAATGCGTTCGATGATAATTAAATGTCCTGCGTTCCTGCTTTTGCATTATAATCAAAAAGTTTTCAATAGCTGAGGTGATATGGGTACTACTCGAGGTTATCGGCAGTCCTTCTCTGAATGATGTGTGTTTTTTTTTTTTATTTTGTTTAATACAATTTGTTATTTATTTTTTTTTTTTTTTATATTTTTGTAATTATCACTGCCATTCATTGAAGTTTAACGAATAACCCAATGGTGTGCGATGTTCATCGGTTTTCCCTTATTTTTTTCAACCGATTGAGCAAGTAGTATTAAGTACACCGTTCGCCGCCATAAGGATATTCATTCGTGTATACGTATACGTAGGAAGGAAATTCAAGTTAATGAAATTCATGATTAAATTATCTGGAAAAATGCTCGTTGTGCTACGAGAGATGAATTAATAATATCGTATGCGATACTTTTTAAAGTTAACCAATTTATTGTTTTGAAATGGAAAATACGGTTAATTCGCAAAAAGCAATGTAGCTTCTGAAATCGAAATTTTATAAACTCGGAAAGAGATTTCTTAACGTTTCTTTTGTGGTTATAACAATGTCTTAGTTTTTTATTTCATTTTTCCCCTAATACTTCACACTTTTGTTTTAAACTAACTTGCCATTTAATTAGCAATCTTCTGAAAAATATTTCGTTCATCTTTCTGAGATCTGAACTGTATGCAAAAGGCTTTAGGTATAGATAGGGTCAGCTACGCCAACTATTTATTTATATTTTTTGTAATTTATAAACTTTCCAAAGTATATTTTTGGAACTACCTCCATTATTATGCGGCTAAATGACGTTAAGCGGATTTAATTTAATTTTTTTATTTATTTTTATTTAATGAATCTACAAGCCACTTTTAGCAAGTAAGAATACAATAGTATTGCCTTAATCAATATTACACTGGACATAAGTTCCGTCGCATTTAACAAAAAAAAAACCTAGTTTTGATGCAATCGGAGTGAGTATTAAAAGCTTTAGAAGCAATCTTACCAAAGATGTCATTTTGGCATTTTAATTTAAGTATGATTTCTGGCATATGACTGGCTGGCTCGGACATAGTCTAATCTGGAGGTCCAATTTTCGATGAGTTTTTCCAACGTCTGTGCCGTATATCGGCAAAACGCGGCGAATGTTGTCCTCCAAGTGATCAACCGTTTCGGGCTTATCGGCGTAGACTAGCGACTTCACATATCCCCACAGAAAATAGTCAAGCGGCGTTAAATCGCACGATCTTGGAGGCCAATTCACGGGTCCGCAACATGAAACTATGCGGTTATCAAACGTTTCCTTCAATAAATCAATTGTGGCACGAGCTGTGTGACATGTTGCGCCGCGCCGTCTTATTGAAACCACAGCTCCTGCACATCATGGTTGTTCAATTGATGAACGAAAAAGTCATTAATCATGGCTCTATGGCGGTCACCATTCTAGCGGGATGTGGACCCTTGTCGCGAGTAAGACGTTTAGAGCTATACCCTGGAATCCAGAGAAGTGTGACATTGCAATGTTCGCCCAGACAGGCAAGTTTGTTCCGGCACTCTGGCACCATCTCGGAGGATGGTAACCGAGTCGATGGCTTTGATGGTGGCTTGGCTATCTAAGAGGATAGCAATGTTTATTCCGTCTAGAAAACGCTGGCAAAATACGGCAAGCGATATGATATTGATATTTTTGGTCATTCCAATTAGACACACCACAGTTCGTCTTAGATCTGTTGGTGTATATGATCGTGTCGAAGCCCTTCACTACTTCGTTCTTCTTCAACAGAGCTCGTGTGGGGAAGCTTGCGCGGACGCCTTTATAGGCATATGGGCGCCACGGCTCGTTCGAATGAAGCGCAATAGTAAAGACCAATTTTCGACAACTTTATCGAACAACTGGGGCCATATATCAGCAATAACAGGGCGAATGTTGACTTTCAAATCGTCCAACGTCTGTGGTTTATCGGCATAGACTAGTGTCTTTACATACCCCAAAAGAAATTAATTTAAAGGTGGGAGATCAGAGGATCGTGGAGGCCAGTTCACAGGTCCATCATGCCCAAAATACACGTGCAGAATTCAATGTGCTGCAAAATTAGAATACACATGTTCTTATGTGGTTATACAAAATGTAAATTCTGTACCCACCGCAGCACTGCAACATGTCTCTATTTCTAAATCTACTGCATAGCAAAGGAGTGAATTAAATTAAATAGATTTGGCAGCATCGAATTTTTAAATGCAGCTACTGACGCGCATACGGGAATTATTTGTCGTCTGTGTTGCACTCTTGTATATTTCCCCGCATTGACAGCAACCGATGCAAATTTAATTCTGCGCATCTGTTTCACCTGCAGTACTGCTTGCAGTGAAGCGTTCAGAATTTCTGCGCAATAAATTGATGGTATCGCGCGGCGTGTAGCATGTTGCGCCATATTGTTGAAACCAAAGCTCTCTCACGTCAATGCTATTCAACTGAGGAACGAAGAAGTCAGAAATCATTTTTCTATAGCGCTCTCTATGTCCATTGATGGGCATAGCTCCAATTGCACGATGGCGAATCGACTCATTCGGATTCTCTTCAACACTGTACTCCACAACGGCAATAAATTCTTCTCTTCGCACTGTTTGTCGTCTTTGGGGATGCGTATTATCCACTAGAACTAGAGTGTACGTCGTGCGAAAACGATTCATTCTGTTCCGAATAATTTACTTAGATAGACGACTATGTCGATCGTAAGCTTAGCTCACGATAAGTTTGGCGAAGTGAACCATGGTTTTGAAAATAAGCTTCCACAATTTGCACGCCATGTTCTGACGTTAATATCATCGTAAAATGGCAAAACGTAGGTACTAACCACAAATCAACTTTTAACTGTCAAATTGAGAATCTGTAAACAGTGTTGCCAGTTTAAAAAAAAAAAACACCGTTTATACAATGAAAAAAGTGGCAAATTAATGGTAGTAAATCGATCGGACACAAAACCATGCTATGCATCTGATATGAATTCTTTAGTGAACTATGCTTTCAAAGATCTTAAGAATCATCTCTATATTTTCCGATTGTATTACATTAATTTTAAATTCTTTACAACATAATAAAAACAAGATCTAATATTTTTATGTAGTCAACTTACAATTATGATGAATCGCATATGCGCACCTAGCCTAAGCAAGTAAAGAGAGTCATTTAAGAAAAATTCTTTCTGTTCGTATTGTGGGAAGTAAAAATTTCTAAGTAAGACTAAAATCCCCAAACACTCAATTATTATCTGAGCTTGAACGTGCATTTGAAACAAATTCTCTAAACTGATTCTTTCCTTTTAGATGATAATTCGAAAAAGATCGATATTTCTAACGATAATTCTCTATTTAGTTATGTTCTAAATTAGGTTTAATTTCAAATTTGAAAACTCCTTACCAATAACGCATATCCAATTGGAAAAACGATTCCTTTGCAAAATTATTCTGATTCTGAAATGAAGCAAGAAAATATTCACATTAAAAATTGATTGAATAATCAATGAGCCTTCTAATAACTATTTTTTTTTAGTTTTGACTTAATATTTAAAAATTTCACAATATATTTATTATTCCATACAAATTTCGGATTTGTGGATATTTATTTAAAGTCGAACCTATAATTTCTTATTAATTAGGCGCAATATGTCAAATAACAAAAATACAAAATAACCTGATTTACGGAAAAAAAATATAAAACCCCAACATTCAGTACCTAATTAAAATTTTTCAGAAATCCCCCTATCAACATCGAAAAAATATTTATAATTACTTTTACTAAATGCAATCAATTCTCATCAACCATCTAAATACACGAGATAAACGTAAGCCGCACTCGTATATAACCAAATCAAAATCTCAATTTGTTTAAAAAAAAAAACAAATACATGTATGTATACAATGTAGAACGAAAATGAAAATACTTATGGTAGACCTCCTCACATGGAAAATTACACTTAAGACTTGAAATGAATTATTGTGCATAACAGCCCGCCCCCACTTTCTTGGCATGCCAAACGCGTTTTCTTTGCTCATATCTCAAATTTCAAATTCACTTCAAGATGACTCCAGAATCCAGATGCCACCAAAAAGGAGGCAAATGGCACGCGAACAAAAAATATGATTACCTACTATGTCTACGAGTATATACGACACCGGGATGAAATTGCGATTGCAAACGACACGACTGTTGTTGGGGCGGATGGGCTGTAGTTCGGGGTGAGAAAAATCGCAGCTTAAATGTCACAACATGGGTGCAGCACCCCAATTTTCAAGGTGCTGCGACCACATTTATGCGAGTTAAATGAAACGTGCCAAGATACGAGCACACAAACGCGCACAGTAAACGTTCTGTGAAATATTTACACCTCTTTGGAGCGCACGGTTCGTCTCCGTCTGAGACCAGAGAGTGGTACAAAAAAAAAAGAAGGTAATTTTGTGAGAAAATTTCTCATCCTTGAGGAATGTGAATGTGTGTGTGACTGTGTGTATACTTATCGTCCTTAAGTGGCAATAAATATTTTCTCAGTCAGTAAACTTCTGTTTGGGTACTTGAAACAATAATTATTATATGTTGGCAGTCTACATCGTTACAGCCTCCATCATAGCACGATCCACTGTTTTCGCTATTTTCACCCCCATCCCACCCACAAACACCCTGAAACACCAGCACCCGTTTTCATAGCTTTGAACAAAGGGGATTAAATTAATTTCAGGAAATTTCCTTTGCCACTTAAGAGGTGAAAACCAAAAGGAAGGAAGGAACTTGCCATAGAGAAATTATAGGGGAATGTGGTGTGTCCAGTGGAACAAATTTTATAACATCACAAAATTTATTTAGATTCGTTAAATAGATGAATGTACGTGAATATGTTGTTCACATACGCTAACTGATAGTGTTTTTCGATAGTTGCGATAGCTGGGAAGTGGCTAGCCAGGAAAAACCTATGCGCCTCTTCCTACATGTCCTTTCAAACGACATTCGTCTTTGGATTATTTTTTTGAATTTTCTAAGACACGCAAGTAAGGAAGCAAAATTCTTTATACAACAATCAGTCAGCGATACCCCAAGTGCCCCTATTTTGGTCTACTTTTTATATGGTCAGATGAGTGCAATGGGTCTCTGAAGGGGTTGATGTGGTAATGGCAAATGCTGAGTTGAAAAATAAGTCATTTGAGATGTGACATTTGAAGTAGGTCGAGAACGATTTTTTTTTGTTGTACAATCTGGCTTTATGGTTTACTTGGTCGTAGGTATTGCTCAAATAATATTTTTCAGTTTAAAGCATTTCCTGTCACTTCAACGTGTTGCTGTGCAATGAAGGGTACGTTTTTGTGTGGGGTGTAGGCACTTTATATATATAGTTTTGACCAAAATTGCCAAAAGGCAATAGCTTTCTTTGTAAAAATTAATTTAATTTGACTAACATTTTGTATTTTCAACAAAAACAGGTAAGAAAAATATTTTTGCAGCTAGCACCCACGTTTATATTTTAGTATTTATGAGGGCGGCCCACTCATAGAACTGATTGAGTGGTTGGGTCCAATTTAATGGAATAGTTTGCGATGAAGTGTTTGGCTTTGGTGACCAATATTTTGTCATTTTTTGCAGTATTTTTTCAAGTTGAAAGAACGTTTTCATTGGTAGTGAAAGGAAAAAGGGACCATCATTTCTGTCCATATTATTGTTGGAATGTTTGCTTTAGGTACAGTTCAAAAATGTACATACTCGAATTGTATTAGGTTATTATAGCATACCACTTGTCAAAGATGAGTTTTTATACAGGGCGGGTTTTTTTTTGTAAGATATCAACAACATCAAGAGCTACTATTGCAAGAATAAGATATGTATTTGAAAGATTTAGGTATTGGGCTGTCCGTATAACAGTGTCAGACAATGGGGTTCAGCTTGTCTCAGTCTCACTGGATTGCAGAATTCTGCGTGGAAAATATTCTACGTATCGTAACGAACGAATTCTGTGTAGAAAAAAAAGATTCAACCAATTTAGCCATCAATTTGGCTCATAATCAATATTTCGGTGATACGATTTTTAAATTTCTAGAAAAAAAAAAAACAAAAAATTTTAAATGGCTGACTTAATATGTAGCACAAAACTGGTATAGGCCGCAATGGCTTAAAATCTTCAGTCTTGTGTTTAACTTCTAAGATTTCGTTTGCAAAAGAAACGAAAGAGGCGGCGAAGATGAGATGGTCAGTGAGGGCAAGACAAAGTATATACTGTCAACAAGAAAGGACACTCAACACCGACGCGACGTCTCGGACAGAATGTCACTATAGTCATCAACTATAATTTTGAGGTGGTTAAAGACTTTTTCTACCTAGGCCCCGCCATATAAATTCAGAAAATGACACGACTGCTGGGATTAAACGACGAATAACTCTTGCCAATCCCTGTTTCTTTAGAAACAATTGAGGAAAACCGTGGCGCACCCAAATTTAGCGTGAAAAAAGTGAAGACAGCTGGCCAACGATCGTGCTAGCTGGAGACTCTTGTTGGTTGAGGCCCAGCTCCACCCCGGGCTGTAGCGCCACGTAGGTCAGGTTAGGTGATGGACGAATTTTTGCCATTCGGAGGACTACGAACTTTTGGTCAACATTTAAAAAATGTCACCATGACAGCTCTCAAGTGATGTTTAATCGTTTTTAGTGGTCAAGGCTTATGAATTTCTGGTCAAAATTATAATTATCTGCAAATCTTGATCAAATAGCGATTATTAGTACATACGCTACAGCTCCTTTGTGAGCGATGAATTCTGTTATTTGTTGCTATATAGTGGTTTATGGACAGGTTTTTTCGATGTCTAGAATTTTAAATTTTTGCCAAAAATAGACAAATTTTGTAACATTTTTAAAAATCGGATATTAGAAAATGTTGGTCAAAATCAAATTTTTATTTAAAATGGCGACATACAAGTGGTGGACGAATTTATTGTCGAAATCGATGTTGTCGATGGTTGAATTTTGGATCAACATATCCATACAGTTTCTGGTTGGAATTCTTGCATTTTTGAGTTGATTCATCCGTAAATTTATGACTAACGGTCTAAGAATATTTTGTCAAAATTTACAGAATGAGAATTAGGTAGGAAAATTTCTTCAATTATGCACGGATTGAAAATTAATGGTTTTCGTTGTCGAAAATGGTGGCTTTTCTGCGATGGACAAGGTGTCTCATTAGGTTATTCGAGACGTCTAGAAGATTATGGATTTTCATTTCAATTTACTGGCTCTTGATGATGAACATATTCTGTAATTTAAGTTTCGAATCCACTAAAAATCTAGGGTTGGTGGATTTGTTGCCAATGCTTATGAATAATTGTCGATACAAATTTGAAAGCTCAAAATGTCGCTTCCTAGTATCTTATTTCAATAAAAATTCTTCTAAAGGCGTAATTTGACAATTCAATCATTATCGAGGTTTTGCAAGTTAGTACCTTCAACTGAAGATTTGACTTTTCAGGTTTGCCCTTTTCTTCGACGAAGCATTTGCCAGATATAAATAAGATGATTATAATCTGAAGATAAATAAGAACAGTAGCTGATTATTCATGTTGTTAACGAATTCCAAATAGCAATCATCTACCTTTTAAAAAAAATATGTAAAAAACTATCTGTCACTATCTTCTAGGTTCCAAATTTCACTTTCACTCGAAATGAAATCGGAAATGAATTTTTGTGTTCTACATTTAATTGTTTTCGATTTCGATTTTAATATTTTCGGAATTGAGACAAAGTGAAATTGTGATTTCGAAAAAATTTCGGAGTTTCCGATTCGCTCGAAATGCAGAACACTGAAAACGAATTCACTCGATTTGCAATTTCGATTTCACTCGATTTCTGGAACCTAGCTGTATAAAACATTGTCATTTTGGCTGATCAGTTGTCGGTCATTTAGCTATCTTTGAACTATTTTTTTCTACGAATTTATCTGTCCATTTTGTAATAATTATTTTAATCCTAATATCAAAATACATCCACTGTACGGACTTCCCTTAAAGTCTTCACAACAAACTGCAAGTTCTTTTATTTTACCTTCTCTGCAATCAACACTTCTAATGAAAACCGAAAACAATTGTAACAGCAATTAATAAGTTTCACCTTTCAACTGCCACCATCTCAAGATAAAACTTACTCAAAACCTTATTATGTCAACACCCTTCACATAATCAAAAACGTTTAAATTTCCATCAAAACAAATTTTCCCATAGTAGGTATATGTATCTGCAAAAAAAAAAAAAAAAAACCATCCACTCGTTTGCAATAAAATTTCCCCTCAAACAAACAACTCGAAACAACACTTCATCTATGTATTTTATTTTGAAACTATTTTATGAATTCAATTGAAAACTTTTAACATCCGCAATTTATTTTCCATAAATACGAGTTTAGCAAATCTATTCCAGACAAGCAGCAGTATAGCAACACTTTACTAACCAACAACTCACCCACCGAACCGGCTTTCGCAGCACTGACCAGGGCGAGAGGAAATACTCTTCAGTCAAACAGGGGCTATACCCTTTCGTATAATAATGGCAAACAGCATCAGTACAGTAGCAGCCCTTAGCTAACTCAAAAGCAAGGCAAAAGTTGTATCCTGACAACATAATTTCTTTTTTTTTTCTCTCTTTTCTATTCAATCTTTCTCTGACAAAATCCTTCCTAAAATGAAACCTCTGTGAATGAAACAGGATAAGAGTATTAAAGTTGATCACAGAGCCTGTGAACTTTTGAATAACAATGAGAAAGAAGCGCCCACACAAACACATTTATAAGATTTTGTGCGGCAAACCACATAGATGTAGGTGGTACATTTCCAACAACAAACACCATCAAGTGGTAATAATGACACTATGACAGCAATGAGACGAAGGACGATCGACCGACGTCGAGAAATGAAATAAAAACTAAATTTAGTTATATTGCCTGGCTCTTGCTTCGACTGAAATAGTGTATGTATATGTGTGGGTGGATTCTGTGAGGAAAGGCGGATTCATATCTCAATTTATACTTAACTGGCAATAAAATTTCCCTTCGCCATCATATACAGTGGTGCTTCGAGCACAAGTAATCTAGTATCCTTGCGAATGACTTGAATATGGTTTCATTTCTTATTTCACTTCAAGTGACTTCAAGTTGGCATACCCATGTATGTATCTTACATATATGTCGTGTGTTTGTTGTTTGTGTATGGAGACAGTTTCGTTTTTAAATAACTCTAAATGATGTGACGCTATCATCTCGTGTACAGGCGGCACGGCGCCCCCAAAGGACGAAGTGGAAATATAAATAGCAAATTGATGGAATAAAATAGGACTGGATATATGTTTTCAATTATGTAGTGAATGGTATTTATTTTTCGTGATGATAAAGCTTAAAATTAGATCCGTAGGGAGGGGATCATCCTATACAGCATTCGTGGCGTTCAGCTCAAGAGTATTATGTATCTAAGGAATATTGCAAGCCGTACTAACAACATATTTTGTAACCTTGGTCAGTGTCTTTATATTTTTATTTTTAAAATACATTTCTTAATTTTTTGTTGGTAATTTTTAAAAATTTGACAGCCAACTCCCAAACAAGTAATCTCTCAAAATCAGGAGCTATGGTGATAACAAGCACTTCCATTAATTTATTATCTGTCTGTAAGAAGGTAGTTTTAATATTCCCGGGTGGAGCCCCTGGGCAACAGCTTTAGCTAAGAAATAGAACCCATAGCACCACCTATCATAAAGGACAAGGTTTGAACTGTACATACAGCACATAAATATAATAGAAATAGATTGTGGTCTTTTAGAGAGAGGTGCAGTACAGGTACAGCCCACAGCTCATGCAAACCATACCTACGATGCATGACCAGACCATGACTGCTTTCTATAGTATCCCCTGCGGAAAATTTTTTGGCGACGATTAGTATAGGTATAGCTCGAAGTTATTTTCATGACAACACAAATGATGTCCGTTATGTGGATAATTTTAAGCTCACAATAAACAGTGACCAAATTGTTACAAGCATTTTTTTTTTAATCCAAAAGGCCACCTTAAAAATGACGAATTTCAACTCCTTCTTACACTAAGACCTTGAGCACTAAACTCATATAAGAGATACAGCAATTTGTAATATACACATACACATTCTATGATAAATACAGATGATAACAGTGACAACCGAACCAAATAAGTCCTCTCAATATTAACGCAGTCCGTAAAATCCACAACGCCACCTATTGGATTTCATTTAAACTAATTTCTAAGAAAAATGCTAAGAAGAATTTTTTGCATTTTTAATGAAATCTCTCGCGTATCTTTTGACTTTTGAGTATATGTTTATGTACGTATGGACAAGTAATCCGAAAATTGAGGGTAACAAAAGGGCGACACTACCAACAGCCATGGCCAAGAGAATTATTATTATACTAGACATAGGACAGACGTGAGATGGTCATATATTGATGGCAACGGGGTCTTAAAGGGTTTGTGGCCTAAGTTAGATGGGAACAAATCTGTGGAATTATTAAAACTCAGCAGAAAGTTACGAATGGCGATGGGGATACTCTTTGGGCAATGCCTTTTTGGGAAACACGCGAGGAGATTAAGTTTAACCGATATATGGACACATCACTATAGACAGATATAACTTTGAGGTGGTTAATGACTTTGTCTACCTAGGCTCCGCTATGAACTCAGGCAATGACACCAGCGCTGAGATTAAACGGAGAATAACTCTTGCCAATCGCTGTTTCTTTGGATGGACTAAGGCTACGATTACACGGCCATTTTTTCGAGTCATTTAAATGGCGCTCTGACGTAAAAATCGCGTCACAAAGCAGTCATTTAAATGTCGTTCTGTGTAATCGCCATTTTTGGGATAACATTTTCGGCATCATTTAAATGAGTAGGAAAATGTCGGACCAAATGACATGTATTTAGTGCCATTTAAATGGCGGAATAAAATGGCCTGTGATCGCTCTTCAATGACGCCTAGGACAAATGACTAAACTTTTTCGCTGTTGCGTCATTTAAATGGCAACCTCCAAAAAATGGCAAGGCTCGAACTTCTTGCCATGCCATTTTTCTACGCAAATGACGAAGCATTTAATATTTAATAAGCGAAAGGACGTGTTAGATTAGATTACAATAGATATTAAGTCGGGAGAGCCTTCATTGGGCTCTGGCACTGCGGAAACTCTCGCATATTTTCGCTCGTCATTTAAATGGCATCCCAACGGAAAATTCTAAATGACTCGCAGTGTCCGTCATTTGATTTTGGGACACAAATGACGATGATAGTCATTTCGTGTGATCGCCATTTTTTCAATGACGAATCGTAGCTTAAATGTCGCTCTAATGCGCAGAAGAGGAAGACTGCGACGCAAGTGGAAGGGGACCTTAACTAACTCAGCGTGCGAAACTGGAGACAGCTGGCGAAAGATTGGGCTGATTGGAGACGCTTGTTGGTTAAGGACCAGTTCCTCCCCGTACTGTAGTGCCACCTTAAGTAAGAAAGTAAGTAAGATATGGACACGTGCTGGTATTGCGAGAACCTACATGTCACAGAGAATATTACTCATCATAAAAGGAAACGCCTTCAACAATTTGGAGGAAGTTGGCCGATCAAACAAAATTGAAACCATTTTTAGTTCTGTAGGGAAATTAAGTCCTTGGGGTGAGTGAATTGCTGAAGATCTCACTGGGATGGCGATGGGCCCAATATGGTTCCTAGTCCACTGTGATGAACTCACATCCTCTACAACCTATTCGTAGAATATTTTCTTATATTTATTTGACAAGAACAGATTTTGGAAACGTATAAATGAGCTCATCTCGAAAGAGACAAATTCGAATGAAATAAATCACTTTTCACTAGTTTGTGCTTAGAATGCTGCACATAAGTCAGATATATATAGATATACTACTTATAGTGCTCACAAAATCCCCTTGGGATCAAAAGCGAGATGATTGAATTCAACTGATATTAAGCCAGGCAAGCTCTTATTTACCTTTACCGACTTTACACTCTTATGGTGCTTTTTAGTTCAACCAAGTCATTAGCACACCTTGCTTCTGCTTTGGCAGACTAAAAGGCATTTAAAATTCATTAAAACAGAAAGACCCCTCTCATTATTCTCCACCATTCCTCTTGGAAACAGACAAAAAAAGGGAATAAAAAGCCACCACCAGAAGTTCGGTTTTTTTTTCGATAAAATCCATCTGAGTGAGGTCGTCATGGTAATTGAAATTACACTCTTAATCGAAAACCTCTTCAATGGCTTTTTCATCGACATCGTGGCATCCCTCTAACCAGCATCCAGCATCCAGTACCGGAGTAGCATTTCTTTAGCGTCCTACATCCGCATTCATCTATCCATCCGTTGTATGTCCGGCAATCGACCCGAGAGGATAGCGTTTCGTTAATTGCGATGGAAATCCAATGATTTATTCTTCCTTTTTTCTATTTATATACATCCTACGCCTTTGTGAGAGCCAGAGCAATGCTCTTTTTTTTTTCCTTGTCTTGTCCTCCCCATTTTGTGGCATGGCACACAAAACGGAAGCGTTCCCAAGGGTTACACAAACCAAGACATAAAAGGAAGCAAAACTTTTTATATCTTTATCCTTGGTGGTCGTACAAGATAAGATAACTGGCGTACCGTTTCGCGCGCAAAGCCCTGGTACGTACAATCGATTATTACCTCGTAATATCCCCTTTTGGGAAAGCAATTGTTCTATGCTTCTTTCGTCTTGTATATAGCTTGAAGAGAATCAAGGTGCCTTTTAATTGGAACAATTTAGCATTCAAATGTTGCGGCAGAGGGATAATTGTTCGTTTGTGCCTTTGTGTGGCTGAATTAATTCTGGAAATCGTTATAAAATATAATTTCATCTTTTTTTTTTTTTTTTGTTCTCTCTTCCTTCGTTGTCGTCTTTCGTCTATCTGCAGATGTACTCGTATATCCTTAATGAATTCAAATCGTTTTGAGGATATTCTTGCAACCAGGTTTAGATACTTGGATAATAGAGTTCACTTTGAGCAAAAGATTAGCTGCATAATATTTAAGAATTATCATTGTAAAACTCCTTATTATGGCGCTGGGTAAATAAAGTGTCCTTCGAGGTGTTGTACCTCCACCAACCAACAGCTGAATTTATTGTCGATTAGTATTGCCTGCAAAGGTATCGGCTTATAATGACAGGTATTATGGGATCTTGTTGTGATTTATTGAGCGACTTTTGTGTGCCGCAGGAGCTTTGGCAATGGCAACACATTTGTTGAACATACGTTTCTGTGAGCACGCCATTGTGATTTATTCGTTTCGCACCTTTGCGACTTTTGGATCCTATCCTAATCCAATTTATGTATTTGAATCTTGCTGTTTGGGGTGGCGCTGTTTGTGTTTCCATTAATTTTCTTTTGTTTACTTTTCGTCGATTTCAACGAATTTCCCTTGGGGGTGGATAGTATCGTATAGTGAGTTGGCAACAATGAAAAAGGCATTTAAAGGATCTTTCTGTTTATCTTTTCAACACTTAATAATGCTCTGATCTGTTTCCAAGTGGAAATTGTATCTTCTTGTGATTGCCTGACTATGGATAGGGAGGGTGTGAATTAGTGTTAACTGCCTGTTGGTGGGAGCCGAAGGATTAATGAAAACTTTTGTCAAGGGAAAACGCTTTTAAATGTAATTTTATGCGAGTGATTTAATTAATGAGAATCGTAAATTTTTTTTTCTATCTCTTGTGCGCGATTATTTTATGGGTAAAACGGTTTTAAAGTCTTGGGTCGTTTAGGAGTTTTTTTTTTCCTTTGTTTTAATCAGTTTCAAAGTGCCTTGGGGGAAAGTGCCTGTATATCTATGTACTTACACATTTTTTGTTAACTTCTTCCAAGGAAGTGCGTTATTTTGACCAAATAAAGTTTGATTTGAAGTTTGATCTAAAATTTCCCAAATCGTAACTACCATGTGGGTTCCGATGCGCGATAATTAAATACTTCAAAAGGGCAGACATTTATCGAGGAATCTTTCTTGCCAATCGCTCTTTGTTTGGGCTATGAAGGCATCAAAGAAGTAAAAACCTTTCTTATAGAACCAATCAGTCCATACCATACTACTTCATGTATGGTGAAAAAACATAGACTTTGTCCAAAAGCGAACGAGGAGCACGAGTAGCTGGGACTTTTTGAGAGAAAAATTCTTCGAGTGTTATTCGTTTCAGTTTGTATCGTTGGAGTGGAGGGTGGAGTTAACGACGGTATTTGCGGGCTATAAAGCAATGTTGATCTGGGCTAGAATTCAGACGACTGAGTGGACAACAAATCATCAGATTGGCGAGTCTTTTCAGACCATTCATTAGGACTAGATACAGTAGCTGGTAAGTGTTCCCGGCAAATTTGACCGGTACGCATTTACAACCGATAATATGGTTTTAGAAAAAAATAAGCACGCGACGTCCAATATATGGAAAAGAGGAAGGAAACCTTATGATAGGAATATGACGGTCCTTACTTACTTACTTAGATGGCGCTACATTCCGGGGTGGACCTGTGCCTTAACCATAACACGCCGCTCCAATTAGCACGATCTTTGGCTAACCGCCTCCAGATGCGCACTCCAAGTTGGTTGAGGTCCCCTTCGACTTGTGCGCGTCACCTAAAGCGTGGTCTTCCTCTACTGCGTTGTCCCTCCGGGTTGGAATCGAAGACTCTTCGGACCGGAACGTTGGTGTCCATTCGCTCTACATGTTCTTGCCATCTTAGTCGACTGATACGTACTTTTTTGACCAGGTCGATGTCGCTGTACAGCTCGTAGAGTTCGCTGTTAAATCTCCTCCTCCAAAGCCCGTCAACGCAAACGGGACCGAAAATCACTCGAAGAATTTTGCGTTCGAAGCGCCCAAGAAGATCTTCATCCGCTTTTGACAACGTCCATGATTCTGCGCCACAAAGCAGGACTGGGATGATGAGGGTCTCATATAGAGTATCCTTGGAGTTTCTCGACAAGGCCTTACTAGTCAATTGCCTTCTTAGGCCAAAGTAACAGCGGTTGGCAAGTGTAATTCTTTGCTTGATTTCTGATGTGATGTCATTTTCAGAGTTAATAGTGGAGCCGAGGTAGACAAAGTCCCGAACTAGTTCAAAGGTATAGCTGTCTATCGTGACGTTCTGTCCGATTCGTCAGTGTTGTGTGTCCCTTCCTGTTGATAGCATATAATTTGTTTTGCCCTCATTTACCACTAACCCCATTTTTGCCGAATGAAGGCAGTGCGATACATTTCAGATAAACCTCAATTGACGTCTACTTTTTGTGTGGGTTGACAGTGAGCTAGTGGTTAATATGCTGGATTACCAGGGGCTCCGGGAGTAGAATAGCTGTCCGGAGAAAGCTTTTCAATGCAGCGGTTCGGAGACGACACAAAATTGTAGGTCCCTTCCATTCATCAGAAAAAAAAAAAAAAATACTCTGAGGAATGATTGTAAAAAGCTAGGTCTAGAGCTTTGTATGGATATGTTTCGCCGACTACACTTTTTATTGACACCTCTCACCATTTTATTAGTATCTTTTAGTATCTTAGCAATACCTAGGTCCTTTCAATATCTGGGGTAAGTGTAATTTGTCTAGAGGGCCTGTATTAATGAATGTCGTGGTAGATCTGTTCGCAAGCTGGTATATGCTACCAAGCCCTGCTGGTTTATTTCTTGGCTCTAGGCGGCGTTATCTAACAACAAGCGCTAACACGCGCGAGCTCGCGCTTTAAATTCAATGCATTTTATCAGAGCATTGTGGTTGTGTCACAACTTTTTACTCGCGCTTGTAAATGCAATTCACCCCACTGCAGAAAATTGTAAGCGGGAGCTCGCGCGTGCTAGCGCTTGTTGCTATATAACCGCCGCCTTAAGGAAATATCAAAGTATAGGTTTTTTTTTGCCTGTTGGGGTGTGTCACTCCCTCTAAAAGAACAAAAGGAAATTTTTGAAAAAAGCCCCCCAAAACATTCCCACTATGGGTCTACTCGTCAGTTGCCAGATTGCAATTATTTGCTTCTCTCTGCAGTTTACCCATTACCCCATTTTATCCCACCTGATAACCTACTTCATCCAGGACAAACAAACAGCATAGCCCCAAAACAGTCCATAGACACGATTTCAATTAGTAAGCAACGTCATTGCAAAATATCATCAACCCATTTGGACACATTGCAAGTCAATTGAGATTCATTCGAAAGATTTTCAAATTTCCAACACGCCAGTGTTCATCTATAACAGAAACACTTCAGCACTTTCTTATCGTCTGTCATCTGTTGACCTACTCCTAGTCCTACAGCTTTAAAGCAGCAGCAGCAGCAGTATGACTCGAGAGACAAGTTCCAGTGAAAGGAGAGCAATTCTATTTGAATAGCTTTCAGATTGAAATTGCAGATTACTAGGACGTCTTCCAAGCTACGTAAACAGTAATGAATCACGGACTGGCTTCAATGAAATGAAAAGCGGCAACTCATCTGCAGTTTATGTCCTGCAGAGACTTTTAATAAATCTACCATTACCCCGCCCAAAGCTGAAACTTTGATTTGCAAAGAACAGACAAGATGTATATATATAAAAGGACTCAGAAAACGAGTAGATGTTCCCAAAGTTTGCCAGATATATAATTGTCGTTTCCGGTTGAGGAGTCGTCCTTTGTGTAAACGAATCGAAAACCTGTCTGTCATCCATTGAAAAAATCCATTTAAGCTTTTTTTTTCTTTCTTTCTTTTTTCAACAACAAAAAGGAGTAAGATTTGGGGTTCCGTTTCTATTTCATTCCATTCAAAGGATGCATATAATCCTTTTCTTGTTCAAATAACATTTTTTGTTCCTTTTATCTGTGTTAGGCTTTTGTTCAGCTGTCTCAATTTTTTTTTTTAAGAAATGCACATTTGATCTTTTGTTATTACAACGTTCACCATGGTAGATCTATATCCATCCTATCCATTGAAGTCCTTGTCATAAGAAAATTTTTGATTTAAGGCAAAAAAATAAATGTTTGCCTATACCACAAGTTTGACTACTCGTATATCATTTGGTATGGCTGCTGTTAAGTTGTGTGCCATTGATTTGTGTGAACATGAATATTTATCCTGCCTGCAAGTAGGTGTAAACATTCTACTCTGTATACAGGATTGTACTTTGAATTGTGGCATCGGGGCCTACTTTACAAGTGGTAGAAGCACTTTCCGATGTTAATTCACTTGGAAGCGAGTAGGTACATACCTACTTGGATATTTGGGGCTGAAAAGTGAAAAAGCGAGTTAACGTTAAAACAAGTGAATCGAAATGAAATCGATTGAAATAAGTGAGACGAATCGAGCAGAGTTAATAGGACAATCTATGGATACATACAGGTGGGTGTATGAGAATTGGTTTAACGATAGACTAAATAATGAGTGAATTGACGAACGAATACAGTGAGTTGGGGGAAGACGTTGATTTCGCAGGACATTTATTTTTCTGTTTAAGCATAAATAGCTATTGGAAGAATGTCGTATCCACACTATCTACTTACAAATTTATAATGAAAGAAAGGCGAGTGATTCTCGGCCAACGGTGTGAGACGATTATTTTTTATTTCAGGGTGAAGTTTTTTCATGCAGAACATACCATTCAGTGGCCTACTGAATGAAATTTGCATAACGATTGCAATCAAATCGATGGATAGTATGGCCAATGTGTGCAGTGGCTTGAGACATCGAAGAGAAAGTACAGTGCATGCACCTGAAAGACTGTGGTAATCAATATTCATATGAGTCGAATCCACATATTGCCTTTCAAAACAAACTCATTCCAGATACCCATAGATATCTCGCCAAATCTTCTATCAAGTAAAAGGGAAAAGTACATTGAGAAATGATTTCTTTCCAAGAAAGGCTGCACTTTACGAAGGGTAGGGGCATATGCAAGTTGCCATCGGAATCATTCCGAATGTTGGCCACTTTAGCAATCGGATTGGAGTACAAAACCATTGCATGCAATCAAATAAGCATGAAAATCATCTGACCTATAGTTGTTTATGATAGGCTTATAGAGGGAACTCAGTACTGTTAAGCACAAGATTATTCCTAATTGGAAGAGAATATGGGAAAATTCAGAGATTTTTGGCAAACTAAGTGGTGTGAGTATATTCGGTAGAATTCCGTGAGGATGGATGATCCTCTCTTTGGGAGAGAGGTAGACCAACTGATAATGTCACTCAGATTATGTTTGGTTTTGGATAATTACCATGGGTTCTATGTAGTTATTTTTGAACTACCTGAAGAATTTCAAAGAAGGAAAAGGCATCAACAGAAGTAAGGTATCCATCGCCTTATACCAAATGTTCATCAAAGTACTGATTTGCCATAAGAACGACGGCACTCACGTTGTGTGGCAAAGTAGTTGCTGGGGTCTTCAACGGGGGATTCCACTCAGCAATTAACAAAAACCATGGCCTGGGTATTAGCCAACTAATTCTTCCCAATAATAGCCTCACAGCTTGCGAAACTGAAATTCGACAAAATTTCCCAACAGAAATTGTCAGGGTCAATCCCGAACAAGCGAGAATCGTTGTTACTCCTCGTTTCCCCACTCAGCGATTTCATTTTAACTAAATCTGCACAGGGGTCCCAGCACAAATTACAGCTTAAGGTTGTTTCATTAAGAACAATATTGTGCTGGATCTAAAAAAACAATTTCTTGATCTAAGAAAACGGGTCCTAAGGTAAGTTAAGTATGTACTTAAATACATATCTTATTAAAAAAATTATTTCTTGGTTCAAGAATTTATTATTTTATAAATCGGTCTTGTTTTTTTCTCATTTATAAATTGCCCTTGGATAATGTTTAAAATAAAAGAAACACAACATGTATATCTATAACAAATACTTTTAGATATGCATATATAAGAATGCAGCCTGCCCCTGCATATATTTGTGCTCGCAAAACTCAAAGTCACCGATTCGATTTAGCTAAAATTTATATGAAAGTTTTGTGATTTTCTCAAATGTGTTTCTACGAAGTTTAGTCAATATTGGATAAAGAGGCGTGGCAAAAATACACCTATATAAAAAATATTGATTTTTCTCGACACTTCGAATTAAGCTAAAACATACACAATATATTAAATTAAAGTGAAAAGTGCACGTGGATCAAAAGTTTTAAATTTTTCCGATAGATGGCACTGAATACAAAAATCTCAAAATTGATCCATTTTTTGATATTTATGGCAGCGTTAGTCTTGCAATTTTAGTAAATAGACATTTATTGCCTTTAGAAAGCATTTAATTAAATATAGGCGAAATCAGACAAAGAGGCGTGGCACTTCTTATATGTACAATTAAATTTACTGTAAACGCTATTTCTCGAAACTCATGGGAGTTAAATTTGAAACATTGATGTATATATACATTGACCTCATAGAAAAAACATATTTTAGCAATACAATTTCCGGGCACAGGCAAAGCCGGGTGGGTACAGTTAGTAGGCAGTATTGTATAGTACTCAGGGTTTATACAAATTTTTCAAAATCGTTCCTTGTTTTTGCTTTCAACGGACATGAAAACACCGTCAAATATTTATGACATTTTACCGATCTTGACAGCTTTGAAATTTAAATGTCACTGTGTCAAGTGATCTGAGGTTTAAACGGCAGAATACTGTCGTTTAACTTAAAATACAGAATGAACTTTGTCCAAGGTTTAAACGAAACAGTGAAACCGAATTAATTGTTTTTTTTTAAATACTTCTCCCGGGAAAGGCAGGCAAACCTAAAACGCTTCATCAGCGCCCCGAGATGCTTGCAGATGTATGTTAGTTCTGCACTTAAATTGCTGCAAATTGTAGTCTTCTGGAAATATATCCCCTGGAAGCGAGTTCCAAAGTTTGCTTGTTCTGAAACAGAAGGAGTTTTGGAAAGATGATGTCCTCGCGGTTGTCGAGTGTACTGTATGGTCATGAGCATTAGCAGCCTGTCTTGTGGGGCGCCCAAAAGTTGAATTTCGAGGGATAATGTCCTTGAGTTCCTCGGAACATCTACCATGGAAGTACCTATAGAACAAGCATAGGTCAGCGACTTGTCTTCTGTGCACCAACTGTTGTAGATTCGATGTGAGTGATGGGTTTCCAATAATTCGAACTGCTCGTCTCTGTATGCTGTCAAGTAGGTTAAGTGAATGTTTTGGGGCCGAGCTCCATATATGGGAGCAATATTCCAGGCCTGGTCTAACCTGTGCTTTGTAGAGAAGGAGAAGTTGCTTGGGGCTAAAGTACATCTTTGCTCTAAATAGGTAGCTCAACTTAGCGGACGCCGATCTTGCGATATAGGATATGTGGTCCTGCCATGTGATTCCTGAGTTGAATCGAACTGAAGTTAAAACTAAGAGCGTAGTTTAAACGTTCACTGTGAAACTGGAGGTTAGAAGACCTTTTAGAACTATTATAGATTCTGTCGGAAGTTTGTCATACTCTCAGGACAGGCGGCACAGTGCAAAATGTCATATTGCTTCTTCTGAAATTCACAATCCAATTCCTTCTTTTTTTTTTACTGCGTCGTGAGCTATAGGTAGTAACCTCATAACGTGGCGCCACCTAAATTGAAATTGACTTTCGAAACGTTTTTCTCGATAAAGTTATTGCACACTTGTTAAAGTTAACAACTCACCAGTATAGATACACCACTTTAGCAGAGTATACGGGTTGATTTAGTATAATTAAAATTAACAGTTCTGCTTCTGCGAACATACTCTACTTCATATGATTTATGGCTAACCACGTCGCTGCTACTCTAAAATTGCATTAGACAATAATTAAAACTGAAACGCAATTCAGTGTAAAATAACGACCAACAATAATAAATGACTCCAAGGGTCGTTAATCTCGACGATTCATCGGCCAGTCTCCTCCCTCAGATACTGCAAGTGATATTTGATCCGCTCAAGTACACACATATACAAGATGAGCATCATTAATCTCAGTTTTCTCTTTCGTTTTCTATTATTTAATGTCAAATCAACGCGCCAAAAAAAATGGCAAAGTTTCCGGTTCCAGAAATATTAAGAGCCAATATCATACATGCTGGACGACCACATAACCGCACGATACAAGGACCATCATCAACACCATTAATCGCCAGATAGGAGAGCCAACTGTCAGTCCAAATGAACTCATCTTGTGGCACTCGCGCTACTTATGTTAGACGATACCATTAATTTAAAATCACGACGCATTTTTTATTCGGCATCCTTTAACCACAGGCAAGTACCTACCTACCTACCATTCTGATATAGTGGATACTTGGCGAAAAATAAAGTCACAATTAATTTTGTTTCCACTCTCTCAACTTAATCAGAACGACAATGGAATTGTAGAAATTTCTTTTAAATGGGACCAAGGATGTCTATACCCTCGGCAAGCCATCGTCGTCGATAAATAACTCAATCTCTGTCTAAAGGAGGAAATGGCCCATAAAATTCCAATAAACACGGTATCCAAAGGGAAAAGTTCAAAGAGTCTACTATAAAAACCGGCATCCAAAATGGCCAATCAATAGATTTAACAGTCTTTCAGATAGACGGCACTGGCGGTGGTGGTGGTGGTGAAAAGAAAACCAAACCCACTTCTAGAGATTTGAGGGGGCGGATTAGGAATACATTCCGACTTAATAATGCATATACCAGAAGGGGAGCAAAGCAACTAGCCATCCTACTTATATTTTGTTGGCCATAAAAATGTCCCTTTTACCAAAACAATTTCCAAAGGCACGTTTGATCGATGGCCCACAGAGGAAAGATGCTCATCCTGGTCTCTGCCTTTTTCTGTGTATCTTCATCAAATCCACTTTGAAACTGTGATATATCCAAATTGGCTCTATTCGACAGTTATGGTGTTCCTTTGGCTTTGACCCCAGGGGCCGGGCCAAGGGAAGACCAATCAATGTATTTGGAAAACGGTCCAAGTCAGTGCTAAAAAAAAGGACATCGAAATATTAACTTTCTGATTAAATCCCTCAGGGAGGATACAGTACACCCGACCGCCACCGTGTTGGTCCTATGAATGAGCAAAACAAATGACCCAAGAAATGGGATTGTTCTATGTTCGCATTTTTGTCATCTCCTGGTACTGGCGGTCGCTTGGAATCATCGACCATTCCTGTTTACATTCCCTGGCTTCATCGTTATGTCGTGGTATTGCTTGTCGTCTCGTTCCAATAGTCCCCCAGGACCCAGGAGTAAAGCATATTGAATTGACCTAAAATCCGTAAAGCATTTTGTCTAGACGGTTGTTGGATAAACAGATATACACACAGACACACACATGTACGCACGGGGAAGGACGAAAGCTTGTTGTTTTGGGATTTTCTATCGGAGTATGTGGTCCTTTGAACTCTCCCGATTCAGACCAGTACAGTAATGGCAATATTTTGTGTATCGTCGTATCCTGTTTTCCGGTTATTTGTAAAGCAGAAGGACACCCGGTGGGAGAGATCTTCTGCTGTCCATGCCAGTGGAGGGGATGTGTTTCGTTTCGTTTTTTTTTCTTGTCGATGGAAAATGTCTCTGGCAAAAGATAGTCTCTTCAATGGACAGAGGGAGATATAGAACGACATAATATTTTTTTTTTGTCAGTGGGGGGGCTAAGGTGTTGCCAAAACGATATAAATTATGATTGCCCATGATGATTTAAGTAAATAATCTTGAAAACACTTTTTGGCTCCGGAAGTTGATACCGCCCGCCCGACGATGACCCACATGGTAAATGGTATTCAATTGATCCTGCTGTGAGATAATGATGAGTTTCTTCTTTGAAACCATGTGCACCTACTTCAATTCATTTTGGAGAGCTTTTGTGGGTAAGACGAAAAACCCATCAATGTTATAAATTTACATAATGTCTGCCGGTGTAGGTTTTGGCATTGTTTGTGAGATTTAGCCGGTGTTATGGGATAGATAGCCGGTGGGCGCAGTAGCGCAGTGGTTAGTGTGTTGGACTACTGTGCGAGGGATCCCAGGTTCGATCCCCGGAAAAACCCAAATTACATCTTAAAAGTTTTTTCTACTGCGCCACCTCTCGCGAACGTCTGACAAACATCCGAGAGTATGCCTGTCATGAAAAAGCTTCTCAATTGAGCCGTTCGGACTCGGCATAAAATTGTAGGTCCCTTCCATTCGTCCCAAAAATAGAAACTCACACAAAACGAATGGTTGCGAGAAGCTAGGCCTTGGGTGTCACCCGCCTGTTGCGCCACCTATTTATTTTTTTTTTTTATGGGATAGAATCATATTATAGTAATGGAGCTCTACCATGAGTAGGGTTGGTTTTGGTATTGGTATATATTTTCTTATTGATGTCCTGGAAATGGATGGCTTTGTTGTGGGCTAAGTGGTGTAAGGACCAGTATTGATTGGATTTGTAGTATTATTGATCAGATAAGAAAGCATTTACAGACAGGTAGTGGGTGGTACTGCTCGGGTTGTAGAAGAAGTTCCTTCTTTCACTTAAAAGGTATTTACTAAACACAAACTTGTAGGCACAAGTGTTAAACAGAAAATGACACTCAGAAGTCTTCCCTTAATAAAAAGATGTACGGCAAACAAACTTTTAGTCAGAATAACGTGAGCTACTCCGACATATTTGTAGTTGAGGTCAGTAAAGATTTTGTAGAACAAGTCACGGTGCTAAAAGGGTGGTCGATGAAGGTGGACATTACTAAAAATAGTAAACTATAATGTAATAAGGGCATACAGAACCAAAGACCGCTAGCTTCTATAAACCTTAGTTTTCTGCTAGTTTATATTTTTTGAGACGAATAGAAGGTATCTACAATTTTATTTCGTAACTGAACTGTTAGTAGTCAGGTGTATTCGAGAAGTTAGGCAGTCTAAAAGGCCTCGAAATATAGTTCGGTGTGTTGAACCTGGAAACTCTAGCACAGTAAGAGGCACAATAACCTTCTTAGATTGATTCTAAGTCAATAAGTGATGGCGTTTTCTTGGTGATCCGTCTCCTGGAAAGAAGCTAATCCGCGAATTTATCCAGAGTATGATATTGAAATAGGAGACTTGAAGGATAAAATCGGTATGGAAAATCTATCGCGGGCTTCTCGACACGATAACAGACAATGAATGACTAATACTAAGAATCCAAACAAAAATCTGTCACTTTTCCATTTGATGGTCGAAATGCCAATCAAATTGGAGAAATTCTTATCGATGCGAGACATTCAATGTACTTAACGTGTATAAGTTCCGAGATGAAAACGCTGCATCTAACAATTTTCTGATTGTAGCCAATTTCAAGGGACGATAGTTCAACGAAAAAAACTTGCTAAGAAGATCCCAAAAATATAAATTCAACGTTGGAAGCCTTATCTTCTTCACATAAGAGGACAACCTCTTAGCCCCTATCGTACATTCGTACATCTGTAGATAAAAAAAAGGAAAACAGCCTCTGCGACGAATAGTAGCTTAAATATTCAAAAGTATCAATGTTAACGCCATCTATTGGTTACTTTTAGTAGCGAAAGTCTACAAAAAATGCGTATAAGACTGAAAATGGGTATAAAGCAGGTGCTTTGTTTTAGACCCTGGGATATAAGCCAGATATGGAGAATTTTCCTCGTGAAGGAATTAAAGGTAAAAAAAGACTCATTTGCGATTCGTGAAAAAAATACACTCCGAATAGATTCTTTTGAGGACAGTGTTTTTCTAATAACGAAAAGTCGGCCTGATTAAGATCTATTGCACTTGTATTTACCATACGCATACAGAAGGAGGGTTTAAGATAACAGGTTCTACCCTTTTTTTTATAAAGTTTATGATACTAGTATAGTAGATGATTTGTTTAAGTCTTCGGGGTCCAGTAGGTAATGGGAGAAGATCTTCCGTCTAATTCCATATAAAGCGGAACATTCGCATATAATGTGTTCAGCTGTTTCGTCTCTTCAAGACATAACCTTCACTCCGCTGAGTGGGCTAGAACTAGATTCATGTTGCTTAGGTGATACCGTGCGTATGAGGTTCTGTGAGGAGAATCCTACTTTATATTTTTGATATCATGCCTGCTCAGGTTTAGTAGAAATGCTGTTTGAATTTTATTTGAATGGCTGTATAGCTCGTTTGGTCAGTCTTAGACCTGGGATTATCCCCCAGAGTATACATTTTGTGTGCTTTAAGCTTTTTATGATTAAATTTTTAGGTGATTTGGGAGTGCATCAGAAAGGTTCCGACCCGTGAGAGGGGTTTCAGAGCCAATTCGTTTTCGTCGAAACCCTCATGGCCAGAAACCCCAATAAAATTTGGTTCTGTTTCCAAGGCTAATGGTTTAAAGTGTCTTGAAACAATGTAATACTGATTTGTCTGACTGTCCGTGAATACTGATTACATTTATATGCACGTGAACGGCTTTGATGCCAGATTTTTGGATGTAGTTGGCGCATTCTTAAATACCGTGAAGCTCTGCATATAATACACTAGACCATTTACCCATAGATAAACTATTGAATTTCAATATTATGTTTTTTTGTTTGCCGAGGAAGGTGGAAATTTTCTAAAAGAAGCTATGACAGTAAGCGCGTGCTGACTACCATAGTAGTGTGAGATTTTTACTCACTAAAACCACCTCCCACAAATTTGTTCCGTACTGTAACTAAGTTATGACTTATCAAGCAATTCTTTTATCACGAAGTTATACACGTTTGGCAGGCAACATTCCGGCGATAGTTTCTGCTTGTTCCGCAATTTTAACGCGGTTATGATAATTATTGGCCTAAGTGGGAAGGTTTAGTTCGTTGTAGACGCCGCAATAAATTTGTTTCATCGAGAATTTCCAAGACCGAGTTAGTAACGTGTCCTAATAGTCGATTTCTATGCTTTCGAGTGCAATTTCTCGTTTCGTCTTTAACCGTGGTCTCATTCATTTCTAATATACCACGGTGCACTGACGAATGATCTTAAGACTTTATTTTGAAAAGTTTGTAAAATATTTAGATTTGTGTCACTGGTACAACCCCATAACTGTATACTATACTATACATCCATACAGGCTTAAGCACTTGTTTATATGTACAATAAAAGGTTGTTCTCGAGGTTAAGCTTGGAATATTTTCCGAGTAAACAATAAAGTTCTCTAAATTTATTTTTAAGTTCTTCGCATTTCTTTTTTACATGCGGTTTCCATTTCAATATTATGTGAATGACTTAGTAAAAGAGTTGTCGTTAAACTTGATGAATGCTATTTTTACTGATACTTGATCGAGTGTTGCTTACCAGAACCAAGGAAAACACTTGCCCTCAGCCATGTTCCTTAGAAAATCATTGTTTCTATTGATTAGGTACATTCAAATGCAAATCGCATACTTCTCTTTCGTTCCGCTCTAGCGGATAAAACGACACATATGTAGTGTTCAAGTAAATTTGTTTTTAAACCGTTCCCACCATCTGTAGGTATAGCCTTGGATGAAGCAGAATGGCTCAAAATATGTAATAAGCGTTGGGTCCTGACAAGTAATGACAATTGCAATGCAGTCTGAAAAAATACATTTTCGTCAAAAACATTCTTAAAAGGTTGCCTAAAGCTTTTTCGGAGTCTTTTGAAACATAGAAGTAATAAACAAAAAGGTCCTTACGGGTCGGGTAGTAACTTAGTAGTAAGTATATAGATTTTGAATCTGTTCGAGGTAACAAATTCTTTCAAAGTGAGTCCTAATAGATGTATGTAGTCAATCTCTTTGAATTTGAGGTTTTCAGCATTTATTGCCTCAGTTATCGAATACCTACTATTTTTTTGGAAAACATTTTATATTTTAATATTATTTTTTTTTATATATTTTCATGAATATTGTACATTGCATTTGTAATAAAATCGAGTGAGGCTAATAAAATAATAAATACCGCAGCGTTAAAAAATGCCTGCAAATTATAATAAAACCAATCTGCAGCTGGCTTTTAAATGGCTGCATACTTTATCACATCAAATTGGTTTTCATTTATTTATATTTATTAAATCATATCATATAAAGTGCGCACATTCTAGCAACCAAGTACGCCAACAATAAATATAAATAACTATACACATAGATACAGCTAAATGTATACCTGAATAAAACGGCTTTACGAATAATATTCGACTTTCCAAAAATAATATAGGCATCCTTCCTCTCGGCATCACTAGGCATGTGAATATTCACTTCAATTCGTCCTTTTGTTCAAATGAAATCTCTTTATTTATGCACATACACAGACAACACATCCACACTGATGCTCAACCCCGCAGCACACTGTCATGTGCGAACCATCCACAGGATATTTCAAGTTGAAATCTCCACAAACCGCCAGGTAACCAGAATAAATTCTCATATGAGTCTGTTTTGGCACATTTTTATGTGCGAGGCTTTCGGATAAAAGCTCATGAATAAAATTGAATTTTTATTTTTTTTTTTGGTGCATGGAACGGGTTTGGTCAACGAGGATTTTCAGGCAAATTATTATATTTTGTATGTATGGCGTGGGGTATTTTTATTTTTCTCTCGAATTATGAAAGGATTAGAGTTTTGGTTTTTTTTTTTCATTTATTTATCTACATTCATATATCGCATGGTGTGTGGATGCGGTGTCTTTTTAGGACTCAATTCTTTGAATAAACCAGCAAATGCAAGGTAAGGGACGAGCATTTATTTAGAGATGGTAGATAGCACTGCTTCTATGTATTTATGAAATTTATTCAAATCAGTCTGACGGTTTTGGCAGGCTTTTGTCTGAATAAGTGAAATAAAGGATTTTTCGTATACATAGGCTATGAGGGTGTGTAATGGATAAGGGTTTATCAGAGAAATCGAGATGATATGCAGATTGAAAATACAAATTTAATTAGCTGAGCTTTTAAACGGTGAGATGTTTGAAGTTTTTTTATGGGTAAGCTGAATGAGTCAGCTTTATTTTATGAGAACTGCTAGTTTTCGTGGCTCTAAAACATAAACAAAATCACTTGTGTCTGCAAAACAAGGAATACTAAGACGGAGCTACGGGAACCACTGCAGTAGAATCTTAGTCAGCAGTTGTAGCGTCTTCAGTATACCTATATTTGCAGAGTTGTGGTAACCTTTTCAGAGATGTAGTGCGAGCCCACATTTGAAGCCTTTCCTATGTATTTCCTTTTTCAATTGTTTAAATACCTTTTTGCTCCGACTTAGCCATATAATCAGGTTTGTTACTCATTCCTGCACTATCCCTCTTTATCAGTGGGGGCAATTTCGAATAAACCAAATGCATTATAGTTCTTACCATTTCAATAAGGACTGTCCATATCCAAACATTTTACATACCTGTAAAGAAAAGTTAAAGATACATTATTTGACTTCTCTTTCTATATAATAAAGATTTCAAATTAAATTCTCAAACTGCGGCAGCTTTAACAAAAATTATTATATACATTGGAAATCCCTGCCTAATCCGGTAATATTCAATTTATAATCAGCTGAATTTATGGCATGACATTGTCGTTGGTTGTGTGTCGCTGGCTATTCACTTCAATTATCCTGAAATTACATTACAAATTCCCTCACTTCAAATCCTACAGCCACAATTGTACAATGTTCAGTTTTAGTGTGCCTCTCTATTTCAATGCTGCCCGGTTGTGTCTATCTCAACGTTGTCTCTGACAATTTCTATTCCCTTTCGAATTAAACTCCAGTTTATGGACTATCTACTGCATCATCCAAACCACCCAGCCACCCTTAGCAGTATCAGTAGGTAGTAGGAAAATATATCTACTCTACTCTCCCTCTTATTTTGTTGTCTGTGAACTGTGATACTATGTTGCTTTATATTGCTTTGGATGTACATAGTAACTCTACGGTGGCATCTGGCTGGATTCTGGATTCTGGATCCTTTGCCGGCTGCAGGTGTCAACCACACTTTACGACTCAATTTGCTTCTCGTAGATACTTTAATCGATCAGCACCCATTATTAATGGGTGCCACTTATCGATGAATTGACAGAATGCAACACAGCAGTACAGTGTAACAATATAGCAGCGTGAACAGGACGATAGTTGTTGTAGAGCTAAGTTTTTAGCTCGTAACAATGCCCGGTATAAGATATAAAATTCTCATTCCCTTGCATTCTCTAAATAACGCAATAATAAATTTTTGTGTAGGTGGGGAGTGTATATAAGTTGCGCATCTTGCACAGGGTGTATAAAAAAAAAATAAAAGGGGAAGATTTAGCTTAAACGGAAATTGTTTAGGAATCTGATGAATTTTTACTGAATAGCGATTTAGTCGCTGGTTTCTTGGTTCCTTGCCACAAGAAGATACATTTTGGGTATATGCGTAATACCGATTCGAGGTTTCACACCTCAAGTATCTCTCACACTAGAATCGTGACATACGTTGTGAATGCTTTTAAAATCGTTGAAGCATATTCGAAGATAAAAGCCCAAATAGCCTGTAAGCAGAGTGGTAAGCAAGAGACACGTTGAGCGATAGCTTGGTGACAAAACAAACATACAAAAAGGCAACCACAAGGTTGCCTATTGTCAGAATTTTTTTGGGTCGCGCGTGGCATAATTGCCATTAATAATCTTCAGAAAGGAACTAGAAAGGAAAGCTAGAAAAATAAAAAAAGGCGAGTATTAAGCAAACTTTTTTGAAAAAACGGCCGCATTTGGCGAAAAAAAAAATGTTTATTTCATCGCTATGGCCAAAATCAATGAATTCGAATTGCTTATCCTTCTTCATCCTATTCGGCAGATTTAGCCCCCCTCGGATTATTTTTTGTGTCCAAATTTGAAAAAATGGCTCGGTGGTAAAAGATTCGCCAACAATAAAGAGGTGAAGTATGCGGTTGATGGCTATTTTGAGGAGCTCGACATGTCGACAATTCGCACTTTAAACAGGGTATCGAAAACATCGACCGTTGGGGAAAATGTATCGAGCTTTAAGAAGACTACGTAGAGAAATAAATATATTTCCCTGCATTTTTTGTGTTTTCTTTGATATGTTGGGTACTTTTGGGTCCACCTCGTACACTTATATTAGAAAGGGGTAAAGTTTGCACTTTGTCCGAGGCAATCTCCGAAACTACTCATCCAATTTAAAAAAATTCTTTCACCAATGTTTAGGATAATCGTTGAGGGTGGACATAGGATGTATATGGGTTTTCGTGGAGATACATTTTTCGAATGCCTACCTTCCTTTAAGGTAAGAGCTATTTGAATGTTTTCTATAGAAAATTTGTAGAGCTTCCATAGGCCTGTAAAAAAGTCTGCTTAAACTTAAACATCTATATGACTAAAAAAAATTTACAATAAAATTTTAATTTTGCAGTTTTTAAGCCAAAAGCCTTGTATTTCCGGATTAACTCAATTATTAGCGAACCCTACTATTTCTAGAGATATCTCCTTTGTCGAAATTTGTTTAATGGTATAAAACACCTCTTCAACTTTTTAAAGCACCCTGTTTTATTGACAGTATTTACAAAGCTAAATATACTTTGTGGATACTTTCAAGTATCAGCTTCGCCATTCATCGCATGGATGGCAAAACGGACGATAATAACACGAGTGGCGTGTTGCAGATACTAAAATGGCAACAAGCATTCGAACAGACGCGCCCTTTCATATACATTATACCTACGAAAGGATGCATCACCAAGGATATGTCTATGTTATTAAATAGAATTATGGAAAGCAAATAGCTGCACGTATCCATTGATGTCGGTACTTATGCGACACACTCTTTTGTTTGATATTTATGGAACTATATACAGAATGGATGATATTGGCAACAGATACCTACATCCGAAGTATACAATATAGTATAGTCATTTGAAAAGAGTGGTGGATGCGGAACGGCAGTATTAATCAAAAATTGAAAGCATCTTGTGCGGACCGAAGCAACAGCAGGACAAACATTATTTGCTGATAAAATAGATTACATATAGATACACTGTATATGTAGAGCGTCGATGACAATTTGTGCTTATAGAATTATCGCAATAACACATTCTGCAGCGGAGGCAGCTAACAGCACTCTGGTACAACAATAATGCGTTCCGAGAAGAGGCCCCAAGTGCCACTTAACACTGTGCGCTGCTCATGGAATTGTGATAATGGAATGTCGGTGATGCTAGAAGATTGCGCTCTCAGTGCCAAACCACACGCACATATATGAAGAGGGATATGGTACAGATGCTGTATATCCATCGTCGTCGCCTATATATGCGGTATAGACAGATTGTGCAGCTATTACAATAGTTGGTAGTAGCTATAGTTAGGCAATTGTTTTATTTTCTGTCTCGGGTCTCGGCTATTGTTGTTGACTTAGCAAATTTTTAATACGAGCCCGGTGTAGCGAATATATGTGCACATAAATTCGCATTATTCACATAAGTGATGTTTTTGTTTTATATTGTAGTAGGTGCGGGAGTTGTACAATCGCATTGACCAAAGTGGACTTCTTTGTTTGGAATTACCATAGCAGTGCGTTGGGGTTGGCATTCATTTTCGCTAATTGACAGTCGTTTTCACATAAAAGGGTCCCATTGGGATTATTGTTTTATAAATTCTAGTTAAATATTCTCAAAAAGGGCGTATGGGAATTTCAAATTTGCATTCATATTATGATATCCGAGTGCGTATCGTTTTGTTATTCATAATGAATTGTTTTTAAGCTCGCCGATTAAAACTTACTTATAGAGTCAAAAGTGTACCTTGAACAAATAACACTTTTAAATGCAAAGATTTTGCAGAATGGAATGTTTTTCAAAAAAAAAAACAAATTATTTCGAATATTTTGTCAAAAATTTTACCAAAAAACTAGGCGTGACAATGAATGACATAGCCTAAAGCCTTCTCGGAGTCTTAAGAAGCATTTCAAAAATAGTTTTGTCAAAATGTGTTCAGTTGTTTTTACGTCAACCGGTAACATAATAAAGTATCGCAAATCTTTTACATGAAATCGATAAGTCTCATCTATTTGTACTTGAAAAATAAATAAATAGTTGGCGCAAATGGTCCATATATAGCCACCATTGGGTAGGCCTAGCTTAAGATGAAATGATGAAATGATCGAATATGATACCCCTCGCCTTTTAATTAGTCCAGCACACTAATCAATGAGCTACTGCGCCAAAATCTGT
Source organism: Cheilosia soror (assembly GCA_949372485.1). Lineage (NCBI taxonomy): Eukaryota > Metazoa > Arthropoda > Insecta > Diptera > Syrphidae > Cheilosia > Cheilosia soror. The sequence goes on from OX443562.1 coordinate 95,961,111, forward strand.
TTGTATTTATGACTGTCTTTGTTAATAATAATTTTATCCAATATCCAAACATTTACATCAGTCAGCAGATTGATGATCAAGATCAAAACCTAACTCAAACCGTAAGGGCTAGAAAGCAGATATTTGGAAACAAATTTCCTTTTAGTGAGCACTTAGAAGCGATTTCGAGAGGTGATAAAATTTGTACGGGAAAGTTTTTATTTTTTATCCGACTGACTTCAAACTTGGTTTGTATACTCTATATAAGAAATGGAGAAAATTGATTTCTCCAATTTTGGAAATTTTGCTTCGGGCCCGAAATATTAACGACTGGAAGAAGATGATTCTGTTAATATAAAGAAACATTTATTTTTTCATCTTATTGTACTTATCAAAGTACACTAAGTACTTCCGTAACGGGGGGCGAAGCCGCGGATAAATCTTAGTCCAGCATAAGATCAACCGTTTTCTCCACTATCGGCTTTACAGCGACTTCTGTTGGAAATTTCGACGGTACCTTGGGTATACTGGAGGATATTGGAGTGAAAAGAAAAGAAGGTCTTCATGCAGGAGAAGTCCAACGTCTTCACACAGTAACATCCACACCTTTGTAAACATTGAGGTCGCCCATCAAGGTAGAAGAATCCATATCTGCAACCTTTTAAAGGGCGGTTTCAACTTCATAAAAGAAAGCTTTATACTTTAACTGCGCATTGTTATTAACCTGCGCACTAGAGCTTAAGCTGATCTTTCGATCTTAATCTTTCTCCTCCTAATGGTACTTATGCACTCCAAGCCATAGCCTAATAAACTTGGACTTGTGAGTATCCCTACTCCCTTGAGCCGATATTCAAAATCCAGCTCCGAAAAAAATTTAAATTTAAAAATTAAAAAAAAAAAAAAAAAAAATTGGTACTTATGCACTCCAAGCCATAGCCTAATAAACTTGGACTTGTGAGTATCCCTACTCCCTTGAGCCGATATTCAAAGTCCAGCTCCGAACATGAAGAACTTTCAGATATACCCAAGATGAAACTATCTTTTTGATATTTGCTGTATCTAATGTTTTGCATACCCAACAAGATACGGACATATGTTGTGAGATATTGTTGTGACTTTCCTACGTCGATGCTGCTGTTGGGAATTTTTAGTTTCTAGGTCCACTTATGCCATAATGGTTTAGCGGACCATTGATGGCAAGCTTGTATGTAGCTTCAAGATCGGCCGACTGACAAGCGTGTCGGGAGACTCACTCATCAGACTCACTTTTCAGGGTTGGCTCCAAAGCGTGCCATAATTTGACATAAAAGAAAATAAATAAATAGTTGGCCCAACATGCGTGTAGACACCCTAGGCCTAGCTTCTCAAAACCATTCGTTTTTGTGAGTTTTTTTTTTAATTTTTCGAACGAATAAAAGGAATCTGCAATTTTATACGGAGTCCGAACGACTGAATTGAGAAGCTTTTTCAGGACATTTATACTCTCGGATGTTTGTCAGACGTTCGTGAGAGGTGGCGCAGTGAAAAAATCTTAAGATGTAATTTGTGTGTTTTCCGGGTATCGAACATGGGACCCCTCGCAAAGTAGTCCAGCACACTAAGCAACCACTGAGCCCTGATAATATTCGAGCCTTATTAGGTCTATTTGTACTCTTCATCAGCAATGTCTAGGTAAACCCCGTCATTTTTCTCGCCTATCACCACGAAGAGGCCAAAACAATTCAAAAAATTGCATTTCACGCCGATTAATACCATAAGCTGTCAAAAGTGGAATTTTATTTAAATCGCTGTTTGCCTACAATTATTCGCAATCGTCTAAATGCTACACACAAGTTTCATTAGATAGCCATATTCCAAATTGCATAAATTCGTTCTCCTCTAGTTACCTTGTGCAATGTGCATAAAATAATCTTGTCTCACCACGTATCCCGCCGCATCAATAGCCGCTGTCAATGAAATAACACTTGAGGAAAAAAAGGCACTCCACTCCAACGCACAAGTTACACAATTTTCTTTCACAATCCAGCTCCAACTCCAGGTGAGGAAAACCACTGTCCAAATACTGTAAACTCGTTTGGAAACCAATAAGCCACCGTATCGTCATAGCCAAGCACTACTGCCTTCTATTGCATACCTCATTCATGTGGCTCCACGTAACTATTCACTCCACAGTCTGAAATGCACGAAAAAGAAGACCAAACGAAAGAAACCTACTACCATGTGCATCCATTCAAAATGGCAATGATAATGGTAGTGACGGAAGATTTATCGTCCCATCAGCTTGGTATGAAAATGTAAGCCCTTTCTCCCTCTGCAACCACCTCCACTTCTGTCATTCGTCAGAAGCAATCAGGAAACGTATGTCCATTAGTCGCCGCCACGTTTGAATAGAATTCCAACACATCGCCCTGCATAAAGGTTCAAGCCTGAGATGGATGTTAAATCGGTTTTACAACTCATCGCGCCCACAGCCTGCGTCGTGCATAATTGCATATCAAAAGGTCATTCAAAGGCTGGACGCATCTATTATGGAAATGGAAAATTCCCTAGTGCTAGTCATTAAATATAATATAAAGAGGTTAGCGGCGGCGCCGAAGCGCGGGCCAACAGTGCTATAAGGTCAATGGACTTCTTGGAGCATAGGTGCTACTGCACATTAAAGTAACCCACGTCCAACGTGCTCTTCTCAAAAAGAATGTCTACACGTGTGTGCGTGTGTGCCCATATTTTACTTGTCTCTTTTATCGTCTCTTTTATGTTGTTTCCACAAGGAAGTGTGTTAAGCGAAACGTAACGCCCGAGGTAATATCTCCTGCGGAGTTCTTAGATTCAAATTTTCCACTCTACCATGTGTAGGAATCCGATTGATGTTGTCTTTTCACCTGAATTCCTAACTCTCTATGCTGGCATTAATTTGGGTCAAACACATTTCAAGATCCATCCGAAGATTTAGGAGAAAAGAAACAGCTCGTGTGGGCAGAAAGATTTCTGTTAGATACCGGCGATGGTAAGATTGCTTAGTTTTTATGGTTGTACACGTGGCTCTGTGCAAGGGTTTCCAACACGTACACTTTACATGGGTGCAGCGGTGGCCCTTATCAGTCACGAGTGCAGCTACATCAAACATACTGTCAAGTGCACTTTTGAGTTGAGTTTTTACTTCTTGGCTCCTCTGGCATAGCTAGCCGTCAAGTGTTTGATGTGAAATAGTAACAAAATATCACGTTACTTTTGTAAAGCCTTTACGTGACTAACAAAAGTGTACACATGTAGGAATCTTGCAATATAACAAACGACGTCACGTTGTTTTCTCTATGATTACCTTGTCAACTTACGCTCATCCAGTTACGTGATTAATATTTTATTTCCAACGTGCATCCAACAGATAATAATTACACGGTGCTACAACGCCAAGAGCCGCGCACCACATCCATAACCATGTATCAGCCGCAGGGAATGTGTAAGTGTAAGCCAGACAGAGTTATTATTACGAAATAACTACAGAAATACAAATACTCGTATATATGGATGTAAAGTGGAAGTAAATTGAAAAGAAAAAAGAAAAAAAAATAATAATAATAACAAACAATTTGAAGACAGAGGGGCCTTGATACAAAGACACCATTTTGCCAGTGAGGCTTTTGAATTTCGCATAAGTCATACCTAAATATTTTTTTTATTCTCTTGGTAAACATTTTCATAAGCAATAACAAAAAAATACTCATAGATACAAACCTAACCAACACAGCTGTGATGTGAGTAGATAAATCCCACAAAATCAATGAATATTATTCATTCTCGTGTTTGTGGCTTGAAAAGTTTCTCTCCGAAGCGTGTGAACAATAAATAGCTTTCATAAGAGATTGTTTGTGTTGAATTCGGACGCTCTCTCAACCAATATTAAATAATATTAAATATCAAAGAATATTAAAGTTTAGTTTTGCACTATATAAAGCTTAAGATAAATATTAAGCCCATCAAGATCAAGATGCTCCCAATATTTTTGAGTAGATACCAACAGGTTATTGATATTTATTTTGGCAAATTGAAATGTGTTTGGCTTTGATTATTGGTAAGCTGTGAATATTTATTTTTAAAGGTTAAAAGCGGGAGGCGCATATTAAGTTGAATAGAAAAACCGATAACTGGATTTATTGAATAAATAACAGAAACAATCGATTAATCCAATTATCTCTATCTTTGTATATCTGATCGATTATTAGAAGTACCTGCTTTCTGAGAAATGCAAAACGCAAAACGCATATAATTATACTTGGAAAATCTATTAGAGAATCCAATAACGAATCTTTAAAAACTTACCTCACCAGCCTTACAAATGATGCTAGTACTGACTACTCGCTCTGAAAGGCAACAAAGAGGGTGAACAGGCCAATAGCTCATATTCCTCCAGTAAAAACCAGAGAAGGTAACTGGGCGAAAAGCAACCAAGAAAAGGCAAACACTTTTGCAGAGTATCTTGAAGACGTATTTAAACCTTATGAAGATAAAGGTTATCAAGGACTGGAAGTAAGGTGCGTAGAAGATAGACCTATTCGGTGGGTAACAGCTAAAGAAATTGCCAACGAAATCAAAGAAGGTATAAATATAAAAAAAAGGCCTCAGAGTTTGATTTGATGACAGGAGACATTTTGAAACAATTAGGTAATAATGATACCAAAACCAAGCAAACCACCTAACGAGGTAACCTAATATTGCCCAAAATCTACCAATGTTGTCAAAGTTATTCGAGAAAACGCTGGTAAGACGCCTGCAAAAATAATTGACGAAAAATCGTCAGTCCCAAATAACCAATTTGGATTTAGAAATAAGCACTCTACAATCGATCAGGTGCATAGAATCACGAAAAAGCATTTAAAGAAAAAAAAGTGTGCTCTACTCTCTATTGATATAGCACAAGCTTTCGACAAGAGTCTGATCCATAAACTACAAAGGTAACTGCCAAAGCAATATTCGACAATTCTGGAGATCTTCGATCGATTCTTCAGAATTAAACAAGAGACAGAGTACCCAATATTAAGATAAATTAAAGTTGGTGTACCACAAGGCAGCGTGCTAGGACCAGTTTTATAACTTCTATTCACTAGCGATTTGCCTGAAAGTGGGGAAACCACTATAGCTACTTTTGCAGATAACACAGCTGTCCTTGCTGTGGGAGCAACTGTCGAAGTAGCAACAAAAAAGCTTCAAAGGGCAATATCTCTGATTGGACAAAAAAAATGGCAGATTAGATTAAATGTCCATACTAGTGGAATACTCTAATACAGCCAAATATCTAGGCATGACTCTAGATTCTAAACTGCTTTGGAAAGCGCATGTAAAGCAAAAAAAAGAGATGAGTTGAACATGCGATACAGTAAAATGTATTGGCTTATTGGGAGATATTCATCGCTGTCCAATTACAATAAGTTATTGCCATACAAGCAAGTTCTAAAACCAGTATGGACCTACGCGATCCAGTTGTGGGTATGCACAGCACATGCCAAACAAATTTTCAAAAAATGCAAGTTTTCCAAAATAAAGTACATACGCAACGCTGATCTACATATAGATATTAGCATTGAAATGGTTGAGGAAGAAGTTAAAAAAGTTGCCCATAAAGGCACAGAAGTAGACTTCTTAACCATGTTAATTTAGAAATAACAGAACTTTTAAATGCTAATAATGTAATCAGTTAAGGTCGGTAAAACCTCTTGATCTATAAGAGTTAGCTAATACCAAGAAAGTAGGTAATATTTTCAATTTTTAGATCGGGTTAAAGTCCCTCACTTTTGCTGAAGCATCCCTCGCGCAATAGCTCTGCATGTCTTTCGATGATTTTTCCTTCCAGCGAATTCCCAACACAAACAAAATTGGAACAACGTTTTTGTCAACAAGCATTATCATTCTGATAATTGTATAATTGTATACGTTCTTTGAAAAGTATCGAAAGTCACATATGATTCAATATTACCACTTCATTTGCACCTTTTCGTATTGAGAACATACAGCTGACTTACGTCAATTGTTATGCCTATGACCAAGCTAGCGCTATTGTAAATGGCGCAAATTAAACGGATAAATATAACAATTTCGAAACCAATAATTGAACAAACGAGGTAGCATATCAGTTGCTGTCCAACATGAGTCTCAATCGAAATACCAGGCAGATAACTTACTTAGGTATAACTATTCTGCCTCCAGTTAAGCACTCCAATACAATATGTTTGAAGTCACCTTCCACTTGTGCAAGGCCTTCCTCTACTGGACTTTGTCTCTCCGCGTTGGAATGCAATATGCAAGACTCTTTCGAGCGGAAGCGTTAGAGCCCCATCCATCTTTAAGGACTGATGCGAACTTTTTATACGGAGTCATATTTCGCTATACCAGGTCGCTTTAAAATCTCCTCCAATCACTCTACGAATTTCGCAATTAAAGTGACTCGAATTCGCTAAAATCCATACGCTTCTGATGCTATATAGAGCATGATTAGGATGATAAGGTTCTCAAATAGAATCTTCTTAGTGAATCTTCCCTTACTACATAATTGACTCCAAAGGTAAACAAAACATTGCCAAGTCTGAAGGGAGAAATGGAATTGCACAGTAATAAGTCAGCTTGGGCTAATTTACTCAAGACGGGGATGACGAGAATATAAAGTCTTCTGACAATCGAATATAATCCCTTTCAAAGAATTACCATATTAATTCAATTGCCGTCTTTAATAAACGAAACAGAGATTGTCAAGTGAATAATCCAACTTAAGCCAATGTACAATCACATTGTAATTTTATGTCATTACATCTTAACCTTCTTAGGATTTACATATCATTTCGAACATTTGATTGAACTTAAGAGGATTTGCATCAATTTTTTGAAACCAGCTTAAGCCCACGTAATCCAAGTAGCTTTCTTTTTTTCACTAGTCGCTAGTGACTTTTGACTTTTTCAACATCAAACTTGAAAAAATTGAGCGAAACTCGCAAGCACCCAAGAGCATCATTTTCCAAAAGTCTGTGCAACTTGCTCACGCAGACGACATTGACATCATTGGCAGAACGCAGCGAGCTGTCACTTATTGTGAGTTTGCAAGTATTAGAACAAAGGCGGCCAAAATTAGTTTAGTGGTGAATGAGGAAAAAATAAAATACATGATATCAACAAGAAGGGACAACATCGACGAATCGGACAGAACGTTAACATAGACAGCTATAACTTTGAGATATAGTTCGGGACTTTGTCTGAAATTGACATCACATCAGAGATCAAGCGGAGAATTACGCTTGCCAACCGCTGTCTCTTTAGGCTAAGAAGGCAACTGACTAGTAAGGCCTTGCAAAGAACACTTAGGAGGATATGACCCTCATTAGGGACAACGCAGTAGTGGAAGATCTCGCCTTAGGTTGGATTGCACAACTGGAGGCAAACCCAAGGATCGCTTAATTGGAAACGCATGTTGGTGGAGGCCCAGGTACACCCCAGACTGTAGCGCCATCTAGGTAAGTCTCAAGAGGTCTGAGTACATAGGTAGACAAAGTCCGTAACACTTCATCCGATTCATAGTTGCACACAATTTGGGGCTTATTTACAACTTGACCAATTTTTGAGGATTCTGTCCGAATATATGCAAATACATTAGGGAAAAAATGGGCGCAGTGGCTCAGTGGTTTGACTGTTGGACTACGAAGCACTCAGAGCAATGTTAGTCACACCTTTTCATTTTTTTTTCAACTGACTCCACCTGAGGGTCTTGCAGACTTCTGACATTCAATTCAGAAGCCTATCTATATTCCATTCAGAGTCTCGCCAGACCCCACATGCAGACTATGCCTAGAGAGTGATGAATCCTCTCTTCACATTCTCATGGAATGTCCGGCTCTCTTCCGCCTTAGAAAGAAAGTTTTTGGCGAAGAAATCTTTACCTCGGCAAATCTTGCTGAATTACCCCCAGAGAAGATACTTGTCTTCCTGACTGTCTCCGGAGTTAAAAGATGGCTCTAGGACCCTACCAGGGATGGCACAATAGGCTCCTTTAGAGAGGCCGCAGTGCCAGGGCCGGTTAAGGCTCTCCCGATCAATCATCTAATCTAATCTAATTATATTCAAAAAGGGAGATTTTCCTTCAATAAAATCTTGGAATCGTGTTGTTGTCGTTCGTTGATGGCTCTTCAACAAGCCATCTATCGCTGCGTTAACTATTCGTATAGCGCGGTAGGTAGCAGCCTTGTTGGTCTTAAATTTGCATTCAAGATACTACCTTTGTCACTACATTTTAGTCAGACATCGTCCAAGCTGAACTTCTCAGAATGTTAGAATGTTTAGATTAGAGCAGTGCCTTAAGTCGATCGCAGCATGATACGTAAGGTTGGCGGTTTGTAATCGACGACAACAGAATTCAACGAACCGGCTTAAAACAATACCCTTCAAATTGGAATTAAAACCCAGACTTCAGCTCTCATAATTGAAACACGCACAAGTTTTGTCTCAAAGCAAAATAATTATTAGTTAAAGCCCAACTCTCAGCAGGGTTTACCTCTGAACTTCACAAAGACCAAAACATAAATAACACTCATGGTCATGACCCCCGTTCCTAACCGCGCACCATTTTCAGAAATAGTATTACCCAAATATACAGTACACATAACAGTGTCATCAACGCCATGCAATTTGTGGTCATGTCACCGCATTGCATGTTTTTGAAATGACCACTTTGTGAAAATATATCAAAATTAATTAAAACTACCCGTCTGTCATTTACCCAGCCAACCGTGTGGATCCGTGGGAGGCACCATCAGGAGTTTTTTTTTTCCCCTATTTTCCACAACAATGCATCTGACTTTTTCCTATAATGTCCATGTCCAACCGGGGACTACATACTCATCGCAGGATGAGGGCTGTGTGCAAATAAATTGGATGCTTAGTTTTAGGTGCGAGTATATTATGCAACTTAACTGCACTTACTCTAAAATGTTTCACTGAATCAACACAATTTAATTGCAAGTGTTGGCCACTCGTATAGATGGAAGTAGTCATACAAAATAAACTGGATTCCCTGGAAACCGGAAGTAAAAGCAAACATTTAACGATATCCTTCATGCTTTTATCCTCAATGGTAAAAATGAAATTTAACTCAAATAAAACAGTTTGTTGTCCTTTTTCGTCTGAGATATTCAACCCATTGGTGGATACGTGCTTGAAAGGGGAGTCAATGGATAAGCATGCCAACACGAGGATAGATGACGCACCATCCCGGTTTGTCTTTAATTTTTATTATTTTCATTCCCAGCCAGGATTCACTAAGAAGGTAAACAAAATGCACGTCGATTGTGCACCGGTATCGCTGTCCCACGCTGCCCTACGAGAGCGGCTCATTAAATCATTATTTTCGCTCGGAATTTTATTGTTGTTGGGCCGGGCCATAGAAGGACGACTCTCATAACTCTCTAGTTGGGTGGGTGGACTGCACAAGGTAAACGGAATTCAGGCGAACTCATAAATCCTAATTCATTCGTTTTTGAATGAAAAGGGTTGGCGATGGGATCCGTATAAGTGTTTCTTTAATCCGTTAAGTGGCCAAAGGTGAGGAACGCAAGACGAGGTAGCAAGGTGTACTAGATATACACTCGTGTTTGCTAACATTGCGTTTGCAGTGGTCATAAATTTGTGCACATGTCCAACGATAATGCGTTGGAATGTGCCAAGGAGCCTTAGAAAACAGGAAATAACCTCACGAGGGTGAAGACAGCTTTAATGCTATTTCATTTATGATTTATTTATATCGCTGGCGCGTTGTGTTTATACAGCTAGGTGCGAGGTATTATGGATAAAATAATGCAGGCTACTTATTTTCAATAGTATCTATTGTAGTAGAGAAATAGCTGAGCTTATGGCGATATAAAGTGGGTCGTCGCTAACCCTTGAAGAGCATTTTAATGGTGTAATTACCTTTTTAACAGATGCTTACAACGAGGAGATTGTCAACTGCAGTAGCTAGAATTTTTTACTATATAATGGAAAATTGCCTAGAAATTTTTCTTTTTGAATATCTTTAGGGGCCTATACAGTTTGATACACTTTAGGTATATGGTAAGTAGGTTACTCACTCACTTAGATAAGATATTTGTCGCATTTTTGGATGCTTAGGGATATACGACTCGATACATGAAGTGTTTACTTACAATCTTTTGCAAGGAAGTTCAATTGCTTTCTATTAATTTACGAAAAAAACTCTTAAGAACTTAAGTTGTTAGTCCTGATAGACAAAAACATATCTTACTTACTCACTTACTTTAGGTGGCGCTACAGGTTCGGGTGGACCTGAACCTCAACTAGCAAGCGTCTCCATCCAGCACGATCTTTTGCCAGCTGTCTCCAGTTTCCCACGCTAAGTTGGTTAAAGGGGACCTTAACTCTTACTTCTTGGCAAGATATATTTTGTTTAATCTCTGGCTGGCTGGTGTCAGTGTCCGAGTTTATAGCGGAGCCTAGGTACACGATTTTCTACGAACCTCAGGTCTTAATGTGAATGGCCTTCTTAAAGTATGTACCTGCAATCTGGACGTTCAACCATTGTTCAATAATAGTCCCTCTAATCATTGTCAGAGTTATGACCTTCGACGATTGTTATTTCTAACAGATCAAATCCCTTTTCCAAAATCCCCCATGATGGACAAACCTGTCTCATTATAAGCATAATAAATTGAACCACCATACCGCCCAGGAAGACTGTGTCAAATAACCCCGTCCCAACAACAAGACAAAGCAAAGCAAATCAATACAGACATCACGATATCAAAGATCCCATAAACAATTGTACAACAAATCCTCCGGCCACCATCATTAGGATCGAAATCTTATAATTAACATGTTTTCGAAAACAGCTCCATTGTCGCCACGGGCACCAGGTGAACCACACGACGATAACGAAAAAGGAAAAACCTGATTCAACACCTAATCTCCCGCAGTACACTTTCAAATCCCTATCTGGAAAATTAGGGCTGATATATATACCCACACGTACCTTCATCCTTTTGCCTTTCGTTCTTCATTCAATTCGATGTCGAAGGTTGTCCTTTTTTCCCATCGTTCGCGTTGGTGGAATGGTATAGTATCATGTTTCATATTGCTGTTCTCTTATGGACACTTTCGGTTTCCTATCGTCTTTATGCAAACATCGCCGCTGCGAGAAGAATCCCCTCCCAGTGGACCTTTTATGATAACTTTTTCTTTTCTATTTTACTCTTTAAGGATGCACGGCAAAGTACATTTGATTATGACATTCGAGGTCCTTGTTTACTTTTCCCAGTGGATCCGCTGACGGGTTTTTTTTTGTTGCCGGCAATCCAATCCAATCACCCAAATTGAGTTTGGGGGGGGCTTTCTATTCTCTAAATATGCAGCACTCCTTGAAGGGACCAACAATGCGGGACTGATGAAGCCACATCGCCATGAAAATGAAATGTCGCATCATTAAAAGGAAAGCAAACTAACAAAGGAAATGTGAATTTTGCCTCGTGAACACCTGAGAAGGATGTAATTACATCCAACGTTTTAATGTTGTATATGGAGGGTTTGTTGATCCCTTTTTTTTCTGTGTTTCTGTTTTACCATTCTAGAGAAGGTTTTCGCGTAGGCAAAGTACGAACGAACGAACGTGCCCGTAGATGTAAGAATTTCTCCAATTTAAAGTTAACTGGTACCATTCTCCTATGAAAGATAAGAATGGTCTGGGAATTTACAGCCGAAAAAAAAAAAAATAACAAAAAGGGAAACAATAAGAAGATCAGATAACAGGAGAGCCATACACTTGGACTATGATGGAGAAAATTCATTACAAGACTATTTTGCTGGTCTCCTTTTTCTTTGCCATTTGATTTTGGGTTGCTTTTCACACAGGTTGTTGGTCATTGTTTTGGCCTTTTTTGCTGGTGCTGTTCCGATGAGTGATTCGAAAAGTACGTGGGCCAATGCGACGGTGAATGGTTTCCTCGTCTGCGCGCCAAGTACGTGGTTATATTGTGTTTACTATTGAGTGGTTCGGTTTTTGGGTTGATTTGTGACTAAAATATTTTCGGGTTTGGTTGCAAAAGTTTTAAGTGCCCTAAATAAGTGAATGCCAGAGGGGGCGAGTCTGAGTAGGTATAGTTAATGTCCACGTTTATAGTGTTTGTTCGGTAATAAATCTCATGTGTGAATTTTGACCTCGTTGAGTCAGTGGATTTCTGGCTTTTATTAAACATTTTATGTGTAGTCTTGATAGAGATCATAATTGGGTTTCTTATCAGGTGGCTTTTAGTGTAGGCAAGGCTCTGAACGAGAAAGGTTTTAATGATGCACCTTACCCTAAGTTATGAATGTTCATTTATATGAGTTGGTGGGTGACATTAGTTTGACTTATGCTAATAGCCCTCCCATTTGTATGTTAATTTGTATGCAGGCAGGGTATGAAACCCGAAGCAGTTATGTTTCGTACGCACCCAATCAAGTTAAACGACGCACGGTAGTATCATTAACTGCTGAGTTGATGATTGTGATGTCTAAATATTTAGGATGAACACTTGGATCAAAATCGTACGAAAAACGTTCGACATGAGGATATTTTATCTTAATGGAGGAAACACCGATTCAAAGTACTTTGGTTCTCCTCAGAATAGTGTGTTGCCTTCAGGCGGTTTTGATCCTTTTTTAGTGCTCATATCTCTCAGCGTAGCAAGATGTCATATGCTGCAAGCATACATCAAGTGCCGAAAACCAGTAGCATCGCAATTATTTTCGGCTTAACTGTTTAGCTGGATTGCAACCAATCCTCATGAAACTCCTTCCTTTACGAAGACCCCCGACAACCATATCTATGCAACAAGATACAAGTCACCTATATAAGGCGCTATTGAGAAGGACGTTGCAATTGAGCTCTTCGTCTAAAAGAGGAGGGAAGAACGTCAAAATCTCCGGGGTTGGTATTTCAGGATCAAAGTTCCGAGGTTTTATTAAAGCTTGAGAAGACTTAGTCTCAATAAAAAAAACCCCGAATAAAGACCTGCAGAGACGAACAAAGCCACTTTGTCAAGGAGTTGTAACCAGTCATTGTTTCCTTAAGTGTTCAACAGCAATCACGACCCATATTACGTTGTTAGACAGGACAAAGGGTGCAACCTGAACTATGAAAGCCAATTGCCTAATATGGAAATTTTTGACCAATCTTTCGAGCAGGTAGGTAGCGTGTTCGTGTATCACATGTCTATACTACATCAGCTGTCAACTTAGATGTCGCTAGAAAAAGTGTTGGCAATTCGAAGAAACAAACCTATAAGAAAAAGCACTCTTTCATGGGTGGAGAACTGCATTACTTTTCTTAATATTACATATAAAGTCCTGTCAGCTGTCCTATTATGGTACATCGTACATCTGAAACCATTTGTCGATAAGCTGAGTGATTTTTTTGCTGTTTGGTTGTTCAGCCTAATTTTTTGACAGTTCACGCGTGATTCGTGACAGTGACAGGTGTCAAAAACAAAAATGCTTAGTTAACAACATTCCCATTTCACCTTGGATAGACTTACGCCCGAACAACGTTTGCGAATTATTGAATTGTATTACCAAAAATCATGCTCAGTAAAAAATGTGTTTAAAGCACTTCGTCCATTTTATGGGCGTCGTAATCGTCCTACTGAGCTCTGATGATGATGGGCCGTAGCATCATTGGGCGGTATTTTTTCAAAGATTATAATGACAACCACGTTATATTTATTCATATTATGGTGCTCGCTATCGTTCGATGATTTCCGACTTTTTCGCCCAAAATGAAGAGCTGGACTGGATCGACATGTGGTTTCAACAGGTCGGCGCGACATGCTACATATCACGCGAATCCATCCACGCGACATATTGCGAGACGAATTCGGTGAGCAATTCATCTCACGTTTTGGACCTGTGAATTTTCCGCCTAGATCATAGGATTTGACGCTGCAGGACTATTTTTGTGGGGTTATGTGGAGTCTCTCGTCTATACGGATAAGTCAGAAACTGTTGCCACCTTGCAAGACAACATTATCGTGTTATTGGTGAGATAGCAGTCGATATCTTAGAAAAAGCATGCCAAAATTGGACATTCCGGATGGACCACTTGAGGTGCAGTCGTGGTCAAAATTTACACGAAATAATATTCAAAAAGTAAATGGCAAGAATTTGATTTATCGACCCTAATAAAAATTTCACTCAATTTTGTTGATTTTTTTTTTAATTTTAAAAACCAAACTCTTACAAAATCAGCCTTGGTATTCGCACTACGGTAGATCAAGAAGAGGAACCTAAAAGTTTAAACTGATACTATTTTGTCGTTGTTAAGACTGTATACGAAAGTATTTAAAGAGACAAGTTTTGGACCCCTTTGATAGCCAAACACGGCACAGAATGTGCAAAATGACGACGATCGGTCACTGTTCTATGAAGTTCGTCGGAGATAATGTTACTGAGGCCTTAGATGTTAGAAAATTGTGGGAAACTCGCAATTTTTTTAAAAATTTACTACAACTACTTGTATACGCTGATGAGCGACTGTGGCAGAACGCAAGTTGTCAAGTTGATGCGTTGACTTAATTAGGAATGAAGCCAATACCAGGTATATTCAGTCAACAAGAAGGGACAGAACGTCACAATAAATAGCTAAGACTTTGAAGTTGTTAGCGACTTTCTCTACCTTCGCTTCACTATATCAGGACATCTTATTTGAAATCCAGTGACTAGTGAAGGGTCAATCGTAATGGGTTTATGTGGGATTAAGTTAGGGTCAAGGGAAACCATGTACGAGAATCATTTTAAGTTCAGAAATTGCTTGGGATGAATTATTGATACTAATATGATCGCAAAAATGTAATCGCACCTTAGCCTAAGCTGGGTTACAAATTATGGTTCTCCCTTTCCACTTGGCAATCGCTGCTCTTTGGCGTAAGGAGGCAATTGAGTAGTAAGACCTTGGCCAGAAACACAAAGCAAGCATCTCGGGGTTCGCCTTTCCCGAGAGAAGTATTTAAAAAAAGACTCTATATTAGACATAGGATCTGCAACATCTTACCTCAAGCTACTATCTGTTGCTAAATGGGTCCCTCATAAAAAAAATAAATAGGTGGCGCAGCAGGCGGGTGACACCCAAGGCCTAGCTTCTCGCAACCATTCGTTTTGTGTGAGTTTCTATTTTTGGGACGAATGGAAATGTGTCCCCCATACCAAGCCGTATATAGAGAAAGATTTGTAGCCACCTACGAATTAAAGTAAATACCGATACATTTGTTAATGCCTCTTAAATATATTGCAGCTCCTACTCTAATCCAGTCTCCACATTTTTTTTATCAAGAGAACCTCATTTGAACCGTTTTTTTTTTGTTTCGTTTGATGTAATGGCCTTGTAAAAGCAAACAAAAGATGTCTACCTAAAGGACATCTCTTATACTGACTCGCACAATAGCCTACGCAATCACATACTATACAAATTCAAACAGTCAGACAAGTGTCAATCGCACAAAACAGAAAAGTGGAAAACACTCTCGCTCTTTGTAATTTCTATTTTACGATGTACTTTTGTGACTCCTTTCCATTTTACTTCCCAGCAGCAGCAATGAATCGAAATCGATAAAATGTCCCCAATTTCAATTTTCCCTAAAAGGATTCCTTTGAATTTTTATTCATCTCATAAAAATGGCATCGCCATAAAATTCATCCGCCAGCGGAATAAAATTAGAAAGATCCCCACAGTGCATAGTGGTTTGAGTATTATGCCCTTAAAATTCCCAAGAATCTTTCATTTCCAAGTTTCGGTCGTAAATTAACTTACGCTACACTTTCACCTATATACGTATACCGAGTGCAAATGTCACTGGTGGTTGGCAGTTTCAATCTACCTGTCACAACAGGTGCCACCAAATTTATAAATTCATTGCAATATTCTTTGATTTGACACCCATCTCAATTCAGAATCTAAAGTCCCTTACCCAAGCCAGCAAAAAGTTTGCAGTTTAAATTCAGCCGTCTGTGGCGTTCCGGATGAATCTGAAAACTTTTTCCTCGTCGACATTTCTGATGAAAAGGGTTGAAGGAATGAGAGAAAGAGAAAAAAAAAATATTAAAACTAAAACTTTTCCAGCTGCCAATTAAATTTCACCCCCATCGCGCCCGGCACGGATGTCAGAGGAAGTTTTACGAAAAAAAAACATAAAGTTCGCTTTTAACCCGGCCGCAGCACCTTATTGCCTTGCATACACCATCTTATCGGTGTATATACCCTATCCGTGTGTGGATGTCAAAACTTTGAGCGCGCCTTAGAGTTAAATAATTCACAAAATTATTATTTATACTTCTGGGTTTTGTGAAAAGCGTACCACACCACATCCTCGCATATATACTCGTACAGTACGAGTCCACAGCGACGACACAAGTAAGGTAAGGACGAGAGACTCTTTCTACCCTATATTTACTTTATCTGTGGAAGCGGAATCGCGTGTGGAAGGTGTGTATGATGCACGTACATGTACACGTACTTTGACTTAAGTTGTCGCTTATCACGGTGTTGTAGGCACATAAGTAGAGACTTTTACATCGTTACTCATCTTTGTGTTTTCCTTTTAAACACTTTTTTTTTTCTAATTTAATTTTACCCCAGTGAACGACCCTTGAAATGGGCTATGAATAAGGAGAATTTAATTTTTAAGCAAGATGGAGTCTAACGTAGGTATATTTCTTTTTTAGGTTTACGCACTTTTGAGGCAGAATAATCGATTTAGAAACGAATTTAGGGAAATGCTGTCGTCAGTCTTTGTGGGTGGGGGTGTATTTGAATATTTCCTGCGAGGGGGGTATTGAAGTGTTTTTGCTGTCACGAAATAGCAGGCATTGGCATTGAATTTGAAAATAAATAATCTGAAGCTGACAGAGTAACATGAGTACTGTCGCGCTTTTTGGAAGAGCAAAGTACATATTTTGAGTTAGGGCTTTTACGTTGTTGGCAGGACGAATAACCATCCGTTTGGCATTTGAAAAAATTGGTATTTTATGACATTTATTAAAAATTCTTTTAAACATTTGTTGGACACACCTCTTCTCGTGCGCCTACTTTTGGTTTGATCGGCTTTGAATCGACCACCTCTTATTCTCAGTCAAATTTCACAGAAAACTCCGGAGTATCAATTCTACGCAATTGAGCATCAATCGGCTCTTAGCTGTTAACCCCCAAGCGCGTGTAACTTACGCTGAAGCCATCTCATATCTCGACTACGAGGGAAAAAACTTTTTATCGAAAATCATCATGAGCGATGAGGCCCATTTTTTTGCATCTCATTATGTGGATTTTATTTTTTTTAAGTCACGAGTGTAAGCAAGCCTCAGACTCTTAAAGCTCTTAAAGACAATATCCGCCAAAAATGCGAGGACCTATCGCCATCAGAAGTTATGGCAAGAGTGATGCTGGAAAATGCCATAAATCTTTCCTTAATGGTCACAAAGCCTCAGACTCTTGTCTTGAAGATCTCAAAGAAAATATCCGTCAAAAATGCGAGGACCTATCGCCATCAGAAGTTATGGCAAGAGTGATGCTGGAAAATGCCATAAATCTGGCCCTAATGGTCATAAATTCTGGCGGCGGCGAATTTTCTCGACTTAATACTAACAAATTTAAAACATCAAATAAGCATAATCCAAAATCAGAACCAAAGTCTTGCAAAGTCATAAAAAGCATCGGGTGACATCTTTTGGGACATGGCCCATGTGTCTCTTTGTAACATTTTCACGACTAAACCTGTAACGAAATGTCCCCGTTCGTCACACTTTTATGTGACATACGAAATTTTCATTCGTCACTTATGTTATAAGTCACACACTAAGTGGACGAAATTGCATGAGTACCCGAATGAAATTGCCATTCCGGGAGACTTGTCTACGTGTTGATCGTACCAATGTAGTGTACAAGGTAACCGGAGCCACGTTTTGCCGCTGGGCCGCATTCTGTATTACGAAGCAACGCTTTTCATTGGGCCGCATACTGTACGTGTACACTCAACGTTAGCCTCAACTTAGAAATCTAATCATTGTTAAGTTAATCATAAAATATTAGTTTATAAGTTCCTTACTGAAATAAAGAGCATCTCTTAAAAAAAAGTTTGGAGTTTATTTGGGCAAATCCTGGACCCGGCGAGCAAAACCTCGGCCTCAGAAAAACACATCACAAAGCTCTGAAGCAATATTTATGCAATTTGTCAAAGCGATAGTCTGTGAACTGATGAAGGACTTAGATGACTTTTTTATACTGAATATTTACGGCAAAAGACCGGATAAAGGTTTTTGTCTAAATAGTTGGCACAATAGGCGTGTAGACACCCTAGACCTAGTCCTACCCAACAATTCGTGTGTGTGAGTTTTTATTTTTTGGACAAAGGGATCTACAATTTTATACCCTACTAGCGGACCCGGCGAACTTCGTCTCGCCCCAATTTAACGCCTTCAGATAAACTCCAGGGTGATAATAAAACATATTTGAATGGAATCGAAATCGATTTGTTTTCCGGCGCAAAAACGAACAACGGAGACGGTTTGCCAACACTCGAACGGGCATCGTACAGCTGACCGTGCGAAAAACAGGGGGATTCAAGACTAATCCCACATACTTCCAACGATTGGGATTTATTGATTGTCATCGCAAAAGCTAATCGAACGGGGAGCTGAATCCGCTTGAAATGGAATGGAAGATCAGTTGGAATAATCGGAATTCGTGGGATAAGGATTTCCTCTCCTTTGAATTTACCCTTAATGATCGTCGCTTGCTCATCAGCTTCTTGACGGACAACCGCGTACCGTTGCACAATTTCGGATGATTCAGATTCCGCAACATGATTATGATCGATCCCACCTTCAGCTGTAAATTATGCGGTGGAGTTCCTGGCACATCAAGCCAGTTCAAAAATTCCGTCGGATCGTTGGTCTCTTCATCCTCGTCGGTCACGCTCTTCACGGATGCAGTTCTGCAGGGATTTGACTTGGAGTAATGAAATTCAAGCTATCGACGTCCTTATTTTTCCCTGCTAGTAGGTATTGCCCGTTCACTACATAATCCAATCGAGATTTTTATAATTTTGTGCAATGCCGGGGAACACTTTGGTGATGAGTTCCTCCTTCGATGATGTGAGCTCGCAAAAATTTGCCGGGAACGATATCAATCCAGTCGAAACATTAACGGGAATTTGGCCATTGCCAAGCGCCAGCAGTTGTCCCGAGAATTTATGAATTACTATACATTTTTGCCACCATTTTTATATATCGCACCTCTAGTAAAACAACTACCTAAATGCAAAAATTTGATTTTTTGAGTTAAGCATGTCAAAAGAATAAAAAAATTATGGATCTTTCCAATAAAACAAAGTCCTACTTGATAAACACTAATTTCGCCACTAGGGGGTTAGTGCGCCTTTGTTCCGTTCCGTTATAGGTAATACACCGTCATTGAAAAAAAATGTGCACGACTGGGTCGCACGTAACTTTCTCGTTTATTGCGAATCTCGCAGAATCTCAGAGTCATTTCAGCAAATTTTACGTTTAAAATGATACCCACTCAAGGTGTAATTAATACCGTAAATAATTACTACATACCTAAACATAAACCTACGTATTAACTAGAACACTTTATTACTTTCAAATTTCACCCCGAACTGACACTTGAAGGGGGCAAGTAGGCGATGAATTTCAAATTACAAAAATATACCGTGTGTGAATACAGATCGGGATTTGGGTAGTCTAGTCATTTTTGAGAAATATTCATAAAACGGCAATATTCGAGTTTTCTGAGAAAAACTAAGTACGTGATCATGATCATGTTTAGAATGCTTATGTTGTCTTAAATATGTATTTTGATCAAAATCGTTAGATTTTTTTGTAAAATTATGCTGACAAATGTTACAATTTGGATTCGAAAAGCACTGTTATTAAACTGTTTAACTGAAAACTGAGTACGACATATTCTTCAGGATATAAACATTATATATTTTCATCCAAATCGAAAATGGCGTTTTCGAGATATGAGCAGTTTTCAAAGTACCGTTTTTAGCGATTGGGAAGGAAAATGGTTCAAAAAACACTATTTTTCAACTGTTTAGCTCAAAAATGAGCCAGTGGTATTACTATGTATTTAAGCATTACCTGAAAGTAACATTTTTATCATAATCGAAAATGGTGTTTTTGAGATATGAGCAGTTTCTTAAAGTACTTTTATTAGGGATTTGGGTGGATATCAAAGGACGCAGTCTTTTTAAGGAAAAACTGAGTTGGCTATTAAGTTAAGAATGACAATAGTATCTTAAAAATAAGTTTTTTTCTTAAATCTTTTTTACCGTTTTCGAGAAAAAGCCAATTTTCAAAACTGCCGTTGCTGGACTTTTTAGAGAAAAACTGGGTATGCAGTCAGGGTAAGCATGCTTACATTAACTCAACTATCAATTTTGGTTCAAATCGTTAGAGCCGTTTTCGAAAAAATCTAAATTTAGGCATATTTCGTCATATTTCGTAAAATTTTTATATGGGAGGTACCGTTAATATTAGGGCTAGCATAAAAAAAAACGTCCCGAGCGCGAAGCCTACAAACTCTAAATACGAAGTTTGAAGCAAATCCGTCCAAGCGTTTAGATTCCCCAGGGGTGGGACAGACAGACATACGGACGGACAGAATTGCGAGACCCACTTTTTTGAGTTCCCCTATCATCGTAATATCAGAATTGATCAAAATCTCGAGTTCGAAATTTTGTACGAATACAATATCTTTCTCTTACATACTACGTATACGAGAAAGTTAAAAAAATGGAACAACAATGAGATATCAGACAGTTGGGTTTTTAATATCGTAGGTGAATTTCGATCACATTTCGATTTTTGGTGTAACAAAGACGTAATTGTTCATTATGTCGGGGATAAAATATATTTTTAGGTTTTTTCATTTCGTTTTCAGTGGAAAAACGACAAAAGTGCTTATTTTTTTAATAGGTTCATGCAACTTTTTTTTTATTTTGGTTATATTTTCCTAAATATTTTTTTTTTCTTAAAAGTGAATTACTACACCAAAAAGTGTGTCAAATTTTCTTTATGTTACAACTAACTTTAATAATTTTAAGAATTGTGTTCCTTATCTTTTTTTTTTAATAAAAACGATTTCAAATGCGTTTTTCTCAGAAGTAACATTTTTCACTTACGTCGTTGTTTTACTGGAGGTGCGATATATAGAAGATACTCTCGGATGTTTGTGAAACAATCGCAAGAGGGGCGCAGTGGAAAAAACCTTAAGATGTAATTTGTGTTTTTCCGGGAATCGAACCTGGGACCCTTCGCACAGTAGTCCGGCACACTTAACACTGCGTTACAGTAAAAATAACTAGCTTTGTGTCAGAAAGAGTACAAAGGTCTTTAAAAAAAAAAAAAAAATGCAAATTCAGACGTCGCGTCATTGCAAATTAAATGCATGTTAGCCATAAATCGAAGGCATTGTAGATAAAGTAGGTAAACTAAAATTAACATGTACCTACCTATAACTCAAAGCTTTTACTCGTAGTTAATGTGAACAGTAATCAGCAAGTAATACCAGAGTTCATAATGAAAGCTCACAAAAGAAATACATCTTTTTAATAGTATACGTAAGTGCATAGATTCATAAATTCATTTTTCCGATTTGTATTACATACAAAGCGCTTAGTACCACATGTTCTGAACGACGACACAGTAGTATGCATCACTGATAAGCATACGAGTCTTATATGTAATAGGTCGAAGATTATCAACTCGAACACCGACGAATACACGCTTTTGAATGGGTTTTGGTATTTCCATCAAAATTTACTAAGAACATTTTTTGAATTTCATTATAAAAACACGGACATTCATTTATTTAAGTAGCAACCGATTTGATGCATGACAAGTAAGATGCTGTGGATTCGAGTTTGACCCAGAGATTTCCAACGAAATACAACAATTAACGACTGTTGTAGTTTTGTTACACAAAAGCAAAGGCAACTAATGGTCTTGTCATACCCAAAACCTAATTCCATTAAGATGTTCCATTAAGAGGTGTGAGGAAGTCCCAGCGGGCTACTGTAACCAGCGTCATCCAAATAGAAGCCCATAAAGATGGAAAACAACTATCTTATCAATTATTACAATTGGAATGAAAGTGGTTTGCGATAAACGAATTAAAAAATAATTAGAAATGGAAAATAAAATTAATAATTGATAGGTAGCCTGCAGTTTTCTAACAACTGGTTAAAGGTAAGCAACATTAAATGGAATTAAGCACGACTCTTAACATTATATCGAACATTGTGTATCTACTACCTGTTAGTTAAGAGAGTTATATGGATACAAACAAACCCACTCAGATTATTATAACAAGCATCAGCATGTGTTCTGTTGTTTTTTTAATGAACAAACACTCGTCATAAACCAGGCATGAACTTTGTTATTTAAGGTGTATTGTAAGATGCACTCTTGGGAATTCTAAACGAGCAGATTAATTTATTATTCATTGCATTGCAATACACCCGGGAAATCACTAGGAATACTTTTAAATCTTCGAAATACACAGAAAATGTGAAAAGGTGTTATAAAGTGTTTTCCCAGCTTGGAGATTGATTGTGAAGGAAATAACGGTAGAACTTCTTTTGACAACCAATAGTCAGTATAGGTAAAGAGATTAGATGGCATAAAGGTGTGGGGAAATAAGTACACCCTAAATGGAAATCAAGTCCTCTTTACGAAAGTGGAATTTTTTCCACCCAATTGTGAGAGATATTTTCACTAGAAAATCTGTGAAATTATTCAAAATCTGTGAAATTATTCGCATTTCATTGAAATGGGTTTAATTCTTACATTTCAGTGGGGCTTTCCTGTATGATAACTCAGCCCATCTTTGCAGGCAATGAATGTGCTGCAGAGTCTAGATGTAGAATGTTTTAAAAGACTCTGAATGACTGACTACAAAGAAATTTATGTAGGTATATAAATTGCAAATTTAAACGAAATCGTAACAGCAAATTCTCTATATAATGGGTTATTCATTAAGATCTGTTTTTTTTTTTTTCAATCCATACATGTAAAATGCAACGTCCGTCTGTTCGTTTCTCCATATCTGGAGAATCATTCGCACGATTTTCATGATTTTTAGATTTATATACACTGCTGGATAATATAATAGGTGTGGGAACATATTTTTTAAAAAACTAAATTTTTTCATATTTTTCCAATTGGTTTTTTGTTTTTACAATTATATTAATAAAATGTACATTATTTAAGATATATCGAATATAGTTAGGTATCTGTTTATTTTTCGAATAATTTAAAAAAAAAAAATAACAAAAACTTTTGGAACTCTGTCTTCCGCTTCGACAAAAAAATAGGTGTGTTCCTATATATATTCTGAATCAGGATCACATTCTGAATCGATTTAGCCATGTCTGTCTGTCTGTTGAAAACACGATAGCGTCCAAACGAATCGACATAGGCGAATGAAATTTTGTGAGAAGATTTCTTTTTATCGTCGTCAGGTTGGCATTGAAAATGGTCTATGTCGGTCAAGTAGTTCTGGTACCTTCCATACAAAACCACTATTAGACCCATGTGTTTCTCTGTATGTTGAAATCACTATAGTGTCCGAAGGAATCGACTAAGGCAACTGAAATTGTATGAGAAGTCTTATATTTATGGCCTTCAGGTTTGTATTAAAAATGGTTCATGTCGGTCAAGTAGTTCTGTTACCTCCCATGCAAAACCACTATTAGGAGAGTATCAAAGCATCGGCCAGGCCAATGATAACAATTTTACTTGTTTTAACTTACTCTAGTACCTAAGCTGAGTATTTTCCATTATTTTCCAAAACCTTTTGGAGTTGACGTGGCATTAATTTTTGGCACGTTTCGGGAGGAATGGCTTAAGGCAAATTATTTTCGGGACCCTACGTTCCTAGCTATTAGGAGTGGAACTTTTCTGGCGACTTTTCTTGGGAGATTAAAGTTCTGTAGTCTCCTGCGGATTATGCGTGCACTGATTCCATCCCCAATTTGAGCGCCTATAATAGTCCGTGACGAAACAAACGGATTTGACTTCGCTAGAAGTAAAATGCGGCGGTCAGTAGTAACTGTGGTTTTTTTCGGCCTTCCTCATTTTCTATCTCTAATGTTGGCTTAAGAGCATTGGTTAAAAAATTCTGTGACCTTCCTAGGGCATCTGCTATAAATTAATAGGTTTTACCCTCACCCTTAACCACTGAAATAGTTGCCTTTCTTTCGCAGAGCAGTGGATTTTTCGACCCATCTTAAAATATGATTTAACAAAAATTTTAAACAAGAATTGTGCCGTAGGGCGGCTGAGAATTACTCAGGAGCGCAGGGGTAGGGTGGGTAAGGGGGGTCTCGCGAAACGTTAGCCGTATGAACTTGAAAGTTAGTATGTTGATAGATAAGTCAAAATTATTACATGCCTCATTCATAAAAATTCGTCCTATTATAGGGTTAAAAAAATGGGATGCAAACTTTTCTATTTCGACCTTACTTCGCTTAACTTGCCATTATACTCATAAATCTATATCAATTCAAAAAAATGCTTTCATTTGTTAAGCAATACTTCACCGAGTATATTGAGCTAACATTCATATTTCTGATGGTCCATTCAGAGAGTGAGATATAATAAATTGAAAATAGATTTGGGTGGTTTTAATTTTTATCGCGAACGTCTGACAAACTTTTGAGAATATAATTGTCCTGAAAAAGCTTCTTAAGGCTTCTAAAAGGTCATTCGTCAAAAATAAAAATACAAAAACTCACACAACGAGAATTGTTGTGAGAAGCCATATGCAATATGCATAGGCTATTTTATGGACCTGTTGCATCAGCATCGACCACACCAGACCAGACGATACGCAATTGGTCATTCCAGGAACATCCTATTTCCCTGAAAGACTTGCAGATGTTTTCTAACAAAGTCACAAAGTGTGTCAGCTAATGGGTGAATCTCAATCATGAGTGCCGGTCCCATTTGCACCTATGTGAACAAACAAAATTTGCATTTCTGGTGCACTGAAATTCCGCGAATAATGCACGAAGATCCATTCTTTTTATTTAAAGTCACTCTTCATCCTCATGAAGTCATTGGTCCTTTTTTTTAACAACGCGACGCAGCGCGCAGCGCGCAGGCCAAACGGTCACTGTGGATGGTGAGCGCTATGGAGTCATGATCAATGAATTTTTTATTCCTCAATTGGATGAATTGGAACTGAAGGAAATTCGTTTCCAGCAGGACGGATTAACGGAGCACACTATCTCTAGCAAGTGTTTCTTCGGCTGTCTTGATATCGCCTTCTGCCGATTTGTACAAGACCGCAAGATCACCCGAATTGAGCGACGTAGACTGATTTCTATGTGGGCGCTGGATGGCAATGGTTAGTGTGCTGGACTACTGAGTGAGTGTTCTCAGGTGCGATTCACGGAAACACACAACATATGTATGTCGTAAGGTTTCCTCAACTGCGCCACCTCTCACGAACGTCTGATAAACACCCGCGAGAGGTTATAGCTGTCCAGAAAATTCCTCTTAAATCAGCCGTTCGAACCAGGCATACAAATTTAGGTCCCTACTCACACAAATGAATGGTTCTGAGAAGCTAGGCATAGGGTGCCTATATACGTACCTGTTGAGCCGACTATTTATTTATTTTTTTCTGTCACTGGCTTATGTGAACAAACCACAAACTCTGACTGCCCAAGTTCTCAAGAAAACCATGGGAAACATAATAAAAAAAAGTCCAACATGATTAAAATAAAACTTTATTGTAAAAACAAACAAACACTTTGTTCTACTCGAACAACATAGCCTAGGATAATAGGGTCATATACATTATGACCAACCTTGTACCTTTTATTTTATATTGAGGTTTGGGGACCATTTTACTTATTGTAAGGAATTGTGCTACCTCCATTTATAGGTTATGTACCCTATGTACTGATAATCGCCCTAATTCAGCAATATGTCTCAACGCTAACTTGATTAATCGCAAGTCAACTCTAAAATTGGTAAACCACCGACAATACATCCCCAAAATGCGGGCGGCGATTAAATTCAAATGCAAAACACAAGTCTTTTTGTTTTGCAGACTGTGTCAATCAACTCAAATACAAGTTTTTTACTTCCACAGATCAGAGTAAAAAAAAAAACATAACAATATACATATGACTCAAGCCCCCCCCTTTAGAAGCGCACCTTTCAGGTGTTGAGCAAATATTAAAAACTGGAAATAGCAGTCGACTTACCTCAATAACTTGGTTGATGTTACGACTTTTTTTTTCCAAAATCCAGTTTTTGGTGTATCCAAATGCAAATTTAAAACTGGCGATAAGGTATTCCCCGAGAAACCCCGCCAATTCCAACACTGACCGACACACGTTATATTTAGATATTTTTTTTTCTATATGTTTAATACGCAACACACGCTTACAATTCAAACGAAAGCCAACAAAAACGATCACACAAACGCGCGATTTACTTTCTGATCGTGATCGTAGTCGTATGGGTGAAGCTTTTTTTTTTTAAAACAAGTATATAGCGTTGTTTAAGTATGACTTGACTTTGGCAGATCGCGCTATCAAGTATAAACTGTCAACAAAAAATCCCGATTAGGCATTCGAAAATATACGGTCTAATCTCGTGTGCAAGACTTGGGTGGCAGATTTTTAGTTTTGTTTACTGTTTACTAAGTGATAATGAATGTCCACATAAGTTATCTAACAGATTTGCGCTTATTGAGTTGATTAGGACGGGATCAAGCCAAGGACTATTAAAGGGCGGGAAATTTGATCAAAACTCGCATGACACTTGCCTAGAAGTAATTCATCTATCCCTAGTGTTGCTGGTGTGTGCTTTCGCAAAAAAAAAGAACGTCACTAACACAATTTGCACAAACACAACACACAATGAAAGCTCAGACACCGACTTAAATGTTATGTAGACTTCCTTGTTTGTAATTGATATATTTTGTTGTATTGCAGGAAATAGCAGCGCAACAGGCCGATTGCTAATCAGTTGTGAAAATATTCGACAGTTTATCTGAGATATGCACTTATGACGACACAACTGACGTATGCACGTGGAAGGGTATTCGTATTTGCTGCCAAGTGCTGACACTGTGTTCCGAACAAGGTTTCCCGTTTAGTGGCAAAAAATAAAAACAAAAAACACGCAAACCGGTTGATGAGATTACAATATTTCCGATGAGAGATTCTCGTCTCGCTCGCTAACATTCACTCTCAGCGACAACCCGAAGACAACTGATGCATGGACGCCGAACAACGCAAGTTGGTGGCTCATTCGCTCGATGTTTTGTTAAATTCCTTCATACAACGCATAACAAAGGTGGAAGTCTGGGGTAGACGAATGAGCCGAAAAGGGAATGGTAGTGGATGCGATGGTGTGCCATGGAAACAGCATGAAGAGTACTAGAGGAGTATACTTTTTTGGCCACCACTGTTGTGGATTGTGGTTCTCTTCGGTTTTTGGTTGAGCGCCAGCCAAATGTCATGCGTGAGATTTTCGAATGCGATGCAATTGCAAGTGTTGCCATAGTCTCACTTTTTAAATGTGTCAAGTGTTAAAAGGAACGAATGTGAAAAAAAGAAAAACAGAAATAACAGATATTCGAAACAGATTATGACCATGGGTCAGAACCGCCTAAGTTATCTCAATCTAACATGAAACATATTTGGTCAGAAGTGGTGGTCGTCTACTGATGAGCGCACTCGCCACATTATTGGGGCGAAACTCATTTTTTGGAGTAGAGACCAATCAAATGTAAAAATGTATGATGCAAACATATTTTCTTAGGTAGGTATATTTGACTGATGAAAGAACCTCCCTCGCATCAGTACCTAATACAAAATCTGAAAAAGTTAGTTTCATAATTCTGCCACTTACATTACTTTAACATAGTTTGTTTTGTGTGACAGAGAAGCGGCTATTATGAAGAATCCATTCCAATTTGAAAAAATCGTTACTAAAAAAAATTTTATAGGTAAAGCTGTGACGTAGATACATTATTAAATATTTTTTACTGTCAGCTAGCATATTCAATGCCTCCAAATTTAAATATAAAGACTGTCCATAATTCACTCACAATTTGAATTTCGCTTCGCGCCGTTAAGGACTGCCAACGGAAAAAAAGATAACAATGTGACAGCTGACAATTCGGGGTTAGTGGGTAATAATGGAGTGCTAACGCATTTTCATTGCTAAGAAATATTTTAAAAATAATGAATGTTTGTCAGCCACAGTCCGTAATTTTCAAACAAAATCATCTTCAGTGATGAAGCTTATTTTCATCTATACAACGTATCCACATTTCCTAATCGTTCCGGAATCGGCCGTTTTTGCGGTCAGAATTGGCCATCCAGATCTTTCTATTTAACGCCATTGGATTTTTAAATATTTAAAAATTAATGGCGCGCGCGTCCGAAAAACAATACCATCAATGAAACACTAAATTTTTTGTAAAAAACAAAACGCGTAATATTTCCATTGGCAATACTGGGATGACACACTCGTTCTTGTAGTTCCACATCAATACCAAAACAAAATTATTCGACTCAAAATCAAGTTAACTCTACATCTACAACTAAAGTAGATATGCATCGTGCTCGTGCATGGTGCATGTCAATTGTTGCTCCACCCATGCTCCCAAGTCCCAAGCTCTAACTCCAACTGTTGTCAGTTGTCACTGTTGTCTGGCTAACCAAACCGACACTTTTGCCGATTTTCTGTTTTGTTTACTTCCTGCACTCATTACCTCCCACCCACCCACAACCAGAATTGCGCTTAGAAACTCTGAAGAGAACCCTCATCAGCGTTGCCGAAGTGGCACAATTGTGCCATTTTGGCACCCTACAGTCCGATTGGCACCTTGGCACCTTCAGTTCTCATTTGGCACCTTATGAGCTTGATACATTTTAATACATAATATTTAAAAAAAAGCATTTCTTAAAAAGTTTAATATTGATTGAGAATGCAAGTCATTTTCTCTTTCATCTGCGAACACTTATTTCATATTCACTGAACTGAATCATTTTTAACAACATAGAACGCAGCCCTTGTGTATGAAATCTATAGCATTCTCGAAAACGAGGTAAGATGTCAGCGCTTCAGTCAGCGGCTGGACACCTAACTCTGCCTGCGTGCGTTGACAGATAGAGTAGAACCAATGCTTTCATAAAAGACTGAAAATAATTTTTTTTCAAGTAGTGAAACATACATATCGTGTGTGTGTGTACGAATTCATACACAAATAATCGTAATGATACTAATGCGAAATTATATTTTTCTTGTGTTTTTAAATATCTCTCTGCCGTTGAAGGGCTGGTGGCACCCAGTTGGCACCTTTGGTTACCGTCAAATGGCACCTAAGAAAATTTTTCTGCGGCAACGCTGCCCTCATAGCTTAATGTTTGTTAGTTTAGTTTTTTTTTAGTGTTTCTGTCAGCTCAGAGAACAGAGAGTTCTATTGTTGTGTTGTTTGAACGACGAGACGAACTAGTCGTCATGCGTTGTGCTGCGATGAGAAACGACATTTTACTCTATAAACAAACGAGCACTCTGACATATTACTATCAAGCGAGAGTGATAGCATTTAAGTACTTATCGGCCAACATTGGTGTGCAGAATTATTCAAACATTTGTCTTATATTTCAGAATTTTTTTTTTTCGAATTTATTTGGAATTAAATACTAAACCAACATGTTGAGCATATGAGCGGAAATCGCTGTCCTTCAGATGGTAGATACTTGAGTATTTACTTTTACTATTTGAATTTCCCACAAAATTTTAAAATGACTTTCTACCTGTGGCGGACAAATATCCTATCAAAGAGATCTTTCTGAAGAAATTTTACAACATTTACACATGAACTATGAACAAAAGGGTCGCGCACGTGACCCGACAAAAAGGACAAATCCGATTGATATACCTGTAGGTAGAAAGCAAGCAATCATCCTGAACGTCATCGTATAGGTGATAATTAATTTGTTATAATAACTGAATTGTGTGATCATTTGATGGTAATTCATTAAAATCAGGATTAGGCATCCAGCGGGAATTGTGACGGAATTAGTTGATTGTTTTCTGTAAGCACCTAAGGTTAGGTTAGGATAGTGCAGCCAGAATTAGGCCAGAGAATTCCTAATAGGTACGACAGTACTTAATAGATCTAAGCGCTGACTGGAAGCGGTTGATGCTTCTGTTAGAGAATTCATCAAAGACGTCGACTTTATGCAAGACATGGATAGAATATCCCTTATGAAAATATGTGGGCTATATCATAGAGATCTGGATACCTATACTACATCAAGCCGCTAAATGCAGAGAGTAAGAATAGAACGTGTTTCTTAGGTAGAAAATGTATTATACTTTCTCACTCTATCTACCGACAGCAATCTATTCTCGGCCTTTGTAAGGTTTGAACCGAGGGGGAACGGATTATGTCAGCCATATTATCTATATGCCTATAGACGTGCTAATGGGATACGGTGCAAATGCACATCATTTACTACAATGGCGCGGTAGTGATACCAACCAACCCACGAGCTGAATTTATAATAACCTTCTAGTAGGTAAATAGATGGGATGAAGCAACATTTGTAGTAACTAGGAAGGAATAAGCAGGAGGATATAGAAAGCTACCAAGCAACTGCAAATTGCAATATCTTTCTAGATAAATGGAACGTCTTTAGAGAGGAATCCTATTCTAATCACAGGTTGATTTAATTTCTTGTAAGCAATAGCTATAGCAGCTGTGATACAGCAGCAGCAGCCATATACAGAAAGCGGACTGGGAGTGGGTACTTTTTAGCAGGAAGGTGGAGAACAGAAAGTGCCTTCTACTGTGAAGGCATTATTTAGATTGCCCGATGAACATTGACCTGGGAGTAGAGATAGTGTATTAAAGAGGTTTTTGCTAAACCTTGTCGAGTGGCAAAATTGTAAACATATAGAAATCTCCTCCTGGGTCTAATAAGAACTTGACCGTAATAAGGAAGGACACAAGGAAACTCCTAAGTACCTACTATGGCAAAAAGAATAACATGGGAAATATATAAAACCAGCCAGGGGACTTTTAGCAACGAAAATAATTTATAATAGAAATAACAACGGCCCGAGTATTGTAACCTGCAGTACCTCAAAAACTGTTTCCTCGACTTTGGGTTCTTTGCAATTAGGTACAAATTTCAATTCACTAAAGTGGCTTTATATCCCACTCAGTGGGACCTAAGTCTCTTATTGGACTTGTTTGTACCCTGCAACTTATTATTCACAATGAACCTGTTAAGCCCTCTCAATTAGAAGAAGACTGAGGATATATTTCTTCGACAATCATGTTTACATCACCTTGAAAGATAGACGAGGTTAGAGCTAGCTGCTATCCTTATGCTTAATTAATTAACCTTACTTAATCATACACCACCTTTCACTTTGTTTGACTTTGTTGTTAAACCTCATTAACAGTGTCATTGATTTATGATTTAGTAAGACTACATTAAAAGTTGGCTTAGCTATAAATAGGCTTACGAACAACAAGCCCGCAGGCTCTGATGTTTTAACAGCGGAGCTCTTTAAATACGGTTAGTAGTAGTAGTAGGGAGAATGCACGATCACTGGACTATCACCTCCCATCTACAAAAAAGGCGATCCTATGTCTTGCAAAAACTATCGAAGCATATCCCTGCTTAATGTCGCATACGAGATCCTATCCAACTTACCGGTGTGATCGTCTTAAACCATTCTGCAACACACTAATCGGCACGTACCAGTGTGGCTTGCGGCCCGGCAGATCGACTATACACCAAATTTTCATACTGAGGCAAATCCTGGAAAAGACCAACGACTTTTAAGTCGAATCCCACCCCCTATGCATCGACTTCAAAGCAGCAGCGTTTGATAGCATACATCGTCAGGAGCTCTATATGGCGATGGTCGAATTCGGAATACCGGCAAAACTGATTTAGCTGTGTCGCGTGACACTGTAAGACACGCGCTGCAACGTGCAGTTTGGCAATAGTTCCTCCGAGCTATTTGAAACATGCACCGGATTTCGGCAAGGAGACGCGCTATCATGCGACTCATTCAAGTACTGGAACTGTTAGTTCGCAGGGCAAGGGTCATCACGGAAATCACTATCTTCAACATGTCCCTTTAGCTGCTGGAGATACCATCAGTCGTTCCTAGCGTGTCATAATAGAAGCATTCACGGCCGATTAAAGAAGATGCAAGATCTATTGGCTTTGAAGTAAATGAGGACAACACCAAGTACATGATATCAAAAAAAAAAAAACAAGCATCTGTCCACCGGTTAGGACAAAACGTCACTTTTGAAGCAACAATTTCGAGGTAGTTAAGGAGTTCCCTATAGCTCGGAGTAAACATGACCTCTACAAATGACATCCTAGTAGTAATCCGGCGAAGAATTACCCTAGGAAACTGTTGCTACTTCGGTTTGGCAAAACAATTCTGTTTAAAACTCCTAACTCGAAGGACGAAATGCGTGCTCTGGCGCCGATTGCTGGACGATAAGCAAGAGAGGAGAGCTGATACTGAATTCGGCGGATTTTTGGCCATGTGTGCGAGGAGGGCGAATGGAGCAGAAGATACAACCGCGAACTCTATGAGCTGTACCAAAATGTGATTGTAGTCCAAAAAGCGAAAACACGTCGACTACATTGGCTCGGCCACATCGAGCGAATGGACTATAATGCTCCAGCCAAGAGGATCTTCGAATCCCAGCCCCCAGGTTGGAGAAGACAATGACACCCGAACCTTCGCTTCAAAGACCAAGCCATGGCAGAGCGCTTAGTCTGAACAACTATGGAAGCAGTGTGCCCGGGATAGTAGAGGATGGAAGGCTGCAGTGTCTCAGGCAGAGACTTTTCACGAGCCCGATAAGAATGACTACAATTTCAGGCCAGCTTCGGGATGCTGGATTATTTCTTCACTTTTGATTGTTAACGATAGAATTATTAACGCCTTCTAATATGGGCAACTCTATAAGTCTTTACTAGTCATTCACTAACTTGATGAAGTCTTCTTTATGCTTGGGCATTGTATACACACAGTTATACAAGTGCAGCTCAAAATATTTCATCGAAAAGTTCTTCGCAACCTTAATTTAGCAATCTCTCTCCGAAGACTCAACGAGCGACCTCCAGTTTCAGATCTGAAAAAGTTTTCTTCAGAAACTGAAATAACCCCTAAGAGTATCTCTTTTCTCTGATTGAATGCAAACCACTAAATGCAAGATCCCACCGGAAGACAACAAACGGAACAAACCAAGAAAAAAAAATATATTGATAGTGATACTCCTCGTCCTTAACCAATAAGAAAACTTTCCAAGTCATCAGTAATGACGTCCTTCCTTCTCGATAACACTTTGACATTCAATAGAATCGAGCATAAAAAAAAACCTGAAACTTTCACATCAGTCCACGAAAAGGAAATCCATCTGAAAACTTCCTCCTCTGTGATTGTGTTTTTGTTTTTACCTCTTACGACCAACTAAAAACAAAATAAAAACTGTCCCTCCCGCCATGGCAGGGCAATAGAAGACAAAATGATGACGGTTGCATTGAAACTGAATTTATTGATTTCGTGGGGCAAAATTAAATCCTGTCAGAAGCTAAATATCCGGAAAGTTGGTGGAAACTTTTTTTTTTCTCGTTGCCTTCCCTTTGGGGAACTCTACGACGAAATATAAACAAAAGGACCCGACCCAATAGACAGCATTGGCAAAGAGGATGGCATAGAAAAACTTTAGAAACACTTTTTTTCTTTTACTTATTTTTTTGTTGAGTCTATCTACTGTCGCTTTGTTTATTTTAGTTGCTCGAATCGGCGAGGGACAGCAGCAGTGTGTGTGTGTGTACAAAATAACAGTGCGGAAAGTTCCGAGTAAAAACTCCAAGGATTACAAATTTCCAAAAACTTAAATACAAAAGTTTTTATTTGTTTTTATTTTGTCGGCTTTTTTTTGTATCCTAGTTGGTGGTGTGGGGGGTGAGCCATAAGGGCGAATGCCTGCTACAACACACACATGCGAGAGATTAAATTTGTTCAGCAAACGCAGTACAGAAGGACAGAAGAGGACTCCACTTCCCCGCACAAATGATGACGACGGTGGCAGAGTTGGGAATTAAATTTCGCAAATGCTCCTAATGAGAATGGCAAAATAAAATTAAACTCCTTAGGTACTGAGTGTGGTGCTGAATAGTGTAGGTGTAGGTATGCATGAGCCGAAAGCTCTTTGTTGTCTTTTGCAAATTCCCTCCTGTCTCCAGTTCTCCCGCTTGATAGCGGTAGGTACATAATTAAAAAAGACATGGCATGGGTTTGTTTGTTCCCCTTAAAACTTTTTCATTAATTTGATTGAAAGAAATATGTATTTCGAGGAGATAAGGATATTCGTTTTATTGTGACCGAGTTGTGGTCAGAGTTATCATTAGTCCACCTAATGAGCTTAATCACAAGATAGCCTTACGGGTATCCAATCAGTATGCAAATGATAATAAAGATGTGGGTTGGGGTCAAAATTTTGATTTTTCAAAAAACTTATTTTTTTTTATTATTATTTTCAGAATTTTGTAAGATAATCCCCTCACTTAAGTAGAGCGACAGGGACAGCAAACGACGCCGAATTTCTTGCCGCTCTTTTTACATTTCTCTTCAGTAAGGTTTGCTATTTCATGATGGAAAGATATACGAGCCAACAACGAGTCGAAATTATTAAAATTTACTACCAAAACTCGGAGTCAGTGGCCTCAACGTTAAGAGCGCTACGTCCAATTTATGGTCGTCATAATCGTCCTAGCAGATCAACAATTGAGCGTCTAGTGGACAAATTTGAATCCACAGGCACAGTACAAAATGTTCTCGTGCCAGTGAGACAAAGAAGTGCCCGTAGTGTCGAGAATATTGCTGCCGCTGAGGCTTCAGTTGAAGAAAGCCCAAATGTGTCTCTCACACGTCGTTCTCAAGCGTTGGGCATCTCTGTGACGTCGTTGTGGCGAATTTTGCGAAAAGATCTTGGCCTACATCCTTACAAGATTAAATTGACGCAAGAACTGAAGAAGCTTGACCACCATTTCTGGCTGAATGGCTTCGTCAATAAACAAAATATGCGGTATTGGTCAGGCAGCATGACTCCATGACTCCATGAGTCATCATTGCATCCCCAAAAAATTACGGTTTGGTGTGGTTTATGGGCCGGCGGCGTCATTGGGCCGTACTTCTTCCGTGATGATCAAGACCGGCACGTTGCTGTGAATGGGAATAGCTACCGTTCAATGATAACCGAATATTTTTGGCCCCAATTGGATGATATGGACTTGGAGGACATGTGGTTCCAACAGGACGGCGCCACAAGCCATACACAGCGAATGTCACAATCAATTTATTGGAAACCAAGTTGGGAGAACGTGTTATCTCACGAAATGGTCCAGTCGCTTGGCCGCCTCGGTCGTGCGATTTGACGCCTTTAGACTATTTCCTGTGGGGCTACGTCAAGTCTATGGTCTATGCCAACAAGCCAGCGACGATTGATGAACTTCGTACGAATATCGAACATAATGGCATCGAACGTACTTTCACAGGAATAAAGAATTTCATTGATATCCAAAACCGTTTTTGCTTTATTTAAAAAAACTTTTGTAGCGCTCTTATTGAAAAACCCTTTACCTTAAAAATATTTTTTTCTAAAAATCGTTTTTACCGTTTTTGAGAAAAAGCCAATTTTAGCGAAAAACTGGGTATGCAGTCAGGGTAAGCATGCTTACATTAACTCAACTATCAATTTTGGTTCAAATCGTTAGAGCCGTTTTCGAAAAAATCTAAATTTACGCATATTTCGTCATATTTCGTAAAATTTTTATATGGGAGGTACCGTTAATATTAGGGTTAGCATTAAAAAAAAAACGTCCCTAGCGGGAAACCGTCAAACTCTAAATACGAAGTTTGAAGCAAATCCGTCCAAGCGTTTAGATTCCCCAGGGGTGGGTGGGACAGACATACGGACGGACAGAATTGCGAGACCCACTTTTTTGAGTTCCCCTATCATCGTAATATCAGAATTGATCAAAATCTCGAGTTCGAAATGTTGTACGAAAACAATATCTTTCTCTTACTACGTATACGAGGAAGTTGAAAATAGTTAAATTGTGTTTTAGCCACCTTTCTGCTCCAAAATTCACACCTCCCCGGTTTGGAAGGGATGCATACAAATTGGCCAAATAATTTAGCATAAGGTTAAAACATTTTCGTCTGAAAAGAAATTATTTTTATCTTCCAATTTGTTCATATTCATCTGCTAGTTTTTGTCAGCTTTTTTTTAAATATTCGTCTGAAAAGCTTGAAATTTCGTCTGAAAATCTAAGTAAATCGTCAGCATTATTTTTGTCTAAAAAAAAAAAATACAATTTTGAATATTCCCCTTTTACTTAAACTTATGATAATGTTTTCAATAGGTATCTAAATTTTAAATTTTTCAGACGATTTTTATATTTTTCAGACGATTACTATTTCTTTTTAGACGTTTTAAAAATTGTTTCAGACGTTTCCAATATCTAATTTTCTGATGATTTTTATTTATTTTCAGACGATTTCAGACGTTTTTTTTTCGATTTTTGCCGACGTTTCCAATTTTTTTTTCTGGAAAATACTATTTATTTGTAGTCGAAAATATTGTAGCCTTTAGCGAAATCGAGCTCCGAGCTAATTCGATGGATTGGATTAGTTTAGATATAGTCGAATATTGTTATCCCGATCAATAGATAGCTCCACATTTTGGCTCTATACCTACGCTTTAACAATCAGGGCTGTATTTATTGGCGCATTACCATGTTGATAAGTCCAAGGCAGAGGTCTAAAAAGGGTCATGAAGTATGGAAAGGTCTCTTTCAATATACTATTGTATAAGACAACGCATTCATTGTGGTTGACAAAAATTTTAATTTGCTGGTGCCATAGTACGCCGTCACACCTTCAACTCTGCTATGCAGCCGGTCCAAATGATGAGTTTCTTTACAGAGGCTATGCAAATAGTAGTTATAGCCATCGGGGCCTTCCAAATTCAATTTTTTTTTCGTCTGAGAAGACCACACAATGCCACTATACGAAGTCCAGGTTACATTGTGCTCTTCGAACCGGGCTAAAGAGTGACTTCTTCTTGGTTTTTAGTCTTTTTATATGCTTAGCATTCGAAATAATGCGACGCGTCGTATAGTTGCACATTTTTTTCCGGATTTTTTGAAAAGAGTCCTGACAATTCGACGCTTTTTTTTAATATAAGTCGCCTTTCCGAATTAGTAAGCCCTCTATGTATGCGGTATTTCATGTTTTTATCCATAGTTAGTCTCAATACTTCAAAATATGGATATAACGTGTTGGGTCCTCTCGATTAATATTGTGCTAATTTGGCAATAAATAAGCGAGCGTCTTTTAAGCCTTGATTTGTCCCATTTCCGCGTCTCTGTTAAGGGGTTTTCGCTACCCATTTTATTTTTTTTTAATAGTCGAAATTAACAAAAAAAAATCGATCAAAGAAAAATATGAGTCCACGTGCCAAAGAAAACGGTCATACGAAATGCATGTTCTATTCAAATGGCGCAAAAATGTTGCCTACATTTCAGCGAATGATAAAATAGAGTGAGAAATACATAAATGGATCATTTCAAGAACTTGCAATTTGTCACAGAGAAAGAAGAAGAGTTACCCGAAAATAACGTTAAAAAATACCATTATTTTATTATATGTATACAGTATATACTGTATAGTATATGTCTCTATATTATAGAGACATTCCAGGAAAATGTAAGGCTGATGAGCCTGCAAAACTCGACACTATACATTACCTATCCTACCAAATAAGGTAAAGCTGGAACAAACCTTAGGTGGACAAGTGGCACAACAGACACCTACGGCCAAAGTTAAATCTTAAACGTTCTAAGAATTTGGTCTCTCTTGACAGAAATTATATCAGTGCTACAATAGGTGACATCATGGGACAATGTTTTTTAGAATGGCATGCAACAATGCTTGTCGTATTCTCAAACGATTTTTGTCGAAGCGGTTTGGACGAGGGCATTTTCCCCAGGCTCTTTTTTAAAAGCGAAAACTCCATCTGCGAGCCTTCTATTTCAACGATCTTATAAACATTCGAAGTCTCCTATACGCTTCATTAGAAGCTCAAACTGGTTCAACGAATAGAACGAAACTACCTTCTAGATTCATGTGCGATCACAAGGGACTTTATAATGGTCTAATGTTTCGGCATTTGTCGACTGCCACTTCAGCCTAACACCTAACCTAACCTTGATAAAAAAAAACTTTTAAGAATAGCACGAACGCTTACCAATCAAATAAAAAACCAGCATACTAATATTTTTTTCTTAAAACATACCTATTATTTATTATTAGTTTATTCCCTTATTATGTAAAAGCAAAAAAAAAATCCACCAATACGAAAAGTATTATTTTATAAAAATTTGGTTTTGTTCTGATTTTCCACTAAAGGCAGAGGAACACAGAAGTTATTCATACAAACTGTAGAAATTCAGTAAAATCTATCCCAAGAAGATGAAGATCTAACACGAACGATCATTTCTTTATTTTACCTTTAACAATGGCCGCGTTTAATACGCTTTTGTCTAGCTCTAGTCACAGCCTCTGATTTGTTGATTTGCCTTCAAACTTAGGCAAGTTCCGTGTGTTAAGCAAGATTTTCTGCTTAGTTTTATGATTAACTGTCACCTGAATATTTAGGTGCCTAAGCTCATCGAACGCGGCCATTTTCTGGAAATATTCTTCTGTGCATTTTTAAATACCCACACATAAAAGTGCGAACGCCAGGCCAACATTTTCATTTTTCATTACTACTACTAAAGTACGAAAGTTAAAATGAAATATATAAAAGTGTGGCCAAGTTCCAAGTTAGACAGGTGGCCAACATACGGAGGTATTTGGTGGAATACTTGTTTGCAATTTTCTTGGTGCTACTATATACTGGCCAACTTCGGCAGAGTATTTTTTTATTTTTATTTTAAGGAAAGAAAAAACAAATTCTCAATTTCAATCTAGATAATGTATTCCAGTGCGAGTGGCACAGACACTGAAACACAATTTAAAAATAAAAAAAACTCAACAATTTTCAGCTGGTACAATTTGAGACAAACGTCTTCTTAAGTAAGTTATGAAACATATCTCTGCTGATGTCCTGTGTCAAAATTAAATCAGGGATTTTGATTCGCTTATGTAAAGGAAATTTATACATCAGACAAGCTATATACGCACAACGCACATCAACTTTTATCATTCTCACATTACTCACGTCCCATATCGGCTATAAATGCCATCAAAACAAACTTCACAACACATTTGTGAGCCAATAAATAAGCCCACAATTATTATTCCCGCTATCACATATGGGATTTGTTTGAACATAAAAAGTTGGATAATCAACTTATCGATCGACACTGCACTGGGTAGCAGCAAAAGTTTTGCGCCGGTGACATATCTCGCCGCCTGCCACCGTATTTCCGTACAAGAAGAAAGTAAAAGAAAAGTTCTCGTCAAAGTTTTCATCGCTTCGGAAGAGTCAGTCTTCGGATCTAGAAGATGTATCTATCTATAAGCCGATATCGACTCATAGATAAATTCTGTTTGCTCCCGCTTGATATACCTATAATAGATGGAAGCGCCTTTACGAAAAATAGATGAAAAGTAAGCCGATTTTTTTTTACGAGCAACCACAAAAGTTCATCGGACCTAAACAAATTTTCTGGGGCAATTGAACAGTTTTCGGAATCTTTTTTTCCTTTACTTTGGAACAACAATCATCGACTGTGATAGACTATAGAGAGCCTTGGTCTTCTGATGGCTTTGGCCAAGAACTATACCTACACTACGGCTGACTGAAATTCTAAGCATATGCAAATGGGCACGTTACGTGAGCTAGGTGCCAAACTGCCAACTAACTAATTGTGAAGTCTTGGCCTGCGTGACGTGAGGCATTTGGCTGAGATTTTGAATAAAAAATATGAATTCCATTTGGAAAAGCACACCAAAGTGGTTCCAAGCGACGACAGTTTATCGCTGCGCGTTGCTTAAGTGTCATCTGTATAGAGTGACTTCCCCGCGGACAAGTTCATACAGTGTTTTCCAATTTAACGTCGCGCAGGCAAAGGGATTTGTTTCGTGATTTGATTTTTTTTATGCCAAAGGGAGCAGATTATGAGGACGAGATGAGTGGGAAATGTCGTCAGACAATATCTGTCTTGCCCTGTAGGCTATTGCGATTGTGATGGATTTATAGCTTAAATGGTAAGGCAGATGTAGTCTGATGATGGCTTGTCATCGCATCGCAGAGAAATCATTGTATATATTTTTATATTTTATTGAGTTTTTGCTGTTATGTCATGTGTGTTTATATGAAAGTGATTACCTAATGATGGGATATCCTACGCAGTTGGAAAAACAATTGCTTTATGTAAATTAATGCATATGCAATTTAATAATGTTCAACGTGGTATTGTTTTTGCATATTTGGCATCAAAATGAAATTACATAAAATTAACCAATCAGTTCTGTATATGTATGTAGGTATTGCTCCATTGAATTTCTGCGGTATAATTCGGGAACGGGCTTGTTTCTCAAAGTTGAAAATACTTTTAATACGATATATTATATACACATTAATTTAAGATTTAAAAGAATAGCTATTCAAGCCACTTGTCTGTTTATTATTACTATAAAATATGCCATCTTATTTTAAACTATAGGGTGTCCTATAATTCACTCAAAATGTAATTTCGATAGAAAATACAGATTTTTAATTAGAAAGCTTATATTTTTTATTGATTCATAGAGTATGCAGATTGGGGCTATGTAGGTATGGAATAACACATCGGATAAATGGCCGCCACGGCTTTGCTGGCAAGTACGGCTACGTACTATTTTATTGAAATTTTCTATGATCCTTTCGCATGAATGTGGCTGAATTTCATTTATACAGCTCCCAATTTCCTCTTTCAAAGCATTGGTGGTCGTGGGCCTGTTTGCATAGACCTTTGATTTAAAAAAACCCCAAAGACAAAAGTCCAAGCGTTAAATCGCAAGATTGGATGGCCAATTCTGATCGCAAAAACGGCCGATTACATGATGACTCATGCAGGAATGGAATTGTTTTTCTGGATGTATGCCATGTGGCACATGTTGATCACATCCATATGTTGTAATTTAGGCACTCAAAACTGGGTTATCATGTCACGATAACTGCTACTGCATGACCAGCCGCATTTTCGAAGAATAATGGTCCGATAATGCCTCCAGCCCAAAAAATATTTTTCAAAAACCTCTTCGCTAATATTTCTTATGATATTTTGAATGGGATGATCTCAGAAAAATTTTGTATGAAAAGGAGGAAAATAGTAATTTTTAGCAATTTTCAAAAAATCATAAAAAATATTAGCGAAGAGATTTTTGAAAAATCTTTTTTGCAGTCACTATTAGAATTGTTTGAAGAAAAAAACCGAGGAAAATAGTAAAAAAAGTAGACTTTTACAAAAGTTCTAAATTTTCAATGGGTACTTAATGGGTTAAGGAAAGTTTTGCATCATTCAAACGGAATTTAGATGACCTTTCCATTGATGCCAAAATTTACATGAAGTAAGCTCAAATTTATGAGTAGAATTAACTTTACTTTTGTCTAAACAACTGTATGTATTGTTCACTGTATTGATGACTGTATGTACCTATTGTTCAGGATATAAGGAATACGTAGCAGTTACATTTCCATCCAAATCGAAAATGGCGTTTTCGAGATAAGGGCAGTTTTTAAAGTACCTACCATTATTAGCGTTTGGGGTTGAAATCGAAATTCGCATTCATGTTTCGAAAAACACCGTTTTCCAACTGTTTAGCTCAAAACTGAGCAAAAAGTATTACTCTGGATTTAAGTATTACCTGCCAGTTAAATTTTTATCAATATTTTTGAAATATGAGCAGTTTTTTAAAGTACATACTATAATAAGCGATTTGGGATATGAAAGGACGCAGTCTTTTTAGAGAAAAACTGAGTTTGCTATCAAGTTAAGAATGACGATAGTAGGTATATCTTAAAAATAAGTTTTTGTTAAAATCTTTTGTACCGTGTTCGACTAAAAGCCAATTTTCAAAACTGCCGTTGCTGGACTTTTAAGCGAAAAACTGGGAATGCAGTCATGTTAAGAATGCCTACATTAACTCAACTATTAATACTGGTTCAAATCGTTAGAGCCGTTTTCGAAAAAGTCTAAATTCTTTAATATTTCGTAAAATTTGTATATGGGAAGTACCGTTAATATTAGGGCTAGAATTAAAAAAATGGCCTCCAAGCGGGGAGCCCTCAAACTATAAATACGAAGTTTGAAACAAATCCGTCCAAACATAGATTTGATATCTACGGAACAGACAGACATACGGACGGACAGAATTGCGAGACCCACTTTTTTGTGTTTCCCTATCATCGTAATTGATAAAAATCTGGAGTTCGAAATTTTGTACGAAAACAATATCTTCCACTTGCTATGTATACGAGAAAGTTAAAAATAAGATATGTATGTATGAACATTTCAAATTTTAAGCTACCCCTAAATAGATCAGAATAAGACTGCAGCACAGCTCACAACATTTAAAATCAGCATTTACGTCACACGTATCGTTTCTAAGTAAATTCAAACGTAGGTGTAATTCAATGAATTTCATTTAACAAATCCGCATCTCATTCGTTTAATTGAAAAATAATGTTTGCACCGAAAATCGAACGTGCTCACTTTTGGGGGTGGAATTAGCAAAAATGGACCTTCACCTGCTAACGATTCCTATCACACACGTTTCGTCTGTTAACTACGTGATTTCAAAATGTATCCCAGTATAGCGCAAAAAAAAACACAATATCTTTTTCTAACAGAATTCCCCAAAACAAAATAGGATTCGGTCATTTGGTCCCTGCCGAGGAGGTACAAAAACGTCCAATCGCATTTTGATGTCACGTACTTTCCAGGTAATTTACGTGCGAACACACAGTAGCAACATTTTTTGAATGAACCATAGCTAAGGGTTGCAGAAACATTGAAAATCCAAACAAAAAGGGAATAAAAGTGAACAACGTGACACGACCCGCTATATACGAAATTCGGGAGTGCTTCCGAAAAAGGCGACCCATAAAAAATCCGAATGACGAACAATGCAACGAAGAAGAGAATGCATCCACCTGCAAGGGCATGTGGTTGGTATAGCGGATCAGCTTATATGGGTGTGGGAGCGATCCAATGTAAATAGGGTTGCCGGAACTACGTGACTTAGTGGGAGTTGTGATTTTGCTTTTTGTTGTAAGCATGAAAAAAGTTTGTCTGTTTACTGTTACGGGACCAATTGGT
This sequence comes from Cheilosia soror, assembly GCA_949372485.1. Lineage (NCBI taxonomy): Eukaryota > Metazoa > Arthropoda > Insecta > Diptera > Syrphidae > Cheilosia > Cheilosia soror. The sequence continues at coordinate 96,004,583 of OX443562.1, forward strand.
GAGGAATTTTTCTGCGAGTGTCTTTTTTTTTTTTTTTTTTTTTGTAAACACATAAAAGCTAGAAGGACTGATGCAGATATGCAGATTTAGGTGGTTTGCTGGAGTTATTTGCTTGTTGACAGGTTCCTTTTGCTGTGTGTTGATAGTTTGAATAGTTGACTGTTGTTGTTTGTTCTGCACATTCTTCAAATTGAAAAAAAAAAAAAAAAAAATGTCACCATTATTGACAGACGTGCTTTATATCTGGAGATTTTTTAAGTTTTTGACAAGAGATACCTAATCAAGTTCGCGGCCGCTGCATTATTGTAGTAAAGTTCGGATTTCGCTATGTATTATCTTGCAGCAAATTATATGCTGTTTCCACCGCTACAATCTACTAATCCTCCCAACTCCCCAGCACCAACTGCAAATCTTCTACCTTATCTACAAGCTGTTGTTCGATATTCTTGGTCATTTTTAAAATTGTTGTTTAGTTCGCCAAACTTACTGTGCACTACCTCCAAATAATCTGTCGCTATAAACTTACGACTGTCAGAGCCATAGGCCATAGACGGTGGGTAGGCTGATGCGGTCACCCTTATTGCCCTTAGTCACCCATTAACCAAATCTTAACGCTCCGGCAGCGGCACATCTTAGAAAAAACCCAGCAATTCCAGATCGATACATACCACCATTTTATCGACTTCAAGATCGCTGATATGATTATGTATATAGGGACGAATTATTTAAAAGGCCATGTCACGTTTCGGCATTCTATGCAGGATGACGATGGAGAAATCTCGCTGCTCCGTCAAAATCGGCAAAACATCACCGAGCCCTTTGATGTCGAAAAAGGTTTGAAACAAAGGCGATGCGCTATCGTGTAACTTTTTTAACATCATCTTTCAAGCAATTATACGAAACTCACAACCCAACATCAGAAGTACAATTTTTCAGAAGTCCGTTCAACTGGACTTACTGGACGATATTGACGTTATCGGAAGATCGCAGCTTGCTTTCATTGGCGCATTTGCAAGTATTGAAAGGGAGGGGGCGAAGATGGGTCTGGCTCACTGGCTGTAAATGAGGACCAAACGAAGTATATGCTGTCAACGAGAAAGGAATCTCAGCATCGAAGACTCCGACAAAACTTCACGATGTTCAGATACAACTTCGAAAATAAATAGTTAAAGACTGCTTAGGCTCTACAATAACTCGCAAAACGACATACGCATAGAAATTAAGTGAAGAATCACTCTTGCGAATCGCTGTTTCTTCGGGCTAAGAAGTAATGCCCTCTCTCATAGAACTGAGGAGATATTGTACAAGACCTTAATCATCCCGATCCTTTTGTATATTGCACGCTAGGCAGTGGCACGCTTTGAGAGAAATATTCTTCGAGTGATTTTCGGTCCAGTTTGTATCGACGGAGTGTGGAGTAGGACATTTAACAACAAACTTTATGGGTTATTATAGCGACATTGACCTTCGCAGAGGAAGACCCAACCTTATGCATGTGGCGCACACAATTGGACGGCGACCTCAACCAACTTGGTGTGCGCAATAGGAGGCCAGCTAGCTAGGGACCGAGCTGGCTGGAGGGGCTTGTTGCCTTGTTGGTTGATGCCGTAGTCGACCCCGGACTGTGAAAGCCATCTAAAGTAAAGTAACTACATAATAGCTAAAAATAAACACAAATTTATTTAACTGCACTTGCACTTACTACCCTATTCTATACTTATAGATACCTTTTGACGACAGCCCAAACTTGTCGACAAAAATCAATCTAAAAACCATCTGCACAACTTTCATTGAACTCCCCACCACAAACCGATTCCGGTGACAATGCCTATTAACCCTTAATCAAAGTAAGCACTTAATTCCACTGAGACAACCTATTTTCTTTTACTTGTCGCCATGCCACGTAAGCATTTCGTCTGAAATAAAAAAAAAAGTCCACAAAAATACACTTGGAAAATCCACGAAGTCTGTGTGGAAATGTAATTACATAAATTTACAGCGCTTACAAGTGTAATTAATTAGTTTTCAATTCCCCGGTTCTTATTAATTATTTCCGAGTTTGCAAAACAATTCTGAACTTGAGAGTTGCTGCGGAGCCATCAGCCGCGTATACTCAAAACTTTGTCAGGACAGAGTACATGAACAATATATATCTGCAAAAGCCATCATGGGAGTAGCTCTGGCCATTCAGGGGAGAGAAACATCATTTCATTTTTATTCCAATGCGGAAAGTGTCTCCAAGTTGCCCCCACCCAAAACTCAAATGGCACAACGCATTGCTCGCCGCTCGGTCGTTTATTGCACCCAAGTTGGCCAGGCTCGACTCACTGGCAACATTACATTTCGAGTGGTTAAATTTAATTGAGCCAAGTGGGACGGCGTAGAAGGAGGCGACACCAGCAGGCTTTTCCCTATGTGTCCTTGTCTCTGCAACAACAACAAATATTAAATAAATTAATTGGATTAAATTTCATTTGCGAAAATCACAGAGCAGCTATACAGGACTTTTGCTCATTTATCGTCTTCCACGAATGGTAGTGGTAGTGGTAGTATTGGTTGATAGCCTTCTGTCACCCTTCGCACGAGCTCTCATCATAACTGATTCCTTTTAATTAAAGAAGGTATATACTGTTACACTGCTGCTGCTGCTGCGTTGATTGAACGGAAGACAGCTTTTATTAACTTTTAATGATCATATGCTGAAGGCTTTTGTTTGCCATGGAATTAGGGGCTACTATACCACCCAGCCGACACGCACTCATGCTCATGCACACTGATGAACGGTAACATACTGCGAAAGTTTTGTGTTTTCAATTTCACTTACGATTTGCCAAGTTTCTGATGATGCTGCATGCAAAGGAACTTGAAAGTTGAAAACTTCGTAGCAACTCTCGTCCGTTCCACACTCACTCAATCTTTGGCGTATACACTTTGGTTACCTGTAGCTACATAAGCTTCTCGTCCTGGCATAATTTCGTTCTGCGATTATGCTTTTTGGCTTTGAAACAAGTTCAGAATGGTAGGGCATATTCAATTGCCTTTTGGAGCAAAGTAGGTTGAAGGATTCGCACTCACAGGCACATACCTATGCAAGTGTGGTGGTAACAGGCACATCACGATCAAATTCACAACTGCTGACGAATTAATTTAGTATGCACCAGTTGAACCTTGTAAAAGGATTTTAGTTGAGTCGATTTGATAAAGCAGATGGGTTCCTGATATACCTATGTATCATGCATGTGGCGGTGTGGATTTTATTTCGGTATATATTTCCTGCTGTAAGATACTCGTATCACAAAGTTAATCACACACAAGGTGGATGTTGGTGTATAGAGACAACGAATGCAATTAGTTGAGAATTTTCAGAGAAAATCTGATAGCGAAGGGAATTTGATGGTCGGAAAGTTCGGTCAGGTTGGTTGAAGCTGGTTGCCATATGAGTAACTTTTCATCTGTTTCGAAAGGCTATATGTTCACGAGAATTCAATATGGTCTCGAACATTATTGGCTACTGAGCTATGAAAGCATCGATTGTACTGAATAAAAATTAAATTCCTTCAAAGCGTACCCACAGAAAGTAGTTGAATATTCGAATACCTGATCCTAGAACTTTCACAAACTCGTGTACAATGTTCCTACATACTTAATTTAGTCAAAACTATAGAGTTCGATGTAGACCTGGGCCTTAACCATCATGTGTCTTTCGCTTACACAGTTTCAATATCGAATTAGTTTGGGTTACCTTACCCTACACTTGCGTGTACCGCGGGGAAGATGAGTTCTTTTTCTATATGTACTCACTGGATTGGTTTCAAAGATACGTAGGGCGGTGCCATGAAAAAAAATCTTATGCAAAAAGGTCCAAAACGTAATAATTTTTGGACTTTATTTCATTTCATTTTCAAAAGTGTAATAAAGTCTAAATCGAAGTGGAAATAAAATCCAAACAACAATTAGGGGGAGTATCTATTGAAAAAAGGTGAAGTTTCGAACATTACATACTTAAAACTTCGCCACCACTCCAAATCCTACAGTGACCCCAAGCAGGAGGGTTGCAGGGGGCAGCATGCCCCCCATATATATTATACTGTTTATGCATTGTGGATTTTATTTCCACTTCGATTTGGACTTTATTGCACTTTTGAAAATGAAATAAAGTCCAAAATTACGTTTTGGACCTTTTTGCATAAGACTTTATTTCATGGCACCTGCTCATAGACACACGTTGTATCTCCCAGAAAATGTGGCTTCGAAGAGAGAACTCATGCAACACTTTTAGCCTCTCGATTTCGATATGCTTTTCAGTGTGATAGGTGAGACTTACTAAGCAAAAATGCTTAGAGAGCGAATAGTCATGTTTGAACATCTTTGTTATGAATACCATTTCGTTGCTAAGCTAGTGTCAAGCCAAAAGTTAACCAAAGTGACCGGTACAAAGTTTGTACTGATGCATTACATACAAAGTCTGTCTCCGAAAGTGATCCAGTGATTTCCTGGAAAATGAGCTTCTATAGCTCTCAACCAACGAGGCCCAGTTCTCGTTCTCCAGTTTCGCACGCTAAGTTGGTTAAGGTCCCCTTCCATTTGCATACGCGACGAGAGTCGCGGTCTTCCTCTACTGCGACGCAACGTCCCTCGGGTGTGGATTCGAAGATCTTCTGGGCCGCAGCATTCGCGGCCATTCTCTCTACATGACCAATCCACCTCAGTCGTTAGACCGTCACTCTTCTGGCTATAGCTCGATGTCGCTGTACAGCCATATAGCTCGTCGTTGTATCTAATCCTCCATTCACCGTCTGTGGAGACGGGACCGAAAATACTCGAAGAATTTTCCTCTTCGCTTTTGATAGAGTCCATGCCTCTGCACCATAAAGAAGAACTTTGATGACTGACTAGTGTCTTTTAAAGGGTCATTTACTCACTTTATTGTTCGAGAGAGGGCTTTGATACTCAGTTGCTTTCTTAGCCCAAAGAAGCAGCAATTGGCAAAAGTTATTCTTCGTTTATTCTCAACGCTGCTGTTGTTGTCTGAGTTCATAGCGGAGCATTTGTGGACACTTCGTTCAAGAACGATGTTGAAGAAGTCACATGACAGCGCATCCCTTTGTGTAAATCCTTTTTTGATATCGAAGGTCTCGGTGAGTTCTTTACCGAACTTGATGGAGCAGCATGATTTCTCCATTGTGATCCTGCACAAATGGACGAGTTTGGCAGGATTGCCAAAACTAAGCTCTGTATAGCTCGTCTCTATAAATGCTGTCGTAGGCGGACTTAAAATCGATGAAAAGGTGTAGTGGGTATCGTTTTGGACCTGGATTTTCTCCAAGATCTGCCGCAGTGTGAGTATTTGATACAACAAAAATTCTCAATGTGAGTGTGTAGTCTATAGTAGAATATTCCGAGCACTAGCATCATAGCATTTGACTAGGTTTAAGGTTACTAGATCCGCATATTTATATCCTAAAGGAGTTATCATAAACTCTTAAAAAGTAGACTGCGAGCTTAGAGCAAACATTAAGGCACTGTCTAAGCCAATTGGCTATGTGTAGTGTATAGAATCGTTGCATTTGATAACATTTTCACCTAAAGTCAATTTTTGCATATATTTACAGATAGAAAAAATTCAGAGAATTGTATTTTAAAATTTTGGGGAGAAACCGGGTAGTCCTTGTGGTGGACAAAGTGGTATAAAACGCAAGGGAACGTAATTAATGACGAAAGTACTACACATCGAAAAATTTCGAAACCCTCAAGGGCAAGGCAGCTATCGTCGTTAAAAACCAGTGACAACGTCTAGACAGGATGTCACATAAATCAAATTACTTCCCGCCCTCTAATCACTACAGCAAATGCAATAATAAGAAAAAATTCAAATTAATCCGCAAAATGGTTACCCCCTTCTTTTGGATTACTTCCTTTTTGCAAAAGTCGCAAACAGATTCAACAAATATGCTCAAACGCTACCATACAGGGAAATGCCAATGTTTGGATAACAATACCCAAGTGCCATCAGGAAATTCTCACTTCGCTCATCCAATTGCCAAATGCACAAGACGATGCTGCTCTGCTGCATATAAATGTGAGGGCGGCGGCGGCGGGTGGACAAACCACTTACATTATTTGCCAACCCCTGTGCCATTTGGTTAGAAGAAGTGATGTGATGTGAGTCACCCAAAGTGGATTACAATCGATTCTCACCCTGCAGATCAACATGGCACACATATACGAGTATATCGCATCCCTTTCCATATAGTGCGAACTGCAATGCTCACTCGATTGGATTGACAATGACATCGCCATGTGTACACACTGCAGCCAACGGTTTTTGCCACAAAATCCCAGATATCCAAAGAAAAATCCAATCCAACGGTTTCACTCATGTGACAGTTTGCTGCAAATTTTCCACCATCATCACCACTAATGGATAAGTTATCAACAATTCCCACATGAACAGCGGAAACCCATTTGGATCCAAGTTCGTGCAAATTAAACGCAATACCTTGGAGCGACTACGGAAAACGAGGGTAACAGAAGCTTAGCTTACGCAATGTTCATTAGGATGTGCGACGCGCGATGTCCTCTGAATCTAAACTCGAGTTTCAAAATTCGAAACGTTTTACATCCTTCGCGTCTACAGTCTACACACCAAGTCCAATGAACCAGATCAGTCTATCATTTGCATTCTGTTTGTGGCAAGGATTTGCCAGAAACAACATACATACAGGACCAGGACCAGCAAAGGAGTATTGTGTTCTTTTTATTACATTTGCTTATTCATACATAAGTTGGGGGGAAGGGGGAGGAAGGCCTCCTATCAACACAGGAGGATAATGATTTAAATTGAAATATGAGGACGAGCGCGTTTTCGAATGTGTAATGGTAATGGTGATGGTGATGGTGATGGCTTATTGGTGCGGCTTTGGCGAGTGCTTCAGAATTTTAATGGTTAATTTGTACAAGTTAATCACTACACCGAAATAATTAATAAAAAAAATCTTTTCTAGAGCAGTTTGCTCTGACCTTTATTGAGTTTACTTCTTAACTAACTACAATCAATAATTTTATATTCGATTTTACCTCGGTACTTTGCATTCCTAAGGTATTGAATTGAATTGCAACATGAATTTCTGTGGAAATTCGCTGTATCGAGGCAGACGCTTTGTCAGCATTTCCGTTGCTCGTGTTGATGTTAACTCTTCCCCTCTAAAAAACGATCGTCATCGGTCGTCAGAAGTATGGTAGGTTGTTGAACTTTGGGCTGCTTGGATATTGGAGATAGTTGACCTCAGGAACGGAAAGTCTATCGATGATTGTTACTGGTCCATTCGTCTTTGTTGTCGGTTGTTCAATTATGATTTCTGTGTTGTTTCTTCTTGGCAAGATTTTGCATATGATCGCTATTGTAATAAGTAGTCCTAGTACGGAGATGAGGGAATATGTTGTTACTCGTTGATTATCGTTTTCTGTTTGTAGAAGGTGGATCTTATTGGTATTGTTAATATGGAGATCCTTCATCATTTCTAGTGAGAGTAATTCACGGTATTCGTTTTCCTTGGGACTGGTTTGCAATATTGCCGGAAGTGGTTTAATCATTGAGGCTTCTTTGGAGATGTATTGGATTCCGTTCAAAGTGATGGTCATGTTATGGAATTTTACCAAGAATGTTCCATTTAGGTTGTGTGTTGTGTTATCAAATTCAAGGGTGCCGATGAATTGGTTCAATAGCATTATGCCCGTTGATATTTCATCTATGGTCGGAATATGATGATTATTTATTTTGTTGCAAGTAGCTGGTAGACTTTTTAATAAATTAGGAATGCAAGTATCGTTTGTAATATTGACAATATTTTTTGAGTTACAAATGGATAGATTGTTAAAAGTTTTACATTTGTTTGTTGTTCCATATAATTTTTCATTATTTCTTAAAATTACCTCGTACAATGTTTCTGTTACAATGTTTTTCTTTTTAATTGGCTTTATTAACAAATTTTCGTAAATTTCATTCGTTGTTAAGGGAATGTTTATTATGTAGAGGATTGACGTACTATTGCTTAAAACTTTTATATCTGCAAAGTCTAGGGCTTCTTCTATTGTTGTGTAGGGTAATTTTTGTTCATTAAATACTTTGGTGGCTAATTCTATTTCATTTTTTGACAATATAAAAGAGTTTATTGTACCTAGTTTAGCCCAATGAATGGCATAGTTAATATTCTCTAGTTCTTCTTTTACAATTTTGATTTTATATTTGAGATTTGATATAATTTCATAATTTATTTTATTATTATTTTTAAGTAAGTTTTGGATTTCATTCTGGATTCTCGTAATATTGTTTATTCGTTCGTTATACAATTCATTAATAATAACCTGTTTATTGTTGTTTTTTAGAACATCTGTAATTTTTTCTTTTATTGTAACAAAGTCATCGTGGTCTGGGTTGCCAGCAATCCATTTCCAACCTTTGCCTATAAAGTCTAGAGAACGTTTCGCTATTCTGGGTTGTAAGTTATGTAAAAGATTACGGATTTGTTGAATTTCATGTGATATTAAGGGAAAAAGGATTTGACTTTGGGTTGTTTCGAGATTAAGGACTGGTGATATGTCGGAAAGGAATTGCTCATATTGTTTAAGATTAATGCTATGTATTAACTTGAAATGTCCATCTTGAATTTTTGTTTGCCCTGTATGTAGGGAGACAATTTGGGAGTTTGAGAAATCCATGATCTGGATCTCCGCTCGACCAAAATAGATGGTGCATCTGAAAGAGAATTAGTTTCTTATATTACTTTTATGGACTATTTTTCCGGATTCTGTTACTATTGTAGAGTTTCTATTTTCCTTAATGATTTCTTGTCTATACCTATTTGTTAATTTTGAACCTAACCGTTTGTTGTTTTTTACATAAATGACCTGTCCTATCTGATAGTCCTTCTGCGGTTTTCTTTTTTTATTATGATATTTAATATCTTTTTCCTGTTTTGCTTTAATTTTCTCGATGTTAATTAAACGTGTCTTTTCAAATTGTTCCGGGTTTAGTCTGGGTATTCGCCCATAGTAAAGTTCTATGGGCTTTTTACCTGTAGTTGAATGGATAGTAAAATTGTACTCGTTAACGGCTCGCTGTAACAGTTCTTTGAAAGACCGTGAAGGTCCTTCCGATTTGAGACATCTCATAATCTCAGATAGGGTGGAGTGAAAGCGTTCGACTTGGCCGTTCACTTCACTTTTGTATGGTGGTGTTTTGAAAATTTTGATTTGGAGGTCATCTTCTAACATTGAGGTTATCGAGGCTGAGTTAAGAGCCTTTTCGTTGTCTATAACAACGACTTCGGGGACACAAAAGTAGAACAAGATATCACGTAAAGGTTCCTTGATATCTTCGATTGAACGGGATGATATTATTTTAGCCTGTGCGAATTTCGTGAACTTATCGACGGCGGTCAACACGAGGTATTTTTCCGTAGAAAATATGTCTATATGGAGGATGTTACCAGGATAGCTAGGGATCGGTGTGTGATTCAAATGTGGTTTGTTAGGATGCCTGTCATATTTATTCTCCTTGCATGTTACGCATCGGTTAACTAGTGTTCTAATTTTTGAGGACATTTTAGGGAAGTAATAGTTTTCCAACAGTTGAATCCTGTTTTCTTCGGCGTTACGATGTGCTCTTCGATGTATCTTCAGAATTTTTTCTTCTTGCTCTATTTGGCCGGTTATGTCTTCAACAAATTTTTGGGTGAATCGAATACGATAATCTTTAAAATGTAACGGATAAATTTCTTGTACTCGTCCCATCGTCATTTCGTCTGTTAGAAGTCCGTTAATAGTATTTGGATTAAGGTATCTCTTGAAAATGTTAATGATGTCGTTTGTTGAGTAGTCTTGGCGTATCAGAATATGTCTTGTATAGTTGTCAAAGGGGTTCTGGATTTGATAGCTATTTTCATTTCCTATCTTGAGTAAAAGTTGATTTCGAAAAACGTTTATAGGGATTTCTACAGATGGAATTAGGTTTTGCGCTGAACTGTCAGCACTGTGTTCTGTAGGGGTCATTGAGTGTATTTCAGTTTTTGGGGGTCTCGAGAGAGAGTCAGCAACCACATTTTCCTTACCTGGTTTATATTTTAGCTCATAATTATACTCCTCCAATATGGCTTTCCACCTTTTCATTTTGGAGTTTGTATTTTTGTTACTTAGAGCATAGGTAAGTGGTTGGTGGTCTGTGAAAATGTTGACTTTCCGGGATCCGTAAAGGAAGTTTCTCAAAGAATTGAGGGACCAAATAATCGCCAGCATTTCTTTTTCGTTCGTGGCATAACCTTCTTCTGTTTTGCTTAAGGTTCTGGAGAGAAATGTGATTGGCTTATCATCCTGTGAGAGGACTGCTCCAATGGCGTAGTCGGAAGCGTCAGTTGTTAATTGAAAGCTTTTGTCAAAGTCTGGATATTGAAGAATAACTTCTTCGGAGGCGAGAGAGTTTTTTAATTTGTGGAATGCTTCGATGGCATCTTGATTCAACTGAATAAGTTTTTTCTTTGACATATTTGCGGACACATGTCCATCTTCCCCTCTTAAAAGGGATGTCAGTGGTTTTGCCAACTTTGAGTAATCTCGTATAAAGCGGCGGTAATACCCTGACATTCCGAGAAAGGATCGAAGTTCTTTTAGGTTTTCAGGAATAGGTCGATCAACTATAGCTTGTACCTTTTTTGGATTGGTTTTTATTCCGAATCTTCCAATAATAAACCCTAAAAATTCTACTTCTTTCTGGAAAAATTCGCATTTATCGAGCTGAATTTTCATATTTGCTTTTTCTAAGGTGTGAAATACTTTTTCCAGATTTGAGAAATGTTCGGTTTCGTCTTTCCCAAAGATGACAATGTCATCAATGTAAACATAGCAACATTTTCCAATGAGGTCTCTTAGAATGTCATCTAGCGTTCTCTGGAAAATGGAGGGGGCGTTCTTTAGCCCAAATGGAAGACGAGTAAATTCGAACTTGCCATTATTTACCGAAAAGGCAGTTTTTTCTATATCAGAATCCTTAAGTGGGATCTGATGGAAACCACTTTTTAGGTCCACTATGGAAAACCATTGATTTTTACTAAGGTTTGCAAGGATTTCGTATATTTCAGGGATTGGATACTTGTCGGCGATAGTTATAGCGTTTAGCTTACGGTAATCAATTACCATTCGAAACTTCTTTTCTCCTGAAGCATCCATTTTTTTGGGGACAACCCAAACAGGAGAATTGTAGGGAGATCTTGATGGTCTTATGATACCGTCTTCTAATAGTTTCCGTATTTCTTTTTCGACTTCATTTTTAAGTGCCATGGGGTAAGGATATGATTTCGAGTACACGGGGTCTCGAGTTGTGGTTCGAATTTCTCCTTTGACCATGGTGGTATAGGTTAACTTTTCGTTTGGTTCCGAAAAGAGATTGGGGCATTTATGAATAATTTTAATAAGTTCGGAATGTTGTTCTTTAGTCATGTGGTCGGTTCTAATATTTATGTTATTGACAAATTGTGATTGATGTTGTTTGAGCGGAATGGAAATTCTTGGATGAGAGAAACCAGGGTGAATAGACATATGGTTTCTACTTGTGTTAATGATAGCATTCAAATGTTTTAGTGTGTCATGTCCTATGATACCATCAAATGAAATAAGACTAGGGAGAATAAAAAATGTAATTTTGTCAGTTTGGGGGCCAAAAAGTTGAATAAGTGCATGATGGGTTATTTTAATATTTCCCCCCACGGAGTGAGCGTAGAAGGGTTTAGCATTTAGTAGGGGATTCTTTATGTGACGTGGTTGAACGTAATTCTTGTTGGAACCTGTGTCAACAAGAAACTTCAGGGTCTCTCCACTTCTAGAAATGTGTTCGAAATAAGGAAGTGAAGAGGGCGTTAGTCTAAAAAATAGATGTCATCCAGTTCTTCGTGTTGGTCAAGTTTTCTCCTCCACTCTGTTCAGTGTATTCTTCTAGTGATTCGTCATAATTTTGGTCTTCCTCTGCAATTTCTGTCTCGTAGTCTTCCATGGATTTTTCTTCGTCACCGAGTTGAGCTGTGTGATGGATTCGCTGCATCTTTTGTGGTTGGTGTATTTGCTGCGAATGTTGTCGTTTTTGTATGAATTGTTGATTCCTTGGTCTATTTTGATAGTCTACTTTCTGAGTCCTCAGGGAGTAGTCAATGGACATTGGTTTCGGTGGGAGAGGTCGTTGATTTGGTGGTATTCTTTGTTGTTGGTACCTAGGTTGGTATTGGACATCTCTATAGAGTTGAGGTTGTTGTGGAGCACGAGGGTTGTGCAGTAAGTGGGGATAGAAATTGTGTCTAGGAGCTGGGGCTGGTGCAGGTCCTGGAGGACTGTTCCTTTTAGCGGGAACTGGAGGTGCTTGTTGAGACGATCTGGGAGAACTGTGGGAATTGTTTGCGTACTGGGCGCGAAAGTCTACGTTTTGTAGTTTCAAACACAAATGCAGGGCCTGTGGAAGGTCTGCTGGTTCACGTATGCTAAGCAGGCGAGGCAGATCTCCTTTCAAACCCCTGACGAAGGTATCGAGGGCCTTGTCACGGTAGCATTGAGTCATGTTGTTCATAGCATCTTGACTCATTTCCATTGATCCCAGTTTGTTTAGGATTAATGACAAGTGGTGATAGACGATCTGATAGAATTCAGAAATCGTGCTATTGCCTTGCACTAGCGTTGTCATTTGATATTCAAGGGTTCCTAAGTCCCTTTTATCCGCATAGTGAAGAGTAAGGCATTTCGAGATTTTCTCCCAGTTAAGAGGCGTGTTGTACGACTCTAGCACGACGTCGGCATGTCCTACGATTTTGTTGCGAATTACAGACAAAATGCCATAGTACTTGGGAGTACCCCTAACGTGATCATAAATTTGGATTATTCTCTCAACACTCTTCTTCCATGAATTGAATTCATGAGCTTGCCCAGAGAATTCTCGTAGACTTTTAACTACGTCTGGTATTTTGTCAAGGTCGGCTAAATTATTATCAACTAAGTTGATGGGTTGGTCGACTTCGTTATTGATGTCGGCCGCGGGATTCATTATCGAATTAAATATTTGTCTTCCTTGTATTTGTAGCGTTTCTGCTACTAATCTGGTGATTAGTTGAACTAAATCGTTAGGATTAATACCTTGAGCAAGTTGGGGGGCAGGTTGGGGAGCAGGGCCAGGGATAGGTGGATCTGCGACGTGTTCCAGGCGTGCTGGCCTAATAAGGTTATTTTGATTTGCCATATTGGCTGAAACGTTTCAAAGTATCTAATTTGAAATAAAAGCAAGAGCACGGATGGAAATAGATAACGGCAAAGAAAGAGGAACGATTTTTTCAGATGTTATCTTAGTTCTAATGTAATAAACTTGTTTGAATAATGTTTTGTTAAATAAAATCAATTAATTAATCAATAGGTTTCTTTACACGGTTTTTAAGTTGTGCTTTTAGGATTTAACTTCACTTTGTTTACTCTTATTATTTCTCTTATTATTTCAAAAATTGATTCACTTCTTAGAGCTAGACTTACAATAATAGTATGAAGTGTTGCTCCATGTGTTGATTAACGATATTTTTTGTTTTGGTGGTTCTTCTATTCCTATTCAGGCGGCTGCAGCTTTATAGTTGCTCCTTTTTGTCCTTGGTTATCGGGCTACTGGGGGACCTCTTTTCTGTTCCTTTTTATCCTTGGTTATTGGACTACTGATGGAACTCTTTTCCTGAAGTTGCGAATTAATGTTGAACGTGTAAGTTCGAAAGCCCCACGTTGGGCGCCAGTTAATCACTACACCGAAATAATTAATAAAAAAAATCTTTTCTAGAGCAGTTTGCTCTGACCTTTATTGAGTTTACTTCTTAACTAACTACAATCAATAATTTTATATTCGATTTTACCTCGGTACTTTGCATTCCTAAGGTATTGAATTGAATTGCAACATGAATTTCTGTGGAAATTCGCTGTATCGAGGCAGACGCTTTGTCAGCATTTCCGTTGCTCGTGTTGATGTTAACTTACAGTATAGGAGTAATTTAGACAATGAATTCGAAATACTGACTATGCTGTGCTCAGCTCATGCCCCTTGCGCGTATAGGAACATTCATTAAAATATGCCAACGAACGGTTGTATTGTAATGTCTGTTTGCGCTTGCAAATGAGTTGCGATGAAACTGCTAAATAGTGTGTGGACTGTGGCGTTTGGTGAATGTGTTGTGTATTTGTTTGGGGAATTGTTCCTGGTGTAGGTATATTGGTCCTATTATACGAATGATAAGATCGCAGGTCATTAGCATGTTTTGCCACATCAGGAGATGGCTGTCAGCGATATTGACGATGAATATGGGCAGGCGGGAATTACATTCATTATCGCTGTGTCAAACAAAACAGATCAATAATTACTTGTGTTAATAAATTAACAGCAATTAATAATAACACAATAGGGCCGGGAGCAGCAGCCATTTAATATGCGCTTATCAGTCTGGTAAAATATTGGTTGTGTATATTCATAAATAATGTGCTCAAAAAAAACAGTGGGCAGGGATTATGGCATGAAAGTGCAATGGTTTTATATTAAAGGACGGACCTTAAAGCTTAATTGTCTGCAACTGACAGAGCAATTTAATGAATTAAGCGTAGGACAGGACGTTGTTTTGAGTTTTAGGAATACCTATACCACGTCACTACTACCTCTAGACCGTGTGTCAAAATAATTATCCTCGGATAATTTTCTGATTTACCAATCCCCCTCTAGCATTCTAACAGGCGGCATTTCCAGGAGATCCGTATTCGAACCAATGCTTTTCTCTTTTCTTTTCGGGAGATGATCATTTTCGGAAGACGAAACCAGGGTTATACCCGATAGCCCACAAACACATGCTTCTTCTCTTAGCCTTTCTCGCTAAGGTACCGATTTCTTGGCATTTTTTCATATGGCGGTTTTTGACTTAGTTCACATACTGATTCGCGTTGTTTCTGATCTTTTCCCTAACGTTCCTGTGTTCTTTTCTTAGTTTGCTCGTGATAATATTCGTATTTTCATCCACTGGATCCCAAGCTATCCAAAGAATTCATCTCTCGTCTTAAAACCATGTTGACATTTGATAACCATAAATACGGCGTTTTCAGTGCTGTCAATACATTAGGCGTGTGTAGAAAATGTCAGTATGCTTCAATTTGTGCATACATGAGCGGCCAACATCCACCATAACCTGTTGGGAACTGTATTAAGTGCAACCCTATTTCTCCAAATCATACATGGATGTCAAATAAAATCAAAAAATTGAAAACTTCCTTGCATTCCTTTGAAAAATCCTGAAAAAGTACACAATGGCTGCCCGTTTTTTTTTTTTTGCATAGATTTCGATTTTAACCAAATCAGGAATTGAAATTGGAATCCCCACCAATCAGTATAATAGATAGCTGTTACTTCTGCACTTGGATGGCTGTAAGTGCCTAGTATTTCTCTGCAACTTACGTCCTCAGGAAGTGATGTCCAAAGTCTACACCTAGTGTACTAGTAGGTAGGTGATGTAATTTGCATTTATCTGTCTGTCTTTTAGGGTGCTCTTGTATCGCATTTCGACGAATAATTTCATTCAATAATTTCTCGGAACATCTACCATCGGAGTGCCTATAGGCATAGCTCAGTGACTATTATTTCTGCTCCAGTGGGTGTAAATTTGATGTTAATGTAGAATCTCCTATTAGTCGTATACTACTGTATGATGTCGATTAAATTAACTCAATCTTTTGGATCCGTGCTTGGGCTATTAGAGAGGGAGGAGTTGCTTTGGGCTGAATTATTTTTTTGTTGTTCTCTCGGTATGTAGTTCATGTAACTCCAAGTTGTAAACGTCTGGTGGACCTTACTAATCAAATCTCTGGAATCGGAAAACAAAAACAACATACCGAAGGTGGTATTGGTCTGCCTCTCGTCTCTCAGAAGGATGTTATGTAAAGGGTGGGCCATCAAGTGGTTTGTTTTTAAATCCGAGGTTATTATGACAATGAAAGCTGTTTTCCGCTCAAAATCTTAACAGAAATTCAGTACCATACCTCCGCAGAACGAAATGAGTCGCTCTACGCTTGAACAACTTTGGGAAATATTGAAAACTTATTTCCAAAGTGGGTGTTGTGTAGCCCAAACAGTGCGTTTTTTGAAAATAAGTTTTGGCCGAAATAAAGCACTCAACGCGCCTGCCGTACGCAAACGCAAATTTGTACAAAACGTTAGTGAGACTATGGTATGCTAGTGGACAATATTCATGGTCCCCTCCCCGTCACCAGACGGGAATGTGACGGCTGTAGCCACAGAGTGTGAGACTCAAATATTCACGAACACCAACTTGCCATATCGATTCCAACAGCTCAACATTTCACGCATTAGCCTCAGAAGAATTCTATATAAAGATTTCGGATTATTCGCTTACAAGGCCTCATTGAAGCTTCGTTATCGCTTAGTAGTTTTGGGCCGTAGAGCAGCTTGAATTGAACAATGATTTTGGACGAAAAATCATCTTTTTTGACGATGCGCATTTTCATCTCGCCGGCTACTCTAACAAACAAAACTGTCGCATCTGGGCTCGGAAAACCCGCACGTAATTGTCAAGAAGCCAATGCATCCACAGAGAGTGACAGTTAGGTGCGCACTTAAGGCCAATATCATCCAAGCAATCCATGAGCTACAGCCCGAAGCCCGAATGCTCTACTGCGAAGCCAGCCAAGGCAGCCACTTGAACGATCTTGTATTCCATAATTTGGTTCATTTTTTTGCATTTTTTAAGAGAAAAAATGTTTTTGGCCCACCCTACTCCTATGCTGGCTACCTGGTCATAGAGTTATTCCAGGAAATGTATTGTAAAATTGCAATAATTTTCAAATACAATAACGTCTAAGATTTTTAGACAGCGTAGACCTTGTCTACCATCCCAGAAACTTGGACCGAAATTATCCACACAGTTATCTGATCTGTATGAGGTTCTTGGATGCCCGTTTCTATTAAGTCTAAGGATGTTATTTTTCATACATTAACGAACAGATTTTCCGAAATTATTCAAACCAATGTCCAACTAACTATTCCGCATATTTACTATACCCACATAAATTTAGAATGCCCACACGATGTGCTCATACAAAACACTTGAAGAATTAAAATCCCTACTATTTAGCAATCACACTTGATGGCGCCAAGTATTTGTGCAATCAAAACAAAAACGAAAACCTCATGACCACATGAACTATAAACATAAACAAAACTCTCATATCCTGAGAAATGAAACTCTACTCTCGCTTTGCCCAAGAGAGTCGCTCGCAATTGTTCTCCTTAACAAATCTACTCAAACACAGCCCTTGGACCCAGGCATCTCTGAAATTTATACTGTGTAATAGCAATCCGGATAAACATACACAGAATCCGCATCCGCACTCAATAGCATTGTAATTGACATAGAAATATCCTGAAAGTTAATTTTCTAAATAACCACTTCATTGTTTTATGTTTTGTTTCTTTTTTTTTATAGTTGTACGAGAACTACCTCTACCTCTATTGGGCTCAGTTCGCCTTGGACATCGTAAAGATTGTGTACCGCAGACACATGAGTAGGTATATAGGTATGCTGTGCTGGATGCTGATGCTGACTGTGTTCCTCGGATGAATTTCCCCGGGGGTTTTCCTTCGTATATACATGCTGAGGAGCGCAACTATCCGGGAAGCTAACATTCACTTAGAATCTGTAATTGTAGAAATTACGATGTGGAAGGTATCCTGCCAGGAGACACATGCCGGCACATACGCTCACTCACTGCAATGCGAATGTGGGTCAGACTAGGATCATCCAGAAACACATGTGTGCTCTTCTGGTGTACCCGTACATTGTATATGGTCTTGGTTTACGCTCATCCAGATTGTGTATATCGTAAAGAAATGGTCTGAAGGTACCTTTTCTATTTTCGACTTTTGCGTAGATCGGAGTATATTCCTTTTGACAGGACATTTGGTTCTTTTTTTTTCCAGAAATTCTACATATTGCTGGTGTAATAAATTATTTTTGTTTCTTTTTTTGTGTGTCTATTTTAAAACACCAAGGATATGATTTGTTTTTTTTTTTTTTTTCTATTTTACAAAACTGGAATGATTCGTTTGTGTGTCGTGTATTATTTCTGACAGCTTGACAGGTTAAAGTACTATTAATGAATCGTGTGTGCAATAGAACAAATAGAATCTAGCAGAGGCTGCTCCTGGATAGCTCCCTCTTTGGCTGTTATTCCAATTTGGATATGACGTACAGTTGACGGTTTTCAAATTTATCTGTTCTGTGGGGATATCGTTCACAAAATTGAATGGAGGAGGTATTCTCCCGATGGTGAGATGGGTTGGATGAGTCTACGTATAAGTTATTTCTGAGAAGTTTGTCGGTTTCTGTCTGATTTTCATGTTTTTGACTGACTGCACTGAATGTGATAATATAAAAATGAAGGGGAATTAGATTCGAAGTACGGATATCTATTTATGATTTAGAGTATACACGACGGCACTTTGCTGTAATTAATTTTTCCAAAAGTTATCCAGTTCTTCAGCCCATAAGCCATTTGTAATAATTAGAGACTGTCAGATGCTTAATGAAAAGAGGGGGATGGGTAATTTTGGGTTGCATTTGGAATAGTTTTTGACAATTATTTCACTAATGAATGGAGTGAGGTAAGAAGGTGATTCAAATTTAGATGCATCCATTTTAGAGAGTTTTGACAGCATCAAATACAATATTTTGAGGAATTATTTCGATAAGGTTTACGGAAAATCTGCTATGGAAATGCGTATGGAAAGGGTCGTAGGTCAGCAAGCCTGCCAATTCCACACTGCAAGCATTTATGCAGATTTTTATTATGATATGCGAAAGAGTGGGTATTTAAAAATTTGTAAAAAAGTTTTGGACAGTCACAGTTATCATGCTTGCTCCACATGCTCTATCTCCGGCACAGGTGGGTACGGCTCTAAAGGTGCCTGTCCATTTGAGAGTAAAAATGCTGCAAGCAGCTCTCAAGAGCAAACTCGCAAGTGGACATATTCTTGAGAGTAGTTCGCGGAGTTTTAAGAGATTCGAGCCTTGTGAAAGTCACTCGCAAGTGGACACATGTTCTGATCACTATCGGAGATTAGCTCGCAAAATTCCAACATGCTTCGTATTGGAAGGCTCTCAATAGTTTAAAAATATGTGCAGTAAAGTCTTTAATGTTAAGGTCAACCTTGGTCAACTTGGCAACAGTTATCGGCATCATCAATTAGCCAACTACCTTTAGTGGTACACCGCAGGGAGGTGTTGTCTTCGCCTGATATGAAGCTTAGTTGTTAATAATAATATTTGATTGGGTGATTTGTTACACTATACTAGCAACGGGTAAATTTGTCGCAAATATTAGCAACTTACTACAGGACAATCCACAAAAATGGCGACCCTCTAAACTGCGCCAACTGTAGAGCCATCAGTCTCCTCAACATCGCCTCCATCCATATGGATGCCGCATTTGATATCATTTATGGAAACGGGCTGTACAGAGCCAAAACTAGACATGGCTCTGTACAGCTCGTTTCCATAAATTATATCAAATGCGGCATCCATATGGATGGAGGCGATGTTGAGGAGACTGATGGCTCTACAGATTGTGCAGAATGCTGATAAAGAAAGCTTGCTGCTCCTTAAAGGTGGGAAACAATCTCACCGAGACCTTTGATGTCAAAAAAGGATTTAGACAAGGCGATATGCCCTGTTATGTGACTTTTCCAACATCATTCTTGAGAAAATTGTGCGAAACTTGCAAACCAACACCAGCGGCATGTCAACGACACCATTGGCAGAATGCAGCGAGCTGTCTCCTTTGCGTTTGCAAGCATTAGCACAGAAGCGGCAAAAATTGGTTTAATGGTGAATGACGGCAAAAAAAAAATTCTGTCAACAAGAAGGGACACACAACATTGACGAATCGGACAGAACGTCACGATAGACAGCTATAACTTTGTGGTAGTCGTAGTTATAGGGTAGACGAACCTCGGCTCCGCTATAAAATCTAATAACCGCTGTTACTTCGACATAAGAAGGCAATTGACTAGTAAGGCCTTGTCGAGAAACTCCAAGGATACTCTATAAGACCCTTATTATCCCACTCCTGCTTTATGGCGCAGAAACATGGACGTTATCAAAGGCGGATGAAGATCTACTTGGTCGCTTCGAACGCAAAATTCTTCGAGTGATTTTCGGCCCCGTTTGCGTTGACGGGCTTTGAAGGAGGAGATTTAACAACGAATTCTACAAGCTGTACAGCGACATTGACTTGCTCAGAAAAGTACGCATTATTCATCTAAGATGGCATGTAGAGCGAATGGACACCAAAGCTCCGGCCCTAAGAGTCTTCGATTCCATCCCGGAGGAACAACGCAGTAGAGGCACACCTCGTCTTAGGTGGCGCGCACAAGTGGAAGGGGACCTCACCAACTTCGAGTGCGCAACTGGATCGTGCTAACTGGTGAGGCATGTTAGTTCAGTCCCAGGTCCAGCCCGGACTGTAGCACCACCTAAGTAAGTAAGTAATTGGTATCTGCCGAAATCTTGAAAATTTACTTGTTCTTGTGGATTTTAAAACCAAGAAGCTCACTATCTTCAGAAACAAGCTTTGATCCTGTAAAACTTCGATCGTAAAACTTGTCCAAAACAATTCCATCCAACCAACAAGATTTACAGAAATAATAAAAATTAAGAGCTTATAAAGTCATGCCACTAAAATATGACCTCACCGCAATCAGCCCAAATTTGGTGTGTCTGGGACTAGATGTACATGGGATTTAATGGGCTATTATGAGCTCCCCCATCGGCAATAAAAATAAATGCAGTCGTCCTATTAAGTATATTTTAAGTCAGCCGATAATCCATCTCCCTGCTCATTTTGCAGCTGCTTGTTTTGAGGTCATTGCTGTAGTTTCAAATTCCACTTATAATTTTAGACTGCTTCGTTTTCTAATCTCTAATTTAATCCAAAGCAGCCCCTGCAAGCCTGCAACAACGCCGCTCCTATTGACACCGTATTTAAAGTAATGACACTCACTTTGGAGACTCTTCAACTTCCATTACCGATTTCCACCTAAAATCATTTGTAATTATGATTGAAGCCGAAAATACTCGAAGGGAGAAAAGTGTCTTAAAATAGAATGACTCTGCTCAAAAGGATTATACGTAGGATGTGCGTGCGCGCTCCACCAAAAGAACTACCTATTCCAAAGTGATTTGGATCATTAAAACCGAACGCGTCGTGGTATTAGCGTTTCCCATTCATATCTGACAAAGTATATCGTAAAAAAAGATCTCGAACAAAGTTACTCCGTAAAAATCAAAATCCACTTAAATCATCTCCAGACATCACCGGAATCGCAGAACCAGAACCCTCATCATTCACTATTCTCTCCAAACAGATGCCACGTATCACAATCGAAGAGCATAGCAAAGCAGGGAATCAAAAGTGACTCATGCCCAGAAGGGAGTGTCTCGTCATTTTTATGGCACACGATTGTAATAAAGCATACAGCGAGAAATGAGCTCAGGACGCTCATTACCTTTAATTAAAGTTACGCTAGGGATGATGGAAAAATTTCTAAGAATATCAAAGTCGAGGGGGCCCTATTTACGCCGAATTGTGTCGCGAAAATGTTCATTGCCACGTGACGTGGGATTTCCTACGTCACCCCATTATGATCATTAGCGCACAAATGAGACATTTGACTGTATATTCGCCGAAATTCCCTTCAAGGACGACAATGAAGTGCTTCCGTGTGCAATTCTCCGACCTGATTCAATTACAGCACAAAGGAAAGTTTAACTCATCAGTTTTTGCTGCCAGGAGAAGCAGGAAATTTCAAAAGGAATGCTGTGGGGAAATTGTTTTATTTTTTTTCTTCGTTCTTTTATTATGAGTCCTGTTGTGCTGCCTGTATTGAGGATAATGTTTAATGTCTTTCTGATTGTCAGATACTCAGCTGGCTGTATAAGCTTCGCTGCAGGTCATCTGCAAGGTAGGAAGCTGCCGCATGTGGTCTTCTGTATTCCTCGCCGAGAGGATGGAAAAACAAAATATGAAATAACGTTTGGAATTTTTTGTACTATTTTTCTCCATTTGTATAGACTACAACTTCTATTTCCGGAGCATACTCTGCGCTGCGTGTGGAAGTGGAGCAACCACAATAATTTCTTTTCGCAGTTTACATTCTTTGCGGTCGGTGGCTGAGATGAGTTCTGCTTCTTGTCTGGCTCGTGCTTCTGCTTTATCGCATAACCATTACCATAGTGGCACACGAACGAATAGTGCTTATGAAGTCGTAAATATCCGGTGCTCAGGATTCCTGCTGCTGTTGGTGTGGTTTATCCACTCGAAAACTATACGGATAATAGAGGATAGCGTGTCCGGGTTGCATCCTCCTTCGTTGTCTATGTACTTTTAGTTAATTTTCTTTTCTTTTTCGCCTTATTCTTTATGATATAAAGGAAATGCTCGCCTCCTGCTGGAAAGTATTGGCAGCAAAACATAGAGGGATGTAAGTAGTTAGAGGGCAAGAATCGCAATTAAAAAACACTTTCTTGATTCCTGCGCTGAATTGAGAGGACGAAACACCCAAATTTTTAACTTTGAATGAGAATGCAGAAGAATGACTTAAATTTTCCTTCGATTTAGTATGTTGTAAGTACAAGTTGAGGTATGAGTAGGTGTCTTTGCGCGGTACATGCTAATAATCAGCTTAAGTTTTTATACCCTCCAAAGGAAGGTATATTCATTTTGTCATTACATTTGTAACGCCAAGAAGGATTCACCGGAGACCCTATGAAGTATAATATCTTCTGAATTAGTATCACATTCTGAATCGAACGCCATCATCATTTGAGGTACACAAAGATTCACAGTCAGTTAGTTTCCTCCTTTATATTTATATAGGTTGGTGAATATTTTTTTTTTTTTATCTTGAGAAACGGTCGATTGGCGACTGCGAGGTGAAGAAACTATTCTCGAGCCATTGTGTTTTGGTAGTACATTTTCTTTGAATAAACATTATTTCACATCTATTTGCACTAGACTCGATCTCGCTCTCCCCTCGCTCTTACGCTGCAAAACACCTTATAAGGCTTAACCAGGAATTATTCCTCGGGAAGAAAATATCAAAAGAAAATACAAGCACCATTGACGGGCTTCAAACCTTACTTCAAAGCTTCATTTCTTTGTTTCCAGTTAAGATGAATATCAATGCCTAATCAACCCTTTAGATTGCAAAATATCAAATTTGACAAAAAAAAAAAAAAAACACTGATTTAAGAAACTATATGACCTATTAGCGTTCAACATTCGTCGTTTTCGTTTAAAATTTTTCATCTTCATGGTTTTGAATTTTAATTCTCAGCATTGGCAAGTACTTTTATGTATAATGAAAATAATTTCTCGAAATCATTTATTCAATAAACCTTGACTATGAAATTTATAACTTTTATAGCATGTTGCTAGATTTTTTTTTCAAAAAACTGTTACTTCCCAAAAAAAGAAAAACTGTATTTTCAACCAAACAACTGTAACCTTCAAAAACAAAAAGATTTTTGTGAAATTACGGTTTTTTTAAATTTTTATTAAACACAAAACAATTCATTTTAAATAAAATAACAAGCTTAAAAAAATTTTACTTTTATTGTAATTAAAAAAAAAAACCGAAAACATTTTATTTAATCTGAAATTTAAAAAAAACTGTAATTCGTACTAGGAGTAGGAGGTAATTCTAAAAACTGTAAAGCTATGAGTACACGACATGCCAAACACGACATACGCATGCCAGTCTGACGTCAATTTGACGTCAGAATATGTCACAAAAGGGTGCATGTCGTGTACACGGCATATTATTGACGCAGATATATATGTTGGCAAGCCTTAAAGTAACAAATTCCATCAAAGGATATGGCTACGATGTCAATGGATTAAAAAACGTCCAAGAAATCTTCAATTGAGTAGATTTTTTGCCAGTCACCGTCGACATACTAATATGCCAACTTTGAGACAAAACGTGTATGCCTTGTGCTCGGCATACTTTTCGCACATGCCACAATATAATAAAACGTGACATATCCTACAATATGTCGAGTAATTATCGTGACGTCAGAGTGGCATGCGTATGTCGTGTTTGGCATGTCGTGTACTCATATAAGCTTGTCTAAAAAATGTAATTTACAGTTAAAACTGCATATTTAAAACTGTAAATATGGCAACATTGTATAGGTAATATGGTTATTCTTATTATAATGATGCACAGTTTTCACATTAACCCCCAGAACCTCTCACCCTCTTTGCATTATTTCCAAGTGCATACTTTTTGCTCTTACTTCTGTCCTATATCGGAAAACGGGCCCCTAGGCCTAGGTTCTCGCAACAATTCGTTTTGTGTGAGTTTCTATTTTTCGGACGAATGGAAGGGACCTACAATGCCGTGTCCGAACGGCTAAATTGAAAAGCTTTTTCAGGACAGTCATAGCTCATAGATACTCTTGGATGTTTGTCAGACGTTCGCGAGAGGTGGCGCAGTAGAAAAAAACCAAAGATGTAATTTGTGTTTTTCCGGGGATAGAACCCGGGATCGCTCGCGCAGTAGTCCAACACACTAACCACTGCGCTACTGCGCCGTGGTCACTTTGGTACAAAAACAATTAAAACACCATAGCTATAAAGCTATTGAAATTCGGAATATTAAGGCATATCTATCAAATACCAAGCACTTCACAAAATGTGGGCGGAATTAAATACGGGGTGCGGCGCGGCAAATAAACGGTTTGCTAGTCAATCCCAATAAAACGAAGTGTATGGTTATCTCGAAAAAACCCTTAGATTTGTCATATTTTCCTTTAATCAAACTTAATCGCGTCCCTATTGAATATGTAGATTCTGCTAAAAATCTTAGCTTTACGTTTAATCGTAGTTTAACATGGGATAACCACATTAACAAAGCTGTCGGAAGGACATATGGTATGCTTCGTACTCTTTGGGCTACCAGGTCTTTCACCCCATTGCAAACTCGAGCACTACTTGCCAAAACTTTAGTGGTGCCTATCCTGACCCATGGGTGTGAGATATACTGTAAATGTAGCTCTATCTCTGAACGTAGGTTAACAGTTGCCTTCAATAGCATTGTTCGCTATGTCTTTGGACTGCGAAGATTCTCTCGTGTATCGAACTATGCTAACAGTCTATATAATATGACTTTCAAGAAACTTCTGGAATTTCGTACGCTTTGCCTTCTCTCGGACATTCTCTTAACTCACCAGCCCATATATCTCTACGAAAAAATAAGATTTTCAGCCTCTGACAGATCCGGTCACTTGATCCCTCCTCGTCATACTTCCTTGACTTCAGAGCGGCAGTTCTTTATAAATGCGATTCGATTATGGAATTCGTTGCCTAGAAATATTAGAAGGATTGGTAACCCAACAACATTTCGACTGAAATTAAAAGCTACTCTCTCAGTAAATGACTAGCTCTCTTTCTCTCTACTTGCCTATATGAAGTACTTTAATAATTTGATCTCTGTAATTATGTTTTGCCTTTTTTTTGCTCTTTTCTCTTGAAATTCAGTTCCATCGAGTACACTCTATTCTTGTAGTTATCCAACCTAACTTAAGCTTAGCACTAATTTATAAGATTGTATCTTACTGTGTTTAAGCTCCAATCATGAAATAAAATAAAATAAAAATAAATAAAAAAATAAAAAATAAAGCAAACACAGTTAACAGGAAATAAGTATTTCTTTTAGACTCCAAACTCACTAAAATTTCAAAACAGCGAGAGATAGTCTTAGGCAATTATCTGTTTGTGCCACTTTATATCAGCCTACTACTCCTTAAGAATGGCGAAAATCGATGCAGTTGGCCCTAAAACCCGTCATTATATGTATTTTGCAGCTTCCGATACTCCCATCTGCAATATCAAGAATTCTAGCTATATTACGGAATTTTTAAAAGGTGCGAAGAAATCATTTATGGGATGAGGGGTCTATGACTAACAAGCAGCCAATGGGCACTTTTGCCTATGCCAGGAATTTTTGAGGAATAGAATTTTATATTTATGATTTTGGGTAACGGTAAGGTATTTATATCACTTAGTCAGGGTTGCCGCTAAAAAATTAACTGCTTGGCGTACATTTGTAGGTGCGTTGAGACTGTAAACACTATTTAATACTAATATCCACAGCTTCAAAGGTGTTAAGGTGAATCGTTCTCAAAATTGCGGAGTAGTTCTCAGCTAGTCCAGTCTAAGTCTCTCTCTAAGTGTACATAAGTAGGGAGCAATCATATTGATGGGTTTTAGAGGATTTAGAATAGTCCATTTCTTTCTTAGGTCTGCTGCCATCTAATTTGAATTTTCTTCTACATCTTCAAACCATTTTCGAAAATCGGATTCTTATTGCAGAGTTTTTGAGAATGTAGGTATTTCAAAATTGACAGGGCGGTAGTAGCCCATCTGTAAAAATGTCATTGTCCGGAGCTTGACTGGTGCCAAAACTATTCAACTTAAATAAGACGAACTAAGGCAAATGTCATGCGAACTGGCTTTTCCGCGACCCTATTTCGTCGCATTTTTCTGGTATAGAAGGAGAAATGAGCTCTTGTTATTTTGGCTTAACAGACTAAATCCCGAATCCCAACAACCACAAGTCCTTTAATAAAAAGCAACTGTTCCATACTCCTGTTATGGAAGACATAGCAACACAATACTGCCATAAGGAACGATCCTTTGGTAGGTACCTAGATTCACGCCTACACCTGGCCGACTATACTTTCTATGAGCTCAACAATCTTGTATGTTGTATTTTTTTGCAAAACAAAATATCCTCCTTCACTCATCAGCACGTGTCAAGGCAGTAAAAAACCAACAAGCCATTCATATAGATCCTTTTTGAAGTAAAAAAAATCAAATCTGCTAATAAATTATCGTTACTCACAAAAGCGAACCATTTTCGCTCCAGGCGGCACTATAGAACATACACACATAAATGCATATACATACATATATAAATCCAGTGGCATTCACAAATCCTTCTACTCCAATCGCTATGTCATGCCTGAAGGCAACATCAATACAAGTCCTTGAGGAATCCTGATTTACATGAAAAATGTCATCGGCACGAAACAGATTACCCGTGTAGAGAGCTTCGTCGCCTATTTGTTGCGCCACCATTCACCAGAGTAGAGTATAGTCCACGAAGCGAAACGAAATCAAACTCTTCGTTACCATGTACACCAGGCAGACAATCAAATCCGACAGCATCCGCCTGCTGAAGATCAATCACCAAACCGAGGACAACCCAACTGCCACGTAATTTTTCCTATATCTCTCTGCCATCGGATAGTTCTGCCCCGAAAGACAGGAAGACAAGCTCTCTTCGAATTCCCAATTGGATTCTATGATATCGAAGTTTAACAAGGACGTCGAAGGATAACGAAAGCAGAAGTTGCTTTCGCTTCCTCTCGCAATCGAGGGTGCTGCTGCTGACTGCTGATGTAATGCGGTCTCAATGGAAAAGTACAATTCACTTACCAGTTGGCATTGAGGGATAAAAGTTAAGGAAAGGTAACTTCCAGTTGAAGTTTACTTTTTCTTCCTTGACACAGACAGGCGGGCAAGGGTAAGCGAAGTGGCGGCGGCGACGTGATTGAATGATTGATTGGCTGATTTTCTTTTCGAAGTCGTCTCGCTTCGGTATCGCTATCCCTCGTCTCATTCAAACAAGCGGAATTGAATAAATTCAATGAAAGCTGAGAAATACATTCATTTTTTTCTTTTCTCCGGCTTTCTGTGCCACATTGCTTTGGTCCACTTCCACTGATGGATTTCCATGGAATGGCTGATGATAACAAGCAAATTGATGAACGTAATCCCCACCTACAGACGCCGCCGTGTATTGTACAAAAATGTTGAAGAATCCTCAGCAGGGAATGACTGGCATTAATTCGAATGGATTTCGGCTGAAAGGCAATGGCCAAGGTACCATAAATTAGTCATTTAGATAGAGAAACATCTCCACGTCCACAGCGATGTATTTGTGTACGTACAAGGGGTAGGGGATTATCGACTTCTAATTGAAGGGTACCTAGAATTGTTTGAATATATACGGAAGAGAAGGAGACACTCGACCTATTCATTAGTTTGGGGATGGGTAGCGTGAGCATCGTCATGATGCATGAGCATGAGATTGAAATTGAATGAGCACAAATGCCTGGGGGCACCTTGAGGAATTAGTGGCACGTGGGAAATTTATTATATTACATGGTAAATTGAGGAGCCTCGCGGGACGCGTACACGTATATAACTGTTGCATTCGCTGCGTTGGATGATGGAATTTCCTGGTAAGGGGATTACTCAGAGATGATTTTAGTTCGGATTTTATGTTTTAATTGATGCTAAGCGTTGGCATTAAATTGTTCAATGTTTGTGTAAGGATTTACGCTAAGTGCATTTGCTTAATTAGGGAAGATGCGTCTAGAGGGATTTTCACAACAATTGCGCGTCCCTAATGACGGATTGAATATAATTTACTGCAATTGAGGAGGATGTAGCTGGATACTCGAAATTACATGTCGAGTTCAAGTTACCAGTTGAAGTGTTTACATTATCCTTTCTTGGCAAAGGGATGAACTATCAAATGTGAGCCATTTTTTGCATTTAAGATAAAAAAGTTTGTTAATTATACTTAGGAAAATCATCAAGAAATTACTGATAATTTTATGTGGAACCGCGTTACTTTATATGTAATTCGAACTATTCGCTGTATCTACGTTGGAGCTCTAAACGCCAAATATCCAATGGTCCAGTTTTCGTCCTTATGAAACATATATAACTGACGACGGAAGTGGGTCACTCCGCAAATTAGTCCCGTAGGGAGACTCATTCGGTATCGTTTCGTGGGAAACAAAAGAATTTTTTTCGCAATGTTTTCACATCCACGTTAAAAGACGGTAAATACCCGATTATAGGCGTGACTTTTTCATTTTGGACCGGTAAGTCCACACTACAGATACTGGAAAACGCAAGAAGTCCAACTATATGCTTTTGTAAACACAGACATGTCTAGTTTTTGCATCCTTGCAAAACTCGTCAGATTGTGCAGAATGATGATTCCACGACGAGCTATGGAATCCTTACCATCAGGCAGGCGTCCTCTAGGTAGACCACGGATGAGATGGTTAGATCAAGTCCATAATCTCTCATATACCCGTATGGGGATTGCCTTTGATGATTTAGAGTCGATGGCGGAGAATTGAGATCGGATCATTGAAAATGAATAAATGAATGAAAGCAATTTTTTTTATTGATTCGTAGAGTATACAGATTGGGCTTCGGACATCGGATAAATGGCCACCACGGCTTTGATATCAGGTACGTACTCTTTTATTAAAATTTTGGCTGAATTTCATGAATAAACCTCCCAATTTCCAGCACAAAATACGCACAAAACAGTTTAGCGTTGTGGATGCATTTTTGCTCAACAATTACTCGTGGGTTTTTTGAATCCCAAATGCTAAAATTTTGGCGATTAACGAAGAATTAACTTAGATCAAGATTAAAATGAGCTTCATAACTGAAGATGATTTTGTTGCATCCACTTGTTGTTGTTCCAAAATCCATTCAGCAAACGCTCTTCGCGCTGCTTGCTTGGTCAGTAGTTGAGTCAATTGAACTTTGTAAGCATGAAGTTTTAAGTCTTTCGTGAGAATTCGCTGTAGAGAGCTTCTCGAAATGCCCAATTTTTGACTACGGTGCCGAATTAATGTTCCTGGACTGTCAGCAATGCTCTGCCGAACTGCTTCGGTGTTTTCTGTTGAACGACTTGTGACAGGACACCCAGAGTGTTTGAAATGACTAATTGATCCAGTCTCTCTGCATTTTTCAATTATTCTCTTCACAGTTGGTGGTTTTTAATCGCTATGACGAAAATTTCGGACTGTAGCTGAAAAACCTTCATTATTTGTATTTAAAATATTGCTCAACAATGAAAATGCGTTGATCTTTCGTATAGCGCTACACTTTTACTAGCCCCGAACTGTCAGCTGTCACATTGTTATCTTTTTTTCGTTGGCATCAGTGTACTAATGACGCAAAATTCAAGTTTTGCTTGAATTATGAACACCCTTTACTTGCATAGCTGACGACATTGACATAATTAACAGAACGCGGCGAGCTGTTACTGGTGCGTTTGCAAGAGTATAAGCGCAGAGGCGGCAAAAATGAGTTTAGTCGTGAATGAGAACAAAACAAAATACTGCTGTCAACAAGAAGGGACAAACAATATCGACGAATCGGACAGAAAGTCACAATAGACAGCTATAACTTTGAGGTATTGCGGGACTTTGTCTACATCGACTCCGCTATTAACTCTGAAAATGTCATTACATCAGAAATCAAGCGAAGAATTAGGCCCACTGTCATTAGCAGCTTGTTGTGCCCTTGCTTGCAGCTTGCATATATAAACAAACGAAGCTCTGTCCATGGAACAGCAAAATACGATTTTCGTCATTTTCAGCTTGCATTGCCGCTTCGTGGACAGTGGTTCGTTTGCTTATATGCAAGCTGCAAGGAAGCTGCAAGCAAGACACCAAGATGCAAATGACGAAAGCGTGCGTATGAAGTGCAGCTACGTGGACAGTAGGCCTTCCACTTTGCCAACCGCTATTACTTCGGCCTAAGAAGGCAATTGACTAGTAAGACCTTGTCAAGAAACAGCGAACTCTACGAGCAGTACAACGATATCGACCTGGTCAGAAAAGTATGCATCACTCGACTAAGATGACTAGGCCTAGAACATGTAAAGCGATGATGAAGTTCACGTTGCAGATTTAAAAAAGTTCTACCTTCTGAAGGATGAAGGGCTGAACCTTCACATGTATGAACAAATACTAAAGAGGATTTAAACAAAAAATATTTAGCTAAATATAGAAAAATATCTACTTGATTGCCCAATACATCCAAGGAGCCCTTGTTAATGGAAACTATATCTAAACACATTCAAGTAGCTTAGGAAGATTGTTGTTCACTAATGTGCCTACAACAAAAACTGTTGATATTAAATCATTTTCGCTTGATTGAGTTTATCATACATACCTTTTGTTGTGTTTCACAGAACTAGCTCCCTATCTCAGCACCATCCCTTGATAATCCTATAAATAAGTAGACAAAGACTCCAAGACAACAAGGCAAAGACAAAAAAAATTCAGTTCCTTTTTCGAACAAGGACATAATTTTATTTGCGACTAACTTGAGCACCACCACAAGCCAAGATCAAAGTGGCTACCCTCCAACAATAATCAGAATCACCGTCGCAATCTTTTCTTTTCCCAAATTTAATAATATTTACCTTCTTTCATTTTTCCCGAAGAGAGAGAAGTTTTGGCATTTTCATATGCAAAGCTTGCTATAGTTGTATAGTATACATGAGCATGGTCCATGTTGGTCCGGAAATACGATGAAAAATCTCAGAATTTTCCTTATCCTATAGAAGGCAACAAAAAAATGAAACAGAATATCATTCTCAAGTCTCCATGTTGCCTTTACTATGCCAAGCGACTGTACACAAGTTGGTATCCCTTGGCTCTGCTCCGTTCGCAAATTGAATCATACACCTTAATAAGATTCCGATGTCCTTGCATGAAATATTTCTTCTATGTATGTACTCGAGAGTCGAGATCTATATTAGCTTCGGCATAGTGGACGAGATAGCATTCTTGAAATAAATGCTTCAAGAAGTTTGTTCGGATTCCTATTGCGTTCGTACATCGATGTGGAATGAAGTGTAGCGGCCGGGGGGTGGGGGTTGGACGAGTAGGAGCTCTTGCATGGTTTTATTTTTTTTTTTATTATGTGTGATTATGGTATTATTGAGTTAAGTATTCTACTTTCTACAGTACTAGGACAATCGAATTAAGTGTTTTTGAGTCAATCGGTCTGTCTTTATAGTTTTGGAAGACTTTGTTGGATCGAGGGAAGTCTGGTAATACTGAGAGGGAATATGCTTTTTAAACAGTACAGGACAGTAGGACACCATAGAAGAAACATTCTTGACTTGCCTATTCTTTATGAAGCACGCTTTAGGCCGTAATAAATTGTACCCCCATCCAGTGTGAGGAAAATTGAAAGGAATCTGCATATAGAGACCCACGCACACTGAATAAATAGACGAAAATGGAGCCAAGATTTGTGAATAAGGAATGAGTAAGTATATACCGTATACCAGACGTGGGTATTGATGAGTGCATATAGCACTTGTACCCTGTTGTATAGGGGTTATGTAAAATACCCTTCGACCATATATCAGTTACCCTTGTAAATTATTTGACCTTTTTAGGGATTTCTCCTCGCCCCAAACTAAAGATGTGTGCACGCATAGTATATGCGTGCGTGTGAAGAGTTTGCATAAGAGGAACCCAATTTGATTGTCTGTTTATGTTCGTAAGGACCATTCAGAGGATAACGAATTGGGTCGTATAAGATAACATTTTTTTTTCTTTATATTTCTCGCAAGGTGAACGTAAGAAATTCGTATCCTTTTTATACTTTCACAAACTGTGTGCGTATGGATTTTTTATTAAAAGCGACAGGTTAACGCTTTTGCACAAGATGAATTTTTGATTGTAGATATAGGAGAGATAAAAAGGATTGGGAAACGGAATGCCGGGTCGTGTTCTTTGAATTTATTAGAGAAATTGTTTGTTTCTAGCGGATATGGATTTGCGATGTCAAATTTGTCGCTAGAAATGGTTTAAAATTGATTTTCAACCCTTTTCCAGATAGATTTTGAAGCCTCTTTGTCTTGTATTTCCATAAATCCGGGTCGTCAGGGTGCAGTCAAGCAATAACAACTTGTGTAGTGTAACCACTATAAATTTCATGAAATGCGTTTTGAAAATGCCACCATTTTGAATCGAATAAGGAATGCTTGTCGAACTATACAACGAAGGGAATGAAATCTTGTGGTACCAAGCTCTGTCCCAAGAACATGTGATTTTGTTGTCAGAGGCGAATCGCATTTTCCGTGATTGAATAATGCGAGGAATTTGTTTTGTTTATTTTTTAGAATGTATGTCACTAGGGTGGGGAGCATCCGAAACGTCCAATTTGCAATAACTCTGGCGCATAAATCCGGGCTGAATTTGACCAATGGTATTAAATATGTTGGTTTCAGGGCAGTCAGTGGTGGTTTGTGGTTTATTGGCTTGGCATAGACATGTGACTTAAGAAAAGCCCACAAGAAGAAGGCTAACGGGGTTAAATTGCATGATTTCGGTGGCCAATTCACATCGTCTCCGCGAGAAATAACTACAATGGTTGTTGTTCGTGCAAAATGCACGTAGTGCAAAATGCACGTAGTGTCGTCCTATTGAAACCGCATGTCGTCAGTGTCTATATCCAAAAGAAATTGGTTATCAACTGATAGCGCTCGCCGTTTACGGTGATGGCCTGGCCAACGTGTCAATCCACACAGTGAATTTCTCTGGATGCTCTGCAATTTGGTGGATCCCATTTGGATTGTTATCGTCATTCATTCGGAATAGTCCTCTCGGAAGGACTATTATGGTGACCGTAAAATGGTCGAAGCGGGTGAAATGTTGCTCGAACTTTCATAAAACAATTTGTATACGCTCTAAACTCAACATGTTGATTTGGCAAGACAGACTAAAAAAAACGACAGCCAATTTGATAGATGTAGCCTCAACAATATGCCCGCAATCACATATGTCAATGTTCAGAAATCCCTATTGGGGAACCCTTTCGTTCACGTTAAAGAAGACTCAGGACCCGTTTACCTTCTCACCGCACACAAACTGTTCTAAAAGAAGCTGTAAGTATATCAGATAACTTTAGAAGCAGCATACATGCATCGGCTACTACTCTTGATGAACGACTGTCCGGGGCTAACCTGGACCTTCACCCAACATGCCTCTTCAGCCAGCTCGAATCATCGCCAGCTGCCATTTTCAGATCGAATCACAGGAATGCCTACTTCTTGGTAAGGAGGGTCGTTATAAAATTGCCCAATTGTGCGGTCAACTTGGAGTATGCAATTGTGCCAACGCCAGCCGTCCGCACCAATCCATGATATGTCCTTTCAGCATATGTTTGTCAGTGTCATATGGCGCACAAGCTCAACCATGGGACAACATAGAATACTTCCCCTAACCAACACAAAAATCCGAAATCTATACAACAGCAAAAAAAAAATCATGTGGCACCAGAATTCACGTATTAACATTCTGAATCGCATTTCAATCTCAGATATCCTGTCAAATTAACACTACTCACCGGGCCAATAAGTCCTAACCAAGTATGTAGCTGCTTTCGCTTACAATTCCATTCAATTTAAAAGTCAACAAATGACTCTCTTCAGCAAAGTCGTTGAAATATTGGAGTCACCTCACAATGTAGCTTCGAACAATCTACTATCCAAAATGATAGGAAGCAGTAAGGACAACATACAGCCGAGCGAGAAGATTTAATATCACAATTTACCACAGAAATTACGTGTTTAGCATTACAAATGATTTGCCATTGCCATCCACGCTGCTCCTGCTGGCTGAGGTGTCTGTGTAAAATGTTGCACCCTTTGTAAACGACATTGGGTAGGAGGAGGTACCTGTTCATTTTATAAATAAACGTACAGACATCAGGTGGATACATCCATGCGGCTGGATTCCATTGACAGGAACTAAGGATCCACCACCATCAGGAACTGCATAGCATAGTCACTTCAATAAGGCACTTCTTGTGTAGGTATATGGGGTCTCTCGATGTTGGAGCATCGCAATGTGCCGCAAGACAAATTTGTGTGCAACCAGAATGTCTGAAATAAAGCTTACTAGGTTGTCGTCCTTACGATGATGATTAATGGTGACTTCGAATCGAAGGGATTTTACACATAGTTTGTACATTTAAATTGTTAAAACGCATCCTTAACTTAATGGAAGCTGTTAACCCCGAAGGTAGGTCACACAGCGCGCGGTGGCAATCAATATCAAGTCGCCCAAAAATATGCAACGAAAATGTAACTCATCAAATCATGTAGATGGACAGTAATGATGGACATGCTCAAGCTCATATCGTAGATTGCTTTAAGATTTACTACTGCCAGGTGGGCATCAACCCACCAAACCCATTCAGGGTATTTTTTTTTCTCATCTCGGTCAATGTATCATGCAACCTCAACCCCATGTGGTGAGCGAAATTTTCTAATCTTTTAAAAGACGAGCAGCGTTAGCATGGTAAAGCAGGCACTAGGAGGAGGAGGACTGATGTGATGTGTAATAAATCATTGGACACTTTGTCGAATGCGGAAGAAATTTATACCTGACGTAAGGCTATTTATATGTCCCGCTTTGGAAACACAATCAGTTGGAAAGCATAGCGGGTGGGTCAGGACTAAGTAGGTACCTAAACTTGTAACTTTGTATACAGTATAGTTTTCTGAATAAATAATTATGAAATACAGGAAATGTGTTCCCAAAAATGATAGGTTGGGTACTGGGTGGTTTCTTCACAAACTTGCGTATAAAGCAGGAGCGATTGGTGTGTTATTTTTCCAAATGAACTTCTTTTAAATGGAAATAAATTTTAAATGTCTGCCAACGTCAAGCCTTACAGGATATTTTGCGTATAGGTGCACGTTAATGGGACCAGTCATGAGTTTTAGGCTAGAAGGCCGAGTTTAAAAGTGGAAACCATTGGGAAGCTTGACCTGAATAGGTTGTTAATACCAGGCTTTGTGAAGGTATATGCACCAATTACGGAATTTTAGAGTCCTCTACATAACAACTGGGTCGAAGATGAGACTTTTCGGCAGTCCAAAAGCCGCTAAGTAAGTAAGTAAAAAAGCTGTAAGAATATAATGCAGAGAAGAGCTGTATGACTTTCGTCCGGTCAGACGTATTTAGGTCCAGTCGCCAGTAATAATACTCAGATTGGGACTATAGCCTATATATGTCATAGAAAGGGCATTCGACAGAATCCCTCGAGATGTACCTACTTTGAAGTGTACTGCAAAAGTGTGGAATTTTCTCCTTCCTAAGAGCCATTCGATTTGTTTAAACAAATGGTACAAGTGTTCGAATGAAAGGACCTTAATCAATACCTTTGACGTTTCACGGATAAAATTGGCCTTTCTTAGTACTTCAACGCGCACTAGACAAGGTTGTAGTCACCAGTGTTAAAGCTGATATAAAAACCAAAGTGATCAAAATCGAATATTAGTGGAGTATCATTCGAATTTTGGGGTCTTATTCACGAGTGATTGAATTAGCTCTAAGTTTTCTAGTAGTCAAACTGGGTCAGTTGCATGTCTTAACAGCGAAACTTCGATGGTTTGGTCACTTTACGCGAAAGTAACAACTGTCTTTTTTTTCTGTTTTTGTAGACCTGGCAGCACTCGCTGAGTAGTCCAGCACCGTAACCAGTAGGTAAACACAAAGGCATATTGACCCTTTTGTTGGCAATGCATTCCGAACTTCTTTAGAGATTATTTCATTTCGATTAACCACGTTAGCTTAGAGTTTTTTTTAAGGATTATCCGATAATCTTATAGTCAAACTGATTTGAACCCATTCTGAGCTTCTGCCGCTGTCTTCATGTCTTTAAGGCATGGTCAACAAGGACTCATCCCTTTCAAGTTTCGTCTTTTTAAATTGATGCCTGAAGTCACTATGCCCTGTTAATATCGCCATTGGTAGTAATCTTCGATTCACGCTTGCAACTTTTGGAAAAAGTTTCTAAGCCATTCTCAATTCCCCTATATACAGGGTTTTTCAATAAGAGCGCTACAAAAGTTGTTTTAAATAAAACAAAAACGGTTTTGGATATGAATGAAATTCTTTATTCCTGTGAAAGTACGTTCGATGCCATTATGTATGGAACTCGATTTCTTTTGCATGGCCACCACGGGCACGCTTGCAGAAGTCCAGACGCTGAACCCAATTTTCGACGGTTTTCAAGCATAAATCGGCCGATACTGCTGGAATTTCACGTTCGATATTCGTACGAAGTTCATCAATCGTCGCTACCATAGACTTGACGTAGCCCCACAGGAAATGTTCAGTTCTTGCGTCTATTTAATCTTGTAAGGATGTAGGCCAAGATCTTTTCGCAAAATTCGCCATAACGACGTCACAGAGATGCCCAACGCTTGAGAACGACGTGTGAGAGACACATTTGGGCTTTCTTCAACTGAAGCCTCAGCGACAGCAATATTCTCGACACTACGGGCACTTCTTTGTCTCACTGGCACGGAAACATTCTGCTAGGACGTATATGACGATCATAAATTGGACGTAGCGCTCTTAACGTTGAGGCCACTGACTCCGAAATTCGGTAGTAAATTTTAATGATTTCGACTCGTTGTTGGCTCATATATCTTTCCATCATGAAATGGCAAACCTTACTGAAGAGAAATGTCAAAAGAGCGGGAAGAAATTTGGCGTCGTTTGCTGTCCCTGTCGCTCTAATTTTGTAGCGTGGCTATTGAAAAACCCTGTATCAAGTGCAGCAAACGACTCCGGATCAAGGAATTTCGCTTTAAATGGGTTATCAGATCAGATCATTCTGAGCCTCACATTCAGTTCGACAACGCCATAAATCTTCCCCTAATTTTAAAGTTGTATACGAATATTATAGCCTTACATACCTGACCCTACAACCATGGCTATCAACTCGACTTGGTGTAATGGGGTTGTCGTTCATAGATCAAGATGCCAGGCTAGACCTTGCACCTATACCTCAGCTACAATCAATCAAGAAAATCAAGTCTCGTATCCTTATGCCCGCTTTCACAGTGCAGATTTAAGTGCAACTTAAGTTTGTATAGAGACCAACAGATACGTGTATTATTTGAATTTTGCGTTTCATAGTCGTTCCACAATATTCACCCCAAAGAGAACAACAAACTTGGCAGCACTTATAAAAACATTCGTTTTGTAGTACACAGTAATTTATTTGATTTTAAAAATATTTTTTATATCCCTAACTATTATTTTGTTAAGGCTGCAGTTATAGCTATCAGTAAAATGCATCCGTAAAAAAATGGTTTAACTTTTTTGGAGCACTTAAACTTAATCTTGGTCTTAAATAGTTGCTTTTGAATTATAAAACTAATTCGTCAAAAAAATTAAGCAATTGTTCTTTAAATTTTCTAAAAAAAAAGAATTTCTTTATTTTTTCATCCGAAAAACTTTTTCTGTTCAACTTCTCAACCAGTTTCACGGAGTATTCCACTGAATTCCTATGATATGCTATGGTTAAATGTTTCAGTTTTTTTTCTGTTTCGTGTTTTTACATATGCATTTTACTGATAGCTATAACTGCAGCCTTAGGTAATGAAATATATATAATAAAATGAAAAAAAAATCGAATTGAACTTGTCAAATCGTTGACAGTTGAGTAGCTTGCCACCTGCCAAAGATGCGAGTAAAGGCAATACTTAAG
Organism: Cheilosia soror; assembly: GCA_949372485.1. Classification (NCBI taxonomy): domain Eukaryota; kingdom Metazoa; phylum Arthropoda; class Insecta; order Diptera; family Syrphidae; genus Cheilosia; species Cheilosia soror. The sequence goes on from OX443562.1 coordinate 96,043,118, forward strand.
ATTTAAAATCAAATTATGGTACTGTGGAACTAAAGTCGACAATTTAGTAGAATTTGAGGGAGCATCGATACTTAAGTGGTTACCGTGAAATCGGACACTTGAGCTTATTTTCCCAACATGAAATGATTATATCCCAATGTAACTGGTATATTGTGTCATTTATAAGGTCTACCCCATCAAGAGCTTTCAAAGGATAAGTATGGATTTAACATAAAGGCCAGCATTTCTTGATCTATAACTATACAATGCCAAAGGACAAAGGACTCTTTCAGCAAATTGGTAACTTATTCAATTTGCCAGTTGTTCTCGTCGTATTCAAATATTCTACTATTTCATTACAGCAGAAAATACCCATAATATATTGCTATCTAACAACTATCTTCCATTTGTCAGGGAAAAGTTCAACACGACAAATTGCTACTTAATGGCATTATGTAAATTTGAAAGTGCATCTCACAATAAATTCAGAAAACTCGTAAGTGTCTTCCCTGTAAGTTCACCGGGGCACAAAACGCACACACAATAGATTTTTGAAAAGTCCCCTGAACATGAGACAAACGAAAAATACAACGAGACAAATAAAAGAAATATAAAGAAAAAGGAAAGAAAGGAAACTTAACCCGAAAAGAAACCAGAAGAGGAAGCACCAGTGAGTCAGGGACTCTTAAGAGTCTGCAAGTGGATAAGTTTCTCGTTCTAGGAGTGAATCCTCAACTCTAAGGTTGACAACGACGACAATAACGATGATTGCGACTAAGAGCGATGCATCAACGAGAGACAAATGCATACGTTTGAGTCATAACAAATTTGCATGTTACGCTGATAGTGATGGATAATAGTGTGTCGTGGCGTTGGAATACAATTCCAACAATGTGCGCGATTGCGATTCCCTCAAGCGGCAATAGAATGATGTTGAATGTTTTTAAGTTCATTTCTCATGGCAAAGGATGTCTGGTAAATTTTGTTTTTTTTGTGCATATATATGCCCCCTCATGTAGCTGACCTCCCCGTGGTGGGGGGCGAGCAAAATGTCTAGGTTCACCTAGACATGGCTAACGAAGCACACACCCAATGATGACAAAGCGAAGAAAGCGAGCCTCGGATATTGCCAAGCCTGTCAAAATAGGGCGCCCTTTGGAGCCAGGCCTGAGGGGTGGCAGTTTGCGAGCGTCTGGTGGTCGGCTTGTCACGCTCGGCAGTCGGCCGGGTTTAACCCGAAACGGCTACGAGCTTCCTGTCAATGGTCTCGCAAACCATTATGGGGGTCAGAGGGTGGATGCGCTATGCACCAATAGGGGCATAAGTGGACTTACGGTTACTCGACAACGGCATCGACTTAGGATAGGCACGTGGAACATCTCTTCGCTCACGGGAAAATACCTGGAGCTTGTTGGGGAGGCTGTTAAATATCGACTAGATATAGTTGGTGTTTCCTCAACAAAGCAAAGGGGTTCTAGAACTGTGGACCTTGCAGATGGGTGGAAACTCTTCATGTCGGGAGTAGCACCTTCAATGTCTGCTCAGGCGGGAGTGGGGATACTCACAAGTCCCAGGCTGTCAGGCAGAGTATTGGAGTGGATTCCGTTAGGAGGGAGAGTTGCGATCTTAAAGCTTAAGCTTGAAAGATCAACTCTGGCTCTAGTGCAGGTGTATGCACCGAATCTGGAGTCAGGGTACGCAGCTTTCTTAGATGAAGTTGATGCAGCCCTTGAAAAGGTTGCAGATATGGATTCTTATATCCTGATGGGTGATTTCAATGCTCACGTGGGTGCGGATTTCTCGACATGGGGCAGCGCGATTGGGAAACACGGTGACCCCGATCAGAACGCGAACGGAGAGAAGTTGTTGGACTTTTGTTGTTCAAATGGAATGTCCATTATGAACACTTTCTTTCCACACAAAGATATCCATAAATACACATGGTACCGTCGAAGTCTTCAGCAGAAATCGCTGATAGATTTCTTTGTGGTACCATCGTGTATTAAAAGGATGGTTTGTGATGTTCGTGTGTTGAGAGGGGCTGAATTGTCAACTGATCACCACCTGGTGTTGTGCAAATTGTATCTCAACGATCAAATACCTATCCTGCCAAAGCGTAAACCAAGAATGGTTACGCGCATACGGTGGGAGGGGCTACAGAACGATGAGATACGGGAGGAATTTGCACGGCAGGTATCTGAAAGGTTTGAACAAATTCCAAATGTTCCATTGAATGTAGAGGAAGAATGGCAGTTGTTTTCAACAGCAGTTATTGCCTCTGCAGGACATGTTTGCGGAGTGAAGCGGCTCGGTGTGGCGGCTGGTGGTGAGAAAAGAACTGCGTGGTTTAAAACGCCCGGAGTTCAAGAAGCCATCAGAGAGAAGAAGAAGGCTTTCAAGGTGTGGATTCACTTGGGGGACTCTCCTTCTCGAAACCGGTACATTGAGGCGCGAAGAACTTGCAAATTGGCTGTTAAAGCAGCCAAAGAACATTCTTGGAAGGAGTTCGGCGAAAAGTTGGACCGCGATCACAGATCTGCAAGCAAGGTGTTCTGGCAGACCATCCGCCGTCTTAGAGGAAGGAAGTGGAACATTATCCAAGGAGTCAAATCCAAAGATGGTACACTTCTTTCTAATGAGGAGGACATCTTGCGCAGATGGAGCGAGCACTTTTCCGAATTGCTCAATCCAATCCAGGGGATTGAGGATGACACATCTATCGCCTTAAGCAGGGCGGAAAATAGTCCCACGGTAGAGGAAGTCACTTTTGCGATCAAATCGCTAAAAGCTGGCAAATCTGCCGGAGTGGATGAAATCCGGCCAGAAATGCTAAAGGCCTTAGGTGAAGAGGGAGTCAAATGGCTCTCTCGTGTCATTAAAGTGGCCTGGGAATGCGGCGAAACACCCAGCGATTGGCAGATTGGGGTGATTGTGCCCTTTTTCAAGAAAGGGGATAAAAGGGATTGCTCCAATTACAGGGGTATATCACTTTTAAGTCTCCCCGGAAAAGTCTTTGCCAAGGTGCTGGAAACGCGTTGCAGAGCTGTGGTCGAGGCACGATTAGGAGATGAGCAGTGCGGCTTTCGTCCCGGCAGAAGCACAACCGACCAGTTATTCACTCTCAGAATGGTACTGGAGAAGGCTTGGGAGTATGCTACACCTGTTTACGCTTGCTTCGTAGATTTGGAGAAAGCATATGACCGAGTCCCTCGAGGGAAACTCTGGAGTGTATTACAGCAGTATGGAATTGATGGATCTCTCTTGAGAGCCATTCAATCTCTTTACACAAACTGTAAAAGCTGTGTTCGGGTAAACGGCGTTAAATCAATACCTTTCACCGTGGGCGTTGGACTTCGCCAGGGGTGCGTCTTGTCGCCTCTCCTTTTCATTACTTATATGGACTGGATGTTACAGCGCAGTCTTGGCGAAGAACGTTTCGAATTGGGAGATCTGAGGATAAGTCATTTGCTCTTCGCTGATGACTTGGTCATCCTTGGGTCCTCTCAGACTGAACTTCAGCGCGCACTCGATCGGTTTGTAGCCGTTTGTGTTGAAGCTGAGATGAAGGTAAATGTGAACAAATCTGAAGTGATGGTCGTCTCCAGAACGCCTGTTCAATGCACTCTGCATGTTAGTGGAGTCCCATTGAAACAGGTGGAGAAGTTTAAGTATCTCGGGGTCTTATTCACGAGTGATGGAAGGAGCAATGCCGAGTTTTCCTGTAGGATTGGTCAGGCTGGATCGATTTTGAGACAGCTTGGTCATTCTGTTATCAGGAGGACTGAACTTGGTGTCAAAGCTAAGTTGTCAGTCTTTAATTCGGTGTTTGTTCCAACTCTTACCTATGGTCATGAGGTTTGGGTAATGACCGAAAGAATAAGATCGCGAATACAAGCTGCCGAAATGAGATTTCTCCGTAGTATTGCTGCTGTGACCCGTAGAGATCGCATCAGAAATACCAGAATACGTGAGGAACTCAATGTCGAGCAGCTACTTCTCCGGACGGAGCGATCCATGCTTCGGTGGTTTGGTCATGTTAAACGCATGTCCCCGACCAGGATTCCACGACGTGCTATGGAATCCGTACCATCGGGCAGGCGTCCCCTAGGTAGACCCAGGATGAGATGGTTAGATCAAATTCATAATCTCTCCTCTACCCGTATGGGGATTGCCCTTGATGATTTAGAGTCGATGGCGGAGGATCGAGAGCTATGGAGGGTCCACTTGAGCAACCTACACCCGCGACCCACTTAATGGACAAGCGGACCATTGAAAATGAATGAATGAATGAATGAATGTGCATATATATAGCTTAGTATGAGGAAGCACATTCCTTTTGAAGTATAGTTTTGATATCAATGTAAATCCTTATTCATTGCGAGTCAAATGAGAAAAAACGTTTAAAAATTTGATTTCCCGTGGTTGCATTGAGGGTTTTCTTGGTTTTGTCCAAATTCAGGAAGTATACCACGATGTAGGTCCAATATTCCACAACAGTTTCACTGACTTAGTTTCTAATTTAAAAAAATATGATACTGGTGAAATTATTTTCTGCAATTTTCCAAAGTATCTGTAAATACTTAACAGTTCTTATAAGCAAATTTGGGTAAAACCTTCACTCTTCACTGAAATATTTCCCGAGTTCCTCTGCAAGTAGGGTACGTACATATTATCGCACTTTGTTCTCCTTATGGTATTACAAAACAACTTTTCTGTTTGTATGCATCATAATTTCGATGAAATTATTTTTTATTTTTACTTTACTTGCAATATTTCGATATTCAATAATTCGATACAAAAAAGGTTGAAATCGTTTTTAGGTGATACTTTTTCGAGTATTTTAAGCCATCATTCATCCTTCTTCACCGTCCTTAGGCTGAGCTACCTACAATCAATTCAAAATAGTTCTCTCTTGATCAAATGAGAGAAAAAACAATTATTTTCGATTGTAAACATCTCTGCATTGGGGTGGTTGGCGCACCTACTCGTACGTTGTATTTTAGATTGTATCATAGATTGTTTCGTTGTTAACCCTACGTAATAGAAGAGCAGGTCGTTTAAGAAATACAACGCAAAACTACCGTTTTTGAATCTATGCAGCAACTAACCGATCGAGGAAGATAAAACTCAATAAACCAAGCAGTGTTAGAAGTGTTGGTATGAATAGGGACCTTAAGAACGTTAACGTTTTGGGTAGAGCATCTATCTTAAGTTTGGGAAATGAAAGCTTACAACGCTCCGGTATTTCCAGTAGGCAGAGAAACTACAGAACGGCATAAGAGTGTTATCAATAATTTTCTATCAAATTTGATGGCGCAAATTATGGAGAGGAGTATATTTTTGCGGACAGCCACAGCTTCAATATCAGGCCTCTTTGAAGAAAAGTTATGATACATAGTGCGAATCAGAACCAATTCATTAGAAGCATCACCTCAGATTTGGATGTGAGAATATAGGGTGAGATAATGATGGCAAAACTTTCTGATACGGAAATTTGAAGCCTCATGGCTATACAGGAGCTACAATTTTTAAATTAAAATAATAGCTAAATAAATAAAAAAAAAACAGAATTCTAGAGAGAGTCTAAAATTCAAGGCTCAGAGCCTAAAGGCCAAATAAAAACAAATATTATTTCCGGTTTTGGGGTTGAAATACTGTATGGTAAAAATTCTGTTAAAATAATACTTTCTTTCAAAATTCTGTATGAACAAAACTCTGTATTTCAAAATTCTATATATCAAAATTCGGTATTTTTTTTTTAAATTAAAAGTGTTCACTTTTTTACATTATCAAAACCATTTTTTTTTTAATACAGAATTAATGTACAATACAATTTTTTTTATGTATTACTGAATGCCAACATATAGATTTTTGAAAACAAAGTGCGACGAATACCTTTAGAATTTTGCTACTGCAATCAAAGCTTTACCTTTAGCGGCTGCCTTAAACAAAACAGAATTTTACTACTGCGGTTCAAATCAATATTTTTTTTGTTTGCATCAATTTAGAATTTTTTGTTAGCTATCTTTATGTTTACCGTTCATATTATTTCTTTGAAGTATTAACTTTACTCCTAGGGTACGTCCATAGTGAACCAGCATTTCGCTTTCTCACTTACCAGCTTTCCGGCAAGATCCACATCAGTACTTAGAGCCAGCGTCATTTTAGCAGGTGATGGTCATAGTGAACATCGCACCAGTTTTTTCTTCAGTCATGTCTAGGGTGACCAGATCCATGCCCACCAAAAAGAGAACACCTTTTATTGGAACAATGTAAGTTTTATTAAATCAGAAAACAGAATAATATTAAAAATAGAAAAACAAAAGCAGAAAAATAATTGAACGCTTGGTTATCAATGTTTACGTTACAGTAGATTCCAACACTCCTCCTCATTGATACACCATTCCACATAATGTTCGCAACTTAAGAAGTCTGTTGGCCAACATCGGTTTAGTTAATAGGTCTGCCGCCATTTCCTCTGTAGGACAATACAAACAACTTATAAAATTCTGCTTGACATAATCCTTTACAAAATGAAATTTTGTGTCGATATGTTTTGATCTATTGCTGAACTTCTCATTATCCAACATTTTGAGAACACTCTGGTTATCTTCCCAGATGGTTACTGGTTTCTTTATGTTGACTTGAAGTTCTTCCAATAATGAACAAATCCATTTTGCTTCCTTAAATGCTTCGGAAAGAGCAATAAACTCGGCTTCGCAGGATGATAATGCGACACAAGATTGCTTTCTGCAGCTCCAACTAATTGAACCACCATTAAGCATAAAAATGAATCCGCTATTTGATTTTCGATCAACTTTGCTTTCCGCCCAATTTGCATCGGCGAAACCTTCAAAATCGTTTATTTCTGCTGAAGATGAACTCATTTTTAGTTGCAATTCCGAGGTTCCTTTCAAATACTTAATGACTCTTTTAACTTCAATCCAATCTTCAGATGTAGGTTGTTGAACCTTTTGTGCAAGAATCGAAACGCTTGCTGCTATATCCGGCCTTGTATTTACTGATAAATATAGCAAACAACCAATAGCCTTCTGATAGTCCTCGTTATTGAGAAGAACCTCTTCATCTTTTCCTTTTGACTTCGTATAGTAAGGACTCAAAGCAATTGGTGAAATCTTTGCATCCTTCAATCCAAACATGTCCACAACTTTGTTTATGTATGACTTTTGATTCAAAGAAAAATTACCGGCTTCGTCCCTTAGAAGTTCCATACTCAAAAATTGTTTAGCTGGTCCCAACTTCTTTGTTTCAAAGTTCCTATTGATGATGTTATAAACCTTATCGATGATAGCCTTTTCCTGACAAATTATCAGAATATCGTCAACATAAATCAATATGTAACATGAACACTTGTTATCGTAGTAAAGGCACGGATCAACTTTACTTTGAATGAAACCTGCCTTTATGATAACTGAGTCTACTGCTTGATTCCATGACCGTGCCGCTTGTTTTAGGCCATATATACTTTTCTGGAGTAGACACACAGTTCTGTCATCACCTTCTATAAATCCCGGTGGCTGCCTCATGTAGATGGTTTCTTCTATGTTACCGTTTAAGAACGCTGTCTTTACATCAAATTGTTCTACAAGGAGCTTTTTCTTACCAGCAATTGACAAAAGAATTCGTAGAGTGGTTTGACGAACGACTGGGGCAAAGACTTCATCGTAGTCTTTTCCAAACTTTTGAGAGTAGCCTTGCGCCACTAACCTTGCTTTGAATCTTTCAACGTTTCCTTTCAAATCCAATTTCCTTTTAAAGATCCATTTACACCCAACTGCTTTCCGACCCATAGGCAATTGTACAAGTTTCCACGTGTTGTTCTTCTTGAGGGCGTTGATTTCTTCATTCATTGCTGCTAACCAATGACTCTTCTCCTCCTTAATTTCCAAAGCTTCTTTCATAGTTTTAGGTTCTTTGATGTTTTCAACTATATTAGCTTGATATCTAATCGCAGGTTTGCCTTTTGTTGATCTTGACGAAATTCTTCTTGTTGTTGGTACTTCCACATTTTCATCGGATACTGGCTCATCAGCTGATTCTTGAACTTCATTATCCTCCACAGCACTTTCAAAACTAATATCGTCAACTTCTTCATCAACTTCTTGGAAATTATTTTGGTCGTCATTGGATCTGCTTTTCTTTGTTTCCCTCAGAAGCAAATCAGTGGAAATCTCAACTTCAGTAACTTTTCCAGGAGTAATCTCAACATTAACATTATCGAAACGAACATCTCTTGAAATTTGAAGTTCCATGGTGTTCATATCCACCATTCGATAACCCTTGGAATGCTGATCATATCCCACAAACGTCATAAGTCCTGACTTTTCATCCCATTTACGTCTCTTTTCTTTAGGTACGAAAACGTAAGCTTTGGATCCAAATGCCCTAAACGTTCTTAGATCTGGTTTAGTCCCTTCCCAAATTTCTATCGGAGTTCCTTGGATTGCTTTACATGGTAGACAATTTTGTACGTAGTTGGCTGTCATTACTGCCTCAGCCCACATTTTAGTATGCATCCCGGCACCGAATAGCATGCATCTACCCATCTCTACCAGGGACCGATTCTTTCGTTCGGCAACTCCATTTTGGGGCGGATTGTAGGGAGTGGTGAACTGTCTAAGTATGCCTTTTTCTCTGAATAGAAGCTTGATTTTTGTATTGACATACTCTTTCCCTCTATCACACCTGAACTTTTTAGGATAGCGGCCATGCTGATTCTTTACTAATTCGAGGAACTCTTTCATTTTATCGTAGACTTCATACTTGTAAGATATTAAGTACAATTGACAATATCTGCTATAGTCGTCGATAAAGGTAAGAAAATACCTTTTCCCACTCACCGAGTTACTTTGCATGGGTCCGCATAAGTCCGTATGTATTAGATCTAAGATACGTTTAGATTTTCTTTCGGATTTCTGGGGAAATGGCAAATGCGCAAATTTCCCTTTCATGCAAGCTTCACAAAGTCGTTTATGTCCACAATTCTCCATTTTTATATTTTTATCTTCCCCGATAATTTGCTTGATAACATTAGGATCCCGATGCCCAAAAACACAGTGCCAATAGTGAATACATTTATTATTACAGGTACTTACAGACATGTACACTTCTTCTTTGTCTTTGATGACATATAATCCACCTTCCCTTTTAGCTGTGACAACGATGTGATCTTTCTTCTTTATTTCAGCAAAATGTTCACTGAAAATTACAATATATCCCAAAGATGTTAACTTTCTTACCGACAGCAAATTTCCAGTAAAATCCGGAAGATAATGTACATCCTTGACAAAAATTTCATTTTCTTGACCACCTTCCCCGACGAACTTGATTTTGCAAACACCAATTCCTTTCGACTGTGATCTTTGTCCATTAGCAACACCAATATACTGCGAAACTGATGAGTCAAATTCCACGAATGAGTCCAAGTTGTTGGTGATATGACAGGTAGCACCCGAATCCAGCGTCCAGTTCCTTGTTTCAATAACGCTGCCAGCACTGAGTACATACTGGTTTTTCTCTTCAACAGCAGCCTTCGCTGAATCTTGAAACCCATATTGCACATGATTAGCTTCTTGAGATTTTCTTGGCTTTTTCTTGATCCATTTCAAATAGCTTTGACATTCTTTCTTGACATGACCAGTCTTGTGACAAAAGAAGCACGATGAAGACTTGATAGTTTTCTTCACAACAGCTAGCACAGAATCTGAACCAACTCCTTCCGATTTCTCACAGCGTCTCTTGTATTCATTCATCAGCTGGGATTCAACCATTGATAGTGACAGCTCCGTTTCTGGTCTTGTCTCAAGAGCTATGATAAGCGTATCATAAGAACTTGGTAAGCTGCTAAGAATCATGGCAACAATCCATTTATCTGCTAATTTTTCTTCACCGAGCGCTTCTAGCATGTCGAAGTGTGTTGTCATCTGGTTGAGATGTTCTGCCAAATTACCTCCTTCTTCCATCTTCAAACTGCAAATCGACCTCATAAGATGAACTTTAGAGCTGAGACTGGCACGTTCATGATGTTTTTTTAAGATTTATCCAAGCCTCTTTTGCAGTTCTCGCTTTCCTTACATGATGCGATTGGTTGTCTTCTATGGCCAAACCAATGCAAGCCCTGGCTTCATCATCCTTATTTTTCCAATCGTCAGTTATCGGATTTGGTGCAGTCCCATCAATATGTTTCCATAATCCTTCTTTGATGAGAACCAATTCCATTCTCCATTTCCAATTATAATAATTGAAATTATTCAATCTAACGATTGTAGATTTTGGCTTTTCCGCCATTGTACGATGTCTCGCTGTTATTCTGATCAAACTTAAAATTCCAATGAACCCTTCGATGGGAAGAGGCCCATAACCTATTGGAACAATGTAAGTTTTATTAAATCAGAAAACAGAATAATATTAAAAATAGAAAAACAAAAGCAGAAAAATAATTGAACGCTTGGTTATCAATGTTTACGTTACAGTAGATTCCAACACCTTTAAATATTTTGAATGAAAAATTAAAATATCGGGTTTTTTTAGAATTATAGTCGTAAAATTCTGAACAGGGCATATTTCTAAAATTATTTTTACAAAAAAAATGCTTTTAAAATTTCGACTTTAAGTCTATTCCGTTCAAATTTAGTATTACCTATGTGCAGGAATTGAAAAAAAAAAAACTGCAATGTGGGTAGGTATGGAGAATTCACTGTGTAATTGAATAGAATATTGTAATATTTTTAAGTATTCTACCCATTTTTCGTGCATAGGTGCATTTAAAAAGTTACCATTGTTTTGTTTGACATATTTTTAGGTTACAAAATTGGTCAAACAATTTATTTTCGTTTAATTTGTTGGGAATTTTGTTTAAATCAATCCATATACATAAAACAATGAAACTCGTCCAGAGATTCGCCCCACCTTTGAAGATATTTTAAACACCTTGAATATACTCCTAATACTAAATTTTTTCTAAGTTTAAAAAGATACCGGACGGTATTTTTTTAGATAAAAAGAGGACATGTCCTCTTAAAAAGGGACGTCTGGTCATCCTAGTCATGTCCTAAATCAATTGCTTCAAAAAGTTTTTTTTTTTTGTTTTTATTAATTTTTTTTTTTTGTTCAAAATTAAAAGATTATCCAGAGAAAATGTTTGACTATTTCCGTATGAACCTTGAATACACGTACGAGTATATCGACAAATCAAAATAGAATTAAAAACCTTAATAACACGCTTGAAAGCTGGTTACCGGCGCGCGTCAACAAGAATTAAAAGTTTATTCCGGTAAAAGTTGGTAAAAGCTGGTTTAAGCCTGTTAAAGCCGGAAGCGGGTTCACTATGGACGCGCCAATTCATCCCCGGCTTTATTTTTAACCAGCGTGAACCAGCAGCGGCTGGAATTGGAAAGCGATAAAGCAAGAAGCGAAAAGCTGGTTCACTATGGACGTACCCTTAGACGAGGCGCGCAGCGATGTGGTGAAGCAGTGTCGTAGCGGTGGCATAGGAGTGGTGTGGCAATGGAATGGGGGCAAAGTGGTATGAAAATGATTTAAGCGGCAAACAACGTATAGTGCCACGAATTCATAAGCTCTTAAAATGTTGTTGTACTTGTAAATTCTTGGTCGATTCGCAAGTTTTTAGTTTCCGGCGTGTAAATACGCAGTTGTTAATGCAAAAATCCACGTCGTCACGAGCCCCTACAATATGATAATGAGTAAACCACTTCCAATTCGTCGCCATCGCCACGCCACTGCCACTGTCTTCTGTCTTATGTTTTTGTTGAATTATGTAGGCACATAAGTGAATTTCACTTTATTTTAGATAGATACTTTTTGTGTCAATAATTTTTAAAAATGATATCAAAGCCAGCTTTTTGTTATGCAAACACTTTTCCAAAATATAAAATTGAAGCATAAACAACATTTCAGAAAACAGAATTTTGCTTTTACAGCATTTTGGATATACAGCATTTTGGAAATATGTACGGCATTTTAGATATATACAGAAATTCTGAAATGCAGAATTTTGTTTATATATACAGTATTTTCAAAAAATAAATATACAGAATTTTGTAGATACATAATTTTGAAATGCAGAATTATGACCCGCTCCCATTATTTACACTTTAACTAGTGTGCTAGTATACCTAACTACATATAACTACTGTCCCTTGCTACGCGCTCGATAGGATGAAACAAAATGTTCCTTTATATACCTACAAACTGAATCCCTGAATCCTCCTTTTCCCGTCGCTTATAACTCCGGCCCCAATTATTTTTTGTATGTCTAATAATTCCAAGTGATAGGGGGGCAATTCTTCACAAAAATCCCATAAATTATCCAGAAATTCCCCTTTCTCATAACCCCCTACTACATATTTCCTTTTGCAATTCCCACGGCCATACAAAATCTAAATTTTCTGTTAATCGGGTATAATACTATCTACACTATCTACAGGCTATTCTAGTTTAGTTAAAGAATCTTTTCACATAAGATCAACAAACATTTTGGACAAAGCCATTTTCTGTCAGATTATTCCATAGAAGTGCCTTCCAAGAACTTTAAATTATTCAATGAAGGTAGAATGTGCGACTCACTATCAATTAATTGATGAAGGCGTCAATGCGACTCAAACCCGACTACCGTAGTGTAGTATCTATACTTTTTAAAATCACTTTTACATCTGTTCCATTCAATAAAATCTACGCCTTAACACAAATTCATTTGAAGTGCGGTCTATATCAGTTATCGTTTAATTTCCGGTCGCAGAAAAACAATTGCAAAAAAAAAACACAATTGATTTAGTTCTATACCAGATAAGACTATCGTTTTTCTTCTAAGCTCAACGTTGCTGCTCCATTGCGGTACGATGAAATCACCTTTGGGCGGAAAAGTAAAAAAAAAAAAAAACTATTACCAATTCAGAGAGATGTCCTTTGCCCCTATATGCGGTGAATAAAATTACAGCAATTCTTTGTTATCACTTTCAGCACTGGAAAGAATTCAAATGCGAGGGTAGATGCCCACAAAGGGATACAATTTAAATGCAAATTTAAACCTTTTCCAGCCCAAAGATAACTACCTTTGTGAGTCTACGCGATGCTACAGAATATTCAAAGTTCCCAATAAAAAGACAAGCGAAACCCAGATGGGGATAGAGCAAGATTACCTCCTGCCGGCGATATCGTGGTTATGAATTCACTTAAGAATTCAATTTTGAGACATCCCAGGAAACGGCGGGCGAACTATATGCACTATCATACATCTGCGCCGCCTTTAATCGGATATATTCTGGGCGATGCTATCAATGTTTATTATTTTATAGATTTTTGAACAAGTGTCGCCGCACTATACCCATCTGCTAGTCATTGCTTCTAATTAATTTCAAGAACAGTCTGATGTTGTGATATAGAAATTTTTTAGCTTATAAAATGATGTCGTCGTTGTTATCTATTTTTTTTTTTTTGTTCATTAAAATCGCCTGTCTACTCGAAAGGTGTTTGAGGTAGGTGTACATATTTGTTGTGATTGACATTGATTTTGAAATAGCAATAGGAAGAGTTTTATAATTTGAAGTGATCGCATACCATCGTGGCTCGGATTTCAACTAAGAAAAGATCTTATCTATAATGTTTACTTAATTTCCTGTCGGAGTTTCTGAAGACACTTTGAATCATTTGAGTCGCAAGTTTTTGTGTGTTTTAAATATATGTACCTTACCTACTCTAAAAACTATTTCTGTTTATTATTTCGCTTCGCAAACCTAAAGTGGCAATCTATATCTATCTATATCTATAAAAGAAAGTTGAAAATATGTTTGTCCGTTTATAACTCGAGTCTGTCGACACCGAATTTGATGATTATTTTTTTTCTGGAAAGGTATTCTTTTGTAGCATGTTTGTGTGTCAAAAAAACAATACCTTTAGAACGAAAAAATCATCGAAATCGGAATTGCAAAATTGGAGATCAAAATCGATATTTTTCTCAGTCATTTTACAAAACACACGGCAAGCAGCTCTGTTGAGCCAACGAAGTGAGTGAACAGAGAACAGAGAAAAAACATCGTTTCTCCGTTTCTACCATTCACATTTGTAAGAAAGTGTGCAAACCAAACCTGTATGGAAGCATATACACATACATAGGTTAATGTGTCGTTATTAGGTATCGATCAAATACATAAATAAATAAAAACAAAAAGGAATTGCAATGCAATTCAGTGATTACTCACCCCATTAGCAAACGCTTGGACGGATATAAGAAGTGTTGTGGTGAGAGAGAGAAAAACGGGAGAAGTATTTTTTCGCAGAATGGCACAGGGTGCTCCGTTAAAAAAAGGATTTTTTTGTTTGTCATACATTTTTATTAAATATAAAATTATAATCACATTGTGTGTTACGCTAAGATACTTTTGATTGTTGTTGGCTTTTTGATTATTTTATTGAATTTTTTGAGAATGTCATAAGGCCTATTTTTTTGGGAATCCATAGCTAGCTCACTTTTACTTTTACATGCAAAACTGGTATACTCAATTTTGGTTTTGTTATACTCACTTTTGGTTTTACATGCAAAACTGATATACTCACTTTTGGTTTTGTTATACTCACTTCCCAAAAAAATACGCCTATAGATACACTCGAACACGTACATAAAATTTTATAAGAAATTCTTTGTTTAGATTTTTACAGCCAAAGTAGGTTTGAAAATTTGAAAATTATTACAAAAGTACAAATTGGGAAAACGTGAAATAAATGTTTGCTATTAACTTTCTAATGAATCTAAAAATTCTTTAGGCGAACGTGTTAAATGAGCACCCTCATATTCCTTAAAATTTGTAAATATTTAGGAAACACTAGGTTCCTGATTGCTGACTAAATTCCAACTCACACTTGCGTTTTTGACGTTTTTTTATATGTATTTAATGCAAAATAATAAAACGCATTTTTACTACCGAAATCAGCAGTTTTATAGTCAGATTCAGTTTCCTCCTTTTTTTCGGTGATTCAAACTGTATTTCCACGGCGGAAAGCTCTAAATTTGCAGTTGGCTCGAAATTATTTCCTCCGTGTACTTTGCTGAAAAAGATCTTTTAAATTCACAAATAAATTGAAATGGAGCAACTTATTATTTTCTCCTCGGTTGCGTAAAACAGGGCTCTAATCGCGTAATTTATCAGACTATCATCGTTGAGACGATTGTATAAAACGACCTCGTTTTAAGTTTGCTTCATATAACATCACAATCACGTCGATCAATCGAATCGTTCATCGTTTTCATTTTGAACAGTTTGAGCAGGACTGTAAACAAACTGTGACAACTGAAAACTAATAAAATTGGTATATTATTTTGTTTGTTTTGTTCTCGTTTATGTGAAAATGCATGTATACGTTGGAAAATAAGCATAGGCGCACGAGAAATTATATCGATAAGGTTTGTAAAGGAAGAAAAAGAAGAGGAAGAAGAGGATTTGTGCATGCATTTTGCTTAAAGCATTTACTAACTTTGCTTTTGGGGGCGCTTACAATCCGGGGTGGACAACGGCCTCAACCAACAAGCCTCTAGCTAGCTGCATCCAGTTACGCTCACCAAGTTCGTTGAGGTCGCCATCCAATTAAGCGCTCCACCTAAGGTTGGGTCTTCCTCTGCTACGTCGACCCTCACCCTCAGGGGTGGACTCAAAGACTCGTCGGGCTGATGCGTTGCTGTCCTTACACGCTCCACGTGCCCCAGCCATATCAGCCGTTGTATCTTCAGCTTTTTGATACAAACTGGACCGAATATCGTCCGAAGATTCTTTCTCTTAAAACATCCAAGGAGGTATTCTTCCGATTTTGACAGAGTCCATGCTTCTGCACCATACAGCAGGACCGGGATGATTAGTGTCTTATATACCTAATATCTCGATGCTGAGACTCCTTTCTCGTTGACAGTATATTTTGTTTTGTCATCATTTACAGCCAAGCATTTAGTGAATGCAATTCTATGATTGCATCCTCAAAAGAGAACACAGCTAGGGTTCGAACTGTCTTTTAACAAGTATGAAGAAAATGGATTTTTGTCCTATATTTTCACATTTCATCACACTAATGCTAATGCAGTGTCCTTTGTGAACATTATGTATGCTTTTGATTGGAAAATGTTTCCTTTAATATTTATTTTACTTTTAAAAAACCTAAACATAAACAAAATACACCAAAAACGATGAAACGATTGCAAAATAGCCATCGTTCAATCGAATCGTTTCGACGACGCCATTTGACAGTATAATTGTTTACGTGAAGCAATAAAAAGCGATGATCGTCCTATCGATTCGACGATTATCGTTGTTTGTTTGTTATATGAAGTAGAAGTATCGTCGAGACGACGTCGTTCGATCGTTTTAGCCTTACGCGATTAGACCCCAGCCTTATCGAAAAAAGCAATTCTTAAAAAAATCCATTTCATAAGAAATCTATTTGCTCTTCATTCCCAAAAATATGGTCTTCTGCATTTTTTGAGGTCTTTAAATTTAGATGAATTATAAAATGCCGTACAACTTAGGTCAAAGTTCGACCACAAGGAATACTATTAATTTTAAGAACAAAAGGACATAATTTTAAAAGTTTTCTAACAAAAGGAAAATAAACAGCGCGTAAAAAAATTGAAAAATTACAACTCCAAAAAAGGAGTCAAAAAGGGACAGTTTCAGGAGTTCTCACTGAAAAACCATTAACGTTAAAATTTTAATGCCCTTCATTATCGACAAAAAAAAATATTTTACACCTGAATTTTCATTTTGTTCCCGACCGCAGGCCAAACACTTCAAAGTATGTTTTCACATTTCCTGCACTGAAATTTGTTCGCACCGAAAACTATCACGTGTCACCCTGTATTTTGTTTACTTCACTTCTTTCGCACAACTGATAAGCATTCGAGTTTACGCGCCTTTAAAAATGCATTATGAAAACAACTACCTCATCGTCACTGCAGAACCAGTGTGACCAGTTATTATAAAAACTAGCAATTATGGAATCAAATCATTTTTATTCCTACTATCGTATTGCATTATTTTTAGCCAAGTCAGAACAAACAAAAAATATTTATTTTCATAATTTAGATAGAAATATTATTGGTAGGAGTTCAGAATTAAGCTACGAGTACACGACATGCGAAACACGACATACGCATGCCACTCTGACGTCACGATAATTACTCGACATATTGTAGAATATGTCAAGTTTTATATATATTGTGGCATGTACGAAAATTCTGCCGAGTACACGGCATGAACGTTTTGTCTCAAAGTTGACATATTCGTTTGTCGACAGTGACTGGCATGTGTTTGTTTTTGATATTGAAGATTTCTTGGACGTTTTTTAATCCATTGACATCGTAGCCATCCTTTGATGGAATTTGTTACTTTATGGCTTGATGGAAAGAAGACGAACAATATTTTGGTATATATACTATATTTATTACGTAATGTCACCAGAAAGCCCTAAGATCTTAATTATTCCAAGCGAAAAAAATCACAAATTTTTTTAATATTTTAGGGCTTTCTGGTGACATTTCGTTAATATAGCATATATACAAAAATATGGTTCGTCTTCTTTCTATCAAGCCATAAAGTAACAAATTTCATCAAAGGATGGCTACGATGTTAATGGATTAAAAATCGACCAAGAAATCTTCAATTCAAACGATTTTTTTATTCTCCGAAATTTACATGCCATTATGAGTCGGACATATGGGTGACAGACGCATGCCAACATATGTCAGCGTCAATAATAAGCCGAGTACACGACATGCCCTTTAATGACATATTCTGACGTCGAATTGACGTCAGACTGGCATACGTATGTCGTGTACTCGTAGCTTAAGGTGTAATTTCTGGAAAAAATAATCATAAAAACGAAGCATAAAACCATTTTCGAAAAAGCAAAGCAGGTCACACTGCACAAAGTGAAAAGGTACACACAACGAGATCGAGTTTACGCGCCTCTAAAAATGCTTTATGAAAAAACCCACAATCGTTCGTCGTACGCAGCAAGCCCCATGTAGTGGTGCTGGAAAAATGTGTTGTGTACCCTTTTTTTCTCAAGCAGTCGTTGTATTCAGGTAAAAAGTATTCTTTCGACCTGCTTCCACTTATTGAAGGATTTTTTTTGCATTTTGCTTCGGGGTAGTAGGAAATGCATATGTAGAGAGAGTGTCCCTATCGCTATCGCTATCGCAATCGCGGCGAAATCGAAAAGCTACAAAACGAAAATGAAGTGTGTTTGTGTGTTCACGGTTAGTGTTGTGCGTACATATACTTGAGCATTTCATATTTGTTTTGGAGTCTCCGCTGTTTCTGCATCTGCATATCCATCGATGGGGGAACATCGTAGTAGACAGCAAAACGAAAATGAAATGCCTATGTATGTATGTGCGAACAGTTGCAATCGCTGTCACAAACACATAAGCCATCTATACTGTTTTTGCATGGATAAACATTCGTGCCGCTTGCCAATTCACCATTATTGGTTTTGAATGTCCCGTCATGATTTTCGATTGAATTCACTGATCGCATGGTGACCAGTGTATTTGGATATAAAGTGCTTTCTTAAATTGGTTTGAAATTTGTTGAATAGTTGAAAAATTAAGCCCTGTTTCTGTTTTGTGAATAAATTATTTGAATTAATTGAAGTGAATCAATTAGCAATTTACTTGCTCATTAACTTTTTATTTGGCGTTTTCACGGTTAGTAAAACTAAACCTCGAAAACCACCAAACTTACAGATAATCTTAGGTATTGGACGTGGATAAATAAATAAATAAATAAATAGGTGGCGCAACAGGCGGGTGACACCCAAGGCCTAGCTTCTCGCAACCATTCGTTTTGTGTGAGTTTCTATTTTTGGGACGAATGGAAGGGACCTACAATTTTATGCCGAGTCCGAACGGCTGAATTGAGAAGCTTTTTCATGACAGTCATACTCTCGGATGTTTGTCAGACGTTCGCGAGAGGTGGCGCAGTAGAAAAAACTTTTAAGATGTAATTTGTGTTTTTCCGGGGATCGAACCTGGGATTCCTCGCACAGTAGTCCAGCACACTAACCACTGCCCTACTGCGCATTCCCATTGGACGTGGATGGCTCATCTGAATATTGTCAAAATTGGACAAAGGGGCGTGGCACCGCCCATACAAAAAGACATTCAAAATCGTATATCTCGAAAACTACCAAATAGATTGAGCTCAAACTTACAGACATTCTTAGTTATTAGCCCTGGAGTGCTCCTATGAAGATAAGTCAAAATTGGACAAAGGGGCGTGGCACCTCCCATACAAAAAAAACATGCACGATGACGTTATACATATTTCGATAACCGCCGGGCCAATTTTCATCTTTCTTTTTATATTTTGTTCGTATTGCTGTATTTCAGGTATAGGCAGAAAGAAAATTCCATCAAATGGATTTATTCTCATTTCTCGCATTTTTACGAAAAAACATTATTATCTAAGACCAAAGCAATACAATTCCTGTGCACGGGCAAAGCCGGGCGGGTGCAGCTAGTACATATATAAAAATAAGTTGTATAGTGTTTGTCGATAATGTTCTCTGTAATGCGTGAACCGATTTTGATTCTGGAAATTTCCCATGAAAGGTGACGTTAATACCATGGTTTGTAAATATATATGGTCTTTGTAGGTGTATTGGTTCATCAGTTAAAGGGGCGTGGCACCTCCCATACAAAAAAATGCATTCAAAATATTATATTTCGAAAACCACCCAATCGATTGAATTCAAATTTACACACAATATTAGGTTTTGGCCCAGAAGTATACCTGTGAAGATTAGTCAAAATTGGACAAAGGGGCGTGGCACCCCCCATGCAAAAAAAACATTAAAAATCTTATACATACATATTTCGAAAACCACCGAATCGATTGAGTTCAAATAAACGTACAATCTTAGGTATTGGCCCAGAAGTATCCCTGTGAAGATTGGTCGAAATTGGACAAAGGGACGTGGCACTGTCGAAAACCACCGAATGGATTGTGTTCCTGTGAAGATTGGTCAAAAATAGATAAAGTGGTGAGAAGGCGTTATTCTTCGACAGTCATGGGAGCTACAGTTTGGCAAATTCTTAACATTGACGCGCATTGTCCTAATAGACAACAATGTCCTAATAGGCAACTCGGATCCTAAAAAACCAAAAGTGTTGTGTACCGCAGGGCATTACAATAGAAACTGTTTATCACTGATTTAAATGGATTTCAAATTGATTTTTATATTTTTATATTTTGCACTACGAAGTGTGCAGGGGGGGTTCGCTAGTACAAATCTAATAACAACCACGAAACATGTAAAATTACTCTGACATTCAGAGAGATTCGCAATAAAACAAAAAGTTTCGTGCGTAATGATAAAGGTAGTCATGTGGTGTGGTGGTAGGAATAAAATAGGTTCGTTCTCGAGTCTCAAAAACCAAATGTATTGAGTTATCCTTCCATTTGGCGTGGTGCCACCTAGATGAGGTCCGTTTTTACTATTTTGTCTATCTTAATGCATTCCGGTGCTCTGTAGTCTGCATGTCCTCAATATCGCGATATTTTTATCAGCCCCGGATGGTGCACACGGAGGCAGTAAATATCGTCCATTTAATTCTTGCCCTGTAGCAAAATATTTCAAATGGGGTCACATTTCCCTTTCGCTATTATACTAAAATTGAGATGAGAAAGTTAAGCACGACCGGCTCAGTTGGTACTGTCAAGTTCAAAAGAGAGATACAGTTTGGCACCAGTTAAAAAGGCAATATCTATCAACGTTCCAACACAAGCGCGAAAAAGAGGTAGGCAAAAAAACTCCTGGATCACACAAATGCAAAAACACCAGCTTTTGATCGGCCTCAGTGATGAAGTGATCAGTGGCAGGGAGGCCTGCCGAAATTTTTTGAAGTCCAATCGGCGAACCCCACAGTGGAGATGCAGTAAAGTGGGGTATGATATGATTTGCGGCACATAAATCTTTAGAATGTATCCTAAGACGTTCTACTTTTTACAGGCATACAAGACCACAGATTTCACGTTGGATTCGAAAAGTCTCCCTTTTTTACAGCTAAAACTAGTTGCATGCAGTCATACTTACCAATATCGTTAAGATCGCTTTCTAATAATGCTCCCTACAGCTACAGCCCTACCTAATGCTGGGTATATCCATATGCTTCGTTGTCCAGGTGTATGAACTAGCCACCCGTGCGTCGTATTTTAATCTTTTTGACCTTTTTAACGTTGCTTAAAATCACGTAAGATTCGTCGTATCATCCGGGTATCACTTAAGAAATCGTTTTCCTAAGCCGTCCTAAGAGATTTGCATCCATTTTCGATAAGTTGAGTGCCTCTACATGGTGCAGCAGAATCGGGATGATTATAAGGTTTTGTACTTTGTACAATATTATATTCGGTTCTATGAAAGAGGCCTTTAACTTCGTACATGCCTTCGTAACACGCTAACTCCTCTAGAGATCTGTCTCATCAATTAAAAGTCTGAGGTCTATCTCAGACAATATTCTCATTACTGCGCTGGGCAAATCATGCCATGACATTTCATTTCGCATCGCAACTGCAAGAGAGGTTGTAGTTGACGTTTTGTGTTGTGGAAAAAATTAACTATTCGGCTGTTGTTGACAAATTTCAAGTGTGTAGCTAATATATTTTTTGAAAAATATATTATTTATTTTGGTTTTTATAAAATATATTTATAGAAATTTTTTAATTAATAAAAACCACAAAAATAAACTTTACCTACGCCACAAACCATCACCGGCATGAGAAGACACTAAAATGAGGCAAACAATTAGACGGACAGACATCCATGTCGAATAATAATCGCAGAGAGAGATCGCTGACATCCAATCATACGATTAAATAGAGTGACTCCACAAGATATTTCATCTCATGAAGCATTATGAGAGAAATGATCTCCTGTGGAGTCGGGGTGTAAGGTGGGTTTCCACATATCGGTAGATTGACAAAGTTTGACAGCTCTCGCGTTTATGTTATTGAACGACACCGCCGTCAGTTCATTTCCACTTATGTCAATTATTGGCAAAAAATCTTTTGTCAGTTGATTGACAAACTTATGAACTTGATGCCAATTAATTTTCACTGTCAATTATAGACAAAGTGACATTTTGTTTGACAATTTAGCTATTTCCACTTGTCAATAAAATTCTTTGTCAGTTATTGGTAAACTGTGCAATTTGTCGCTATTTACACTTGCCAATTTTTTAATTGGCATAAAAGTACGTCAATTGTCAATTTCAAATCGACAAGTAAAAACCCAGCATTAGCCTTTTTATATACCAAGAGTGATACCTCGTCCGTGCCTTGTGCCGATGTCATTATGTGAAGCAAATGTAAAGAAAGCCTACGTAGACAAAGTCTTTAAGAACTTCAAAGTTCTATTTTTCCAATAGAATGCGAATGTTGAGATTTCGTTGTCCATTTCAATACTTTCAAATGAAATGCGTCACTTAAAGCTCACAACTTTCTCTCTATAATAACCTAATTTTGTTGCACGGCCTTTTCAAAAAAGGTACCCCTGAATCTGGTCTTTAAAAAGTATATTCGAGTTAAAAATATCAGCATTCGATTATTTTTAATATCCGTAAAATTTCTACAAAAAAGCAATCTAATGTCGTTTTCCATTGGGACTATCAGATTTTTATTTCAGATGTCAGATTTTTCGTGGCGAATGGAACACGATAGCAGATTGATCTGCTTTTGTGAATGTATTAGTGCGTTATTAGACAGTACATCAGCTGTGCAAATTTTTTTCGTTTGTCGATGAAAACATACGAACTTAATAGTGGTAATCATATCAACGAAGATTTGATATCTACAGATGACGAGGAAGAAGAAGAAGATGACGAAGATGATAGTAATTGCTCCAAAATTAAATCCATGTCCATTATTTACGTTTTTGTTCTGAATAATTGCATTTCGCGAGGCTTTTCGTAATTTTGCTTTGAAAACAATTTCTGAATGACGTAAAACAGCTGTGCAAGGTATATTGGTATTAGTGAGAGTATGTGTAAATCTTGAAAATTATTCAGATCTGCAAAAAGTGATCCGAATCAAAAAAAAGATTGATTTTTTGTCCCAATGGAACACGAAAAGTGATCCGGATCAAAAAAAAGATTGATCTGATGTCCCAATGGAAAACCACATAAGAGAAAGAAATTTATAGTCACAGAAGAGAAGAGCATTTCCCACATCTGCCGCAAATCTGTAGAGTAGGGCAAACAAAATAGGTCCAGCTATTAAATAAAAACACTAGAACAACAAGGCAGCGGAACTTTTTAAATACAGAGGTGATTTTTAAGTAGGGCTCATGCATTAAATGAAATTATGGATGGAAAAAAACATGACTACATATGGCCCATCTGCACAACTATATCGAGGCATTATGCCATTCAACTGGCATCTAAAAACCAAAATGCTTTTCAACCTATGTAATTTGTGAACATCTCAAAGAGTCCTGCAATAGA
Source organism: Cheilosia soror (assembly GCA_949372485.1). Lineage (NCBI taxonomy): Eukaryota > Metazoa > Arthropoda > Insecta > Diptera > Syrphidae > Cheilosia > Cheilosia soror. Next base: position 96,066,618 of record OX443562.1, read on the forward strand.
GTTAGTGATTGTCATTTTTGCACTGAAAACTGAGACAAATCCTGAAAAGGATCAACCAATTTGAAGTGAGTCGTGACCACCCACCAATTCATCGAATCTTGTCAACAAGATTTTTTATCATGTGACTTCTTTAATCATCTTTAGGAGAGACGGCATGTTGCATAGCATGAAAACCTAGATATTCACGTATTTCGATGGAGATGAACACAATACTTGAAAAGGTTAAAGACACTCGCCCTGCATTTCTAATTGCGTTTATGGACATAACTCACTCGTTGGATTGTGTTAAAATCTGTGCGATTGTGATATGAAAATCCGACGCAATGTCCTTCGCATGACAGTCATCAAGATCGGTTCGAAATACTGTATCTATCTGACAACCTCAAGTAAACACACGATAGCACTGATTAATAAGTAGCCTGTCCGACTAAATTTAGCCGCTACTATAAATTAGCATTTTAGGTTCTCAAATAGTATTTAATGCATCACGCTAATTCAAGGCAATGACGCCACAATCGATCAGATTGCGCGGTGTACGGAGAGAAATTCCTCGGGACTCACAAGGTTTGATTAAATGAGTTTTTTTTTAATATGAATATCTACCCGTACTTGGAAAATCAATTAAAGTTATCAACTGTCAGTTCAATGAGGCTTCAGTTTTAAACGAAGATAATCACAGATTGATTGATATATGGACAGATAAATAAGTTTATCAAAAAGCAGTTAGTTTTGGAAATTTCATAAAAGACCGCTCGTAATCACATTTTAAATTATTGTATTCATTTCACAAGACCCAACCGTGATGTTCAGTAAGTTGACAGGTTAATTACTCTAAGAATAACATTAAAAAAAATAACAACGTCTTCTCTCTCTCTTCTTTGAAAAAGGAATCGTCTTAACCGCCATTGTGGCTGCCTGTTTGGCGCTGACACTTTCCTATGGACAGACTGTAAAACCAGACTTCGTTTGTAATGAAAGCAAAGTCGGATATACCTATCCAGCGTCGACACCGCTCTCCTATTACACGTGCAAGGACCCTAATACCCCATTGCTGTTCGACTGCCCCCAAAATTCCGGATACATTAACAATGGAACCCTTACAGGGTGCGTACCATGGGTGCTGTGGGAGTGCACCAGCAAAACAGGCGCTCCAAACTGCACAGCGGCACAGCAACTGTTGAAATACCCTCACGTTCAGCCGAACTTGTTTTGGATTTGTCAAGGAATTAACGTGTCCGAAGCATTGCCCTGCCCCAATGGAACAGCGTTTATACCTTCTGGCGCCAACAACGGATGCAAGCCCTGGAATGTTTGGTCCGAAACCTGCCCTTACTAAATGACGAAAAGTGAAAAAAGTGTTGTTTCAAAAATAAATGAAAAACTACAAGTTTTATGCTGTCGAAAGGGAGATCTCTTTCATTTAATAAGTGTTACAGTCACATTTTGCCTGCCTCCACTGAGCCCATTCGGCGCAGCCAACAGAGCCGGTGGTACCATCCAAATAGCCTCTTCCGGTGTTGCATGACAAGAGTAATGGCTTTTGTCCTGCTGCGGGACACAAGTAGTATTGATTGGGATTCACCGCCGGTGATGGTTGATTGACATTAACACCGGTACAAGACGGTGCAGTTGCTGCCTGGTTAACACAACTTGTTGGCCATAGAGCAAATGGAACACATCCTGAGGTGGTGCCATTTCGTATGAAACCGGAACCGGTGGCACATTGCATTTGGATGGGTTGATTCGTAGCTTTATTGCAGAAATAGAACACATTTGGATCTTGATCGCCCCATAGTTCATCAGTGAAGGTGCATTCGCATGGCGGTTGGACTGCAGCGAATCCCACTCCGAAAAGTGCGAAGATTGCGATTATAATATGGATTTGTGCTGCAATTGAATTTTGATATTGAGACATTCAAAAGTTAGTATAGGCAAAGGTGTTACCCATTGTTGTATCACGGTCTAAAAATTCAAGTCAGTAACTAACCAAGAACTGATTAGGATAGTGGAATATATAGGCAGTTCTTCGAAGCAGATAATCATTGGGGTAGAAGGGGGCTAATCTTAATTGTGTAACAAAGCAGCGTGTTTAATTTTCGCGTAGCATTTGGGGTTATATCTAGATAAGGTTATTCTTATCACTTTTTTTTTGTATTGAAAACAATTATTACGACTTCATTTTCTTTCGAGGTTTTGAACGGGAAATCCGAATTTTTCTGAACTTGTTAGCCATGCTTTGAACATATCCGATACTACTGATTTTGAAATTGGTTTTGATTAAAATTGCTGTCAATATAAGTCGATGACTATGTCTTCGGTTGTATTTCGTAGGCACATGCTAAAGTTACAAAGGATTAACAGATAATTTTTTAATTTCAAAATGCCAGTTCAGTTGTCCGCGTGATGAGACTGTAATGCAAGGGTCTTCTGATTGCAATAATTTCCGATAGGTCAAATGAATGCAGCCGGATGTTTGCCCTCTTGCTGACTATCTGCTTGAAAGACGAGAGTCATCAATAGCTAAACTTCGCACTCCATCCTATCTGAGGCGATGTACAACTTGTTTTATTTGCTGTAATTCCTTGGCTCTAGGAAGAAGTTTTCTGATAATAATTTTTTTACAGCTTTGCGCCTAAGATAAGATAGGTCAAACCATAACTGGTGTAGTTTTACGAAAGCGTTGCAATCTCCTCTGAGACACCGGGAGAGAAGACTATAGTTACTAGTTACTGACTTACTGGTTTCCAGCTTCTTGATAAGAAAAATGAAATAAGCACTTGAGCTTGAGTACTCTGGGATGGACCCCGCTCTTCAACCAATAAGCCTGCGTTCATAGTCAGCGCGGTGGTTGGCTACTGCCTCTCCAGTTGCACATTTCCACTGTGAGTCATCTTAGGTGAGGGTTTTTTACTTTGTGTTGTTCCTCCATATTGCTCTTCATGTCCTAGCCATCTTTAGAAGACTTATTCGCAACTTCTCTAACCAGGTCGCACAGTTCGGTGCTAAGTATCTTTCTCTAAGCCAAGCAAATTAGTCTAAAAATTATCATATCTGCATTTGTCTTCAACCCCGTTTTTGCGCCATATCGCAAGAATGGGACAATAATATTATAGTATTAGTTTCTCCTTAGTTTTTTTTGACAAGGCCTTACGACTTAGTTACCTTCTTATGCCAAACAACCAACGATTGGCTAGCGTAATTATTTGCTTAATGTTTTATGTCATTTATAAAACGAAGCCGAGTAGATAAAGTTCGTTCCATTGTACTACCAAGCAGAAACCCCTTTTTTGGTGTAGTCGGTGGCAAAGTATTGCTGTCCCCCGCCGGGACTCCAACCAACGCCGCTCAAGCAATGAATTTAACCACTACACCATGGCCACCGCCTAGATAAAGTAGGTACATAGCTACCTCCAAGTCGTAGGTGTATATTATGACAGGTCGATTCCGCGACGGAATCGTTGATATTGTATGTCCCTCCTAGTTAATGTTGAAGAAGTCACATGACAGCGCATCATCTCGGCTAAATATCTTTGGCAGGAAAACCAAAACTACGCATGTCTCTATAAAACCCGTCTCTATAAATCCTTTCATATATCCGGCCTTAAGATCGATAAACATCAGATGGTGGGTGTAGAAGTAGATCTGGACTTCTTGGGTTTTCTCCAGGTTCTGTCATATTGTCATTCATTCATTCATTCATTCATTTTCAATGGTCCGCTTGTCCATTAAGTGGGTCGCGGGTGTAGGTTGCTCAAGTGGACCCTCCATAGCTCTCGATCCTCCGCCATCGACTCTAAATCATCAAGGGCAATCCCCATACGGGTATAGGAGAGATTATGGACTTGATCTAACCATCTCATCCTTGGTCTACCTAGAGGACGCCTACCCGATGGTATTTCTGATGCGATCTCCACGGGTCACACCAGCAATACTACGGAGAAATCTCATTTCGGCAGCTTGTATCCGCGATCTTATTCTTTCGGTCATTACCCAAACCTCATGACCATAGGTGAGAGTTGGAACAAACACCGAATTAAAGACTGACAACTTAGCTTTGACACCAAGTTCAGTCCTCCTAATAACAGAATGACCAAGCTGTCTCAAAATTGACCCAGCCTGAGCAATCCTACAGGAAAACTCGGCATTGCTCCTTCCATCACTCGTGAATAAGACCCCGAGATACTTAAACTTCTCCACCTGTTTCAATGGGACTCCACTAACATGCAGAGTGCATTGAACAGGCGTTCTGGAGACGACCATCACTTCAGATTTGTTCACGTTTACCTTCATCTCAGCTTCAACACAAACGGTTACGAACCGATCGAGTGCGCGCTGAAGTTCAGTCTGAGAGGATCCAAGGATGACCAAGTCATCAGCGAAAAGCAAATGACTTATCCTCAGATCTCCCAATTCGAAACGTTCCTCGCCAAGACTGCGCTGTAACATCCCGTCCATATAAGTAATGAAAAGGAGAGGAGACAAGACGCACCCCTGACGAAGTCCAACGCCCACGGTGAAAGGTATTGATTTAACTCCGTTTACCCGAACACAGCTTTTACAGTTTGTGTAAAGAGATTGAATGGCTCTCAAGAGAGAACCATCAATTCCATACTCCTGTAATACACTCCAGAGTTTCCCTCGAGGGACTCGGTCGTATGCTTTCTCCAAATCTACGAAACAAGCGTAAACAGGTGTAGCATACTCCCATGCCTTCTCAAGTACCATTCTGAGAGTGAATAACTGGTCGGTTGTGCTTCTGCCGGGATGAAAGCCGCACTGCTCATCTCCTAATCGTGCCTCGACCACAGCTCTGCAACGCGTTTCCAGCACCTTGGCAAAGACTTTTCCGGGGAGACTTAAAAGTGATATACCCCTGTAATTGGAGCAATCACTTTTATCCCCTTTCTTGAAAAGAGGCACAATCACCCCAATCTGCCAATCGCTGGGAGTTTCGCCGCATTCCCAGGCCACTTTAATGACACGAGAGAGCCATTTGACTCCCTCTTCACCTAAGGCCTTTAGCATTTCTGGCCGGATTTCATCCACTCCGGCAGATTTGCCAGCTTTTAGCGATTTGATCGCAAAAGTGACTTCCTCTACCGTGGGACTATTTTCCGCCCTGCTTAAGGCGATGGATGTGTCATCCTCAATGCCCTGGATTGGATTGAGCAATTCGGAAAAGTGCTCGCTCCATCTGCGCAAGATGTCCTCCTCATTAGAAAGAAGTGTACCATCTTTGGATTTGACTCCTTCGATAATGTTCCACTTCCTTCCTCTAAGACGGCGGATGGTCTGCCAGAACACCTTGCTTGCAGATCTGTGATCACGGTCTGTCATATTGTTCTTTGGCAATCTGTTTTAGGCATTAATACAGACTGACGGACATTAATAATGTTAAAGAGACTGCGATGGCTTTATATAATAGGCGCAGCTTTGAGGGTTTGCTTTCTAGTGAATCAGACAAATGATGATAAGTTTTTGTATGATCTCTTCAGCAAACCGCCTTCCGCTGACCTTAAAAGTTCAACTTGAAGGCAGTCTGGTCTAGCTGTATTGTTGAACTTTAAGTTAAGATGTTACTATCTTTACTTCATTTTGATAGGTTGAATAAATGTATTGGCTTTCTTCTTCAACGTTGAATGGTTCATCCCGGCTGATAGGAAAATTTGAGCCGTATTTATCACAAAATGTAAACGTTTTTGCTCTCAACGGGTTCCCAAATTCCAACTCGCTAAGAATATCTGCCTGAGATACGACAGCATTTCATTCCCAGAGAACATAGGAAAAAAATTGCTTCTTCTTCTTCTTGAGACTCATAGAGTTTGCAGTTCTATTGTCCACGATTCTCCCTATATGGTCGAACTACAATAGAACGTGCTACGATCTTATACGTACATTATATGCCACATCAATCAGGGGTATTCATTAACTCATGAATTCCTTGGGGATAATCGGAGGAAATTCCAAATCATTAGAGGCTTTTCTGATGGCTTCTATGTGCTGGGCACATAGGACTTTGGAATAGGTTGAGAGGCACGCAATCTGTTAAGCCATTTAACGTTAATTCTCCTCAAAGGCTTGATAAATGCGACATTAACATTACCATCGGTTTTTGGAATAATTTCTTAACTGTGACAATTGTTATTCTACTTGACATCAAGGGGTTCCGAGCTGTGTACATGTACTTAATTTCTGGTTTTATGACAAAGATATATATATAAGAGCTTTTTATTTTACCCGCAAAACATAGAGAATGAACGTCTGTAGACATTATTCAACTTTAAATGTGTGCGCACTTAAGCATTGCCCCTGCTTGGTTCAGACCATCGAAGTGGGGCTCGGTCACATAACCCGTCTCATATATAAAAGATTTTGTCCTGACTGATCAAGCTACGATCAACGTCCAACCCAGGCGGTAAAAGCTATATGAAGATAATATTTTGACACAAATTTCCTTTCCTTATGGCCAAAGTGAGCACTTAGAAGCGATTTGGGGAAATTCGAACCCCAAGCGTGGTCAAAGTTTACATGGAGAACATTTTTGTTCGTCCTATCTAACGTATAGCAAACCACACTATGTACCTACTTCTGTAACGGGTGCGAAGCTATGGATAAATGGTAGTTACGCACTAACGCTTTTAAAGAACCAGTGCCACGATCTTTCCACCATACAAAATTATTCTCCTTTATTCCTTTATATTATACAATCTGTTACCATATGGAATATATTTTTATTTAGGCATGCATGCATTTAAAGTTAAACTATGCCAGGCAACCAGTTAAAGTTCTCCAAAGATTCCATGGGAAACAGCCCAAATACTCCTTGCCCGAATAGAAACCTCTATCGGCTGCGCAATGCAGTTGCACTGGCGCGGAATCCTGTCCCGTGCAAAGATAGAATAGTTGAGGATTAACTGCTCCTTGCGGTTGCAAAAAGGTATTTTCCCCACAAGTAATTTGCGACTCGTCAATCTTACTGACGCATGTGTCACTCCAAGCATCCCATGGAATACATCCTGAAACCGTGTCATTCTTAACAAAGCCAGTATTGGGCAGACAATCCGCAATAACTCGTGTATTTGTATCCGGATTACAGTAGTAGAATTTTGTTGGATCCTCAGCTGACCACAACTCCATTTGGTAGAGGCATTCCTCACAGGTGACAGCACTTAACCAAAGTGCAGCCAATACTGACAGTACTGGAACGAGAAGAAAAAAATTATTCAGACTTGATTACTTGACATCTATTTGGATTTAGGTAGATACCTTTAAACATTTTCTTTAAACTATATATTCACAGGGTTCGATTGCTCTTTCGTTATAACGAACGGAGATGTGGACGGTGATTGGCTTTATATATAGACAAGCTCGTAGTATGGAACAGGCCTTGCTCATGTAGCAATCTCACTAATAACATGTTATTTTTGCGGCAATCAGTTGTCAAATCATCACAGACAGTGTTTTTTATTTATGGACCCGCCATAATAACGAGACTTCTGTGGGGGTTTTACATGTGCCATAATGATTACTGATTACCGATGGCGCCGAAATTAACTACTTTTGTGTTTTTGCGAACTTTAGCTGGAAAACTGATAACAACGTTTCAACGCAGTTTATGGGCGAATCTATCTTGTTTCAATTTTTCGTTGAATTTGCAAATTCTTTATGACATCGATGACGATGACTGTCATGGATGACATTGGGATGGAGAGGTCCCCTTTTCATTATGTTGTGATTTTATTTCTTCATTGAAAGAAATTTTTACAAGGAATCTTTCTCTCGAAGCGACCGAAGATATCTTCATCCGCTTTAGATAGAGTCCAAGTTTCTGCGCCATAAAGCAGGATATGAATGATTAAGGTCTTATACAGAATTTCGTAGGGCTCTACTATACCTACTCAACGCGGCTGGCAAAAGTTATTCTTTGTTGTAGTTCGCGTCACCTCTGGTGGGCTGTTTCTCGGCTGCGTTGCCCTGCAAAGGTAGACTTTAAGAGGAATGGGCAGGGAAACCGGGTTTCCCTTTTACTTTTAAAAGTGTCATATCGCCCTTCAGGTTTTAAGTCACTTTTTTGTGGGCTATAAGAAGTGCATTAACGCCCGAAGCTAATAAATATTAAATTCGGTGTTAGGTCTTATCCTCGGTCTTATCACCCAAAACCATAATGCCTAAATTCAAAAATGTCATAACGCCCAAAAACCACCACATCGCCCAAAATTTAAAGGAATAAAGCGTCGCAAAGACCAAATAGCGCAAATAGCTTGGATTTTCTGTTGGATTTTGGAGTAGGTGGGAGTTTGTTTGGTTGCAGGGGGGGGCAGCATGCCTCCCCCATACGTAATAAACTGCAAATTCTTTTTGGGGTGTATTTCCATTTTATTTTTTATGCATTTTATGCGTTATGCATTTTTTGGGCGTTAGCAAAAATAATGCCATTATGCCCAAAATCAATATCACATCATCCAAATTTACGTGAATCTTACAACAACACATTGCCCACCATGTTTTGGGCGTTATGACATTTTTCCAATGTGGACGTTATGGTTTTGGGCGATAAGACCTTACTCCATTAAATTCGTGTTACATATAAAAAGCCATTCATGTTAAACTTCAGCGAATTAGCCGCCCTCAATCCTAGCCTATTATAAAGATAACTTGAAGCAATAGGGCACATGTGCTGTTTCAGCATTGGTAATTAAAATTTGTATAAGCTGTATTGAGAAAGGAAGAAAGAGCGCCGCAGGGAAATTGTTTTTTTTTTTTTTTTTTTTTTTTTAAATCGTGCGACCATTACCTACCTAAAGCTAAGATTACACGGCCATTTTTTGAGTCATTTAAATGTTGGGATGTCATTGTCCTAGGCGTCATAGAAGAGCGATCACACGGCCATTTTTTTCCGCCGTTTAAATGGCACGTAATTCATTTGGTGCGCCATTTTCCTAGTCATTTAAATGATGCTGCCAAAAATGGCGATCACACAGAGCGACATTTAAATGACTGCTTTGTGATGGGATTTTTACGTCAGAGCGCCATTTAAATGACTCGAAAAAATGGTCGTGCAATCGTAGCTTAATGGGTTTTCTGAACCATAAATGCGACAATTTTGAAGATTAAAGAAGCCATCAAGATGAAAATGCGGACTGTAGCTGACAAACCTTTATTTTTTTTAAATATTACTCAACAATGCAATGCGTTGTTCTTTCGCATATCGCTCCATTTCTACTAACCCCAAACTGTAAGCCCTAGCCGTCACATTGTTATCTTTTTTCCGTTGGCATCACTGTACTATTAAATGGCGCAAAATTACAAATTAAAATTAAAACACTAACGTTGGTAGAAGTAAAGTATTGCATTTTGATATAGCTGACTAGCTAAAGAAAATACATATGTAAAATTAAGCTCAAATATTTCTGCACGCGGTGTGCGACTAACTGCAAATCTGGTTAAGTCCTGTTTCCTCTTATGGGTCCTACGCGATCGCTTGAGATTTTTGACAATTTAGCTAATGTGTGTATAGTGCACTCTGTACCTTGTTCTTCATTCCTATCCCTATTGTTAAAAAATAAATTTCAAAAACATTCTTCCGTCTGGGATGTCAACAACAAACAAAAATGTCTGCTTGTTTTCGAATTAAAAAGTAAAACTCTTATAGGCAGAACTTTTTGACACAACAAAACGTATAGAACAAAAAAATATATATATAACCGACTACAACTACAATAGTATTATGTAGGTACCTCCTTCGAAGAACAACAAAAACAACATCAAGAAAACGATAAAAATAAAAGAAATTCACATATGCTATGAAAATTCTATGATAAGAGGAAGAAAACTTAAGCTGCTGCTGCTGCACTCCTTCTCGTCCTTGTTGGAATTTTTCTCATGAAAATATTTGAGGAAAACTTTGATATTTGCTTTCTTCTGCTTTTATCTTGGTTGTTATTATTTTTATTGATTTTGTGGATGGGGGCCAACGGTTAAGCGTGCTTGTCGGTGGTTTTACAAGCATATGTCGAGTTTTGTTTTTAGTGTTTTAACTTTCTGCCAGAATCGACACTAGGGGCGTTCAAATAACTTATCATGAGCACTAACTTTCCAGCGAAGATTCTTGGAGAGAATTCGAATTGATGTAAGTAAAGTTATGTATGCTTTTTTATCTAGAGGTTTCCATCAGAATTGTTACAGTACAGCTCTGGATTCTTGTGGTTATAATTTATTTACAAGCTGAAACGTTTTGGCACACATTGTCTCGGAAAAATGTTAATAAATATACGGTAAGAAAACTGGGTAAGTTAGGTATCAATACTCGTAGTTATCAGTTGGCTGTTCTAACTGTTGCCGATGAGTATTATAGTACTTCAATCAATGCTTAGTTTAACCTTGTAAATAATCGGGTATTAACTTTGGGCACTTCATTATACCGACAAAAATACAATATGTATTTGGTGTATTTTTCAAAATGAGTACATAACCTATTGGGCCCAGTGGCATGGCAGTTTGATTTCCGGAAAAACGCAATATGCATCTTATAAAGTTTTTTCCACTGCGCCACCTCCCGCTAAGGTCTGACAAACATCCGAGAGTAAGCTTCTCAATTCAGCCGTTCAGTTTGGACTCGGCATAAAATTGTAGGTCCTTTTCATTCGTTCCAAAAAAAAAAAACTCACACAAACGAATGGTTGTAAGAAGCTAGGCCTAGGGTGCCCTTCAGACCTATTGCGCCAACTATTTCTTTTTTTTACATAATATGTACCTATACCTACTACCTATAGTTTAAATATAGTAGCAAAACAAAAAAGATTAAAAATGCTCTTAGGACTAATGTTTAAAAATCGTATCTACAAATATTGCTTAACTGTGGCTGCAATTTAAAAGAACTTGTTTCTATTCAATATACGAAGGGAACAATTATGATTATCCCAGGGAGAAACTATTCCAATGTTGGCAGCATTGAATGCGTTTTCTTCTATTGGCAATTTGAAATCAATTAAAAGTTGAAAAAATTGAGAAATGTATTGTCCGAATCAAATACGTATGTAAGTGCGTGCGTTGACAGAGTGCAAATGTATATCAGCTGTCAAACTCCTTTCGCGACTTTTTTGTGTCATTGTCTTTCTTTCCTAAGACCATAACGAAGTAAAGAAAAAATTACTTAAGTTGGGTTTCCACATGTCGGTTGATTGACAAACGACACCAACGTCAGTTCATTTCCACGTATGCCAATTATTGGCAAAAAATAGTTTGTCAGTTGATTGACCAACTTATGAACTCGATGCCAATTAAATTTTCTCTGTCAATTATAGACAAAGTGACATTTTGTTTGACAATTCAGCTATTTCCATTTGTCCAGTGGTTTCTTTGTCAGTTATTGAAAAACTCTGTTAGTCAATTCATTGACAACTGACAAGCAATCTTTCGCTATTTCCACTTGCCAATTTTTGAATTGGCATAAAAGTACGTCAATTGTCAATTTCAAATCGACAAGTGGAAACCTAGCATTACTCATCAAATTCATCGTTCGAATAATAACAGAACCACTGACAGCTCGCCAAGTTCTTTCGATTATGTCAATGTCATCGGCGTAAATGTGTAATTGCACGGATTTTGAAAGACGGCACCTCCAAAGTTGGTTTATGAGTTTCGTACAATCCTTTCAAGTATGGCAGCGCGTCACCTTATCTAAAGCCATTTCTAACATTGAACGGTTCGATGATTGTTCTTACGGTACTTTATTGAGCAACGAAATGTCTGCAGCGTCGTCCTGAACAAACGGACTATAGTTTAACCAAAACTATAGACACAGCTCTGTATAACTCATCTCATCTTCTAGGCTTGAAACCGCACTGGTCAAAACATATCAAGTTGCTGGCCATCGGGTTAAGGCATCCTATAGTTGGCGCATATCAAAAGATCTTCTTTCTTCAGGACTATTGGAAAACTTCTATCAAGCTTTAATCGAGAAACTGAATGTGCTCTTTTCTCTCTTCAATGAATGTTTTTGCCTATCAAAATCCAATCGTAAGACGCATAATCTGAAACCAAGTGGGAAGTGGGCAACATTTCCGCTAAGCCTAGCTCCTCACAACCATCGTTTGTGAGTTCTTAATTTTGGGACGAATGGTTGTAAAATTAAGTGAGATAATTCTGACATGGTTGGGGAAATGTTCGAAACAATACCTACACTGATTGATGAGCAACATTTGCCACTTGCACGTCTTAACTGCTTGAGAATCCAATAGTATTCATCATGGGCGAAACATAGCCATAAATTATATTCAAAAAGGCACTAAATCCATCCAAAGATATACAATCCCCAAGTTAACTCTATCCATTACAATTTAAATCAATTGCCAATTCCTTACTTTGAATTGTTTAAATATTTATGATCTTTAGTGCTAGCCCATATCAATGGCTGACAAGGCATATGTTATAGATTCCGTACACAAATATAAATTCTGTGTGTGTGTCTTCCTTATACGGTGGGATTTATAACGCCATACCACGAGCCTATACCATCCACATTAAATCTGAATCTATGTTCTCGAATGTTGTAAGGCTGTTCTTATCTGTTCACTAAATTTAAGGATATTTATTAGCCCCGGATATAAAATACATAATTCACTACATGAATCATCAATTATGTAGGCAAAGTGGCAACCTTTTGCCCACTTTCCGGCAGATTCCACTTGAAGCTTTCTCCGCCTCTCTACCTCTGTGTTATCAGCAAGTATTTAACATAACATCCTCCCTGATGTGGTGGCCAGACGAGCCCACCGACCGACCGGCGACGCGACGGGACGGTTCGTATGCGAAGTTGTGCTTGTGCTTCACTATAATTTGTAGAGACATACAAAGTACATATAGTACAGTGCATGATACATGTACATACATATATGTGTGTCTAGGCAGCGAACAAATTTTGTGGTCACTTTGGCTTTAAACAACTAATTAATTCAACATACAGATACAAGCATACAAGAGAGATTTTGAGCATAGATACACCCATGTTGCTTGCTTAAAGGAATTTCCGAAAAAGTGCTCATTCATTCCCGACCTAATGTCTATAGGTATACGTATCCGAGGGTGTGTATGTTACCTAATAAATTATTCACCAGGTCTATGATCCCAAAGGATATTAAGAGGATATGTGTATGGACCCTGAAATGGAAAGATAATATTTTCTAAAACGTTTAGCACAAAGTTAGAGGAAATGTTTAAAGATGCATATAGAGCCTGGAGAAGTGTGCTTTCATGTGTGTGTGTGTGTGTGTGTGTGTTAGCAGGAAAATGGTTAGTTGGAGATTTATTATAACGTATTTGGAGTGGTTAATTATTGCGGAAAGTTATGAATTATGACTATAACACTGCACAAGGTTTCCATTATTTTTAAAAAAATTCTAAAGCGGGCTGGTAGGAGTATTTTAATGGTAGACCCATAGAATTGGTTTTTATGGTAGTTTGCAGCTCGATAGAATTGATAGCTTGATCCGGCCTAACAGACTTAGCAAATGGCATTGTTGTAAGTTGTAAGTTGGGATAGCTTGAATACTATGACACAACAATGAGTCGCGGATACTGATCAACATTTCTGCGACCACATCAGCAAAAGGAATTAAGCCAACGCGCTTCGAATCGGCACATTCATTGTCCGGACTTTAAGCGGTCCACATACAGCCGAACAACTATAGAGCAAAATGATGATGCAGTCATGGTTCATGGAAGCGTTCTAAGATTCCCTCGAGGACACGTTTGCTAAGTGGCCGCCGAGGTACGACATGAAGATAGTTTTCGGCTATTTTAAGGGCAAACTTGGAAAGGAGGGCATTTACGGTTGTACAGTCGGAAAGCACAGCCTGCACGACTTCACGTCTGGAAACGGACTTAGACTAATCGACGATGCTTACGTCAATATACTTATAATAGTTATACTTGATATACTTGAATATATATCAGAAGGAACTTGACGGTCCTGATGAAGTCCGCAAATCCCTTTTTTGGTGTAGTGCTGGCAGAGTATTGCTGTCCCCTGCCAAGGTTCGAACATATACGCAGCTCGCGTCACCTGCAATGATTCTGACCACTATGGCCACCACAAAATATGCCTACAGTGTCTTGGATGTCCAAATATTCCGATCGTCCAACATAGACCTGGAAGAAGCCATAGTTCGGCTGCACTAATATCGAATAATACCGCCAAAACGTTGTCGGACAGCCTGTGCTTTAACCTCTTAGAAAGCACATCGCCAGTATCAAGCACAGAAAATCAGTGTTGGCACACTAGGTGATCACAACCACTCAAAGCTAAGACTAGAATCCCGTCAGCCTGACTAAAATTAAGTGGGAGTAGCATTTATAAACTTAGAATAACAAAATCTTTGGAACTAATAACCACTCCTTCAATATGAAATGCCGGCTTGCACATACAGCTAAAAACGATAGCCTACCTAGCTGCAGACCAAAACAGATCTTCTAAAAGAGCTCCCATAGTCCTATCGTGTTCAACTGGTACAACAGAATTCAAGAGCCTATCGGCTTCTTAGAAGAAAAAAAATACGGAGCACGAGATCGAGCTGTCAAAATCTTTTAAAAGGTATATGTACTGTAGAGTAGAGGTAATATTCGCAAGTTCAATAAAGAGAAAATGATCCTCGAAGATACAATATAGGTAGTCCGTAGCCTGTAGAAATACACATCGGAATAAGGTAATAGTACACAATTTTTGCTGGGATAAGATAATTTGATAAGAACGCACTTCTGCACACTATTAATCAGTGGAGACAACAAACAAACGCATTGTCAGGAAGTGGTTGATGCTTATATTAGCGATTTGGCCAAGATTGTCGAAAACCGACTGTTAAGAGGACTATGTAGGTGCATAGGAGGTTAAGAATATTCTCTTCCTTGTCCTACTCCTCGTCCATGCCAGCTTCTGCAGAAATCATTTGTAAGGAGGTGCAACCTTTAGGCACGCCTCCCAATGATGCAGTATGTCCCATAACGACACATTTTATGTGCTTGCTGCAAAGAATATTTGTAGTGTAAATTGTTGGTGCGCTTGAGATCCAGTATATGACAGAAACTCACAACCAAAATCGAAGGTGCCAATCAACTATGAACTTGCGCGATATGCTGATGATATTGACAGACATTCAGTCTGCATGCGATGTTAAGAAGACTGCGTATGCCTCTGTCGCTGGTCAGCACCACCGGTTATTGGTTCCAAAGATTTTGTTATTCTAAGTTTATAAATGCTACTCTCACTTAATTTTAGTCAGACTGACGGGATTCTAGTATTCGTTGAGATCTTAATCAGCTTTCCCACTTTTAAGTCTAGAAGTGTTCCTTTTAGTGAGAATCTATTACACTACTCCCTTATTTTGGATCCAAGGCTTAGGTCTGCAAAGAGCTTTTATGTAAAACTTTTAAAACTCACTGCTAAAGTCCCTACTCAACGCTTCTCTGGTGCCCTATATTTCTCATCTAAGACACTTTTTTTTGTCTTTTCATTTGTGGCGTTGCTAGATCTGCATCTTGCTTAGCTGCATGTTAGCTAGCACCATTTCTCATATTATTTCTGTAGTAAAATCTACTGAATTAAGCTGAATTTTATTATGCTCGTCCGTCAGATACTATACCGCACCCGCTTATTGAAAATATGCAAATCTCTTCGTTCGTTCGTTGATTCAAACTACTAAACCCAATATAAACAATATAACGTATAGTATACTTTATCATTTCCACTTTTGTGGAAAAAGTGTGCTCCAAAATCGATATTTAAAATGCACCCCCATCTCTACCTTCGGCTGTTCTTCGTCTTTGCGAGCAAAAAAGGTGTAGCGACAACAAGGTTTCCCATTAAATATATTTGGCAAACAGAATCCCACATAAGCCCTAATATCACCATTACAATCTTCTTGTGTAAAATGAAGCTCAACACGAATATGACGGCTCCTCGAATTGCCCCTTATGCAAAGAAAAACAATACCAGCCCACAGAATATGCAAAGGAGATGTTGGCAAACTTTGAAAAAGAAAACAAAGCATAAAAAGAAATCCCTCGATAAAGGAGACTGAGCAAAACATTGAATAAAACATGGAATTTGATTTTCGCAGGAAATTTTATTGAATTGTGGGTGCGGGATGCTGGTGCGCAAACAAGTGGTACAAGGCGAACACAGGTGAACGTTTTTCTGCTATATGCCCTGCGGGAGCCTGGAGGAAAGAGTAAAGGATTCGCAAGCTAAAACGAAGAATACACTTCAATTCAACCTGCTAAAACAAGTTCAAGGATTAAAAACCAAGGATAAGTTAAAAAAAAAAAAAAAAAACGCTCGGTAAGCCTATATAAGGACGACAAACACGAGAAAAGGGTGTGGTAGGTATATGGCTGCAGAAGGGTTATTGATTTGAATAATGCCGATGAAATTCACCTGATTCGTTTTGCAAAGGTTGTATTACAAATTTGTTCTGGCCTTTTAGGCATATATGTCGAACAAGGATACCTTAGTGGAGGTACGAGCTGAATGTATAAACAAACAAGGAGGGGAATGAAAAAAAAAAGTGTCCAAACAATCGAAATGGATTTGGTTATAAGCTGAAGTTTTAGTAAGGCTTACAGGGTCTGTTGTTTCGCTGCTGAAATTGTTTCATTTTGCTCGTTGTTGCTTTATGCTAATATTGGGATAAGAAAACAAATTCTTCTATTGACGTGAATGCAAATGGTGGTTAGGTACCCGGAAATCGATTTCGCGTTAGGCGTTTTTTTTTTCTCGATTGGAAAGTGCCGGTGGCATGGTGTAAAAGTGTTTTTGAAAAGTAATATTTGGGAATTGAGGTTGCGCCCCGAATTTGATTTGAAGTCACTTAGCTATAGCGGTTTCCAATATTTTGTTTTCAATTAGGGTGGGCTATGAAGTGTAATGCTGTGTAATGTAATGTTACCTTAACCGCCTGGGGTACAGACTAGGTATGCTATATTAGGCAAGCATATATCTATCTCTTAAGAAATGTGTTATGTGTATAGGACAAATTGCCTTAAAATGATTTTGAGTTTGAACCAAGAAATACCTGTGTTTTTGGTGTATAGGTGGGCTTAAGATTTTAATATGGGCCAATTACAAGCTGTGCGTTGGTAATATTAGGGTTGTGGGCAGGCTCACACCACTCAGTGAGGGGTCTCAGGTTCTTTAGGTGGTGAGGAGTAATGGGGTGGCGGGGAGTAAGGGGGGTCTAACAAACCGTTTGTCGTATGAACTTGAGAGTTTCTACTTTGATAGATAAGTCAAAATTATTACATACCTTATTCATCGTTTTTCAAATTCGTCATATAAGGGTTGAAAAAAGGGGGTTAAAACATTTCTATTTCGACCATACTACGCTCAACTTGCCATTATACTCACAAATCGGTGTATGCCAATTCAAGAAATTCTTTTAATTGTTAGGCAATACCTCACCGAGTATTTTGAGCTAACATTGAGCTTTCTGGTATATACATACATTGACTTAAGACTTTGAAGTTTTGTATGCTATGCATGTATGTATGTACTTAATAGCACAACGCAAAAAATGAATTGGTGACGGGGAAGGAGAAGGAGTAAAGGGGGATATAGATTTGTAAGATAAACAAACGTACCTACGATAAGTTAATTAGCACCCGCTAGTAAAGTATATATACGCACATATATTCTGAATCAGGATCAAATTTTAAATCGATCTAGCCATGTCCGTCTGGTCGGTCTATCTGTCTATTAGTTGGAAAAACGGTAGGTAGCGTAACGTGAGGTCGACCTAGGCAAATGAAATTGTGTAATAGGACTTCTTCGTCGCGTCGTCAGGTTGGTATTGCAAATGGTCGAGTATTAGTTCTGGTACCTCCAAAACAAAACTAATATTAGACCCCTGCATGTATGAATACGTATACTAATTCGTATTTCAGTAGAGGGTATTGGGTATCAAAGCATTGACCTGGCCGAAGATAACACTTATATTTGCTTTAATTTGAAATGTGTTTTTCATCGTCAAACGGATCGTCTTGTTATTGCCATGCTTTCTTTGATGGCCATTTCGAGACCGCGGCTTACTAGTCTGATGTATACCTTCATCTATAGCTAGTTGTTCCTGAAACTCTAGGCCTTTCCATGGATCGCTGAAGTCTGCGGCAGCTGGACGCCGTCTTTCTTAATGTTAATTGAGCTTGCAAATTTACTAGATTTTGTTTTTTTTTTTTAGCTAAAAGACAAAAGATGTATATGATCTCTTTTTTGAAAATTAATAGTAAATTAAAAAAACTTGACTTTTCTGCTTCAATTTCTCTTTATAAGCCTGTCACACCCCGCACTGCACTGCATAAAAGGAAATTGAATATGGAAATTGCAACTTTGGAGACATTTCGGGTAGCGTCTTTTATTAGCTCTCTAAGTATTTACATCTCTTCTATGCAGATAACCGAATAATGCAGGCTTAACCGAACCCTTCGTTAAAGCTTCCAACAAATTTTTATAAAAGTTTTTTACAAGCTTAGTGACAGAACTTCGAAGAAACAACTTCCTTATAGCTTATTGGAAGCTGAAACTTTACCTACTTTTCATAAGTATATACCAAAGTTCGTCGAAAACAGAAAGTCGATTAACCTATAAAGTATCCTGCTAATATTTCCGATTGATCTACATGAAAAAGTTGCAGAAATTTAGGCTTCGATAGAGACTGTGTTTCTTTTGAAAGCCTTATCAACATCTTCAGCCTTTCAATCCTCAAACATTTTGAGCTAAAGGAAGCTGAAATGTTAATTGAGTTTGGTAGGTCCGACTTGATGATTCTATACATTGGGACTCTAACCGAGCTTAACATTGTTCATGTCAAATATAATTGGCTGGTAGTCGTCAACTTCACGCGACCTCGAGTTATAATCCTTACCTACACTTTGCATTCGAATAAAATTCTAACCACGAATAATGTTGCAATATTTCCCTTCCTCCCACGAGTCCTTGCGGAACTCCACAATGCAAGAATGATTTTCTTAATATTGGGGGTGGTAAACTTTCAATGGAAATAAGTATACAACCTGCTTGCTACCGATACTCGGTATCGGTACAAAAGCAATGCCGGAGGTTGAAAAATCTTAGTGGCAAAGATTTACCTTAACCTTTCCCTCCTGTGAACACATTCCCTACACGGCACAACGATTCTGGTTTTGTGTGGGATTTATTTGTAAGAGCGAATTTGCATCATCCATAAGTTGAAAGGTTTGCATTCAACACTTTTCTTTTCTCTTCAATTTATTTCGTTAGACGTAACGGAACGGTTGTGGGTATGCTATAAGTGCACCATCACAGTATGGCTAGGAACGATTTATTTCAATAGGGGAATGAATTATTACTTAACTCCAAAAGGAATTCCGAATCGGTTCAGTGGCTGTGGATAACGTATCCTTTGAATAGCCTTTCATTCGTATTCAAACTTCGGCACCGGCTTGGGCATGAAGGTGAAATTGATATAATTGAGATGTTATGTGCAGGTCGCTCTTATAGGTGAATGCATCTGAATAGCAGTTAAGAAGCTTGTGATTCTAATGGTAGTGGGTACTTCAGCTAAAATGCGTCTAACGAATATTATTTGCGCTTATAATTTGTTACAAGTGTATAAGGACGTTATGGGACTTATTTCGAAGAATATAAAAGTACTGGGACTTTACTTTTGAAAACTCCTTTTAACGTTGGCCTAAGGTAATAGAAGAAAGTCAATTCAACAATCTATCGAATTGTTTTCGTTTATTCAGTACGGAACTTGATTCATATTTTGAAAAGTACCTTTATGAAAGAAAGAGGTCTCTTATAAGGCATACAATTTAAGGCTGATGCTTTGTTCCATATGTGCAAATATCTTAAAATCGCAACTGCCCTGAAGATATACTGCAGAAGTTACACTTACACAGCAGATGTTGCACCCTTCGTGGGTAATTGATTTGTGTGCTCTTTCCTACCATACAAACAACCCCACATTTTCAAAGTATAAGGTTGGTTGCTTTCAATGTGCGGGATTTTTTAATTAAACTTCTAACAGTAGATACGAGTACAAACAACCACAATACATTTGGACCGGCAAACTTGTGTTATGATTTATCCGGATCTTTCTGGATCAGTGTAGAATGGAATTTGAGCAGTTTTCCTTTCCATGCTTTGCGTGCCTGTCATTCTGTGTAAAATATGCCCTTAGTTCTATGGACAATGGACGGTGGTCGGCGAATGATATAACAAATCTCTCCGTGCAAACGTCGTAAAGGAAGAATCCTTTGGCATAAATTCTCGTAAAACTTATGAATTATTGGCCGTTTATCTTAATTGAAAAATTGCTATCAGCTGTAACTGTAACAGTTGCACCTAGTGCCAAATTATGTTTGTTTTAAGGTGCGGTTTCTGATAAGGTGCGGTTTCTGATAAGGTGCTCTTAGACCATATTAGGTCCATTGTGTCGCCATATTCCAAATTATATAGTAACAAATGACAGTATGCAGCAAATTTGACTTCACTTGAGATATTTGCTATAGTCCACTTATAGAGCTTAGGTAACTTTCGTGCCACTCCAGGACATAAGCGAGTGCTCTTTCGATGCTACTTCAGTGTGATTGTCCTTGCGAACTGCATAGCTTTATTGTTTTTATTTGTAGCTCTTCGAAGACTTCGCTTTCTTTGTAGATCAGCATTGTCGTGAAATTTGAATTTTAATCTAATAACCGTTCGAACTCGCTTAGTACCAATGTGCAAGCCATTGTAAATGCAACTCAGCAGAATCCATTTTGGGTTTTAGGCTCATCTGACAACTTTGCCCAGTGCTGAACGTGCTTTTTTGACCCCTTGGTGCGTCTATGTGGCTGATGGTTTTCGGCTAATTAACAGGAAAATGTAACTAAAGCTTAAACGCCGCGCGTTTTTTAATAACAACTCATAAAACCTGTAGGCAAAAGAAGAAAAATAGAAATTTAAAAACCAATTGTGAATTTGAATTAGCAAAACCTTCAACTCCTAGCTCTATGAGAGATTCTTGGGTACTTGTCTTTCAAAAATATAAAAATAAATAAATGGGTCCATATAGAACACTATAGCCCTACCTTCTCACAACTATTCATTATTGAGTGAGTTTTTATTTTGAGACGAGTAGAAGGACCTACAATTTTGTGTCGAATACTAACGACTGGATTAAGATGCTTTTCAATGACGGTTATACTTTCAAATATCCAAAATGACTTCCGCATGCTTCCGGAAAAAATCGAACTTCGGTTGTTAAAAATCGATTTCCAAAAAAAAATTGTAAACCTGAACTTTTTATATAAATAAAGTCTATTCTATTTTCATCTCTGTTCGGAGAAGAGTTAGAAAGCAAGGTCCAAATTGCCAGTAGATAAGATAGTATTGAAAGTTGCCCGATAACTTGGTGCACTATTTTATCATGCACCTTGATGTTATCGATAACGTGATCTGAGTCACGTTATAACTGCTCATAAATACTTCTTTTTAATTTCCTTCGATCACTTGCACCATAAAACATTTTCTTAAAATACGTATCTACATATCTACATAAAATAAAATATTAAGCCACCTTTCACTGCATCTACTTAAATAATATCACTTTGATTTGTACACAATGTACATAATCCGAGTATAGGAAAAAAATTCAACAACAAACTGATTTGAATCCCCTAACCACTTCAGAGTTGAGACTATTGTAGCTAACTTTTCAATCATCGATATGTCTGTAAACATTTTAATCATTTAAGGGGATTAAAAGCTTTCGCCCATGCATTGATAAAATAATTACCCCGCACTATAAATAAGGACTCAGTCAACTCAGATACCATTAGTATTGTTTTGCGAGCTAATTAGCACAGAAATGAAATTATTTGGTAAGTTTCCTCTTATTAACTTATTGACTTATTGTTATTTAACTTCAAATAAATTTCTGAAATAAAAAAACGAATCTATTTTAGGATTTGCTATTTTATTTATAACTTTGGCAGTGGCCCTTGCTAAAGACATCTACGTCCATCATAATGGCCAACCCGGCTGTAAGACTGAAGAGGAGCTAAGTGTACAAAAATATCGCAACAATTGGGATCCTACTGCGTATTGGGTTTGTAGTGTCAAAAATACGGCCGCTTCGGCAGTAAGATGTGAACCGTCAACACTTTTCTTAGATGCGGAAAAAGAATGTGTAGGTTCAATGGACTGGTATTGGACACCACCTCTGGAGCCACCAAGCCATCCTTAAAAATTCTAATGAGGGGTGCTTTTTTCGTGTATTATTCTGCGAAACTGTTAATAGAGACAAGAGCAATCGTACGACAGCAAAGAATGTTTTAAATTAATTTGCATTGCAAAGACAATAGTGCGATAATTATGTATTTTTATTGTGGCTCAATGCACAATGGGCCTTACTAATAAAAATGTTTAATCCTTACCTTGTAGGTGTATTACGCAAAGTGGCACATTAATTTTGACAGCCATCTTGTCTTTTTCTTTGTCGGAGGTTGTTACTATCCGATGGAGCACTCAGACACAACTACTTGTCCATTGTACTGCCAAACAGACACCTTACATGTACTTAGTTTTCCCGTATTTCGAAGAAAGACGAGAAGGAGCTTCAGTGATGAAGAGCTTTGATGTTCGGCACTCACCACGTCAGCCCCAAAGATCCGCCACCTGATGCGAGCAAAGGCAGGACAACTACAGAGGAAGTGCTCCACTGTATCGTCATCCTCTCCACAAGCAGGACAGATGGTGGTGTTGCTCAAGCCCAACACATTTAAGTGTTTGGCAAAAGTTTGGTGGCCCGAAAGGACGCCCACAAGAAGTCTGCAGTCGATTCTCCTGAGAGACAGAAGGAAAGACGAGGACCTCTTGCAGATGTCCGGACGCAGTCGTTTGGTCTGTCTACACCCAGCACAGTCACGCCAACGACGCTCGTGTTCACGAGAAACCCAAGTATCAATGGATGACCTATACACAGATGCAGGCAAACCCAACGCAGGTTCAGGTCCTAAGAAATCTTCTTCTGAACCCACCCTGGCAAGCTCATCAGCGATCTCGTTTCCCTGGATACCAGTGTGACCTGGGACCCAAACAAGTTTGACCGTGTTTAGCTTACCGACCAAGTTCAGAGAAAGCTTGAGTTCGAGCACTAACTTGGACGAGGTAAGAGGGTTGATCAGCGCTTTTAATGCAGCTTGGCTATCACTGCAAACGCATATGCTTCTAGCCCTCCACCTGTTTGTCACAATATAGCGCATAGCCATAAGGATAGCGAAGATCTCCGCCTGGAAGACAGTCGCATGGTTACCCAAGGGGTAGTGTAGTCTAATGTTCTCGCTTTCCACGAAGACTCCAGAACCAGATCCCTGTCCGGTTTTAGAGCCATCCGTTAATACACGATGGCATTCCTTCCCTGGCTCTTCCCAAAAGCGCCTTTGCACTGCCAGAAAGTCGACAGCGCTTTATCGGTTTTTGATTCAACATGCTTGGACCAAAGAAGTTTTCTATCGAGGATTACTCCCAGATATTTTACTTCATCAGAGATCGGAATAGTGACACCTTTTAGCACAAGTTAAGACAGACCAGTGATCTTCCTCCTTCTCGTGAAGAGAACAACCCTAGTTTTAAGAGGATTCACTGAAAGCCCATTCATTGTGCACCAATCATCGATCAAACCCAAGGATCTCTGCGGCAGAGAGCAGACAGTCCCAAGGTCTGAACCGACAGACAGAACGGCGACATCGTCCGCGTAGGCTTGTGTATAGGTTCCAGGAAGATTGAGAGTCGTCAGCAGAGAGTCTACTACCATGCACCATAAAAGGGGAGACAAAACACCACCTTGAGGGCAGCCCCTGTTTACCCCTGTCATGACGCATTTGCCACAATCAGCTTCGGCAATCAACGTCCTGTGCATTAGCATTGCTTTAATCCACAACACCAATGTTTCATCTATACCGTGATGTCTGGCTGCATTGCACATGCTATCAAAGGTCGCATTATCAAAAGCACCCTCAATATCGACGAAAATACCCAACGCGTACTTCTTCCGATCAAGAACACTTTCGATCCTACCAACGAGGTTCTGAAGCGCAGTCTCACAGGATTTTCCGCGCTGATAAACATGCTGCATCTCAGAAAGAGGATGCAATCGAAGAGCAACATTGTGCATGTGCAGCTCAACCAGTCTCTCCAAGCTTTTCAGCAGGAAGGAAGACAGACTTATGGGTCTGAAACTTTTGGCAAGAGTATAGTCAGTCTTACCGATCTTTGGTATGAACACGATTTTAACCATACGCCAAAGGGAAGGTATGTAGGCCAAGGCCAAGCTAGCGGTGAAAATTCTTTTCAACGTCGGCATCAGCTGACTAATGCTGCCCGTCCACCTAGTGCCCAACTCATCAATTTCGTATTCAACGCATTCAACTCTAATGTACGATGCCCTCAATTTTATCCAACCAACGCGTTTCATCTGGTTGGACATCGTTGCTCACCGCGTTGCTAAAGAAGTGTGCGGGTAGTGTACGAGCTCTTGTTGCTCGTTGAACATGCTTGTGCAACGCGTTGAGAAACGATTTAACAATAATGTGCTGCACATTATCTGTCCAACTCGTTCCTCAACTTCTTACATTTTTTGTTGACTCGAGTTGCGTTGGGTGCGACGAAATGCGTGTGCCTGTGCTAGTTGAGCCATTGGAATCAATCAACTGACATCTGTTTATGCACTGTGCATGGTTTATCATTAAATTGCAACTCAGTTATCTAGAAAAAGACGATGGTGTAGATCTTGGGTGAGCAAACTTTTTCAGGTGACGGACTACTTTTACCTTTTACAAAACTTCGCGGTCCACTTGGAAATATTAGCCACAATACTTTGTCCAAGTTATTTTTTTTTATTTTAGAAATAAAATTGTGTTTGGTATTTTTTTTTTTTTTTTTTCAGAATTCAAAAAATTAATAAAGAGAAAAAAGTGTATTTAACAAATAAAAAAATATGTATTTTATAACTGCTGTACACTAAAAATTTAAGAAATTCAGCAGTTCTTAAAAGTTGAAGCATGACACTGCACTGAATCGTCTTCTAAGTTTGTAAATCTCAAATACGCATCCAATTTTTCAAAACGGTGATCCCCATTCTTATAAATATATTAAACAGAGGAATGACGTTAAATGAAGAGCTTTTTTTCAAGTTCACATACTCCTCTTCGCTTATAAATTTGCAGAAGCATCCGAATTATGAGCCTGTAGAGAACATTACTTTGAAGGAGTTAAATTTTCTGATTCGTTTAACTTTCTCCTACTAAGAGGAAGATAGATACATATGTATTATTTTCGTTTCGAAATTTTGAACTCAAGCTCTAGATTTTAATAATTCCATATTACGATATTGGAACTCAAAGAATTGGGTCACTTTTAACCCGATTTAAAAAAAAAACTCCCGAGGGGACTGCCTTCCGTCATCCCGAATTGGATTGCACCTAGTCGTTCGACTAATCGGCAATATATTTTTGATTCATTTTAAAAAAAATAAGAAGATAAGTCCGCCGTTTGTCAGATTTCTAAACTTTTTTGATTGAAAATATGACCTAACTTTCTTGGTCTTAGCTAACTCTTATAGATCAAAAGGTTTTACCCGCCTAATATCTTGATTACATTGTCAGTATTTAAAAGTTATTTTATTTCTGAGTTGGCATGCGTAAGAAGTCTACTTCTTACTTCCTTAGTACTTTATTTTGGAAAACTTGAATTTTTTGCAAATTTGTTTGGCATCTGCATGCCCACAGGTCAGAACTGTCTGTGATTTAGGGGTTTAGTTATATGCGACAAGAAAGCTAACCAATCTTCATTATTAAGTTCGTGATGTATTCCATTTGTGGATGTTGGAAAATGTTTTACTTCGTGAGTCCTTGTAAAAACAGATGCCTACTTAACCTTCGAATGTGTTTTATTGCATGTACATATCAATAACATGCGGAAAATTCAAACTTTTACAGCGCAGTGATTCCTAGTGATTACACTGATAACAAAAACCTTGAAAGTAATCCTACGAACCCATTATTTCTGCCCGTCATATAGTAATGAGAGTATTTCAAAATTTGGCACGATTTTTGACATTGTGAAATAGTACTTTTTAGTCTTTAAAAATCAGAGTGACAGTTGCGAAAATGTCAACAACCGCAAGCAACTTTGTGCGAAAGAAGGTTTTAATATTATGCTAGAAATTTTGAACAACCATTGGTTGTAAATTTGCATTTTTTGTCACCTCACAAAACAAATATGTATAACAATGAACCCGTATAGTACATTTTTTGTTTCTGAAATAGAAATTCTACAAGAAAAAAATGTAATGTAATGTAATGTTGGTTTGTAAGTATAAAAATGAATAGAGGAGAAAAAAATCGCTTTTATTTTATTTAAAAATATTCAATTGAAACTCTTGCGCGGTCGCCGGTTTGCCCAGCCCTGGTCTAGATCTACCCAGCGCAGATCTTTGCGGAAACACCAGAAATAAAACATCTGCGCGCACAAGTAATTAGTGCTAGACAACACTTCCACCCCTAATAAAGCAATAAAGTCATGAGGAAAATCCAGAAAGGGAAAGCATACAAAATGAAAGTAAAACGAAGTACCTATGTTTTGCTTTCAGTCACAAATCAAATGAAAAAAAAAAAAACAAGAAACAATGCTCTGTACCCTAGGAATAGTGATGAGACTGCTATTGCGATCGCTGCTATTAATCACTCTGCTATTTCAATGAGCAGATAGCAGTTGCTATTGCTCTTCATTATACCTGCTCAGCGCTCAGTTCAGTGATCAACCTACAAAAAATCTATAGATGAATCCAATCAGACAACAGATACATACTCAACATAGAACACACAAGAAAGATAAAAATTCAACTCATATAAATATCTCACAAATATGCATTCCGTTTCCCACACATATGTACATTATTTATATGTTAATGTTAAGTCCAATTCAAAGAGGACACACAAAAAGAAAAAGGAAGCAACAAAAAATGTGCTCGAGATCGAGTATCGAGAGTCGCAGTCACCACAGCCACTGTAACAGCGGAGTGGACATACAGATCCACACGCAGTGATTGAGAATTGAGTTGAGTTGAGACATTAACATGCTCTCTTATCCGCTCACTGCTTTTTCAACCACCATGTTCAAAGAAGCTAATAGCATTCAACTGAGCAGGTGAGCAGTGAGAACCTATGAACAGTCCAGTGATGCCATTCTGACCGGATTCCGGTCATATCTGACCGAAATGTGATTTACTTTGACCGCAGAAAATTTTGAAATCCGGTCTAACCGTTTTTTGACCGGAACGAAAAATGTTTTTAACCGGAAAACGCTTTTCTGACTGGAAAAATAAAATTGCTCTATTAACTATAAATAAAGATATATTTATATAATTTGAATAAAATTTAGCCTTACATTACGAACACACTCTCATGTTCAAATAAAAACCAATTTACTGCGAATAATGGGATATTTACAACATGACGCATGGAATTCTGCTCCGGGAGCATTATCTTAGGGTAATTTTTGGACGTTTTCTTTTGCTAGAATGTTGAAATTAAACAATGAATTTTAATTAATTAAAGTGTGAAATTCGATAAATCTCAGATTGGAGTTTGGTGAACTACTATTTTCAAGTGTCAGAAAATTATCCCAGAATACTTATTTAGCCCAATTGACACACTGCCTTAGTGTATGCATATGGCCATACACGTCTTCCCATGACTTTCATTTCCATTGATGACTTGGCTACAAACAAAAACGAGGCGTCATTGCAATGAAATAAAATTTGACAGTTAAAAGAATATTGAAATCGGAAACACAAACAAATTTTATAGTAAAGCCGAAGCCGACGCCTGTTTTTGACGCTCTCACTCTATGAATGCAAATATCAAATGCAGATTTATTTTGAAAGCACAATGGTACGAAAAAGAACCTTTATGCCCTGCCTAGGCCATGCCAGAATTATTTCTGAAAATGGATTTTGCGCATTTTCTATGCTATCTACTTTTCTCCTTTCTACTCACTCAAAATCTACCTACCTCGCTGGACATTGGAAGATGTTGTATGGTCATGCACTAAAAGTGTATTTCAGGACTTAAAACACGTCATATAAAATGAAAAATTAGTTTCAGTAAATGTTAAACAAACGAAATAAAAAACAAGTTTACAAACTCAAAATTCGCATATTATAAAAACTTTTTCTCAACATGGATAATGTTTATAATGTAAAAAAATGGCTAATGATAGTTAACTTTTGTTTGATATTTTTAGTAATACATATTATGTTACCATAATCTATTTTTGACCGGGTTTCAGGTCAAAAACTGTGATTTTGACTTTTGACCGGATTTTTTAACCGGATTTAGAAAATAAAAATCCGGTCAGACGGTCAGATTTGACCGGATTCACTTTTTTTTAGTGGCAACACTGGAACACTATAAATGCTCACTGCTCAGTAATGACTGCTCAGAGATCGCTGCTCAGTAATCACTGCTCAGAGATCACCGCTCAGTAATCACTGCTCAGAGATCACTGCTCCGTAATCACTGCTCAGAAATCACTGCTCAGCAATCACTGCTTTTTCAATCGCTGTGACTGTAGTGTGTATTGTATGGTTATGATATGGCTGTTCTTTGCAATGTAGGGTAGGGATGTAGAAAATGAGGAAAAAAGTATATAACGATTTATGAATAGGTAGAGTACCTACAATACAAATTCGATTTACTCGATTTTATTGTCAGGTAGATATTTTTCATATTTTAACGAACAAATATGTTTTTTGTTTTTCGATGGTCGGTGGAAATCTTGAAAGACACCTTTTTTATTATTTATGACCCAGTTAAAATGCATCGCGGAAATACAAACACTAAAAATATCTGCGCACAATTATGAATGGTGATGACCGATGATAAGTGAAAGGGTCGTAAAATCGAATTCTCATTAACTACATTATTACATAATTACCCAGCAAGGGATAGGGTTAAGAGTATATGCGAGATGCGACCGACATCCGTACAATGTGCAAGTGTGTAATTTAAAATGTTTAAATATATCTTTAAACCAATAAGTGGGGTTTAAAAAAGTGTACACAATCTTATGTATATTTTCTGACGTTAACTGCTCTCTAAAGAGTGATTAAATAGCTGCTATTGAGAGCAGCTATTTTTGTATACTGCTATCTGCGATCGCTGCTCATTAAAAATAGCTCTTTAGCACAACCCTACCTAGGAAGATCACTACCAAACTGATGTCGAAAGCGAAACTAGAAATATTTTATGAGGGTGTGAGAAGCTATCAGCTACCAAGTGTGTCCAACGCGTTGCCCAATAAGTGATGCTTGGTTAAATGTACGAGGGTATCAACGCGTTCTTCAACTCTATGAGCAACCACAACGAAAACGCTGTTGTCCAACTCGAGGAACTTTTTTTTTGCCAAAATCAGACATGTTGATCAACTAGGTGTACGAGGTCATTCAACAATTGAATGAGTTGGTCAACTAGGTGTACGGGGTTATTCAACAATTGAGTGAGTTGGTCAACTAGGTGTACGGGGTCATTCAACAGTTGAGTGAGTTGATAAACTAGGTGTACGGGGCCCGCAACGCGTTCAACACAGAAATGTTCAACTTTAATTGGAATTACGTTGCTCAACATGAACAACGTGAGTTTGTGCACTAGTGTACGAGCCTAAAAAAATTGTTTCTTCAACTGAAGAGTTGAATAAACTGTTGAATAAGATTGGTTGCTGCGTTGGGCACTAAGTGGACGGGCAGCATAAAACCTTGTTTCAGCATAGCCGGGTAAATTCCATCCGGACCAGGTGACTTGAAACTGTCAAACGATGTAATTGCATATTTGATAGCGTCATCCGTCACCACTCTGGATGCAATATACCAGCTGCGCCGCGTGGAGTTTGTCAGTTCCGTAGTGGCCACCGTTGCCGGTACCACTGAAGAACGCGTAGTGACCTGATTTCCCGGGAAGTGAGTCTCCAGCAGAAGACTAAAAGTCTCCGCCTTTGGCTCAGTCAGATTTTTGGAGTGATTCCAGTTTACTTGGTCCGTCCCTTTTGAGGTATTTAACAAGCCTACTGGTTGCACTTAGTGATTCGACCTCCTTACAAAATTTCCTATAAGAGTCATTTTTCGATTTTCGAATTAGTCTCTTAAATTCTTTTTGTTTCGATCGATAGAGATTCCAGTCTTCCTCCAAGTTGGTTTTTAAAGACCGATTTAGAAGCTTCCTGGTTTCTCTACGAATACACTGTAGTTCGGTGTTCCACCAAGGTACCGGTTGTCTACAGGAGTTTTTTGTAACTGGACACGCTTGTTCAAAATAACGGATAAGGACGCTGTTCAGATCCTGAGCAGACCTCTCTACCCTTTGCATTGATCTTAATTTAAGTGGAACTTTAACAGAGTTGCCAAGTTCCTCACTAAACCATGCCCAGTTCGTTTTTCTCGGATTTCTCCTCTCTTGCGAAGGCGAAACTTCACAGTAGATTTAAAATTCGATGTATCGGTGATCTGACAGAGTGCTATCTGGCGATACCCTACAATTATTAACAGCCATAGTGCATTTTTTAGAACCACTGGTTTTTAATTGCTTTTAACTTTAACATCAACATCAAAGTTAGACCTAAACCGAAATTCAATTTTGTTGTGTAAATTCACCAACTTAAGTACTAAAAGGTACTTTTTTAGTTCTTTATTAAATTTCAAATGTTTTTGTTTATCATTTTCTCGTTATAACTACTTTTGACATTATTGCATTATTTGCATCTGACGCGACGATTGCCAAGCTACTCAGCTGTCAACGAGTTGACGTTTATATTCTTATTTGTGGAAAAAAATGTATCTATTTTGTGTTTGTTGATTTAATTTTTAATTATATATATGATAACAATTTGTAAATATGGATTGAGATTATGATTTTGATTTTGGAAGTGACTGTGAATAATGACAAATTGTTTGGTGGTGTAGTTTTACGTCGTTTTCACTAAACTTAGACGATTACAGTTCATTTCGAATTTCAAACAATTTATCAAATGATGCTGTAGAAGAATTTTTTTTAAGTGCTGCCAAGTTGTTTGTACCATTTAAAGTGAGTATTTTGAAATGACTGTGTAACGCTAAGTATACATGAGTGACACTTATCTGGTCGTCTCCACTTGGGTAATCTTATTCTTACATATATACTTAAGTGCACACTGTAGAATGTATAATGGGGGTGGGTATAATGCCCAAAACACACGTTCATAATTCACTGTGCAGCAAGATTAGAATACACATGTTCTTATGTGGTGATACAAATGTAAATTCTGCACCCACCGCAGCACTGCAACATGTCTCTATTTCTAAATACACTGCATAGCAACGCAGTGAATTAAATTGAATAGACTTGGCAGCATCGAATTTTTAGATTCAGCTACTGATGCATACGAGGAAAAGAGAGACGGGAATTATTTGTCGTCTGTGTTGCACTCTCGTATTTATCCCCGCATTGACAGCAACCGATGCAAATTGAATTCTGCACATCTGTTTCATCTGCAGTACTGATTGCAGTGAAGCGTTCAGAATTTCTGCACATGTGTTTAAGGCTATTCACTTAAACCTAAACGAAAACGCGTAAAAGCCTCATAAACTGCTTAAACAGCAGAAATTTACCACCTCGTAAATGAACTGTCAGATTTTGTATGGAGAATAATTTACGCAGCCGGCATATAATATTCCGCGACTATTTAGGCTCAGAAATCAACTGCGGAAAGTTACGCAAATTACAAACGTCAAACTTTCACAGACAGTCGTATGAATTGTTTTTTTTGGGAAAAAAACGAATGTCGATTTCCATTGGGCAAAAAAAAACACTTTTTTTAAGATTCAGAGCAGTTTTTCTTCTCTAGAAATCAGCTGTCTGTCAAAATCAATTTCCATTGGGCAAAAAAAAGCACTTTTCTTAAGATTCAGATCACTTTTGCTAATCTCGATTCGAGAGAGAGATTCGCACATACTTTCACCAATACCAAAACAAGTGACTCTTGTCAAACTTTGAGGTTAGTTATTGTTAGGGGAGACTGGGGCACATTTTACATAAAAAACTAACAATTAACAATTCAATTTTATAAGCACAAATTGGAATTTAAAAACAGCTGACTGTCAAATCACACACCAACACAAATGCAAAAAAATTGATCTCATTTCATGTTCCATTGGGCAGGAAAAATCTGAGATCTGAGAGCAAAACGGTAAAAGCCGAATGAACATCGACATAAGTCAGCTGAATTTGACTGACTTGACAGTCGATTTACGCAATGACATTTCCAAGGGGTGTTCACTTAAAGCACCGCAGAAATTTATACATTTACGAGCTGCATCAATTTATCAGATTAACATTAAGTGATTGCTTTTTTGCATAGACAGGGATGACAGATGCGAGTAGCTGCGTGATTTATGTAAAGACTCAATGAAATCTTTTGATTTTTTATAATTTCGTTAGAGCAAACCTGACGCAGTAGCGCAGTGGTTAGTGTGCTGGATCGAACATGGGATCCATCGCACAGTAGGATTCAGCCGTTCGGAGTAGGCATAAAATTGTAGGTCCCTTCCATTCGTCTCAAAAATAGAAACTCACACAAACGAATTGTTGCGAGAAGCTAGGCCTAGGGTGTCTATACGCCTTTTGCGCCACCTATTTTTAAACCTGACGAATGCTGAATAGTAACAGTCGCCGTTTTTTTAATTATTGAATCTCATCCTAGTCGTTTCAGCTGCTAATGAGGAAGTTAAAGATATACACTCTAAGGTTACGGGGAATATTTAGGAACGTGCAATACGGTTTGTCATCGCCTTGAAAAAGAATAGTGCCAACGAAGATACAAACAGGTCCCTCTCGCCAACCCATTTAAATACCTATACTTATACTTACCTTACCTAAGCAAACCTACCTAAGTTTCAATTTGATGATCAGATGCAATATTTCTCTGCGCCACTAATTTACTGTTTGAATTTTCTTCTGTATTTTTTAAACACACATATAATGTACATAACATAGTCCACTTTAAAATATTATCTAACTGGAGGTAATCCGTGAAGAAGTAGCCAACACATCGAAGTTTCAATATTCTTGAGCAGTAAATAACTTGATGCATACACCACACTTTAATCTATTAAATTCTTAAAAACGCCCATAAATATCTTCCCAAAGTCATTTCCTTATACAAATCCCCAAGGAAATCTCAAAGTCTTAAACACCCGCAAAGATAATATTATTCCAAACTACTTTCTACCGGAAACTAGAGACCATAATGGTCTGCAGTTCCGTACGATCTAGGATGTGTCCATTGCACGGTTAGAAAATTTAATTATGCCCTCCTTTGAAACAGCACATCGTCATAGAACTCCGGGTGTAATTTAGTTTTTATCAACTTTAATTAAGTTCCTTGTTTCATACTGCCACTGACACAACGGTCGTCGTTGAATACCCTTGCCGCTATATAAATTTTAAAGCGATAAACCCAAACTGCGACATTATTAACAACATTGAGCTTTGACCGTTTTATTCTTAATCTAAATGTATCTTTCATAACCCAGAAAAGTTTATTTTCATTGATCTTAAGAATAAGAGAAACAATTTAATGCGGAATTGTATATTGTTTGCAAGAAAAAAAAATTGTCCTAATTGGCAGCCATTAAAAGCGTCTTGCACTTGAAGTCAGCTCGTTAAAAGTAATTGGCTCTGAGGAAAAAAAATTGTAGAAAACGTTTCAGGTGATTTTAACGCTGTTGATGCGGCCACCCTCTCTGGAGAAATGTGCAACAGCATAAGTAATTGAATCGTTGGGAGTTCAAAATGGTGTTGTAAATGATGGCTTTATCTTTTAAATAGCTCTGGCGACAGGGAAGTGTGTAACTTTAGGAAATACCTGAACCTATGTCATGCAAGTACAGGTAAAGCTATACGTTACGTACTTTAAAATTATAACAATTGCTGTAATTGTGTTCGCTATAGGAGCGACTTTTAATTTTTATAGTTATTTGTAGAGCTTTGCAAGTACAACTTCCATAAGTGCCAAGACAAAACGTTTTCAGTGTTTTTATAGTATGCAAGTGTTATGCCCCCTTGTCCTAAACCCTTTATATAGGTCTAGTAAAATATGGAAAGCGGCAAAGAGCCTTTAATTCAATTTGATTTAGTCGGAGATAATAAATAACGAAATTTTAACTGTCCTTCCGCTTCAAATGAAAATTTAAACGTTCTACCGCCTCCCGTTTCCTGTTTAAGCTGTTATTCAAAACTTCCCAGCATCTGATCAAAACAAGGTAAACATACAGCGATTTACAAGTTAAAGACCAACAAGGCTACTGTCCCTGATGGTTTAATGGCCGAGTTGATTGAGTAGATCGCATGTACCAATTTATTTTTAGGACTTGGTTAGATGAATTGAGATCAGATAAATGTAATCACAACATCGTTTGCTTAGTCAAGATAGAAGACCATCGTCAACGACAGAGATATTGCTCTTCATAACATATTTTATACTAGCTGGACCCGTGCTCGCCTTGCCCGCTCGCACAAAATTATATTTGGTTCATTTAAAATTTCATTTCATCCAGTAGTTTCCGCGCTTTTAGGAGAAAAAGAAAATTCCTCCCTCTCCTAGACCTTGCTACCTATTTGTATTATGTACCTACTGCATTTCCTTTCCTTTGCTTCCCTCTTCCTATCGAATCCAAACAACTACCTACCCCAACCCAACACAGTTACCATACCACATATCGAATGAAACCTGTTTTGTATTATACGTCTCTTCTCTTATGAAGATTATTAATATACCCCATAAACTCTTTAGCGCGTATGAATTATAAAAAAAAAAAAATATACCCCATGCCATTCTGCAGCACGCACGACTCACCAAATCCCCATCCTTCATCGGACATACAATCATAATATACCTACATATCTACATAATATACAACTGACCATAGCACTTACTGCGAAAACAAATCAACCCTTATCGAATGTGTAGTATACGTATGCTAGTCTTGTTTTGTTTTTGTTTGACGATCGCAAAAGTACAAACATCCATTCGTAGCATAAGGTATATGTGTATGTATATATTTTCACTTCAAAAAATGCATACGTCATATCAGAATGAAATTCCTACTGCGTTGTGTGGCGATATCGATAATGGATGTAATGTATTGGATATATGCACCCTCTGCATCGCCCTCCCTCGCCGTACTCTTGCTACTTGTTTGTAATACTGCATTTTCTTTCCTATGGAATTCAAACAACTACCCTAACCCTACCCTGTTACGGCAAAACAACCAAAATAAATTCAGTCACCTAAACTAATAACAATATACATATTTGAATAGTACATTTATGTGTCTCACTTGTTTTGTTTTGTTCACACACAAACAATATAATCAAAATCAGTCCAAACGTTTAGATGAAAAAAAAATAGTAAACTTCCTGGAACCCAATTGCAGCGCCACCTATCGGGTCCAATTGTGAATCTAAACCATCCAGGGACCCACTCAAACACAACAAAATTTCAGCAAAATCGGTTTTTTATCTCGCGAAAGAATAGTCTGAACTATTTTTTTTTTTTTTAAATCATAGCTTAATTTTTTCGGACTTACCTTGCTGATGAAGTTTAAATTCAGAAATCAATAGGTATCTATGTATTCAATTTCACTTCTAAAATCAATAACAATTCAAGTATGTATCTAACAATCGGCTTTCGTCTTTACTATGATAATATATGTATATTTCACAAACTGGCTGGACAGAAGTAAGTCACTCATACACAGTACCTATCTGTTCAAGAAAAATTGCTTTCGATGTGCGACAACAACCCCAAAGTAGAACTATGGAATCCAAACAACTACCCCAACCCTACCCTGTTACGTCATATCAGAATAAAATTCCTACTGCGTTGCGTGGCGATATGCGATAATTTATGTAATGCATTGGATATATAATGTGCACCCTCTGCATCGCCCTCCCTCTCATTGATCTTGCTACTTGTTTAATATACTGCATTTCCTTTCCTTTCCTTTGCTTCCCTCTTCCTATAGAATCCAAACAACTAACTACCCCAACCCAACACAATTACCATACCACATATCGAATGAAATTCTGAAATGAAACCTGTTTTGTATTATACGTCTCTTCTCTTATGAAGATTATTAATATACCCCATGCCATTCTGCAGCACGCACGACTCACCCCATCCTCATCCTTAATCGGACATACAATCATAATATACATACCTACATAATATACAACTGACCATAGCACTCACTGCGAAAACAAATCAACCCTTATCGAATGTGTTTGTTTGACGATCGCAAAAGTATAAACATCCATTCGTAGCAAGGTATATGTGTATGTATATATTTTCACTTCAAAAAATACATTTTGGCTAAAAACTGTTCCTAAGGACGTGGCTATAAACGACATAGCCTATAGCAGTCTCACAGTCTTAAGGAACATTTAAAAAAAGTTTCATCGAAATCTGTCCAGTAGTTTTCGAGTTTTTAGCTGACAAAGAAAATGCCTACAGTTTTATTATATGTAAGGATTTCACAAACTGGCTGGACAGAAGTAAGTCACTCATACACAGTACCTATCTGTTCAAGAAAAATTGCTTTCGATGTGCGACAACAACCCCAAAGTAGAACTACGGAATCCAAACAACTACCCCAACCCTACCCTGTTACGTCATATCAGAATAAAATTCCTACTGCGTTGGGTGGCGATATGCGATAATGGATGTAATGCATTGGATATATAATGTGCACCCTCTGCATCGCCCTCCCTCTCATTGATCTTGCTACTTGTTTAATATACTGCATTTCCTTTCTTTTCCTTTGCTTCCCTCTTCCTATAGAATCCAAACAACTACCTACCCCAACCCAACACAATTACCATATCACATATCGAATGAAATTCTGAAATGAAACCTGTTTTGTATTATACGTCTCTTCTCTTATGAAGATTATTAATATACCCCATGCCATTCTGCAGCACGCACGACTCACCCCATCCCCATCCTTCATCGGACATACAATCATAATATACATACCTACATACATAATATACAACTGACCATAGCACTCACTGCGAAAACAAATCAACCCTTATCGAATGTGATTGTTTGACGATCGCAAAAGTATAAACTTCCAATCGTAGCAAGGTATATGTGTATGTATATATTTTCACTTCAAAAAATACATTTTGGCTAAAAACTGTTCCTAAGGACGTGGCTATAAACGACATAGCCTATAGCAGTCTCACAGTCTTAAGGAACATTTAAAAAAAGTTTCATCGAAATCTGTCCAGTAGTTTTCGAGTTTTTAGCTGACAAAGAAAATGCCTACAGTTTTATTATATGTAAGGATCTGTTGCTAATTGTTTGAATGCCTATACAAAATTAAAATAAATAATTGACGCAATAGATCTATATACCTTAGACGTATAGGTTCTCACATCGTCCAGAATGTCACAAAAAACAGCAATAAAATTGAGATTGTAAGAGAATTTGTTGAATTCTGCTCTACTTATATCTAGGAATCAAGCGACGCCAACTCTTGTCGATCGCTGTTTCTTTGGGCCTTGCAGTAAGACCCTCTTCCAAATAAATGAGTAGATTGTAGTAGGTATATAAATCCTTAATAATGTCACTGCTGCTCTGCGGATTGTTTCAAGAGTGAATGAAGATATCCTTGGGCATGTTTTCGTAACGAATAATGTAGAAGCCGATTCAACAACGAAATATAGAAGAAGAATAAGAAGAAGAAACATCGAAGACCCATTAGCCAAAAAAAAAAAATGGGTATTTGACGTTTGAGATGGCTTGGGCATGTAGAGATACATCATCAAACCTCAAGCAGACAGAGTCTTCGATTAAAACTCAGGAGGTCAATATAAGGCTTGTCGAGATGCTAAAATTTGTTTATATCTAAGATACGGGTTGATAGTACCTACCCCAGTTCTTCTCAAAAACGCTTGTGTCCCGTCGTCACAAAGAACTCGGTCCACACGTGTTCAACATTATTAAAGAACTTGTCCTTCACGGATGAAAGAATGCTTAGCATGATATGTTCCTAATCGTCCTCGAAACAACAAAAATAAGAACCGATTTTGATATGTAGGGACAGCCGAAAACGCCTAAGTAACCCAAACTACCAAACTACACCGATCCAGAAAAGTTTAAAAGTTCAATACAATAAAAACTATTTTTTTGTTAAATGCTCATAATAAAATTTTATATTTTTCTGTAAATTTAAAACACAATTATTTTAGTAATAAATGAGAACAACTTAAGGCCTGCTTGGTGGTTCAACGGTCTGTTCCCAATCCCAATCTTCCCAGTCGACACACTCTTTTCGACTATCTCTCCAAGCTTGACCATCGGGACACCTTGCCATACTGGCAGCAGTTCCTTGTGTTTCACAGACCCAGATGGCAGTTGGGTCCCAAATGTTCCTAAAATTCTTTACTTGAATTTCATTGACGGTCTTGCATCCAGGTTGGCCATTATCATTAATGACACGGGCGCAGGAAACTCCAATAGTGATAAGGAAGATAGCAACTATAAGTATAGATAGATAAATGATTTAACTAAAAGGACGAAACAACTGTGTTTCTGCTTAATATTTACCGCAAAGTTTCATTTTGCTGTTTAGTACAGAAGTGCGTTCTTACTAGTGTGATGGAGAAATTGATCAGCAGACATATTTATAGTTCAGAAGATCCGATGTCGTACAAAAGATTATGTATCGATAAGACTCAAGAGCTTTTCAGCTAACTTCTGACTGGTCATCGGGCAGAATTGCATTTGCGTAACATCAATGACACTCGAATGTGATGTTTCTTTTGATTGTTTACAAAATTTACAATTAAATTGTGAGCCTCGGTGACATTAAATTTTAATTAAATTCAGTAGTATTTGTTTTAGATATTAAAGTGTCAAGTGTTCGAATCGACTAGATGTTAAATGTCTAAATCGAATACAACACTGACGAAATTTCAATGCATGTACTTACGTATTGTTAGAACAAGAAGCAGAACTTTGAATTGGTTAGTTTCAGAAAATATGTAAGGACTGTCAACTTTGCTATGAACATTTTATTAAACAATGTTAGTATCGGAAATGAACATTTAAGTAGGTACCTCCTCAAGTAAGTAATGTATGACCGGATATTAGTTCTTTTTTTTAAAGCAGCTTGTTTCAACCATTTAGCAAATTGAAAGTAAGTATACTCCTTCAACTTCAATAATCATGCGATATTTACTTTAGCGACTGTTGACGTATTTTGAGCAGCACAATACAACTGAGATCAATCTCTCGAGCATCTGATCTAAATATGTACCACTACTACTGCTATCGGCAACAAA
Source organism: Cheilosia soror (assembly GCA_949372485.1). Taxonomy (NCBI): domain Eukaryota; kingdom Metazoa; phylum Arthropoda; class Insecta; order Diptera; family Syrphidae; genus Cheilosia; species Cheilosia soror. Next base: position 96,106,071 of record OX443562.1, read on the forward strand.
AACAACGCTTATTTGGATGTAGATTCGTCAATGGTGGCAGGCAAGAAGTTTTAAGTTTCAAGTAGGTATGTGAACGAGCGCCTCACGACAATCCGCATCAAGGCTAAATTCGCTAACATTAGCCTTATATGCGCCCATGCCCCAACGGAGGACAAATACGACGACATCAAAGAAAGGTTCTACGAGCTCTTAGACAAGACATACGAGCGTCGAGCAGTGCCCTAACTATGGCATTCATCGAGTCTCCCTCAGTCTCTTAAGATGACCACCAGTGGCAACATTGCCAAAAAGCCATCAGAAACGCGCGCCTCCTCTGATGCGCTCGGTTTCACCCGAGCACCACAACCAAACCCCTTGTTCGACGACGAGAGCCTGCAAGCACATGCAGCGAAATAACAGGCACACAAAGCGCCGCTCCAAAAAAGGACCAGAACTGCTCGTGAGCTCTACGCCCAGAAAAGAAGAGACGAACACCGGCTCTCAGGAGAAAAAGAAAGAGCACGAAAGGTTCGGAAGATTTACCAAAAGGTAAAAAGAACCTGCCAAAGCTATAGAGTCCGAACCGAATCCTGCAATGACGAACAAGGGAACACCGTAGTAGAATCGCAGTCGATGCGGAGGATATGGAAGAACTACTTCTGCAGACTGTTTAACGGCGGTGACGAATTAAATCCCTCTGTCAGGCAGGATGGACCATTCAACATGGACGATGAAGACTGACAATCCAGTCCACCCTACCTGGACGAAGTTAAGATAGCTATAAATCTAAGCTTAAGTCCGCTGGATCAGTTGGCCTAACCGCCGAGCTATTTAAAGCGGCAAGTGATGACTTGGCTAGGAACATGCTACATGCACCAACTCATCTGTAAAATATATGGTCGGAGGAAAGTGTGCCCGATGAATGGAACCTCAGCATTGAACTGCGCCAACTACAGAGGTATTAGTCTTCTTAACATCGCCTCCAATATCTTTTATTATCTGCCGTGTTGTGTGAACGCCGGAAGCTGAAGCCTTTCGTCAACAATCTGATTGGTCAGTGTGGCTTCAGACCAGGAAAGTCCGCCATCGATCAAATATTCACACTGTGTCAGATTTTGGAGAAAACACAAGAATTTCAAATTGATACCCAATTACCCACCAGCTTTTTATCGATTTTAAGCCCGCCTATGACAGCATATATAGAGACGAGCTATAAAGAGCAATGTCTAGTTTTGGCACATTTGCCAAACTCGTTCGTCTGTGCAAGACGACAATGGAGAATGCATACTGCTCCATCAAAGTCGGTAAAGAACTCACCGAGACCTTCAATGTAAGAAAGGATTTAGACAAGGCGATGCGCTGACAGGATGGTAAGGTATATCAACTTGAAGCAGAGGTGTACTGCGGTTGAAATTGAGCACGGTTAGGTTTTGGTTTACCTAATGCAACATACAGGACATTGGTTTGTTAGAGCTTTGAAGAGTCATGGGGATTGGAGATGCCGTAGGTAGGTAAACAATGAAAATATTAATTACGTGGGTTAGTGATGAATAGTTGGAAAGGGACACGATTTACGCGAGCAACCCTAGAGAATTCGCTTGTATTCAATAATTGGTGCTGGGGAGAACTCATCGCTCAGTTGGCTCAAGTGGTAACCGCTCGGGCAATTGATTGCAACTCGAAATGTAGGTTCACTACCTAAAATGGTAACGGCAAAAATATATTTGCAAGAGGAATATATACTGACGATTGACTGGTAGAATTCAAAAGTTCAAGCAATCACTTAAAAGATTGTACCTGCGACATCGATCCTTCAGGCCAGTATATTCAGTTTAATGAGTTTAATGGAATACAAAAGGTGAGCAAAAAAAAGGCCCGATATGACGGACTAGAAACAAGAACCGTTTTTCAGATAAAAAGATATCCACAGCCCAATGATATCAAAACCATTTGAAAGGGATTAACTGAAGTGAAGTTAAAAGTCTTACTATTTCATATAAATTATTTTCCTCTATGAAAGAAACCTTCAAAGTTATATTTTAGGAACTCGATATACAGGATCTATGGCCGGAAGACCCTCTGAAATGGGTAAGAGCTCATCACTAAATTTTGTATCTTATTTACGGAAGCTCTAGGGGAAAACAGACCTAACCTTATCAGAAAATAACAAATATTAGTAGAAACGAATATGGTCGAGTTTTGAAAGAGGTCCTACTGCAGAAACAAACTTTGAAAATATTTTAATATGTAGATAGGCATATCATGCTTGATGAGGTACAGTGAACTCTCTCATAACCGCCGACGGTACCAGCAAATTTGTCCGCTTATGAGAGGTGTCCGCTTGTGAGGAAAAAAACCTAAATTGACAAACTCAAGAAAACAAACAACAGACAAGCTGTTAAATTTTATTTCAGAACGTAATTAATTTTTATATGATACAAAAAAATACACACAAACAAGAACAAAGACTTGAAAATTTATTTTCACATTGTTTAAAAGTGAGTACGTTTGCACATAATCGAGCACATTTTGTAACGTCAAGCGGAAAAAAAAGTTTGACCAGTTTAAAATATATCAAAATAAATGAAACCAAAATAGGGGCTTGTACTTTGTACTTTAGTATTCCAATCATAGACGGTCAGACGACGGCTGCCACAGCCTACTCTGTTCATGGCTTTGTTCTGGGCCAAACATGCCTTCCCATGAAAGTCGTGTCGGGTGAGACGGGTAGATTTTTAGGTTAGTTGAGAAAATGAGGGTAGAATACACCGAATTCTACTCTATTTTCTATTCTTAAAATCGACCTGTCTCGCTGGACAAGACTTTCATAGGAAGGCACAGTGGTAGACTCCATAAAAGAGGAGAAACATGAACCAAACAGCAGAACAGAGTAAGTAAAAGTTAAAAAAGTGATCCAGTTGTGTTTGGTTTGTCCGTTTAAGGGAGGGCTAAACCATTTTGCGGTTCTGAAATTGGGTGTCCGAGTCCGCGTCCGGTTATAAGAGAGTCCGCTTATGAGAGAATTATTAATATGCAAAATTATGTATTTATTTCCGTTCTTTGAAATCTGTCCGGTTATAAGAGGTGTCCGGTTATGAGGAGTGTCCGTAAGGAAGGAGAGAGTACACTGTATTTGACAAATGATGGGACAAATGCTATGAAAAGCTCCAATTTCGAGGTCGAAATTAGGAAAAGAAGTGGTCGCAGAAGGCGTAGTGAGAAAGGTGAGTCAGTCAGAGTCCAAAATAGTAGTAAGATTTAAGTTGAATTATATGTTTCATGATGGGTATGGGTTTGTCTGTGCGTGTACAAAAACACATCTTACCAAGGCTGGAATTTGCAATGGCATAACTAGAATAACCATTTAAATTTGGTTAAAATATCGAATCCAATGTTTAGGATGTTCTCTGAATTTAGTCTCAGGTGGAGGGTATGAAAGTAAACCAAACTCGGTGTCTAACAAAATCATCTAAAATGAATGTGTTGTACAGCAAATCTGGTTGCAAAGCTGCATTGCTGCATAGTTTTGCAATCCCAATCTTATAATATCGCAAGTAGTCGACCGCCCTCAGTTAGCTTCTCATTGACGTCATCAATTCATCATCATCACATCATAATCATAACATTTATAAAATATAAATTGTCATAGAAATGTTACAAATGTTTACACAATTTCTTGAACTAATCAGTACAGTATTGTTCATCATGTCTTAACAATGACCAAACTACTCGTAGAACATTGTCAGTCTCTAATTCGACACTTTAATACGTATCTAAAATAAATATGTACTACTGAAATTAATTAAAATCTACTCTCACCGAGGCTCACAATTTAATAATAAATTTTGTAATCAAAAAGTGAAAAAGTTTTTTAATCAAACAGCACATACGAATACCATTGTTGTTGCGGAAATGCAATTCTGGCCGATGACCAGTCAGAAGTTAACTGAAAAGCTCTTGAGTCTTATCGATACATAATCTTTTGTACAACAGCGGATCTTCTGAACTATAAATATGTCTGCTGATCAATTTCTCCATAACACTAGTAAGAACGCACTTCTGTACTAAACAGCAAAATGAAACTTTGCGGTAAATATTAAGCAGAAACACAGTTGTTTCGTCCTTTTAGTTAAATCATTTATCTATCTACTTATAGTTGCCATCTTCCTTATCACTATTGGAGTTTCCTGCGCCCGTGTCATTAATGATAATGGCCGACCTGGATGCAAGACCGTCAATGAAATTCAAGTAAAGAATTTTAGGAACATTTGGGACCCAACTGCCATCTGGGTCTGTGAAACACAAGGAACTGCTGCCAGTATGGCAAGGTGTCCCGATGGTCAAGCTTGGAGAGATAGTCAAAAAGAGTGTGTCGACTGGGAAGATTGGGATTGGGAGCAGACCGTTGAACCACCAAGCAGGCCTTAAATTGTTCTCATTTATTACTAAAATAATTGTGTTGTAAATTTGGAGCATAATTAAATTTATGTGTTAAACCAAATAAATATTTATTTCCCGTCTAAGTGCGTCTAATTGTAAAAAAATCATGAATCTTAATTAGTTCCAGTGTCAGGGCTACTTTTTTCTAATAATAGGGACCCACAACGGGTCACTGTCTGCTAAGAAGGCATGCCAGTTCAATGTAAGTAAGTCCCTTGCAATGACTTCTGTAAGAGCTGTAGGCATAAAGAGTAAAGAAAAATAAATCAATTTTTATCTCCCCAGCACATTGCTGGCTGCACTTGTCCAGCACTTACCTCTTGGCTCAAGGATACCGCATTGGACGTTACTTCTTTAAAGACTTGAGTGACTTCTCACGAACTGATGTTTGCTATACATGGCTAATTCGGTACTTAATCTTAATCCTTATGACTTGATTGATAACAGACAACCTCAGGCTTCGATAGGCTAAATGTTGCAAACACTATGGGCCTTACCAATAATCATTTTTAATCTCTTTTTTTTTTCATTCATTCATTTAATTATCAATTCATTCCATTAAGTTGGTCACGGGTGTAGGTTGCTCAAGTGGACTCTCCATAACTCTCGATCCTCCGCCATCGACTCCAACTCATCAAGGGCAATCCCCATACGGGAGAGATCTAATCATCTCATCCTTGGTCTACCTAGAGGATGCCTGCCCGATGGTACGGATTCCATAGCACGTCGTGGGATCCTGGTCGGGGACATGCGTTTAACATATCTAAACCACCGAAGCATGGACCGCTCTGTTCGGAGAAGTAGCTGCTCGACATTGAGTTCCTCACATATTCTGGTATTTCTAATGCGATCTCTACGGGTCACCACCAGCAATACAACGGAGAAATCTCATTTCGGCAGCTTGTATCCTCAATCTTATTCTTTTGGTCATTATACCCAAACCTCATGCATGACCATAGGTAATAGTTGCAGCAACAAACACCGAATTAAAGACTGACAACTTAACTTTGACACCAAGTTCAGTCCTCCTGATAACAGAATGACCAAGCTGTCTCAAATTTGATCCAGCCTGGACAAATCCTACAGGAAAACTCGGCATTACTCCTTCCATCACTCGTGAATAAGACCCCGAGATACTTAAACATCTCCACCTGTTTCGATGGGACTCCACTAACATGCAGAGTGCATTGAAAAGGCGGTTTGGAAACGACCATCACTTCAGATTTGTTCACGTTTACTTTCATCTCAGCTTCAACACAAACGGCTACAAATCGATTTTAATCTTCAACTTAAATATTTTGACGGTCACAATGGAAAATTTTATATGGACATTTTTGTTATTGTGACTTTGTAAAAGTTAGCCTGGACACTAAAAATTATTATTAGTACCACGGTATGTTTTTATTATATTTCTTCTTTATCTAGAACCCTACAATATTATTATGAATACAAACTAGTGTGCACTAACAGACTGTTATGCACGACTATATAAAACAAGAGGGATGTACACTTTCGTTTTTGCTCTAAGTCCAGTCTAAATGACCTCAACCTTTCGGTACCATCTCATTAACCTCAAATTATAGAATAAATTTAAATGGGTTAATTGCTTTAGTCGCTCTTTTAGGCTCTCAATAATTCATATTCATTAGCTTCAAAAATAAAGTTAGTATAGTGCTTCCACCAGTGTGTGCGCGCCGTCTAGTCTTCTAGCCATAATTTTCTCTCGAAGTGGTCCTAAATATTTTATCTAGCTTAATTAATGGAATAATATTCTAAAGTAAAACTGCCATGGGTTTTCGATTTAGTCGTTTAGATAGCTCATAAAATTGAAGGCTCTCTCCATTCGCGCAAAGTAGGACCAGTGCACACGTTTTTTTTTAGATTAAGAAATTATTTTTATTCAATCAGTTTATATACAAATTGACTTAACAACTAGACTTATAACTAAAATAGGTAATGTCGGCTCAACAAAAGGGGCCCGACGGATTTATAATGATAAGTTTACATAGTTTTTACAAAACAATATTAGTGACTTAATCTATTACATGAATAATTTTCTAAATACATATTTAGTTTGTCATTGGCTAGGCTAACTAATATTGCCGCATATTCCCCTATAATGTCTGCTGTTTGTCTTCTCGTAGAATGGTGTATCTTCGTTGTGTATGATGTCTTCAAATCCTGGATCTGTGATAGCTCTTGCACTCAGATATGGTTGTAGAGGTTCTAATTCTTGCTGAATGAGTTGCTGGATTTTCTGGTTGGGGTGATCATCTAAGTTCCGCAGAAGTCTAGCGGAGAGCTCCATCATAAATTGTCCCATTAGAATCATTCCTGCTCTCTCATATAGCATCGCTGTCGGACCAGTGCACACGTAATTTTTGCGAGAAGCTTAGTAGGTATACAGAGACATACATGGTTAGGTAGGTTAGGTATGCGGGTATATTGTGACTATGGTATAGGTACTTTATTTGAATGGATTGGCAACGTTTCTCATATCACGATTCCTAGAAGTAAAATAAATTAAATGAACAACTTTGCAAAAGGTAGGATGAAGGTATAGGCACCCTATTTATTTAGATTTCTATCTACACCTACACTACACCTTGTAAAAATGAAACCATTTTCTAATGTCTACGCCGAGAGATATACATTATTGCCATTCCAATAACTGTGTAGCGTAGCCGCAAAAAGAGTAGTACATCTCTCAGGCGCAAAATAAATCCATCTTTCGGGCAGAACTGCCGAAGTGACCAGAAGCGAACCGTATCCGTGAACTGTATTGACTAAATTTCGTTTTGTTTCGCTCTTGTTTCACTGCAGAGATCCACGGCTTTGGTCCAATTCACCTAACACTACCACCGATATTGATGATGACGCATGTGTCTAATAGTGGTTTTGTATGGGAGGTACCAGAACTACTTGACCGACATAGCCCATTTTTAATACCTGACGACGATAAAAAGAAGTCCTCTAACAAAATTTCATTCCCCTAGCTCGATTCGTTTGGACGCTATTGTGGTTTCAACAGACAGACAGACAGACAAACGGACATGGCTAAATCGATTCAGAATGTGATCTTGATTCAGAATATAATATATACTTTATGGGGTCTCCGGTGACTCCTTCTTGTAAATAACAAAGTGAATATAAGGATGTCCCACAAGACAGGCTGCTAATGCTCATGACCGTACAGAACACTTGACAACCTCGAGGACATCATCTTTCCAAAACTCCTTCTGTTACAGGACAAGCAAACTTTGGAACTCGCTTCCTGGGGATATATTTCCAGAAGACTACAATTTGCAGCAATTTAAGTGCAGAACTAACATACATCTGCAAGCATCTCGGGGCGCTGATGAAGCGTTATAGGTTTGCCTTTCCCGGGAGAAGTATTTAAAAAAAAAAATAAAAAAAAAATTCACGCAAAATTTAAATTTTGCTGGATTTAATAGTACCTACAGTGATGCCAACGGAAAAAAGATAACAATGTGACAGCTGACAGTTCGGAGTTAGTAAAAATGGAGCGGCTATACGAAACAACAACGCATTTTCATTGTAAAGCAATATTTTAAAAATAAGAAAGGTTTGTCAGCTACAGGCTTACTGTCCGCATTTTCATCTTGATGGCTTCAAAATCGTCAAAATTGTCGCATTTTGGGGTTCAGAAAACCCACGAATAGCTATTTGTTAAGAATCAAATGCATCCACAACGCGGGACTGTTTGGTGCAGATTTTGGGCTGGAAGCATTATCGTACCATTCTGCTTCAAAAATTCGGCTGGTCAGGCAGTAACAATTATTGGTGTTCGTTATCCCAGTTTTTGGTGCCTAAAACCAAGAGAAACAATTCAATTACTACATGAGTAATTTCCTAATCGCGTAATCGGCCGTTTTTGTAAACAGAATTGGTCATCCAGATCTTGCGATTTCACGACATTGGACTTTTTTCTTTGAGGTTTTTAGAAATCAAAGAAATCGCTTATGTAAACAAGCCCACGGCGAACAACGACCATAAAAAAACTTCTGAGTTTTAATATAGTTGTAGAGTTATGTATGTTTTCAGATGTCTGGTTACACTACTGCAGTATCTTAGTACAATATTTTAAAGTTGGGAGAACTGAAAAATGTATACCTAGAAGGGCCGCCAAACGTGACAGTTCCTTGGGTGGGACAAATGTTAGCTGTTAGTCGCACTGGTGAGGACATTTTCTTTCTAATGGCAGAAGGTGAAGGCCCTCTTTTTTTTAGTTTGTGTTTTCATCCCTAATGGACCCTGTGTCACAATATTCAAATTGTAGTATTTAAAAGGGTAAACTCTCGAGTGTCCTGCAGAAGTTGGACTTCGACAGCGGTGCGTTTAGACTTGCCTCACTCTTCTTTTCATTATTCATATTGATGCGACCTTGGTGAAGAACTTTCGATCTATAAGTTCTCTTTACTGATGAAGTGGTCATTCTTGGACCACCCCAAGTTTGAGTAGTATTGCCCTAAAGCTCTTGGATACAAGCTGCCGAAATGGCATTCATTCGTTGTATTGCTCGGGCGACTATGACATAAGGAACACTAGAATACGTGAGTTATACTTATTGACTGTAACTTGCATTCCAAGATTCGAATCAGGCGTTCTCTAGGTAGGCCAAAAATGAAAGTGTTAGATCAAGTCCAAAATTCATGGATGATGATTTTGTTAAGCGTCCTAACGATTTACTAGAAATTCGCACCCAGGCGCGATACGATTCTTGAGGGCTTTTGTTTGATGATCGATTTTATGAATGTGTCTATTTTCGACCTAGACTCTTAAAGTGAATGATTCAAATTTGTTAATAGTATTAGCAAGTAGATCAAGGTATTAACAAATTTTTTGACAACGAATCACAATTCAAACAATTTTAATGCACATAGATAAAACTACACAATTCCGTTAAGCGATTTGGAAAAAAAAAATTCTAATCAACAGTTAAGGTCTGCTTGGTGGAGGAACAAGTTGTTCCCATTGCCACAAGTCCCAATCAACGCATTCTTTCCGACTGTCATACCAGGCGTCTCCTTCTTCGCAACGTACCAAGGTAGCAGCTACTCCCAGTCTATCACATACCCAGTAGGAGGTTGGATCCCATAAGTTTCTATACTTCCTGACTTGGAGTTCTATTTGTGTTTTGCATCCTGGTTGGCCATCGTTAACAATGATGCGGGCACAAGCAAGCCCAATAGTTGTTAACAGAACAATAACTATAACAACAATATTACATACAATGACTAAATATTCAAAATACAATCAATTACCTACCGAAGAATCGCATTTTCTTGTTTAACTCTAAGGTTTCCAACAATAGGTACTGCTCTGAATGAGGGAACAGATCAATTCGCACATTTATAGATGAGATCTATTATTGACGAAAAAGAAGATAAGATAAATCAAAACTCAATGAATGATGAAATAAATAAATAAAAACAGTACTTGAATTCAATTGCATATTCGTCATTATCTTATTAATTTAGTAATTTGTTTTTAATTACTCCAATATTGATTTATTTCTTTAAAGTATTTGTCAGGCTTCAATATTACATAGCATATTGTTTGTGGGCATGAGAGCTTCATAATAATGCCGAATTTTACTAGTATTGGATGTAGTACATCTAGACTTCTATAGTACTAAAATAATTTGGTTAATGAAAATGGCCGAGTAGCCTAAAGGTGGTAGTACACGGCATGTAATATCTACAGCTTTGCTGATGACAGCACTCTTATAGCCCTGGAATATTGTTCCCATATATGCAGCTCGGTCCCAAAACATTCACTTAACCTACTTGACAGCATACTGAGACGAGCAGTTCGACTTATTGGAGACCCTACACTCACATCGAATCTACAACCGTTGGTGCACAGAAGACAAGTCGCTGACCTTTGCTTGTTCTATAGGTGTTCCGAGGAACTTAAATACATTATCCCTCGAAATGCAACTTTTGGACAAGACAGGCAGTTAATGCTCATGACCATACACTTGATAACCGCGAGGACATCAATTTTTCAAAACTCCTTCTGTTCTGTTACAGGACAAGCAAACTTTGGAACTCCCTTCCTGGGGATATATATCCAGAAGACTACAAATTGCAGCAATTTAAATGCAGAACTACCATACATCTGCAAGTATCTCGGGGCGCTGATGAAACGTTATAGGTTACCGGGAGAAGTATTTAAAAAAAAGTAAGGAAGATCGACACAAAGTGTAACGGACTAAAGAAATACAACAAATACTGTTTACATGGTAAAGGGTCAGCCATCTAACGTTTTTTTTTCAACTAGTGCTTATTTCGCGAATGGTAACACTTAGCTCATGTCTGATTTGACAGATATTTAGTTTTATCCTTCCACTGAACGAATATGGTTGTGTATACGCTTGAACAACGCTAGGAAATATTGCGACATTACTTTGAAAATCATGGTAATGTTGCAGAATGTGTGCGAAAATTGCGTACGGATTTTGGAAGAAGAGAAGCACCGTCAGCTCCGTATGTTCGTTATCTTGTGAAAAAAGTGAAAGAAACTGGCATCCTCATCGATCGTTATCGGGCCATGTTGAACGAATTTTTGTTCACAAAAATTGAAGAGGAGGATATTGGCAACATTTGGTTTTAACAGGACGGCGCTACGTGCCACACAGCCGAAGCTACACTCGATGTTTTTCGCCCTGTTTGTGAAGATCGCATTATCAGCCGCGAGCTGATGTCGTTTGGCCACCGCGGAGCTGCGATTTGACACCGTTGGACTATTATTTGTGGGGTGCCGTAAAAGATAAGTGTTACGCAGACATGCCAGAGACAATTGACGCTTTAAAGGATAATATTCGCGAAGCCATTGGTGAAATACAGCTGCACACAATCGATAATGTGCTTAAAAATTGGACCGATCGTGTAGGCTACTGCATGGCCATCCGAGGCAGCCATTTGAATGAAATTATTTTCCATTATTAACCGGAAGGATTGTACTTTTAAATAAAAAAAGAAATTTGAGAAAATATTCAGTAGTTTTTTTTAATAGCATTTTCAAAAAAAAAAAAACAAGTAAAAGTGTTATCATCGGCCTGGCCGATGCTTTGATACCCTCCACTGCATAAAAGTCATGCAAAATGTTTGCCATGCGAGTGTGTCTAATATTAGTTTTGTATGGGAGGTAGCAGAACTACTTTACCAACATAGCCCATTTTCAATACCAACCTGACGACGGTAAAAAGAAGTCCTCTCACCAAATTTCATTCGCCTAAGTTAATTCGTTTGGACGTTATCGTGCTTTCAACATACATAGATATATGGGTCAAATACTGGCTTTGTATGGGAGGTAACAGAACTACTTGACCGACATGGACGATTTTTAATACAAACTTGAAGGCCATAAATATAAGACCTATCATAAAATTTCAGTTGCCTAAGTCGATTCGTTCGGACGCTATCGTGATTTCAACAGACAGAGAGAGACGTGGGGCTAATAGTGGTTTTGTATGGGAGGTACCTGAACTACTTGACCGACATAGCCCATTTTCAATACCAACCTGGCGACGGTAAAAAAAAGTTGTCTCACAAAATTCCATTCGCCTAGGTCAATTCCTTTGGACGCTATCGTGCTTTCAACAGACAGACAGACGGACATGGCTAAATAGATTCAGAATGTGATCCTGATTCCTGTGGAGGGTATAAAAAGGTATTTGGCGGACCCTTTATATATTTATATGACAGCTAGTGCTCAATTGCAAATGAATCAGATCGCTATATATAGGCTTGGTTCAGAGAGTGTCCGACATGGTCGAGCTTAAAATTGCTTTTAAGTTCCATATTTATACCTAGGAGTGCCTATATTTTTACAGAGAAAAAAAACTCATTATCACATTATCACTATGGCCAGGAAAGTTCACCATCGATTAAATATTCACACTGCGGCAGATCTTGGAGAAAAGCTAGGAAGCCCAAATCGATACCCACCACCTTTTCATCGAGTTTAATGCCGCCTACCACAGCATTTATGGAGACGAGCTATACAGAGCCTAGTTTTGGCATTCCTGCCTCACCGAGACCTCTGATGTCAAAAAAGGATGCGCTGTCATGTGACTTCTTCAACATCGTTCTTGAAAGAATAGTGCAAAACTCAAATGCTAACACCAGGGGCACTATTTTTCAAAACTCCGTCCATCTACTCGCCTACTACGACAACATCGACATAATCGGCAGAACGCAGTGGGATGCAACTGGCGCGTTCGTGAGTATTGAGACGAAGACGGCGAAGATGGACTTGGCGGACAGTGAGAGCAAGACATAGTATAAGCTGCCATCAAGAAAGGCCACTCAACACCGACGTCTCGGACAGAATGTTACTATAGACAGATATAACTTTGAGGTGGTTAAGGACTTTGTCTGCCTATAGGCTACGCTATGAACTCAGGCAATGACACCAGCGATGAGTTTAAACGAAGAATAACTCTTGCCAATCTCTGTTTCTTTGGGCTAATAAAGCAACTGAACAACAAATCTCTCTCTCGAACCCTAATCATCCCAATCCTTCTCTATGGTGCAGAATTATGGACTCTATCAAAAGCGGATGAGGTTACTCTTGGTTGTTGTGAGAGGAAAATTCTTCGAGTAATCTTCGGACCTGTTTGCATGGACAGTGAATATAGGACCAGATACAAAGACGAACTGTATGGGCTGTACAGCGACATCGACCTAGCTAGAAGAGTGAAGGTCCAACGACTGAGGTGGCTAGGTCATGTAGAGCGAATGCACGCAAATGCGCTGGCCCAAAAGATCTTACAATTCACACCAGAGGGACGGCGCAGTAGAGGAAGACCGCGGGACCTTAACCAGCTGAAGACAGATGGTCAAAGATCGTGCCGGCTGGAGACGCTTGTTGGTTGAGGCCATGGTCCACCGCGGCCTGTAGTGCCACCTTAAGTAAGTAAGTAAGACCTACGAAATATTTAAGGTTAACAAGTAAAAGTGTTATCATCGGCCTGGCCGATGCTTTGATACCCTCCACTGTATGTACTGTACAGGTACACGCATGGGTCTAATAGTGGTTTTGTATGGGAGGTAACAGAACTACTTGACCGACATGGACCATTTTTAACACAAACCTGAAGGCCATACATATAAAAACCTCTCATAAAATTTCAGTTGCCTAAGTCGATTCGTTCGGACGCTATCGTGATTTCAACAGACAGGGAGAGACGTGGGTCTAATAGTGGTTTTGTATGGGAGGTACCAGAACTACTTGACCGACATAGACCATTTTCAATACCAACCTGGCGACGGTAAAAAGAAGTCGTCTCACAAAATTTCATTCACCTAGGTCAATTCCTTTGGACGCTATCGTGCTTTCAACAGACAGACAGACAGACGGACAGACAGACAGACAGACAGACAGACAGACAGACGGACATGTCTAAATCGATTCAGAATGTGATCCTGATTCAGAATATATATACTTTATGGGGTCTCCGGTGAATCCTTCTTGGCGTTACAAACGTAATGGCAAAGTGAATATACCTTCCTGTGGAGGGTATAAAAATGATTATTAGTAAGGCCCATAAAGTCTACGCCAATATTCCCTCAAAGATTCATACACTGAAAGAAAATGTAAGAGCTATTACATATTTGCGAAATTCAGTTATGCGAAAACATGATCAAAATTTACTGACATTTAGCAGATATTTTATTACAATTTAATAAAAGTACTTAAAATTAAATAAAAATATCACCACTTTTCATAAAAATTTTGCCATTTTCTATTGATTTAAAATGACACGCGTCTTGCTGGCCAAGAATCTCTACACAACGATATATTTATTTTTTTTTTATATTTTTCGTAAATCATAATTTGGAACACATTTAGGGTTTGCTTGGCGGATGTTCAGGTTCTTCCCACTGCCATTCACTCCAATCGACACACAGTTTCTTGCTATCAAGCCAACCAGTACCACCGGGGCACTTGCCGACAGTAGCAGGTTGGCCAAGTTGTTGACAGATCCAGTAGCGAGTCGGATCCCAAGTGTTTCTATAATTTCGAACTTGTAACTCGATTTGTGTTTTACATCCAGGTTGACCATTGTCATTAACTTGAGCTGCCCAAGCAACACCAACGAGCATCAATAAGATACCAACTGATAAAACAAAACTTTATTGTTACAAGGATCAAACAATGCGATATGTATAACAACGTTTAAAATTACCGTAGAATTTCATTTTCTTATTTTTATGTTTCTCCTTTAAACTAATTATAAAACAATACTATACTAGGGAAGTGATTAGGTGCCATATTTATAGTTCCTCCTCACTTCACCAACGATTATGAAGCGATAAGACAAAGCTTTTTCGATTAGGCAACAAAACTGCAATACGTGATAAAGGGGATTTACTATTGCACTAGATAAACCAAATGAAATACTGGATGAGGTGTACTTATACAAGAAAACCACTTCATTCAGTTGCATTTAACTGATGAGTGATAATCCCATATTTGTTATGCAATTGTTTAGGGTTTTAAATAGGGGTAAAATTACTTTTTGTTTTACGTTGCTACTTACTTTTTGAACAAAATTAGTTAAAATTGGCTGCCGTTATCGAATGCTTTAATACGCTCTTATATTAGGTTATGTTTGACGAAATAGGAAAAATTTGTACCCGAAGCACATAAATAAAAATGTAGATCTATTCTGACGCCCTTGGGGTTCTTGACTTTCATACTATGCAAACCTAGGAAAAGGTTTGGCAATCCATTTCGAATATTTACAAATTTACACAGGTCATTTACATTCGGAAAGTAGTTCCAAGTTCTCGAAAAGTATTATCTAAAGAGCTGCTAGAGTCTAGAGTTCTGGGCAGTAGCGAAGAAAGTGTGGAGTGTCCTCATGCAACTACCTACCAATACTCGTTAATCCATTACCTGCACAGGTCATCCGCGTAATTAGGTACTAGGTAAGGTAGGTATAGGTAGAGAGGATACTCTTGTGACAAATTTCCACAGCTTTACTTACTGAACCATCTGTGGAATACCTGTTTGAGAGCTGTGTTATATGCAGATCCGCTGTTTCGTCTCAGAAGTAACTGAAGAGATGACATTAGTTTATCAATTGAAACCACCTAGATTTGTTTTTGAATCTCCAAGATTTCTTTAAGATCTCCATTCTCCAGATCTCCCAATTCATCAAAGAAGTAGCTGTTGAGGGTCCTAGCACCCATCAGCATAGGCACTAGCACTAACACCCAGCATAGGCTCACCGGTGTTGCCATGTGAAATTTCGTCAAAATATTTCTTGCATTATTGTTTACTACGATTGATTCCACCACGACACGACTGACTGACTCTATATGGCTTTTATGGCAGTGGTTGTTTTTATGTAGTGATATTTTCATTTGCAGTAGCAGATATCTATGCCTAAAAGACGCTGAAGTCGTCATTGATTCTGAATGAATCGCGTAGATCCAGAGTTTCACTGAAGGTCCCCGCACCTCCTGCATCGAAGTCCATCTTCGAACTGTGCGTGCTTTAGATCTCCATCTCGCCCTCTTCTGCAACTACATTGTTCTCCCACTCTCAGCCATTTTTGTTAGGAATTCTAGTTGATGGAAAGAGCAATGCTGAGTTTTCCTGTAGGATTGGTCAGGCTGGATCAATTTTGAGCATTCTGTTATCAGGAGGACTGAACTTGGTGTCAAAGTTAAGTTGTCAGTCTTTAATTCGGTGTTTGTTCCAACTCTTACCTATGGTCATGAGGTTTGGGTAATGACCGAAAGAATAAGATCGCGGATACAAGCTGCCGAAATGAGATTTCTCCGTTGTATTGCTGGTGTGACCCGTAGAGATCGCATTAGAAATACTAGAATACGTGAGGAACTCAATGTCGAGCAGCTACTTCTCCGGACGGAGCGGTCCATACTTCGGTGGTTTAGTCATGTTGAACGCATGTGCCCGACCAGGATCCAACGACGTGCTATGGAATCCGTACTATCAGGCAGGCGTCCTCTAGGTAGACCAAGGATGAGATAGTTAGATCAAATTCATAATCTCTCCTCTACTCGTATGGGGATTGCCCTTGATGATTTAGAGTCGATGGCGGAGAATCGTGAGCTATGGAGGGTCCACTTGAGCAACCTACACCCGCGACCCACTTAATGGACAAGCGGATCATTGAAAATGAATGAATGAATGAATTCTAGTTGTAGAGAATCTCATTTCAAAGACGCATTTACACATACACCTAACACGAGGTGCATTTATTATGCAAATTGTTTGCAATTTTAAGATAGCTCTCTTCCTCATTCCATAGACGAAAGTGACCCCGTTAATAATAATCAAATGACATAATTCGAAACAAAAAGATGTAAATAATTGCTTAGAAATGTGGGATTATCATTCAGTAGTATAACGCAACTGAATAAAATGTGATAAAATGTTATTCTTGTGCACAGTATTTATTATTTAATGTTATCTAGGGTAATTGTAAATCAGCCTTATCGCGTAACTGTAGCTATTTTGTTTCCTGGTCTAAAAAGCTTGTTTTATCGGTTCATATAATCGTCAGAGATGGGAGAAACTATTACGTATCTAGATATTGCATCTTGATATATTTCTCTAGTAATGGGTGGACCATCTAGTGGTTTCTTTTTAAATCATAGGTTATTTTGAGCTGTTCCGCTCTAAATCTTGACAGAAAGTCAGTATCATACCTCCGCAGAACGAATTGAGTCGATTTGCGCTTGAAGAATGTTGGGAAATATTGAAAACTTATTTCCGAAGTGAGTGCTGTGTAGCCCAAACAGTGCGATTTTTGAAAAGAAGTTCTGGCCCAAATGAAGCACCCACCGTGCCTGCTGTACGCAAGTTTGTGCAAAAACTGGTAAGCTAGTGAACAACACTCATCGTCGTATTCGGTGCGAGAATGTGGCTGCTGTAGCCGAGAGTATGTGAGAATCAATTCACGAACATCAACACGCCATCATTTGGACCATTTTGCTTCGAAAATGAGCCTGATGGGAACAACATTTCGGTCAACGGTGGTATCTAACCGTCTATTTTTTACTGCAGTTGAAGACATGATTGTATTTGGACGACCTCTGGTTCATGCAGAATGCCGGGCCATGCCACACAGCCCATGCCACAATTGATCTTTTGCGCACCAAATTCCCAAATCGTATTGTCAGCCGCCTTGGCGATACCATTTGGCCGCCTCGGAGCTGCAATTTGAGTCCTTTGGACTTTTTTTTTGTGGGGAACCGTGAAGAACCGATGTTATGCCAACAATCCGGCCAATATCATCCAAGAAATCCGTGAGCTACAGCCTGAAACCATCAACAAGGTCTTGGAAAGAGTGACAGAATGCGCTACTGCGAAGCCAGCCGAGGGATCTAAACGACCGACGCACGTTGTGTTCCATAATTAATGAGAATATTTGCTCTTACCCTCGTTCTTACCTATTAATAAAGCCATAATACATGGAATTTTATGGCATTTTTAAAAAGAAAATTGTATTTGGCCCACGCTTTATATAATAAGTTGTATAATTAATTAGAATGAGGCGTATACAAATAAAATGAAATTCTACGATAAATTGAAACGTTGTTACATAAACACATTCGCTCCATGTAACGATAACATTAAATTTATTCAATTGGTGTCTTTGTCTTATTCATATTCTCGTCGAAATTACTCATGTTGATGACGATGGTCAACCTATGGATGCAAAACACAAATTTTAATGGCGGAAAATATCCTTCCCTTGATTACCGCTCAAGGTAAGAAATACCTTAATGAAGACAAATTCCACATTTGCCCACTGAAAAAAAAAATACCACAGATTGATCAAGTTGAATTTTTTTCCATTTTTAACTGATCTGAATGAGTGTCTACATTTTCAGGAATTTCCTTAAAACTTTCGAAATTCCTGGGGCTCCAAGAACATCCCTTCATTTACAATTTGTGTTGGCCTCGACTCCAGTAATGCGTTTCGCCCCGATGTGGTGGGTGGTAGACGACCACCACATCTGATCTAGACACACTGTTTGCTCGATTTTCACCGAGACTATATGATTTTTCAATCAACAAGTGATTGTGAATCACACCTCAAGACGAATCGTTCAAAGACTTCATTAAATTCAAAATATATTCACAAGAGAGGCATTTAAGATGTATATTATATCCCTATACCAGTATCGTATTGCGAATCCTTTTATGTATACGGTATTCCTGAATCTAACTGAACTACAGTAAGAGTACCTATGTGTAAATCTCGGAAAATTCTGCATTTGCAAAAATCAGTAAAAATATTAATTTTGTTGGCCAATGGAAAACCACATCCATTTCGACAAGATTTGCATAAAAAGTCCATGTAAACCGAACGTTAATTTGAATTTTTTTTATTTCAACCAACAATTTATTGACATTTATAATTCTTAAATTCAGCCAAGTCGATATTAGGCATGTATTTCACAAATTATTACATTTTTTCATAGTTTGGATGTTATATTATGTTATAGTTATACCCACTTATAAAATACTCATCCCCGAATATCCAATATGCGTTATTAATTTAAACCGTATTTTTACATCCAGTTATTTCTCTCCACATTGCAAAGGGAAAGCAGCCCATATAGCCATTTCCATCATAGAAACCTTTGCCAGTTCCACAACTTAGTGCAACAGGTGCCACGCCCGCTGAAGGGCACATATAAAACTCACCAGGATTACTCGAAGCAATTGGTTGTTGTAAGTAATTTCCTTCGCAAGTAATTTTCGATATGTCAGCCTTATTGACGCAATTATCATTCCAATCCATCCACGGAATACAACCCACAGCAGTACCATTGTTAACGTATCCTTTGCCTACTTCACATTCTACAGTTTCTGCTTGATTTGTTGTCGGATCGCAATAGCAAAACACATATGGATTGTCGACAAGTCCCCAAGTCTGTGTTTTTGAAAGGCACTCCTCGGAAGTTACTGCACTAATTAATACAGCGAACGCGAACACCGACAGAATCTGTAACACTGAAGGGAAATTAAATACATAAGTAGCTAGTTTTGAGTGCAGTCATGTTTGTATAGGCACCTTTAAACATTTTTGAGTTATTCCCTTGGTTCACTTTCTTCGAACGGTACTAACTGACAAACGACAAAGGTGGGTGTTGTCATAAGTTTTATATGAAACAGAAGATAGGTATGGTACGCATACCTTGCAAGCAATCATGGTAATAATATGTAATGTTAAAAAACATATGAGGTTATCAGTGAATTCAGTGTTTTTTTCGACTGCGAACAGTAAGGAGGAACGTAGTTATCTATTGACTTACATAGCTTCTGATTATTGTTATTGATGCAGAGACATTGAGCAAATTTTTCTACTGATAAGGTGACAAATACAACAACATACATAGAGGGCGTTCAAAAACCTAGTTTAGTAAGTCTGACAGCTCTTTATAGTAAATCTTCATGTTGCTGAGTTTTTTAATTTATGTCGATTTTCTTTGGGCAAAAAAAAGCACTTTTTTTTAAGATTCAGAGCAGTTTTTCTTCTCTAGAAATCAGCTGTCTGTCAAAATCAATTTTCTTTGGGCAAAAAAAAGCACTTTTTTTAAGATTCAGATCACTTTTGCGAATCTCGATTCGAGAAAGAGATTCGCACATACTTTCACCAATACCAAAACAAGTGACTCTTGTCAAACTTTGAGGTTAGTTATTGTTAGGGGAGACTGGGGCACATTTGAACGTGAGACACATTTGCACATCTATATATATAAAAATTGAGCCTTAAAATGTTTGTCGCCGATTCACGCTTTAACGCATTTACCGTTCTTAACCAAACTTTCGCACATCTTTGGTATTGGTCCATACATGAATCCTGTGAAGTTTGGTCAAAAATGGACAAAGGGGCGTGGCACCCCCCATACAAAAAAAAACATTCAAAATCGTATATATCGAAAACCACCAAATCGATTGAGCTCAAACTGACAGATAATCTTAGTTATTGGCCCTGGAGTTGTCCTGTGAAGTTTGGGCAAAATTGGACAAAGGGGCTACCAACAAGCCTGCCTAAACCAAAATTAAAACACTATATACATAATTTGTTTACTATATCATCAACTCAATCAAGGAATATTTTGTATGTTTAAAAACATTCAAAATCGTATATCTCGAAAACCACCAAATCGATTGAGCTCAAACTTACAGATGATCTTAGTTATTGGCCCTGGAGTGCTCCTGCGAATATTGGTCAAAAGTGGACAAAGGGCGTGGCACCGCCCTTACAAAGAAAGCATTCAAAATCGTATATCTAGAAAACCACCAAATCGATGGAGCTCGAATTTACAGATGATCTTAGTTATTGGTCCTGGAGTGGTCCTGTGAAGTTTGGTCAAAATTGGATGGCACTTCACATACGAAAAAAATATTCAAAACCTTATACCTCTTATACAAAAAACATCTTCTATGGGGTGAAACTCGATGACGTTATAACCGCTGGCCCGATTTTCATTTTTTTTTTGTTTTGTTCGTATTGCTGTATTTCAGGTTTAGGCAGAAAGAAAAATTCCACCAAGTCGATTTATTATCATTTCTCGCATTTTACGAAAGAACATTATGTATTTCCTAAGACCTAAGCAATACAATTCCTGTGCACGGGCATAGCCGGGCGGGTACCTACAGCTTCTTCGACAGTTTGCACTACGAAGTGTGCGCGGGCTCCGCTAGTTGCTAATAAAACAACATTTTAAAACTATTTCAAAGTACATACTTATAAACCAAAATTTAAACTTGGTAATACCGTGTTCTTTAGTCGTCAATGACTTTCGGATGTCTTTGCAGTCGTGTCGCCTGGAAGTAGACGCATGAGGAGGTTTTATGCTTAAATTGCATATTTTAATTATTCTTTGTAATGTTCACGTAGAGATAGAACATTTATCAATTCGTGTATAAGACCTCAGTATAAGACTAGTCCATGATGGTTGGCAACACTGTCAATCAAAATATCCCTCTTTCGCTAAGTTATCGAATGATGGGAATTTCAAAAAAAATATATTATGTAGGTGTTTTTTTTTTATTTTTCCCCTTCTATGGATAAAGAGATCGGATGGAAATAGTGCGTTGGTGTTGGTAGCGTGGGCGACGTATGAAATAGAGGCGCGAGCGTTTTCGAGGAGGATTAGCGTGGCAGATACCGAGTGGCGTGGAAGTTGTTTTTCCCTAAAAAGTGCGTGGTGGCGCGATTTATACTGTAACAAAAGTACAGCCGCTAAAAGTTTTCGGCAAATTAATTAAAATAATATATTTCGTTAAATTTAATTGCGAATATAAGTATATCTTTCAATAAAGCAAACATTATCGTGTGATAAAACTGCTGTCTCGTCTAATAAGACTAAAAGTAAAGTGAAGTTACTCAGCAAAAATAATCCGCCAAAATAACCACGTTGGCCAAAGACTTTCTGTATAAAAGAAATAAATCAATACACATTACATTGATTTCGCCAAGTGCGGTATTAATAAACAATTAACGCACATCCTCGAAAACGCTGCCCTCCAAAATTGTTGAGACCAAGGTCAAATTTTCAACGTCTGCAAGTCATCACCTGGATACTTCAAGCCTGGTCCGAAGGAAGAAGCACCGGTGTTAGGAAGCACCTGAAATTCCCTACGATCGCTATTAATAAATAGGAAATAATAAAAAAAAACTGAAATTTTACTAGTTTCTTTAAAACTTCTTTTATTTGATACATAAAATATGTGTAGAATACTTACATTCATAAAGTGAATTTGTATTTGATACTTCATTGCGCTTAACAAAGCTATATTTAATCTTGAATTTGTAAAAATATATTAATACGAATTATACTTGCGATAAACAATAATTGTTAAACTTTAAACTTTCATTTATAATAGATAAGTAGAAGTAGAATTTTCATAACCATTTTCTGATCCCTCGGGTAAATATAGCGATCGCGTTAACCCATCCACCGTGCACGCTGGAGGAGCCGTTCAAGACATCGGAGCGCAAAAAGGCGCTAATCTAGGATTCGAAGAAGGGTATGAGTCACTTGTTGTGTTGTCCTATTGCAAAATTATTATAGAATGAAAGTTATAATAGTATCTCTTAAAGTATTCTTAAATAATTTTTGTTTGTTCTAATGCCAATAAATTTTAAAATGTCCAATCTGAATAATGAATTTAAAATGATTGTTTAAATCCATTCCTAAGAGAGTGGAGGGGGAAAATGGTGTAACGTGTAAGTAGTGATGGGAAGCCGGTAAGGTAGTGTGGGGTAGCATATTGGGGGTTATAAAATTTCAATGGCCGCAGATAACCACAGGAGTGGACGAGCTGGGTCCACAAGGGAGGGACAACATGGCCAAGGATTCGCAACACCAAAGAATCCCGATTTCTTTCTTTTCACCTACCTATCCTCTTTTATTATCTTGTCTTTTTGTCTCTTTTTTTTTTATCATTTCTTAATTTTTTTTTGATCATGGCACGTATAATTGTGCGGCGTGTTAAGGACAGGCAAACAAAAACCCACCCCGTCGGCGAGCTAAGCCGTGCTATACGCAAGACGTGTCAACCGCCTGCCACCTTACATGTCCCCCTCTCGCATACCGGACCAATGCCGACAAGCGGTATTGTGGAGAAGGTTAATTTTGAGGGGAACGTCTACCATAAAGGTAGAAGTTCGTATCAAATGGCGCCCAATCGTCAAGGCCGAATTTTTGAATTGCAAAATTCCATCTTTCTTTTGCACTATAAAGAGTGCACATTTAGCTTTTCGCTAGCCTTGCTGCAAGTTATGTTCAATTATAGTGGACAAATATATGTAAATTCAAGCCCTTTGTGTTTAATCGCTTTCAAGTTATTTTCCGTTGCTGATAATATTGATTATTTAATAATTACGACCGACCTCCAATCCCAGCTTCATTGATTAAACACAGTGTTCGTCTAACTTTATCTTTCTATCCTCTTCTACTTCTTCACCGAACACGAAGCATCTATCATCTATCATCTTTCATTTCTCCTATCACTATCTAATACAAAACAAAAATGTAACAAACATCTGTCGGAATAAAATCTCTAATGTTAGCTTCAGGAAGTCTCAAAAGCATAAGTCTAAAAGACAATCTTCTGCATTGCTCCGATCTAATAAGAGAACACATAGTTTCTTTAATTCGAACAGCCAAACGTATGTCCCGAATTTTAGTTAATCGACAGGAAATTCGCGTTGCGACGATATACTGTTTCGAATTCCATTAAAGAAAAATACCGATCTGAAAAGCATTTTACCAGCAAACTTGTTGTTTTCATAAGTCTCATGATTCTGAATTAACTATCATGACCGCGATGAGAATTGCAAAATTAGCCAACCATATGAACTACTTTCTGTGTATGACCCTAGTAACGCCAACCATTATTTGTTCTAGCGATGCTACTCAGAAAATGTATATGTATATGCAAACATTAACTTTAAATAATACATACACTACATATGCGCTTAAGTAAGACACTACACTACCAAACTACCAAAATACCCCAACAAAAAGATTAATAATACACTACATAACTACACTACACTAAACACTACACACAAACCCCCAACTCTCAAGGAAACATTGATTTTGAAACTATTATACATATACACAAACACATATTTTAGTATTATATTTCTAAACAAAATATTCAAAACAACTTCGTTAAATTACAAAAAAAAAAAAAAAAAAAAAAATTAAATAATGGCGTCAAAACAAAACGGTGCCGTTTCGAAAAACCTTCGTAGTAGAACAGTCAATATAGAAGAAGACCATGGTGATCCGGAACAAACGTTCAACCCTACCGGAAAAATCCCTCGGACTCCACCTGGTGTTACAATCAGCCAGAATAATTTAAATCCATCTCAAAATTTAGTTGATATTTCTCATAGAATGCCTACTCCCAACGATACTAACACAAACGCAATAAATAAAGACGCTTTAGAGGTTATTAGGGAATTCAACATTCAGGACGATAACAATTTATATACACCTAAAGGTTTCCGCAAAAGTCAAACACAATCTGAGTTTGGCCCAGAAGTTGAAGAATATATTAATCGAAGAGTACATGAATTACAGGAGCAGCAAGCTCAATTATTTGGCTCGAGAGCTGAGAGTAGATTACCGCCTGAAATCGAAAATCCAACTAAAAACCAAAAGAAGAAAAGTAGTTTTAGAAGTCGCATTAGTAACGGGCGTAATGTTCCAAATCAAGCATCACCTAATAACATTCGTCGCGTTTCAAACCAATCATTACCTAGACGTGAAACTTTAAGTCCCAGACTTAACATGTTGGAACAAAACGTTCATCAAATTACTGAAGCCTTAACGGGCATAACGAATCGGCTAAGTATGCTAAGCACTGGTAGCAGTTGCGTTAGCCAAGTACCAGCTGCAGCGCAAATAGAACTCGACAGGAACTTACCTCGTAACGTCCCTAACCGCGTTGAGCTAGACAAATGGTCAGTAAAATTCGATGCAACGAGTAAGACACCACCTATCGATGACTTTCTGTTCAGAATAAACTCTTTACGGGAAACATTTGGCTATTCTTGGGAACAGGTCCAATCGCATTTTCATTTGTTAGTCTCTGGTATAGCAGAGAATTGGTACTGGCAATTTCTTAAAACCAACCGTAGGTGCACCTGGTCTGAGCTCCGTTCAGCTCTTATTGAACAGTTTCGTTCTGTAGAAAGTGACTACGAAATAACAAGGCTGATGATCGATAGAAAGCAGGGCAATTTTGAATCGGTTGATGACTTTTACAACACAATCGTTTCAATGAACGCTCGCCTTCGACATCCCAAAACATCGTCAGAAATTCTAGAGATAGTAAGACACAATATTAAAGACCAAATATCCCAGTTAATCTTTGCGTACCAACCTCGTAATCTATCTGAACTTCTGCATATCTGCCGCAAAGCGGAACGGTTTTTACAGAAGAGAGATGCGAACAGATATAATCGTCAGCACCGCAATATAAACGAAATAGACATTTCGTACAGCGAAGAATCTGAAGACTTATCAGTCGAAGGATTATGTTCAAGCAACCCTTCATCTGACAACCATAACAGCAACAATAGTCACAGAAATGTTAACAATGTAAAATGTTGGAACTGTGACAAGATCGGTCATTCATTCGTTGAATGCCCAGCTGAATCTAGGCGATTGTTTTGCTATAAGTGTGGCACACTTGGTTACGTAACTCCGACTTGTCCTAAATGTCGGGGAAACTATCGGTCGAACGAGAGAGCCTCCGGGGAGACTCGTTCGAGGCCATCCCACCCGGGGAATTAGAAGAAGAACCGCCTAATACTCCCAAAATTTCAATACTAAAACCTTCACCAGACTTTCGAAAACCACAGGCTAGTACAAATCCACCACCTAAATCACTCCATCAACGCATGATAGATTATAATAAGGCGCGAGACAGAATCCTAACTTATGCAGCTTCACCGCGAATCCTAAAGACAAGAGCACGGTATAAATCACGTAAGTCCCAGAGAAAGGCACTCAGCTCAACGGTTTTAGACAGAGCAAGCGATTTAAGACCATACGCTAAGGTAAAAATACTAAATCGTAATATTCTCGGCTTGTTAGATAGTGGGGCAAGCGTATCTTGTCTCGGGAAAAATTGCATGGAGTTGGTAAATTCTGCTGGTGTCCCCATTCTAAACTGTTCATCTTTTGTTAATACTGCCGATGGGGGGAAACAAAATATATTAGGCAAAATTGTAACTGAAATAGTGTACCAAAATCAATCGAAAGAAATAACTCTTTATTTAGTTCCATCCCTAGATCAAGAACTCTACTTGGGGATTGATTTTTGGCGTGATTTTAAGTTAGCTCCGCTTCTGATCTCTTCACTCACCCAAGAGGGCGAGAATGAAAAAGATCCCAATTCGCATGACTTAACAGAAACCCAAGCTTCTGAACTTAGTAGAGTGAAGAATCTATTTCCATCTTTTGCCCAGTTAGGCCTCGGGAAAACGCTTCTCGAACAACATATAATCGACACTGGTGACGCCTTGCCCATCAAACAACGTCACTACCCTGTGTCGCCAGCAGTCCAAAATCTCATCTATGAAGAGCTGGATAGGATGCTTTCACTGGGAGTCATAGAAGAAAGCAACAGTGCCTGGAACTCGCCTGTTGTCCTCGTAAGAAAACCCGGCAAAAATCGCTTATGTCTAGACTCCCGGAAGGTGAACCAGGTCACCAAGAAAGATGCCTATCCGCTGCCTCATATGGAGGGTCTGCTGAGTCGTCTTTCAGATACACACTATATTTCTAGTGTGGATCTGAAAGACGCATTCTGGCAGATTCCCCTAGAGGCGGCTTCAAGAGAGAAAACGGCATTTACAGTACCTGGGAGGCCACTCTACCAGTACACTGTAATGCCATTTGGACTGTGTAATGCGGCACAGCGTATGTGTCGTTTGATGGATAAGGTGATCCCAACAGAGATGAGAGAAAACGTTTTCGTCTACTTAGACGATCTTTTGATTATTTCACCAAACTTTGATTCACATCTAAAACTCTTAGAAAAAGTTGCAAGTAAACTTCAACAGTCCGGGTTAACAATCAATGTGCAAAAGTCCAAATTTTGTTTCAAAGAATTAAAATATTTAGGTTTCGTTGTGGGGAACGGATGTCTGAAAACGGATATAGATAAGGTTGCAACTATCCGAGAATTTCCTGTACCAAAAACTGCAAAACAAGTCCGCAGATTTTTAGGAATGTCAGGTTGGTACAGACGTTTCATTCAGAATTATGCTTCCTTATCTGCACCCCTTACTGACACCCTCAAAAAAGCAAAAACTTTCAATTTTAATGACAAAGCCAAAACCGCCTTTGAAAACTTGAAGTCAGCCTTAACATCTGCTCCTGTCTTAGTAAACGCCGACTTCACAAAACCGTTCACCATTCAGTGCGACGCGTCGTCCACCGGTGTTGGGGGAGTTCTTACTCAACGCAACGAAGACGGAATAGAAAGGCCCATCGTTTACTTCTCGCAAAAACTGAATGCAGCCCAGCGTAACTATAGTGTTACCGAGCAAGAATGCTTGGCTGCAGTTCTTTGCGTGAAGAAATTCCGGCCGTACGTTGAGGGACAAACTTTTAAAATAGTCACCGACCACGCGAGCCTGAAATGGTTAATGAACCAACGTGAACTCAGCGGACGTCTAGCACGCTGGAGTTTAAAGCTTCAAGGCTTTGTTTTCGAAATTGAACACCGCAAGGGTTCACTAAACGTTGTCCCAGATACGCTTTCTAGGATACACATGGATGAAATTGTAGTGAGGAACCCAATTGTTGAAGTCGATTTAAGCTCGGAGGAATTTCAGTCGCAAGAATATAAACAGCTAATTTCCATTGTGATGGATAACAAAGATCGCTTACCTGATTTACAAGTGTCTGACGACTATGTATATATGCGCACGCAGCACTACTCGGGTAATGTCGTAGAAGAAGATCAATGCTGGAAGCTATGGGTACCCTCAGGGCTCACAGAGTCTCTTATTAAAACTGCCCATAACTCCCCACAAGCTTCTCATGGGGGAATTTTAAAAACCTTGAGTCGACTTCGCCAACTATACTTCTGGCCCAATATGGTACAGCAGGTGAGAGCGTACGTCAACTCTTGTGAAATATGTAAGTCAACTAAAGCCCCGAATCAAATCCTTCGACCGCCCATGGGAAGTCAAATTGTTGTAAATCGCCCTTTCCAACATATCTACATGGATCTATTAGGTCCATACCCTAGATCGAAGAGGGGAAACACCGTTCTTTTTATATGTTTGGACAAATTTACGAAATTTACCCTTTTAGAACCATTCTCCAAAGCAACGAGTGATAAGATAATTAACTATCTAGAGCAGAGAGTATTCTGTCAATTCGGAGTACCAGAAACTGTGTTCACAGATAATGGAAGACAGTTTGTGGGAAAGGAATTCCAAAATATGCTAAAGGCCTATGGTATTAAACATACAAAAACCGCCATATATTCACCTCATCCAAACGCATCAGAGCGAGTGAATAGGTCTATTTTAGCAGCGATACGCGCATATCTGAAAGAGGACCACACGAACTGGGACCCACACATTTCGGATATAGCAACTTCTCTAAGATCTTCCTATCACCAAGCCATTGGTATGACCCCATACGAAGCTCTCTTCAAACAAAAGATGGTCACTCATGCTTCAACCTACCCACTTCTTCGAAAGCTTTCCTTAATTGGCAACAATGAAATTGAAGTCCTACCAAATGCAGTACGTTCGCAATGTATCCACAACACTATACAGGAAAACTTGGCAAAAGCTCACGAGAGAAATACCAAAATATATAACACCCGCGCTCGACAGGTAAACTTTCAGCCTGGCCAGGAAGCATATCGCCGAAACTTCTTACTCAGCGATTTCAAGAAAAATTTTAACGCGAAGCTGAGCAATAAATTTGTGAAGTGCCGAATAAAAGCAAGGGTGGGAAAAGCACTCTACGAAGTAGAGGATCTCACTGGTAAAGTTGTTGGAGTTTTCCACGCAAAAGATTTGCGACAATAGTGTTGCCCATACTGAAAAGAGAAAAGGAAAGCAGGCACAAACAACGAGAATTGCTTCTCGCTGACAAATGATGTACCTATGTATATATGTGTTGTATGTATATACATAATATTTACTTACAGGACGATCATCCTTCGTCGGTAGTGACTGCTAGGAACATTCCTTTTTGTTTTTTTTTTGTTTTCTTTTCTTCTGGTATCCTTTATTGTCTTCATTACATTATTTTTATTAGTTCTGTTGAACTTTACTTTAATTTTTGATTTTTTTTTACAATGGCGATCGAAAGAAATAGAAATGGAGTTTAATTTTTAAGGTTTAATGTGCAAGATGCAAGTTCAAGATCAAGTGTTGTGTCATTATGACACACTTGAAGTTGGATGCAATTTCATTTGGGGATGAATTAAACTGCACGAACGATTGCGTTCAGATCCAATATAAAAATACGACGTCTCATCGGCCTAATCGTCATAGGCGTAAATGCAATTAAGAAATATTAATTAATATTGACTTAATTTGTGCCAGCAGTTGCGGTTATACAAATAATACAAATGAATTTCATTAATTTAAGTTAATTCTGAATGCATTCACATTCATCCATGAAAATAAATTAATACCTGTAAGGTATTTTAATACCGCCATCTACTGGCAAGATTTGTATGTAGCGTATGTAGCACTGAACACGTCCATTTTGAAAGGGCTACTAACTTCACTAAAGAACTAAAGAAAAACATTGTAAAACGAAAAACAAGATGACGGACTTCACTTCCGTCTGAGACTCGCGAGTGTGAAAACGAATAAAACTTTAAAAATAAAAATAATCGTCTAACATCTCAGATGTGGGGTGACCACGCGGCAGTTTAAAAGATTAATAATTCGAAGTAATACATTTTCTTAAATATAAAACTTAAATTTTCGCAATCGAAGCAATGGTTCAAACACGCCAGGAGATTATCCGACAATTGGATGTCTTAGGGATGGATTTCCCATCAAGTGCAACAGCTACACAGCTCCGAAATTTGCTACCTACTTCCGAGCTCATGGGTCCATCACCAGACAGTCTTCAACGCTCTCCAAGTCTTCCGCTTTTGAACAATCCTCCGGCTTCAGAAAATCTTTCAGCTTCAGAAAATCTTCCGGCTTCAGAATATCTTCCGGCTTCAGAAAATCTTCCGACTTCCGAAAATCTTCCGACTTCCGAAAATCTTCCAGCTTCCGACATCGACGATATCCTCATCGCGCAATTGGAGAAAAAGAAGAAAATTCTCACCTTGCGCCGAGAACTCCAGGCGCTTGAGGAACAAAGTATCAGTAATCAGCTGCAGAAACTCAGCATCAGCGAGATTGAGGGACTGGTTCCACAATTCACAGGTGACGATGCGTATGCTGTTGAGAAATGGGTGCAAGATCTTGAAAACGTGTTACAGACAAGCACAGCAAGCGAACATTTTAAGTTCATGGCCATGCGACGTCTTCTCAAAGGAACTGCAGCAGTGTACTTGCGTACCACTAACGCGACTACATACACCGAACTCAAGGATGGCCTCGTAAAACAGTTCGAGCGGAATATTTCCATTACTGATGTCTACCGGCAACTTCAGGCACGCTGCAGGCAAAAGGGTGAGAACATTATTTCATACATGCTCTCGATGCAAGAAATCGCATCACAAGGCAAAATCGGAGACGATGAAATAATTGGTTTTGTCATCGAGGGACTGCGCGACCGGACAGCATATACATCCATGCTCTACACAGCAACCTCATTGCATCAATTGAAGGAATTGCTGTTAAAGTACGAGAAAAAACGTTCATCAGATCAGCTAGAATTCACACGAAAACCAGCCCCGTCAAATTTACCACAAACATCTGGTAAATCCCGGTGTTTTAACTGCTCCAAATTTGGACACTTCTCTTCAGAATGCACACAAAGACGGCGTGCTCCAGGCTCCTGTTTCCGTTGTGGAAGTACCACACACATCCTGAAGGATTGTCAACAAAATCCAACCAAGGTACATATGGTCAGCGGCAACGAATATGAAGAAACAGAAGCAGACGCAGACGACAAAGCGGCAGTGCAACTTAAGGTCTTCCAAAATGTAAGTATTGCCTTTTTTAAAAATATTTTGAGTCGTATGGAGTTTTCTGAATTTAACTCATTAATCGACAGTGGTAGTCCAGCAAGTTTCATCTCAAAGAAAATAGTTCCTTTTTATGTCAACCAAAACAACCCAGTCGAGCCCATCTTTTCTGGTATCACGGGAGCCAAGCTAAATACTTATGGTAAAATAAATTGCATGATCACGTTGTTCAATAAAATCAATAAAATTTCTTTGTTTGTAGTCGAACAACATTTTCTTCCAAGACCGCTTTTACTTGGACGAGACTTTCTCAAAGCATTCAACATTAATTTCGTGATGGACACAAAAGAAGCAGTAAAGTATCAAAGAAAACACATGAATTCAGAAAGCTCCGATTCCGTTTCACCAATTAATACCAAAACTCAAAATGTTATTTATAATAAACAAACTTCCGATACGATTCCAAATAAAATGCCAATACTTAGAGGAGGTCCCATAAATAATTTTTTTTATAACAAAATAAATGATAGCGATGTTGTTGTTGGTTGCTCTCCGGAAATTGATCGCGGTTGTGCTGCTGATGGAAATCACAACACACTTGTAAACGTTGAGATTGGGGATCCCAAATTGGACGATTGTTATTGTGATTCTTTAACTAGTACCCCATGTGCCTCGGTTCAGCTCTGTGAACTTTCCGAATCACAGACAGTCACGAAACCACTTAAGCCCTTAACTAACTTCCAAGATGAATCCATTCCGGTTATTGATAATACAATTAGGTCCTCATACAATAATACGAGCATAGATATAACTTCAGATATTCTCTGTATAAATACTGAGGATAATTGTAGTGAGCCCGAGGATCCTGATATAAACCCTTCCTTGCGCTGTGAGATTAGAGACCACATCCGATTGATTGTATCAGAATATCTGATAAAATATCCCAACTCAATATATGTTGACAACCAGTTTATGATGAACATTAGATTGACTACGAGTGTCCCGGTGTTTAGTCACCCTAGAAGGCTTTCTTACAGAGATAAAATCGAAGTCCAAGAAATTACTAAAGGCTTACTTGATAAAGGCATCATCAGACATAGTGATTCTCCTTATGCTTCACCCATTGTCCTGGTAAAAAAAAAAGTCTGGGGAAACCCGAATGTGTATTGATTACAGGAGTCTGAATAAAATTACTTTGAGAGACAACTATCCTTTACCACTTATTGAAGACTGCCTAGAGTACTTGAGGGAAAAAAAGTACTTTAGCTTATTAGATTTGAAAAGCGGATTCCATCAAGTAAAAGTAGCAGAAGACTCAATAAAGTACACATCATTCGTAACTCCAAATGGACAGTTTGAGTATACCAAAATGCCATTTGGATTAAAAAATAGCCCTTCCGTGTTTCAACGTTTTATTTCATTTATATTCAAAGATTTTATAGAGTGTGGACTTATTATAATATATATGGACGACATTCTCATAGCAGCTCATACATTAAGAGAACACTTAAGAGTTCTGAACGATGTTCTAAATTGTCTTGCTGATAACGGACTTGAAATTAGGTTAAAGAAGTGTAAATTTTGTTATACCAAATTGGATTATCTCGGATACAGTATAAGTGACCAAGGGATTCAACCCAACGAAACTCATAAAGAATCGATTCTAAGATACCCGGTGCCCAAAACGGTTAAGCAGTTACACTCTTTTGTAGGTCTTTGCGCATACTTTAGAAAATTCATTCCTCAGTTCTCACGCATTGCAGAGCCGTTATATAACTTACTCAAAAAAAATTCACAGTTTAAATTTGATGATAGCTACATTAGTGCTTATGAGAAGTTAAAGCAACTTTTAATCAACCCCCCTGTGCTAGCCATTTACGACCCGAAAAAGGAAACTGAACTTCATTGTGATGCGAGCATCACGGGATTCGGTGCTGCTTTAGTACAACGACAGACAGATGGAAAATTTCACCCAGTATTTTACTTTTCAAAGCGCACCACCCCACCTGAAACGAGATACCATAGCTTTGAGCTAGAGACCCTAGCAATTATTTACGCACTAAGACGATTCCGAGTATATTTGGAAGGCATCACTTTTAAAATTGTCACCGATTGCAACTCTCTCACGTTAACCCTCAATAAAAGGAATCTAAACCCAAGAATTGCACGCTGGGCTCTAGAACTACAAAACTTTGATTATTCCATTCAACACCGGGGAGGAAGTAGTATGGGCCACGTCGATGCTTTAAGTCGTAGTGAGACCGTATATTCCATCAACAAGATTCATTTAACGTTTCAGTTAGAGGCCACACAGAACAGAGATCCTATTATTCTACGCTTACGTGAAAAATTAGAAAAAGGAAATTGTAGTCCTTTCGAATTGAGAGACGGCCTGGTTTACCGAAAAGGTACAAAAGGAAATTATTGCCTGTATGTTCCCAGTGAGATGGAAACAAATGTAATTAGATCCACTCATGAGAAAGTCTGCCACTTGAGTGTAGCTAAGTGTTATGACCGAATTACACCTCACTACTGGTTTCCTAATATGCGTGCAAAGATTGAACAATTTGTAAAAAATTGCCTAAAATGTATAATGTATTCCGCCCCTGCTAAATCAAATGAAAGGAATATTTACAATATCCCAAAGCAGCCGGTTCCATTCGACACTCTACATATTGATCACCTGGGGCCACTTCCGTCTGTCAAATCCAAACGGAAACACTTACTGGTAATCATTGACGCTTTCACAAAGTTTGTCAAGCTGTATCCAGTTAACGCCACTAGTTCCAAAGAAGTTATTTGCTCACTTAAAAAATACTTTACGTATTACAGCAGACCTAAAAGAATTATATCTGATAGAGGAACATGCTTTACATCTTTTGAATTCACTGAGTTCCTACTTCAAAACAATGTTACTCACGTGAAAGTAGCTGTAGGTTCTCCCCAAGCTAATGGGCAGGTGGAACGCGTCAATCGTATTCTGATTCCTATGTTGAGCAAGCTGAGCGAGCCTATCGAACATTCCGATTGGTCTAACAAACTGCCCGAAATTGAGTTTGCCCTCAATAACACTGTCCATAGTACAACGCAAAATAGCCCATCTATGTTGCTGTTCGGCATTGGCCAAAAGGGGCCTATTGTAGACTGGTTAACTGAATATTTGGAGAAAAAGTCATTCCCCAACGCAATATGTCAATCCTCAGAGCTGATGCCTCTGCAGCTATTGACTCTTCTCAGCGGTACAGTCAACGTCACTTCGAGAGCAACCACAAACCAGCTGCGCTTTTTGAGCCAGGTGATTACGTAGTTATTAAAAATATAGATACCTCTCCAGGCAATAAGAAGCTTATACCTAAGTTTAAAGGACCTTATGTTATACATAAAAAACTTCCAAACGACCGTTATGTCATTCGCGACATCGAGAATTGTCAGGTCACACAAATACCCTACGACGGAATAATTGAAGCACTTCATATACGTAAATGGAAAAACAGGTTGTTTGCTGGGGTCGTATCGGAAATGTAAAAGTAAAAGGGCAATACTATAATTTAAGATATACATAAGTAGCTATATACAATATACTATATAAAAAAAAAACAAAAAAAAAAATTTGTAGTATTGTTTTGTAATAATTGTAGTAATTTATATATATGAATGTATGAATAATGCCATGATCGAGGTCGATCATTTTGTCAGGTTGGCCGAACTGTAAGGTATTTTAATACCGCCATCTACTGGCAAGATTTGTATGTAGCGTATGTAGCACTGAACACGTCCATTTTGAAAGGGCTACTAACTTCACTAAAGAACTAAAGAAAAACATTGTAAAACGAAAAACAAGATGACGGACTTCACTTCCGTCTGAGACTCGCGAGTGTGAAAACGAATAAAACTTTAAAAATAAAAATAATCGTCTAACATACCAAAGAGAGCAGGTTGAAATTGTGTGCGCAAGGGGATGATAAGGACGAAGGTTGTTTTAGTTGGTGACTGTCAGGGTTTCTTAGAAGTTCAGGATTGATAATCAGTTTTTGCACTAGAAGTGTAAAATCAGTGACTATCTGCGCAGATTGGTTTGCTGATACAGTCGAGTGATGACGTTGAATAAATGGCTGGATGCAACAATTTCCTGCACACATCCCGAAAAGAATTAGTAGTGAAGTGAGTGGTGCTGGTTTATCGAAATGATACATGGCTGCCAATATTAAAATTTATCGTCTGAGTACCTCTCCCTCTTCCTAATAGGGCTTTACTTTTAGTTGATGTCAGACAATGAAGAAGCGAAGTCGTAAACGTTTAAAGATCCAAGGATTGAAGAAAGATGGCGGCAAAAAGAAGAAAAAAAAAAAAAAGCTTAGAAGAACGCATTACATTTTTTTTTAGTTTGAAATGAAATTTACAAATGAATTCCTAATAATTTAGTTTTGCTAACTAGTATTAATCATTTTTTTTTGTGTACTATACGAGAATTGAGGATAGAAATTGTTCAGCAGGCGCAGAGTACTCCCAGGTATGTTAGTTCTGGTAAAATATGATGGTGGTCTGGACTTTGGTTTTATACATTCGCGGTATATAAATATCTGCGAAGGCAAAGAAGTGATCTATGATCTTGTTTGGACTCTTAATCTCTTCCATCCCTGTGTAATTTGGACCATAATAGTCTAAAAATATCCTTTTTTTAAATAAATCGTGTACATTCGCGCTTGAACACCGTTTCGGAGTTGCATATGAACGGCTATGGTCTCAATTGTTTAGAGGTGAAGGCGAATTGGGATGCCAAGATGTGATCTAAGAATGAAATAGTTTGTGCTTTTAATATACGCAGTTCCATAGTTCGCATATTTCGTTTTAAACAGTTGGTGAACATTTTGTGCAACTTCATATGGCTGCGTAAAGCTTGCCAATGCACTTGTTTTTGTAATGTTCACGTAGAGATAGAACATTTATCAATTCGTGTATAAGACCTCAGTATAAGACTAGTCCATGATGGTTGGCAACACTGTCAATCAAAATATCCCTCTTTCGCTAAGTTATCGAATGATGGGAATTTCAAAAAAAATATATTATGTAGGTGTTTTTTTTTTTATTTTTCCCCTTCTATGGATAAAGAGATCGGATGGAAATAGTGCGTTGGTGTTGGTGTTGGTAGCGTGGGCGACGTATGAAATAGAGGCGCGAGCGTTTTCGAGGAGGATTAGCGTGGCAGATACCGAGTGGCGTGGAAGTTGTTTTTCCCTAAAAAGTGCGTGGTGGCGCGATTTATACTGTAACAAAAGTACAGCCGCTAAAAGTTTTCGGCAAATTAATTAAAATAATATATTTCGTTAAATTTAATTGCGAATATAAGTATATCTTTCAATAAAGCAAACATTATCGTGTGATAAAACTGCTGTCTCGTCTAATAAGACTAAAAGTAAAGTGAAGTTACTCAGCAAAAATAATCCGCCAAAATAACCACGTTGGCCAAAGACTTTCTGTATAAAAGAAATAAATCAATACACATTACATTGATTTCGCCAAGTGCGGTATTAATAAACAATTAACGCACATCCTCGAAAACGCTGCCCTCCAAAATTGTTGAGACCAAGGTCAAATTTTCAACGTCTGCAAGTCATCACCTGGATACTTCAAGCCTGGTCCGAAGGAAGAAGCACCGGTGTTAGGAAGCACCTGAAATTCCCTACGATCGCTATTAATAAATAGGAAATAATAAAAAAAAACTGAAATTTTAATAGTTTCTTTAAAACTTCTTTTATTTGATACATAAAATATGTGTAGAATACTTACATTCATAAAGTGAATTTGTATTTGATACTTCATTGCGCTTAACAAAGCTATATTTAATCTTGAATTTGTAAAAATATATTAATACGAATTATACTTGCGATAAACAATAATTGTTAAACTTTAAACTTTCATTTATAATAGATAAGTAGAAGTAGAATTTTCATAACCATTTTCTGATCCCTCGGGTAAATATAGCGATCGCGTTAACCCATCCACCGTGCACGCTGGAGGAGCCGTTCAAGACATCGGAGCGCAAAAAGGCGCTAATCTAGGATTCGAAGAAGGGTATGAGTCACTTGTTGTGTTGTCCTATTGCAAAATTATTATAGAATGAAAGTTATAATAGTATCTGTTGCGCAGATTAACCAAAACACTTCCGATCTTCTTAAGCGTTTATTATGAACTGAACTAAACTAGAATACAATTGAGTATACGAATAGGGAAGCATAACAAAATATGGTTAAGTATATATACAATGAGAGAGTAAGGAGTGCATATAATAATAATAGGTATATAATAGTTTTGAGCGTTGTTGAGAATAACAAGAATATAATAAAGAGATATAATAATGTATAAAAGTAAACAACAACACTTCCCCTCAACGCGATAACTATATATAGGTATACATATAACAGAAAACAATAATAATAATAATCTAACCAATCGTTAACTACACTAGCTAACTAATTATACCCAAGAGTTTACAAAACTTATCGTGTTTGACCTTTTGCAAATTTTTAGTGAAAATATCAGCAATCATGTTGTTGGTTTGCACATAGCTGATCTTAATTTCTCCTCTGTTGCAGACTTCTCTTATATGGTGGTATTTAATGTCGATGTGCTTACTGCGAGGATGATGGACCGGATTCTGTACGAGCTGCTGAGCACCCAAATTGTCGCCAAAGATATTAACTTCATTTCTCACAAATTCGATACCGCCAAGTTCACGCACTAGCCTCCTGAGGTAAACGGCTTCTTTTGCAGACGCCGATAGAGCCATGTACTCGGCTTCAGTACTGCTCAAAGCCA
Organism: Cheilosia soror; assembly: GCA_949372485.1. NCBI lineage: Eukaryota > Metazoa > Arthropoda > Insecta > Diptera > Syrphidae > Cheilosia > Cheilosia soror. The sequence goes on from OX443562.1 coordinate 96,143,991, forward strand.
CCGTTTTTTGTTTCTTCGATTCCCATGAGACGACAGCACCTCCCAGCATGAACGCGTACCCAGTATACGATTTGCGATCTTCAACATCTCCGCCCCAATCAGCATCGACGAACCCTTCTAAAGGCTTTCCTGTCTGTAAATAGCATAATTTAAAGTTAATAGTGTTATTTAAATACCTTAACACATGTTTGACCGCAGTCAGGTGTTCTTCATGTGGATCCGTATTAAACCGTGCCAGTTTGCTAACGGAATGCAAGATATCAGGTCTCGTTGATATAGCTAGGTACATCAAGGACCCGACTATGGATTGGTATTCTTCGCGGTTTGTCCTTTTACATTGTTCGTCCATACAAGCCAACTGCTGCCCAGCATTTAGCGGAGTTTGGTTTTTCTTGCAATCCGCCATGCCTGCCTCCCTCAATAAATTGATTATTAGCTGCTTTTGAGATATTGAAATCGGCCCAGTTTCACCTTCACGACTAATCTCAAAACCTAAAAAGTGATGCAGCATACCATTATCAACTATCTTGAAAGCTTGACCAATTCGAAACTTTATCTCCTCGATGGATTCTCTATCTGGTGCCGCCAAAATGAGGTCATCAACATATACCGCAATGATCTTTAAATGGCCTTCTCTTTGAACAATATAAACACACGGTTCACTGCTACATTGTCGGAAACCAATTCCCTTTAGAACCGAATCCAACTTATTGTTCCAAGCTCGCCCGGATTGTTTTAATCCATAGAGGGCTTTCTTCAATTTAAGCACTCTTTCCGGGTACTCAGGGTCAACGAAACACTCAGGTTGCTGCATGTATACATCTTCCTGTAGCTCTCCATTCAAGTACGCAGATGAAACATCTATTTGATGTAGGATCAAATTCATTTCAGCTGCCAGAGCGAGCAATATACGAATTGTAGAGTATCTGACGACCGGTGAAAAGGTTTCATTGTAGTTCACACCGAGTTTCTGTGCAAAACCTTTTGCAACAAGACGGGCCTTATACTTGTTGATTTTACCATCTTTGTCTCTCTTAACATTGAATACCCATTTGCAGCCTATATGTTTTTCACCTTTTGGAAGATCGACCAATTCCCAAGTGTTATTCGAGAGTAAACACTGGTATTCGTCGTTGATTGCTTTTTTCCATTTGGCTTTATCCGGTAGCGACAATGCTTCTTGAATTGTTCGAGGATTTTCAAAATGTTGCTCTATTCCTATGGAATGGAGAACATTGAATTCCTTTCTTGGTCGCCCCGATCTTCCGTTTCTAATAATTTTTGGTCTGCCTGCCAACCTTTTAGGTACCTGTATTTCTTCCTCGTCTTCGTCTGTACTGGATTCGGACCTTCTTCGCTTCTGGTGTCGTATTGCATCCAACATTTCCTCGGTTTGACTTATCTGCTGCTTACTCGCTCCCTGTATCTGGTCTGCTTCTTGGCCTCGGTTTCCTGCATGCTCGTGGATTTCATCTTGCGCATCCTGCATTTGGTCTTGTTGCTGTTCCTCATCTGCACCTTGGTTCTGTACGAAACTCGTTGACACTTCCCCTGGTTTCTCATGGATACGAAAATCCTGCTGTGTCTCTCTTTGAACTGCATTGTCTACTACTTTATTTTCCTCGTTATTAAGCTCCGATTCAATAAGAACACAGTCCGTTTTGCTTGGATCAAAACGCGATTCGCTGACGTCTTCAAGAAACGAAACATCTCTGCGTTCAATGATTTTCTTATTTGCTTTGTCAAAGAGGCGATATGCCTTAGAAGTGGATGAATATCCGACCATCACATATTCTTCCCCTTTAGGTTGGAATTTAGACCCACTTTTGCATTTATTTAGAGCTATACTTGTACATCCAAAAACTCTGAGGTGAGTAACAGTTGGCTTACGCCCACTCCAAACTTCTTCAGGTGTACTATTTGGAATTATTTTTGTTGGACACCTGTTCCTCAAGTACACCGCTGTATTTACCGCCTCAGCCCATAAGTACTCATCTAAACCAGATTGTATGATCATACACCTTGCCATTTCTACAATGGTTCTGTTTGCCCTTTCCGCCACCCCATTTTGCTGTGGAGTATAGCTCACTGACAACTGTCGCGCTATTCCACAATCTTCCAGGAACTTAGAAAACACATTGTTTATATATTCCGTCCCATTGTCACTGCGAATAGACCTTATGTACTTTCCAGTTTCCCGTTCAACCATCAGTTTAAATTTCTTAAATGTGTCGAAGACCTGGTCCTTAGATTTAAGGAAGTAAACAAACATTTTGCGCGATTTGTCATCAATGAAAGTGACAAAATACTTTGCACCACCTAGAGATGATTTTCTCATAGGGCCACAAACATCAGTGTGAATGAGGTCTAATACATCCTTCGAACGTGATAACGATTCTTTAGGAAAAGACTTTACGCAAATTTTCCCTTTCATGCATATTTTGCACTTGAAATCTGAAGGAACGGAACCGAGTCTTAAACCATTCACCATATTGCATGCAGACATTTGGTTTAAACTCCTCATATTCAGATGTCCATACCTCTCATGCCACTTTTGAAAATTTAGATTCGGTCTTGACACAAACAATTTCTCAGACGCGCAATAATTGAAAACAAACAGACCATCACGGTTATGGGCAAACAAAACATTCTGACCATTTCGATTTACTATTTTCGAATAATTTGCGGTAAATTGAAGTGAAAAACCACTCTCAACAGCTTTGCTAACAGATATGAAGTTAGCACATAAATTGGGTACATACAACACGTTTTGAAGTCTCAACTCACACAATTTGGTATATAAAATTACTGTACCAATTCCCGCAGCAGTAATGTAATTGTCGCCCGCTAGTTTTATTTTTTCTGTGCTCTCCCGCATATAGCTAAAGAGTGTCTTATCACAACATATGTGTGACGTTGCTCCGCTATCGATGCACCAACAGTTTGGGTAAAGTGTATTGTTTCGAGAAACAGAAAGCATAGCGAATGAGCTAACATATTTCTGCCCTTGTCCTTGGTGTGATCTCTTTTGTTCTCTACAATTAGCAGCAAAATGCCCCTTTTTCCCGCAATTATAGCATTTTCCCGTAGACCTGCCAACATGTTTAGATTTTTGTTTCGTTCGCGCCAAAAATGCCTGTGCCGTAACACCAACGTCTTCTTCACTCACAGTATTAAATTTTTCCACCCGTCGATCTCCCTCTTCTAATAGCTTAACCTTTAAAGAACACATCTTTGGTAGCTCATCGCGTGATTCCATTGCTACTACAAAATTATCCATCGACTTCGGAAGGCTTGAGAGTAATATTATAACCAACAATTCCTCGTTGACATCAAACTCAATCTCCCTGAGTTTTTCTACCACACTGGAAAAACGGTTAACAAACTCCGACATACTTTCACCTTCACATAGTTTTATATGAAGCAACTGCTTAAACAATGCGATTTTCCTAGCAGGACCTCGAGGTTGGAAAACTTCTTTCAGCTTATCCCATGCTAACTTAGACGTTTGGCAATGCTTTACGTAGTTAACTAAAGACGGTTTAATATTTAATATTATCGCGGCTAACGCTTTTTCATCCCTAAACTAAACTCCCAAGCAGCTTTTTCCTGAGCTGTCATGCCCTCGTTTTTTACAAGTAGCCCACTGACATATGGCCAAAGATCGGAAAAAATTAAAACGCTTTTCATTTGAATAGCCCAACCATCATAATTTTTATCATCGAGCTTCTCGATATGATAAAGAGACGAACTCATATTTATCAAAAATTATAGGTTACCGTACCGATTCAAAATAGCTTACTTATTTTTTCTATACCCGCGTGTATCCGTCTGGGCTCATAACCTGTTGCGCAGATTAACCAAAACACTTCCGATCTTCTTAAGCGTTTATTATGAACTGAACTAAACTAGAATACAATAGTGATGAGACTGCTATTGCGATCGCTGCTATTAATCAGAGTATATCCATTAATGAGTAGGGACACTCTCTCTACATATGCATTTCATACTACCACAAAGCAAAACGCAGAAAAAATCGTGCAATAAGTGGAAGCAGGTCGAAAGAATACTTTTTACCTGAATACGACGAATGCCTGAGAAGAAAAGGGTAAACAACACATTTTACCTGTACCACTACATACGGTTTGCTGTGTATGACGAACGATTGTGGGTTTTTTCATAATGCATTTTTAAAGGCGGTAAACTCGGATTTCGATGTGTGTACCTATTCACTTTATGCAGTGTGACCTGCTTTGCCTTTTGGAAAATGGTTTCATGCTTCGTTTTTATGATTATTTTTTCCAGGAATTACAACTAATTCTGAACTCTTACCATTAATATTTCAATCTAAAATATGAAAATAAATGTTTCTTCTCTGTTCTGACTTCGCTAAAAATAATGCAATTCGATATTGGGCGCAGTAGCAATACAAATGATTTCATTCCATAATTGCTAGTTTTTATAATAACTGGTCACACTGGTTCTGCAGTGACAATGGGGTAGGTTTTTTCATAATGCGTTTTTAAAGGCGGTAAACTCGAGTGCTTATCAGTTGTGCGAAAGAAGTGAAATAAACACAATACAGGGTGACCCGTGATAGTTTTCGGTGCGAACAAACTACAGTGCAATTGTTTTTGGATTAAATAAAAAATGGGAAAACATATTTTCAAGTGTTTAGCCAGCGCGGTCGGGAACAAAAAGAAAATGCAACTGTAAAATATTTTTATGTGCCGATAATGGAGGTCATTAAGTTTAACTTTATTGGTTTTTTAGTGATAACTCCTGAAACTATCCCTTTTCTGACTCCTTTTTTGGAGGTGTAATTTTTCATTAAAATCTTTTTACGCGCTGTTTATTTTGCTTTTGTTTTGCTTGAACACATGTAAAATACATATATACGCCTTTTGGTTTTAAAATGAATAGTATTGCTTGTAGTCGAAATTGTGTCCTAAGTTATATTAATCTTTAATTCATATAAATTTAAAGACCCCAACAAATTCAGAAGACCATTTTTGGAAAATGAAGAGCAAATCAATTTCTTATGAAATGCATTTTTTAAGTATTGCCTTTTTCGATAAGTCTTCCAATAGGCGTATTTTTTTGGGAAGTGAGCATAACAAAACCAAAAGTGAGTATACAAGTTTTGCATGTAAAAGTAAAAGTGAGCTAGCTATAGATTTTCAAAAAAATACGCCTGATATAACTAAAAGGATGGCAACAGAATATAAATAGTCTTATTGGTATTTCAATTGACTTAATTGCCATTTTAAAGCAACCGAGGAAGAAATAATAAGTTGCTGACTTTATTTCAATTCATTTGTGAATTTAAAAGATCTTTTTAAGCAAAGTAGCTACATGGAGAAAATAGCCAACTGAAAATTTAGAGCTTTCCGGCGTTGAAATAAACGCTTTCAAAACAGAATCTGACTATAAAACTGCTGATTTCGGTAGTGAAAATGCGTTTTATTATAAGCGTATTTTTTTGAGAATCTATAGCTAGCTCACTTTTACTTTTACATACAAAAGTTTTATACTCACTTTTGAATTTGTTATAGGTACTCACTTTTGGTTTTACATACAAAATTATTATACTCACTTTTGTTTTTGTTATACTCACTTCCCAAAAAAATACGCCATTTTTTGTATGCTATATTAAAAAAAACGTCAAAAACGCAATTGTGAGTTGCAACTAAGTCAGCAACATAGTGTTTCCTGTTTCCTCCATATTTACAGATTTTTAAGGAAGATGAAAGTGCGCATTTAACACGCTCGCCTAAAGAATTTTTAGATGCATTAGAAAGTTTATAGCAAAATAAAAAAAAATAATCTTGAAATGAAAATGTATTACCTTCATATTAAAAAATAAATGTGATTGATTACTGGCTGTAAAAATCAAAACAAATAATTTCTTATAAAATGATATGTAGGCACGTGTTTGAGAGCATGACTTTATCAAAAAATGTAATAGAATAATCAAAAAAAAAAAAAACCAACAACAAGTATAAATATCTTAGCGTAACACACATGTAATTATAATTTTGTATTTAATAAAAATGTATGACAAGTTAAAAATTTCCCTTTTTTTAACGGAGCACCCTGTGCCATTTTCCGAAAAAATATTCCTCCTCTTTTCTCTCCCTCTCACTACCCACTTTATATATCCGTCTATTTCTCATGTCTGTGTGACACAGTAATACTTGCTGATAAGGAAATTGTCGAGAGTGTCCCTACTCATTATAATGGATATACTCTGCTATTAATCACTCTGCTATTTCAATGAGCAGATAGCAGTTGCTATTGCTCTTCAATATACCTGCTCACTAGTCACTGCTCAGCGCTCAGCTCAGTGATCAACCTACAAAAAATCTATAGATAAATCCAATCAGACAACAGATACATACTCAACACAGAACACACAAGAAAGATAAAAGTCCAGCTCATATAAATATCTCACAAATATGCATTCCGTTTCCCACACATATGTACATATGTTAAGTCCAATCCAAAGAGGACACACAAAAAGAAAAAGTGAGTAACAAAAAATGTGCTCAAGATCGAGTATCGAGAGTCGCAGTCACAGCCACAGTGGGAGTGGAGTGGACATACACAGTACACACACAGTGATTGAGAATTGAGTTGAGATTGAGACATTAACATGCTCTCTTATCCGCTCACTGCTTTTTCAACCCCTATGTTGAAGCTAATAGCATTCAACTGAGCAGGTGAGCAGTGAGAACCTATGAGCATTTAGCTCACTGCTCAGTAATCACTGCTCAGCGATCACTGCTCCGTAATCACTGCTCAGCGATCACTGCTCCGTAATCACTGCTCAGAAATCACTGCTCAGCGATCGCTGCTCCGCAATCACTGCTTTTTCAATCGCTGTGACTGTAGTGTGTATTGTATGGTTATGATATGCTCCGTTGGCTGTTCTTTTCAATGTAGGGTAGGGATGTAGAAAATGAGGAAAAAAGTATATTACTATTTATGAATAGGTAGAGTACCTACAATACAAATTCGATTTACTCGATTTCATTGTCAGGTAAATATTTTTGATATTTTAACGAGCTAATATGTTTTTTTGTTTTTCGATGGTCGGTGGAAATCTTAAAAGACACCTTTTTTTATTTATGACCCAGTTAAATTGCATCGGGGAAATACCAACACTAAAAATATCTGCGCACAATTATGAATTACTGGCGAAGGAAGTGCTGATGCGGGAAAAACCCAGCAAGGGATAGGGTTAAGAGTATATGCGAGATGCGAACGACACCCGTACAATGTGCAAGTAATTTAAAATGTTTAAATATATCTTTAAACCAAATAAATGGGGTTTAAAAAAGTGTTCACAATCTTATGTATATTTTCTGACTTTAACTGCTATCTAAAGAGTGATTAAATAGCTGCTATTGAGAGCAGCTATTTTTGTATACTGCTATCTGCGATCGCTGCTCATTAAAAATAGCTCTTTAGCACAACACTAGAATACAATTGAGTATACGAATAGGGAAGCATAACAAAATATGGTTAAGTATATATACAATGAGAGAGTAAGGAGTGCATATAATAATAATAGGTATATAATAGTTTTGAGCGTTGTTGAGAATAACAAGAATATAATAAAGAGATATAATAATGTATAAAAGTAAACAACAACAGTATCTCTTAAAGTATTCTTAAATAATTTTTGTTTGTTCTAATGCCAATAAATTTTAAAATGTCCAATCTGAATAATGAATTTAAAATGATTGTTTAAATCCATTCCTAAGAGAGTGGAGGGGGAAAATGGTGTAACGTGTAAGTAGTGATGGGAAGCCGGTAAGGTAGTGTGGGGTAGCATATTGGGGGTTATAAAATTTCAATGGCCGCAGATAACCACAGGAGTGGACGAGCTGGGTCCACAAGGGAGGGACAACATGGCCAAGGATTCGCAACACCAAAGAATCCCGATTTCTTTCTTTTCACCTACCTATCCTCTTTTATTATCTTGTCTTTTTGTCTCTTTTTTTTTTATCATTTCTTAATTTTTTTTTGATCATGGCACGTATAATTGTGCGGCGTGTTAAGGACAGGCAAACAAAAACCCACCCCGTCGGCGAGCTAAGCCGTGCTATACGCAAGACGTGTCAACCGCCTGCCACCTTACATGTCCCCCTCTCGCATACCGGACCAATGCCGACAAGCGGTATTGTGGAGAAGGTTAATTTTGAGGGGAACGTCTACCATAAAGGTAGAAGTTCGTATCATCTTATTTGTAAGAGTGTACACATTTTATAGTGAGCTTTTCTTTTTGTGTAAAATATATTTTTAAGGCACAACTGCATTTGAAAACGTATAAAGGTACGTTTTTTGACAAAAATGAAAAATATAAATATTTTCGCACATTCTTCTGTCGCTTGACTTATTGGGGTAGGTTTGAACAAAATAGTCGGGGCACATTTGAACAAGGGGTAATTGGCATTGAACTAAAAGCTAAGGTACCACCACCAATTAACGCTCCAAGAACATCGAGGACAGCTGCGGTGATAATTTTTGTCTTAATTTTTTAAAAATGTATGTTCGGTTAATAAAATAACTCATTTTTGTTTTAGAAAGTTTCTTCAGTCTGTAAAATACCTATTTCAGTCATTTCAAAATTTCAGTTTGCTTTTGCTAAGTCGTTTTTGTTTTCTTTATTAAAAAAATAAAGTTAATTTATTTTATTAAAAAAATACAAAGCATGTAGTAACTTATTAGCTGCTAATAGCAATTACAATTACTGCCGTTCAAAAGTGCCCCCCGTATGGGGAAGGGGGGTTCCTTTGAACATAAGGACCTACTTCGTTTTTAAATAGAAATAAATTATACGCCCTTACTAAATTTACGTAGTTATTTGTCCAAATCAAAGTTTATTTGCATTTCTTAAAGTGAGTTTAATAATTTAAACAAATAGGATTTTATGAGACCTCAAAGCAAAAAGGGTTCAAATGTGCCCCAGTCTCCCCTACCTATTGTGGAATAAATTTGAAAATATGAAAATGGATATTAATGTAGACGAATGGATCGTCGTATGGGGTTGTTTTCATGGGGAAGGACGAAGTTCTAGTTCAAAACAAAACAAGTAAGTAGTTATTGTACAAGTACAAGTAAAAAACTAACAATTAACAATTCAATTTTATAAACACAAATTGGAATTTGAAAACAGCTGACTGTCAAATCACACACCAACACAAATGCAAAAAAAATTGATCTCATTTCATGTTCGATTGGGGCAGGAAAAATCTGAGATTGAGAGCAAAACGGTAAAAGCCCAAAGAAAATCGACATTAGCTTAACTGGTCACGTGAACAGTTTTCTCCAGTTGACGTCTATGTCCGCAACACCGACAAATCAAATCAAGATCAAAGAGCATGGCACTTGGGAGAGCACAGTTTGACATTTCGATTGCCCTGACCTAAAGCGAAAAAATTTACGGAAAAGAAACTAAGCGACATTAAATAATTAAATGACGTGAAAAAATAAATCCATTTGTTAAGTAAACACATTTTTTTTTTTTTTTTTAAACACATAAAATAAACACATAATGTAAACACATGAAAATAAATTCCTAACAATACAATAATAGAAAATAAACAAAAAGTATTGCATCAAGCGTCTCATTGTGCTGTAGGTACCCCAATGCAACTCATATAGACAAAATGGTATAGGTAACAATGTACAAAATTCTTAGTTTAATTTCGTGGGGTTTTGAAGTCATCAAGGATGCATTTATGACCAGACTGTTTGCTGAATCTGGTATAACACCTATAGTATCTATAGACCCAATCAGCCTTGACTAGGGGGAGAGTACGATAACTTAGGCGCCGAAAATTGATGACGGTATTTTGTGGAGGAGTTAAATTCAAACATTTTTTACTACGGGAAGGGGAGTCTATCTCGCTCCGTTCGACAGTCTAGTTCTATGTGGTTTGTGGTTTTATGCTCCTTCTGTAATCTCTCAGATGGTTATCAAGAAAGTCTGAGAAAAATATGGGTTAGTTTTACAAAAATACACGTACTGCTTGCCGATGACAGATTCGTGTATGTCTGACAGGGTTCTTTTCTTTGCCACTAGATATCGCAGACCAACTTGTAAGTCGAATGCGACCATTTCCAAATTGAACAGCAAAATTTATTGCAGCCGCTGCGTTGAATGAAAGCAAAACGAAATATATGCTGTCCACAAGAAAGGACATTCAACATCGGCGCCTTGGACAGAACGTGACAATGTACAGCTATAATTTTGAGGTAGTGAAAGACTTTGTCTACCTAGGCTCTGCGGTCAACTCCAGCAATGACTTCAGCGCTGAGATCAAGCGAAGAATTACTCTTGCCAATCGCTGTTTCTACGGGCTTAGAAGGCAATTGAGTAGCAAACCCCTCTCCCGAGCAACTAAGCTGACGTTGTATAAGAGCCTTATCATCCCCGTCCTGCATATGGCGCAGAAGCATGGACTCTATCAAGGGCGGATGAAAACACACTTAGCTGCTTCGAGCGAAAAGTTCTCTGTGTGATCTTTGGTCCAGTTTGTATCTCAGGAGTCTGGAGGAGAGGGCACAATGAAGAACTGTACGGGCTGTACAGCGATATAGACCTAGTCAAGCGGATTAGTAATAGAATTAATCGACTAAGATGGCTGGGACATATAGAGCGAATGGACATCAATGCTCCGGCCCGGAGAATCTTCAACTCTACTCCAGAGGGACAACGAGGTGGAGGACGACCTTCCCTAAGGTGGCGCGCGCAGTTGGAAGGGGACTTCAACCAACATGGCGTGCGCAACTGGAGGCAGCTAGCGTTGGATCGAGCTGGCTGGAGAGGCATGTTGGTTGAGGGCCAGGTCCGTCCCGGATTGTAGCGCCATCAAAAGTAAAGTAAGTAAGTAATTGCTGCGTTCTATTTACCGCTAGACATCTAGCACATAATATCAAAGATGGAGACACGCCCCCTATAGCTAAGAGCTCTTCTTTCTCAATCAGGCGGTTATTTTGCGCTAAAATGATAAATTTAGGGAATTTTAGTCATTTGTACTAGATCTCTGCGCAATATTGGTAAATAGCAATTTTTAGATGGAATTTGACATAGCGCTATAGACGAAAAACGCCTGTTTTATGTGATATATAGGTACCTATTTCGTGCAAATGCAATATATTGTAAAATTTTTATTTTTGGCAACGTAAATAATCTTATATTTACTTGGTAAAGAAATATTTACAAATCAGTTATGTATTTTATTTTTGCAGGTCAATTTTCGATCGCGTGTTTCTGGTTTTACCAATTAATTCATGCGTTTGCTAGGGATGGTGGTTCCTTAGCATCTTCCCATTCCCAGTCATCCCAGTTGACACATTTTTTCAACTTATCCTGGAATGCACCATCATTGCAACGAACAGGAACAGCTGCAACATTTCGCGTTTGACAATGCCAGTATGCAGTAGGATCCCACAAGTTTCTATAGTAGATAACATTCATCTCGACATCGGTGGCACATCCTGGTCGGCCGTCACCAAGGTCCTTAAATCCGGCATAAGCCGCACCAAGAATAGCGAAAACAACTGCCAAAACTATGTATGAGAATATTTACAACAAGATCGTATCGGTTTCTATGTTTTGTTGCGGTTACTTAACTTACCCCAAAGCTTCATGGTGATTTGATTGATAATGATTGCATCGAATCGTTTCAAGAGATATTTATACCACGTGTTGAATCACTTGATACTGAGTTCTTGGCAAATATTTGTACATAATTGATTCGTAATTATTTTCTGATAAAATGTATTTACGTAACATGAGGTATTTAAAGAGGGTTGGCTACTCAGTGCCGGTGCCTTTTGCGGTCTTGAACTCAATTCCTAAATGTGACAGATATACATATACTAACATTTATTTAAGGAACGTGTAGTGCAACAAATTGAGATTGAGAGGCAGATCGTAGTCGGTATGACCAAACAAATGTACCCTATTAATATAGGTAATTATATTTTACTTGAGTGATGCTAGAGTCCGGGGTCGAATTGGGCCTCAACCAATGCGCAAGTTTGGTTTAGGTTTTTGGTAGTAACCTTCCAGCTCTGGGCGCCACTTAATGCGAGGTCTTCTTCTTCTTCAGGAATGAGCGGGTGTCCAATTGGCTCTACAGCTCGTATAGAGGTCGCTGTTAAATCTCTTTTTCCAAATCCCGTCAACGCAAACGGGTTTAAGTTAAAGTTTATATAAAGAAAAAAGTGTTTACAGTGCTTGATTTAAAGTTAAGGCTGTAATTTAAGTCCACTCTTCATTATTCATCAATGATATTGGGGATATTCCTCAAGTATGTGCAGCAGTGTCAACTTCTCATGTTACAAGCTGCTGATATTTTAGCTGACACTCCACAGTGTCAGTTACAGTTGATGACAAGCAGGCTGACGAATTATTGCATAAAATGGAGACTTCAACTAAACACAGGTTCAAGTAAAAATTTAAAATTATGATCTTGCATCTTATGATCTTATGGCAGCGGAGCAGATATTGTAGGAATGAAAATTGGAAATAAATGATGGGAGACTCCCAAGTTCATTCTAAGAATGAAAGCATCTTCGTTTAAAGCTTGGACAAATTTTAGAGACAAAAGATAGACCGTAGCATTCGTATCAAACCTCTGCTTTGCGGTTTATAAACGCGGACCGATGGGTGTATTAACAAATTAAAATACGGGTTGGTCAGTACCTACCTAGAGCACAAGTATAGCGCCTGCGGCTCCGCACACATTATCATGAATATTCGGCCCACAGGGAGCTGAGTCTTGAAAAAGACTCAGGAATTTATCTCCTACGTTTGTGTTTGCTAACGTATAGACTATAGAGACGAGCTGTACAGAGTCAATAGTTTTGGCAAACATCGCCACACTCATCTGCCTTTAGGATATCGCTGCTTTATAAAGCTATGCATCTGTTCAAATGACTCCTTCTGGTTAATCGAATTTGTTCCATCTCTACTCTACAACCCTAATCCACTATCCGAATTCACCCGAGTCCATCGACAACAATGATAGATGAAAATACTTCCACGGATAGCATCCGCCACCAACAAAAGGACTCAATAAACGAAGAAGGGCAAAATAAAAAAAAATGCTCGATAGATTCTTTAGCAAGATTACCAGCGCATATTATCGCATAAGGTTGCCCCCAACATCTGAAAACAATAAAGAATCAGGTTAAATGCACATCTCCACCGACAAATCCAAAGGTATTCCCACTTGACTCAATACTCTTTACCTCTTCCAGCGATCACCCGTACCGTAGCATGGTATTGCAAGGACACTAACCAGCCAACAACGGCTTTCCTTTCAGAAGCCATCTGCTAAAGGTGCTGTTGGCTGTTATTGGTACAGCAGCAGCATAGCACATCATATCATTGGGTGAATAGTTGTAGTGTAGCCAGTAGGGCAGTACAAGTATTCAGTGGGATATCGTAGAACTAAGAACCTCGTTAAAGTCCTATCATGCACTTCCGATGGACAATTTCGATATTTCCTGGCAGAAGAATCAATTTCTCTATCTGCCAAGGGGCTGAAATGGAAACAGAGTTGCAGATTTTTTTTTTCCTACCCTGCTGACAATGATTTCCATTGTTTTCCGCTTTGGTTTCCGAACCAGGACATAGTTTTTGCCTTTTTTTCTAAAATTGATTCTTGGGAATGTTTTCTCCTCGTTTTTTGCTGTCGATAGCGGAATTTAAGTAATTTCTTATTCGTGTTTCGGGTTGCCTGAGTATTTGTCTTTTTGTTGATTTCGTTATTTTTTTTAGATATATAATAACCCCTCTTGTGTGGAACACAGTTAAGGAGAACAAGTAACTGCAGGGGTGGACGTCTGCAATCAGGACATTTAATTAGATGATATCGATTGGGTGACAATCTGGAACGGCAGGAAGTTTTCCATGAAGAGTAGACAACTGTTGGAGGATGAATCATGATTTTGGGAGTACATATTTTTAATCAAGGGGTCCCTATTGACCGTTAGATTTACAACGACACGTCAACTAACCTCAAGTCTCAAGACAAAGGAGCTATCAAGAAAACAGTTCGCATAGATCTGGTTATGATATATAAATACCTATGCGCTGGTATTAACGCTCAATTAACACTTGAGCTTCGGTAAGGTCAACAATTTTTAGGATTGAGAGATTTTGGCGTCCATAAGCTTCCAACAGAAGTATTTCTTCAAATCCCAGTTCGATATGATAATAGAAGAAATAGAGCTGAGAGACAAAGCCAACGATGATGCAACATCTATAGAAGTCGGAACTGGAAGGCCGCAGAGACTCGTTTCGCGGATCAGGACAGGGAGCCCATTAATTAAGTGCTTAGCATTAGTGCAAGTACTACGTAATTCAGTTGTTTTCTAAAGTTAATATCTTCTCTTGACAAATTGTGAATTTTTTTATTGCTTAGTTAAGTTATTGCCACACAAAAGACCCCCACTCTTCAAATGCAGTTCTAATTATTGTGGAATTAAAACCTTGATCGCTTCAAATTTGACAATGATTCGTTAAACGATTGGGCACTCAAGACTCAAGAATACATAAATCTATTTAATAAACTTCATTTTGATGATTACCTTGCAACTTTTACGCTAAATTACATTCTTATCATTATCACGCAAGGCAAATATACTTTTGATCGTATTTGCTTGGTATACGTATTGACATTGAACTTGTTTTTGATTTTGTTGTTAACTAGGTACATAATTATCTACCCTATCTACCATTGTACCAATATGACAATTGACATTTTTACTCTAATGATATACCTACGGCTACGATACAATTATACTTCATTGACTCCTCGATGTACCTAATGTATTTTAGCGAAATGCTGATAAGGTACCCATATGGACGTATATCTGATATGCCGTTGGACATGACCTGATGCATAGGCCGTAGGGTGGGTGAGAGCTGTTGAGAAGTAAAGGTGTCGCGGGGGGTAAGGGGGGTGTCACGAACCGTTAGCTGTATGAACTTGAAAGTTTGTATGTTGATAGATAAGTCAAAACTATTACGTGTCTCATTCATCGTTTTTTAAATTCGTCCTATAAGGATTGAAAAAAGGGGGTTAAAACATTTCTTTTTCTACCTTACTATGCTCAACTTGCCATAATAAATCATAAATTTATGTGTGTCAATTTAAGAAATGCCGAGTTCACCGAGTATTTTGAACTAACATTCGTCTTTCTCGTCCATCCAGACCCAGAGGGTGAGCTGTAATAAATCTATGTCTATATAAAAATGAAGTTTACCACTCATTTATCGTCAACTCCCAGCCTAAACCCTTTGCTCTAGAAAGCTGAAATTTTGCACAGAGGCTCCCTTTATGATGTATACAAGGAATAAGGAAGGGTTTTTTTGAAAATCAAGCCCTAAAGGGGGGGGGGGTCAAAGTTTGTATGGGAACATTTTTATTTTTCATCCGATTTCCTTCAAACTCGGTTTGTCTACTTTCTATGAGAAATAAAGAAACTGATTTCTCCGATTTTGGAAATTCAACCCTTAAAGGGGTGGGTATGGTTAGGTTAGGTTAGGTAAGGTGGCTGTCCCAGAAAGAAACGGGGACACACTTAGACCAAATTTGATTGGTCCATTGTGATACCACAGAGGGGGGGGGGGGGGAATCGGCCAGAAGTATTCTATGTGCCGGGCATTACAGTGGGAGTATCGTTGCTATTTGCGAAAATTGGGTAGATTATCTCAAAGAGAGGTTATTGGTGGTAACCTCCGTTAGTAAGGAGGGTGGCTGGTACAGATCATATAAGAAGACGGCGGCAGGAGAGAGCAACGAGGGGTGACCGAAACAGTCTAACCCCCCGTCTATCCCCCCTGACGAAGTCTGAAAGTTCTACGTGTGGAGGAGAAATTGACTGACGTGTTCAGCCCATCTCGTTGGCGGTTAGTCTTCAGAGAAAACAGACAGAGGGTGACCGAAGCAGTCCAACCTACCGTCTGTCCCTTCCGACAGTCCGTTAGTAACGAGGGTGGCTGGTACAGATCGTATAGGAAGACTGTGGCAGGAGAGAGCGACGATGGGTGACCGAAACAGTCTAACCCCCCCTCTATCACCCCTGACGGAGTGTGAAGGTGTAGTTGACTGACAAAGTCATTAGTCAGCCCTACTTTCTTTCAGTGAAGCCAGTTCGACTTTGCTACGAACTTGCTGATGCAGTAGATATCGCTGCGTGCCAGATCGCTAAGGTCCTCAAAGAAAAAAGGGGTGGGTATAAAGGGGGGTCAAATTTTGTATTGGAAAATTTTTATTTTTCATCCGATCGACTTCAAACTCGGTTTGTTAGTCTATTATAAAAAATAAAATAAATTAATTTTTCCGGTTTTTGAAATTTCGCTTGGGGCCCGAGTTATTGGTGATGACTCCTTTTAAGGGAGCCCTTTTTTTAACTCACGAACCGTTCGTCGTATCAATTTGAAACTTTATAATGCGTCCCGACCTCTGTCGCCGTTGAGTATGTTTATCGCTTCATCTAGTAACTCCAGCGTACGTGCTCCAAAGATATTGAAGCGGAATTCTGTAAGAATAGGGTCATACTGCTAGAAAGTAGTCCACATCCTCACGATCTTTCTGGTTGCATATTTTTCACAGTATAGGAACATCTGAGCGGTGTGGAATATAATTAAGGATTTGTTAGCTAAGAAATATGTTTTGTCCCGTAGATAGTGGTTCAGTCTTCTATAGTGTGATCGGTCGTGAGATGCCAGCACTTTACTTACAAATTGATCTTATAATCTTTGACCTGTTTTCTCCAATATGGTGCGTTAAACATATTTTTCAGAGACACTATGTACTTTCTTAGGTATGTTTCCTGCGCGATATATAAATATAACAGAGGAAACTAACTGAAGAAATCTCCGTGTACCCAATCCTGAGGGCTACGCGAGCAAAGCCGCGGGCAAAAGGTAGTTGAAAATAGATCTTATTTGGCCAAGTGGGAACACAATTTCTTTCTCGTTTGCAGTTGTGCTTCCTTAAATGTGGTTTTAATTTGCGCGGTGGTAGAGACCAATTTCGGAGCTATTTGGCCGATTTTAGAAATTATTTCAACATTGTACAGTACTGGCTACATCCTCCGGATCAATATAGTTTACTTAGGGAGAGAATGATGGAAGGGGAAATTCGGGTACCTTTCCTACATGGGCAATCTTTGGAACTACTCAGTCATTGCCAGAGTTGAACACAAAAAGCCATGTTTTTCAAATGGACAGCTACATGTTGCATGTTCGCGTGTGAACTGCAGTCGTAATTTGTTTATACTTGCGCCCACTAAAAAAAGTGTAACTCGTAACACGGCGCGCGGACCCTCGGGCATGACTAGTAATAAACTAAGAATTAAAACAATAGGTTTCATACTGTTTCTTTTATTAAGGTTTAAAAACATAAAAAGCTTTCTAATTAGGTGAACCGTGAAAATCATTGACTTTTTCTCCACACTTCATCAATGCAAACTGGACCAAAGAATTTTTCTAAAAAAAAAAAAAAAACTCTCGAAGAACCCAACCATTCTCCGCTTTTAAGAAAGTTCATGCTTCTGCGGTACACAGCAGGACCAGTATGATTGGAGTTTGTATAATATATCCTTGGTTCCTTAAGGTTTCACTTCTTAGGTGGCTTCATAGCGTAGAACTATTGGGAAGTGATTTCTCTCTTAGTTTCTGCTACTATGTCATTTCGCGAGATAAAGTGGCGCCCAAGTAGATTGCAGAAGTCTTTAACTAACTCAAAGTTTCATAAATATTTCTCCATCCTCACATTTCGTCCAATTCCCCAATATTGAGAGTACTCTTTCTCGATGGCAGAATACATAGTTTTCCCAATCCTTATTATCTCGGCTTGCATACTGATAACTCGCCGCATTTTCCATTGTCATACATAAGCATTATGCAAGTAGCTGAATGAACATTGGAAAAATTCCATCTTTTATGTTGTGAACTTCTGAGTTTGGTACAATTACATACTTTGAGAACGATGTTAGAAATTACCTGAATACTTCGTGGGTTTTGTAAAGAGGGTGAATACCTCAGTGGACTCTCAATAATTCGCATTAAACGATTTATCCGATTAACTGAATTGCAAACACGTTCGGCCCTATCTTGCAATTCCTCTTATCCAATTGAAGTACATACTTACCATTTACTATGTCATATGCTTTCTAATAGTTCATCATTATTCGCTTGAACAGTATAACTTAGCAGATGTCCACCTCCTAACCGTGACTATAGAGGATGAATCCCTAATAACGTTCCAATGCACAACCCTCGTTGTAAAAACATCAGCAGTCTATACCATGAAGTCATCATCAAAATCGTGTCCTTAGAATGCATTTTGTATGCAAATTATCCTTTTTGCTGGAGCGCACAAAATTGTTGCCAAAAATCATATCAACGGCAATGTCGTCGTTACCGGTTCGTCTATCGTAGTCTGCATTCAAAATCGATTGCATTTTACTCACCTCTTGTGTCATTATTATTATTCACGTCGTGTGCTGGAGGAGAGTCCCCTGCCATTTATGAAGTGTTATAAAAGAAAAAAAGATAACGAGTAAAAGTATCACACTTTAGACTATAGCACCAACCGTTCTGTCATAGCAGTAACGAGAACATTTTCTACATCGAACGTGGTCTTTGGAGCGATTTTGTATCAACAAAATTTACACCACCTGTCACGTTTGGTTATGCTTTTCAATGGCTGAAAATAATGTCACGAAGTATAATTTATACTCTGTTTTTTAATAAAATCCAAACGTTTATTGCAAAGAGGAGTTTATTACCAATCAGTGGTAGGCCCATTATCAAACTGAATAAACTATTATTAGTGGCTGCTTGTTTCGGAGGATTTGAAGGCATTAATTCCGGAGTAGTTATCCACTAACATGCTTCTATAGCGCCTCAAGTGAACACTGATTGCATCTTCCTTTTCCTTCGCTGAGATAATAATTACTCGAGATATGACTAAATGGGATGGATTGACGTTACTAAAGCCTTTGATAACATCGATTTCATCGCCCACGTTCAGCTGAAAGAGATGCAAAACAGAAATCAATAAAAAAAAACAAATTGCTTGCATGTAAAGGCATTGTTTTTAAATAGGTATATATCAGAATATTATGGCTGTGCATTTTTGAAAGTGAAAAATAACTTTTTGAAAAATTAGTGGAAATGAATGCTTTTTTGTCATCCGGTTCTGCTTTCGTTACTTTTCTTAATTTTTTTTTCGAAAGCCGCATCTTACGCGTTCCTCTTTCATTACGCAATCTCTTTGGAGAGTCACGTGCTTTGCGATTTACAAACTCTTTTGTCTATGTTAACACATTTCTCTAAGCGCGCCAGACAGATGTCTTCAAAGTTGAGAGCCTTAAACAACTGATTGCTCCAAGAATTTGTAAAACAGCAGTCGAGTATTGTATAAAAGATGAGTATTTACGGATAGAGTATTATAAGGCCGAATTGACTGATAAATTGAAAGGATATGATAAGCCAAACAGAAGGATCACCAATTTAAGTGACGTAGTCAATGTCGTTACTACTTCTTTACTTCGTCTAGTTTGGTCTAGAACCGCTGTATGTGCTTAGATATTTTGTTAACTAAGGAAAATGTATATGGAACACAATCTTACATGAGAACTCTTCTTTGCGATTTTTTGGCCATTTACGCGGATTTTACTTTCGTAGAAGATAACTTCAATTTTGCTGCAAAAATCAAAATGCAATAATAAGTTCAAGATGGTCCAATTTCAGATTTAGATATGTACTTACTTTCTAGCTATTGAGAGTCCCGCCTTCAGTAAGAGGTCGGCACGCAATGAGTTCACCTTGACTTTGACAACTTTCGAATCACGTTCATCTTTCAGATCAGGATCATTTTCGTCGTCGTCGCTATCTGAATCCTTTAAAAGATAACTGATATAGAAACAGATTTGCTTGCGAAACTAGCCTTACCCTGTCTTTAGCCGATGATTTGTTATATTTATTCAACACTCTATTAGTGGTAATTGCCCTTACCGATGAATTAATCACATTATTTGCAGTTTCGCACTTAATTATTTTATTCTTACATGACACTGGTAAATTCCTAGACGATACTAAAAGTACTTTCCAATTACTTAAATATTTACAATTAAGTATATATCTATTTCCTAGCATATTAAAATTTTGTTTTTATGCACGGCCTTCATCGACACGAAAAAATGTTATGAAAACATTTGAACTTAACCCTATTTTACAGCTGATTGTTATGACAGCTGTTATCGGCGAAAGATTCTTAGGGCGAAAACAGATGGTCTGGCATTCAGGCAATGAGTTAGGCCACTCTACAGTGGTCCGATTCATGGTAATAAAAGGCATTTACATTTAAAAATAGGCGTGTTTTATTGAACATCTGTATCAGCGAAGTAAACTAAAACAAAAACTACGTGGAGTCTCGAAAGTGTCAAACAAAGTGTAGGTAGTTGTTGTAATTACGTGCTGAAGATTCTATTTTACTCTACTTTGATAGAAGTTCAATAAAACTCTCCTGATTTTATCAGTACATGCCGGAAGAAAATCCGTGAGCTGTTTGGAGCCAAGAGCAGACTCGTTATTTATTTATTAAAATATGAATGTATGTATGTATGTATGTATGTATTAGTTTATTTAGTATAATTACTATTCATTACAAAATTTAATGCATTATGTCTTACTCACTAGGTTATTATGTAACTAAATACTAGAAATATATATGAATACACAATTACAAATTGTTACTAATATAAAAGTAGACATAAAGATGGTATGTACCTACTCGTTATTTTGCCGACTACAGTACAGTATATTATGGCTGTTCAGTAGCTACCAAACCAAGCCAATTTTGGCGGTGGCATAGGTACAGACTGAGTAGCGTGAGATAACTTGGTTGGGATCATGTTTCAAATTATCTGCAAAATTCAGTCGGGATAATCTATGCCTTTAGTCCGTCGGCCTAATTGACACCAAAGCGCCTCTGTTTTTTGGAACATACCTGAAGTAGACCACTGAAAATACAAACTATTACTAAAACCTATAAGCATAAAGGTAAGATTAGACTGTATGCCAAGTGGTCATAAAATGCCAATTTCTGACAGTTTTCCTGTCAAAATATGGTCATACAATGTAATGGGCATATCTCATATGCTCTAATGACCTAAATGCCACATATTACCAGGCTGATTTTGACAGATAAAAATGCCCAAATGGCATATAGTGTAATCGGACAATAAGCACGTATGCCAGCATAAAGCCCTATATGCCCATATGCACTTTATTGAAATTTCGTTATGGCATTGCTGGCATTTTTGATGGAACAAGAATTATTTTGTTGTCATCGGTGTTTGAGTTCATGGGATTGTGATTTATTTTCATTTTCTTTCTCTTTTTTGTGGATTATTCAATCTATTATTTGTGTAAACTATTTATTTGATCTATTCTTTGAAATTTGTTTTTGTAGAAATTCTTTGCTATCTATTTGTTTTGTGCTAGTTATTTGTATTTTTGTTAATATTCGTTATGTGTTTTCATTGGTTCGATTGCTTATTTCACTTGATCTATATTTTGTTTGTTATTTTACCCTTTTTAGTTCTTTTGTGTGTTTGCTTTTTTTCTGTTTGTACTTTTCTGAACCATCTACATGTCTTTGGGGAGCTCAATCGAAGCGGGCAGCGATGGCAGGATGATGGAGGAACCAAAATCAAATTTTTGCTTTGTTTTTCTTTACATCATTACCCTACTACAACATTTGGCAATAAATAACAAATGCCTTAAATGACCATCAAGGCAAATATGACCATATTAATAATTTTGGTCATATAGTCTAATATACAGTTTTGATAGTCCGGACATTTTGGTCACTTGACAGCTAATCTGGTCATTTGCCTGTTGGCATTCATATGCACAATTGGCATACAGTCTAATCTTAGCTTAAGTCTATTCGATATGCAATATTCTATTCTTGTAAGTACCATGATACTGAGGGAAAGATTCCACTTCTCGACCAACTCTATTCCTTGCAAAGTAGAATTGTATGATTTTTTATTTTTTTGACAGAAGCAGCAGCAAGTGGATACAAAAAAAATACAAATAAAATTACATATTTCGAAATGATAGCGCTGTTCTTGTTTGTTGTAATCTTATAATTCTTTCCAAAAGAACTCTTTGGTGGTCATCTTCTCCCAAAGAGTTTCACAAATTTGTCCCAGTTTGATCAACATTTTTAAATACATACTTTCTTGTACAGAAAGATACCTAATATAATATGAATTACGATTAACTGTTCGTATTTTGAGGTTGCTTCTTTGATTTTCTTTTCTTTTTCGGTTTTCGATTGGGGTTTCCTTGAATTTTATGCACTTTAAGTCCTACATATTCGTCAGATATCGCATAGTCGTCATCCCACTGCTCGCGAATAATTTTCGGCAGTTTTGCTTCCTGTTTCTGAGGATTTAAAGTTTTTTGCAGCTGCAAAACCTTATTGCCCGGATTCATTTCACCGCTTTTGATATTACTTGACATTCTCTGCAAGGCAGTCAACACTTTATCCTTTTCCTTTTCGAAAGCAGCTTCGTCCACGTCCATTTCGTAGGTGGCTTCGTTTGCCCCCGAAAATGAAATGTAGTCACCTGTCCAGTTCTTATTGGGAATAGCTTGTGTTTGTTTAGATCTTATTACCGTCTCTGGAACAAATGCACGTTCTCCATCATCTGACTTTTTAAGATAAATGTTGTTGAGGTCTATTTTAGGTGATACCTCTTTTTTGTGCGTTGTACAAGTGGCACTGTATCTACTCTTTTTTGTAGGAATCTTATATTCTAAGTTGATACGCGCTGTTACCCACTTCGATAATTTTTCCGGTAGTTCCAATGGAAGCGTTATCACCAATGCCTTTATCCCAAACATTTGCTCTGAAATTGTTTCTAAGTCTTCCACTACGTATACAGGCACAGTGCAGTTCTTTTGCCTTGACAGGTATCCGATTTGATTGATGATAAATTTAGGCTTGATCGACTGCGAGATGAGGACGCAGGAGGTTTTCTTGTTACTGATTGCCCGCAGAGAACTTCCAAGTCCCAGGCAAATTTTGTTTTCTCTTGCAAAATCTTTTCCCGTGAAACCAGACTTTGTAATTTCATTTTGTATTAAATTCTTCAATTCCGATGACTCTAGCTCTGTAAGTTGGACACTGAAATTAATAGTAAATATGCATAATAATGTAGGTAATTAATTTCTACTCAAATTGGTTTGTTTACTTTTGAGATTTGTAGGGGTTCGCGAGAATAACTTTTAATTTAGGCAAAGTCTTCTGTTTTCCAACTGCGATTTTAGTATTGAGTGCGTTTAAGCTATTTTTTATCTTAATTTTCTTTGTAGTCATATTGAAATTGAATTAAATTTTTTTCACAAAATAATAAAATCTGAAGTTTTGTTGTGTTTTCTTTTGACGTTTTCTTTCACGTGTTCTGCTTCTTCGAAAAACAGATATGGCTGCGAATCATGAGATTTGTAATAGAAGAGTTCGCTAAAAGAGAATACTTACCTGCTAATGTTACGTTTCCACCGGAGATTAGGATTAATTTTCGTTAACCTCGTATAAATCTCGAGATTTATCATACAAAAATTTTTTGTTTTTACTTTTAATTTCGAAAGTAGAAATTGTTTAGTTTTTTATCATTTGTTACACTTTGATTGGACAGCTTATGCCAACATCTGGTGAAATGTCAGTTCGGTCTCTGAACACACTCTCCACAGGTCGAAATGTCTAACAATAAAAACAAACAGAGTTACATTTGACATTTATGTCATAGGTGAGCAAAAGAAAAAAATTGTTTTTTTTTTACCTACTCCTAAATAGCGACTTCTTGCCAATACAACCGTTAAAACGTTCATACATATTAGTTTTGAGGACAAAATGATGTGGAAATAATATTTTTAGATTACTGCCACTCATATTTTGTTTTTACTTTTAATTTCGAAAGTACAAATTGTTTAATTTTTTATCATTTGTCACACTTTTCTATTTGACAGCTTATGACAACATCTGGTGAAACGTCAAATTAATCTCTGTTTTTTGGTAGAAACACTTCAAGATTAATTTTAAACCTCTTGCACTTAATCTCGGGATTAGCGTTCGGTGGAAACATAGCATTAACCTCTTGCACTTAATCTCGGGGTTAGCGTTCGGTGGAAACATAGCATAAATTTAATTATAGCACTAAGTGTATTTTATTGAACATCTACAGCATTAAAGTATAATCTTAATTTCACAATTAAAACAACAACTACACTCTACTTTACATTCCCGAGATTCAATCTAGGTATTTATCCCTAAGTAGAAGTCACTTGGCAATACAGCGCATCTTGACACCTTTGTTATTGTAGACTTCTATCAGCGAAACTCTTTTTCAGCGAGCAAAAAAGTTTTTGTAAACCAAAAGCTGATACTACATGAAAAAGAAAATTTAAAATATATCACTTGGAAGTTGAAACTGTTTTATTGAGCATTCCCCTACTTTATACCACTTTACATTGCTTAAGGTTTTTTTACTGCCCCACCCACCTCTCACGTCTAACAAACAACCGAGAATATAACTGTCCTCAAAACACCATACGCCCACTCTATTCGTTCTAAAAATATAAGTTTACGCCTTTTGCGTCAACTAATTTATTTTGAAATAGGTACATTGGGGTTCTCTGTAAAAGTATTAGGGCGCCCGAACACAAGTTTTCATTGTCAGTGCGAACTCAGTGCTATATCGAACGCGACAGGGCACGTCAAACAAACCTAATGGCTAACCGTTTGTCCACATTTCTACTTTGCTTTTGCAGAGCGCGTGTAATCCGTGTGCGAATACAGTAGTTCATCCAACCAATCTCAATCAGACATAATCGTATTGTTACATTCGGCTGTATTCGGCTTATTCGGTAAATAAGTAGTACTTTTCAAGTATTTTAAATGAATAGCCGCTTTTTATTATCAGTGTGATCTGATCCGGATCAGATCATGAAAATAAAACAAACTGGATCATAGAAAGATTTTATATTTAAGTTGTGGCAACAGTTGTTTTCACATATAAAATCCAGTACCAATTATGACAAACTTTGTATTGCCACCGCCATATTGCAGCCACACGGTACAATGTGATGTCACAACGCGATGATTTCTCCATTGCACTTGCTCATATTTGAGTTTGACATTTCGCTGTTGTGTCCGGGGTGTTACCATATGAATACAAATCTGCATACATTTTGCACTCAATATTTTTTTGTGGAAAACTATGCTCAAATGTTATGTTCAAATACGCATCATAATTAACCGTATTGTACTGATAATATTTCCATTTATATTTCTGTGCTATATAGCGAAACAAAACATCTCGAAAGTCGGAGTAGTGACTTATTCGAATTTGAAAAAATGATAATTGGTTTTATGTGTTGTTCACTTTGTTCCATATTTTGGTCTGGCAACATTACTGTATGGCTATAATTTACAGGGACACCAACATTTAGTGAATGAAATAAACAACGCCACGAAACAACAACGAGAAATAGTTGAATTAATTTTCAGATCATATTTCGTGATCTCGATGAAAAGTAGGATCACATGTTGTTGTTGTTAGTGCATGTAAATCGATGATCTATATGGATCACAGTTGATAATAAAAAACGGCTAATGTCTTTATTGGACATTCTGCTAGCCGCACGTATTACAACAACTAGAAACATAAAAAATAGTGCTGAATACTGATCTACTACCAATTTGTCAATTGTAATAGAATGTTGTTCTGTGAGGACCTTTCGAGCACTTTCGAGTTCGAAATAAAATATCAAAACTGACAGCCGGTGAAGTGACACTTCTCCAAAAATTAGCATCGTTTTCGTTCGCGGTCGTGCGATTAGTTTTTGCTGAATTTCTCAAATTCTTTTTAGACCAAACATTAAAGTGTAATAAGTGCAAGAAAATTTATTTTAACTAAAAGAATAAACATTTTCTACGTTCACAAATCGTGTTAGTTATTATTTGTTTTGAGTAAGTTAACTTGGTTATGTTTACATGCACGCGTCAAAACATTTACAAACGTTTTCTCAGCGCTACGCCATGGATTCCGATTTATACGACGAATTTGGTAATTACATTGGTCCAGATTTGGACAGCGATGATGATGACGATCAGAGCATCTATGGCCAGCAGGATATACAAGATGATCAGGATGTAAGTCGGTTATCGTCAAAAAAAAGTAAAAATTGTCCAAATCATTCCAAATCCAAACATTCATTAACCTAGGATGACGCCATGGAGGAAGAAGAACCCGAAAATGACGAGGACAAGGAAATAACAGCGGTGGTCCTTCACGAAGACAAACGTTACTATCCCACAGCGGTTGAAGTGTATGGACCTGATGTGGAAACGATTGTCCAGGAAGAGGATGCTCAGCCTCTGGATAAGCCTCTTATAGAACCGGTTAAGAAGTTAAAATTCCAGCTCAAGGAGCAGGAATTACCAGAAACCACCTATGAAATGGAGTAAGTGTTGGAAATTTACAAAAATACTTGTGTCTTAAAGATTTATTTTCAGATTCATGGCCGATTTGATGGATACTCCTCCGCTAATCCGAAATGTTGCTCTAATTGGCCATCTCCACCATGGCAAGACAACATTTGTAGACTGTCTTATACGGCAGACCCACCCTCAGTTTGATACGACAGAGGAGAGGACGCTTCGCTACACAGACACTTTATTCACTGAACAAGAACGCGGCGTTAGCATCAAAGCTACTCCAATAACGTTAGTTTTACCCGATGTCAAGCACAAGAGCTATCTGATGAATATTTTTGACACTCCTGGTGAGTACGTAAGAGAGGTTATTGTTCCGGGTTTTTAACGTCGAGTTTATTTGTAGGACATGTGAACTTTTCCGACGAAGCAACAGCAGCAATGCGAATGTGCGATGGTGTTGTGGTGTTTATCGATGCCGCCGAAGGTGTCATGTTGAACACCGAACGCCTGTTGAAGCATGCAGTGCAGGAGAAAATGGGCATCACTATATGCGTCAATAAGGTGAGATTAGTCAGAAATTTGTTTGTTGGGAAAGTTTTAAAATCGCCGCTTGTTTCCAGATCGATCGTCTTATTTTGGAACTAAAGCTGCCACCTCAAGATGCGTACTTCAAGCTGAAACACATTGTGGAGGAAGTCAATAGCTTATTGAGGTAAGTTTAATATCAATTTAGCTATGAACCCTGATCACCACTCACAACCATGTTTTCCATTTTAGCGTCTACTCTGATGGAGATGAGTCAATCGTGGTGTCACCGACTCTGGGAAACGTTTGTTTCGCCAGTTCCCTCTATGGTTTCTGTTTCACTCTGAAATCGTTCGCCAAACTCTACGCCGATACATATGAAGGCGTCAATTATGTGGAATTTGCCAAGCGTCTTTGGGGCGACATGTACTTTCACAATAAATCGTGAGTATGACATACATTTGCTTGAACCATTCCATTGATCCTTCTCTATTTCTAGACGAAAATTCACCAAAAAGTCCCCGCACAGCTCTGCTCAGCGTAGTTTTGTAGAATTTATCCTCGAGCCAATGTATAAACTCATTGCTCAAGTTGTGGGCGATGTCGATACGACACTTCTCGACACCTTAGCTGAGTTGAATGTTCGCGTGACCAAGGAGGAGATGAAAACAAATATTCGTCCCCTGTTACGGCTGGTGTGCAATCGCTTTATCAGCGACTTTAGTGGATTTGTCGATATGTGTGTTGAGCACATCAAATCGCCCCTGGACAACGCGAAGAAAAAGGTCGATCACATCTACACCGGGCCGAAGGAGGGGGACATCTACAAGGACATGATCAATTGCAATCAGAATGGAACGCTGATGGTACACAGCTCCAAAATGTATCCCACCGATGATTGTACATTCTTTCAGGTAAGAATGCTATAATAGTACACACGCTTTATCCTTATCAAATGGCATTTCAGGTCCTTGCAAGAGTGGTAAGTGGCACACTCCATGCTGGACAGGAAGTACGTGTCCTCGGGGAGAACTATACCCTTCAAGACGAGGAGGATTCGCGAATTCTACAAGTTGGACGCCTGTGGGTCTATGAAGCTCGTTACAAAGTCGAACTGAATCGAGTCCCAGCTGGCAATTGGGTGCTCATTGAGGGCATCGACCAGTGCATTGTGAAAACCTCGACTATTGCTGATATCGGTGCCATTGAGGATCTTTACATTTTCCGCCCGCTCAAGTTCAACACTCAGAGCATCATTAAAATCGCTGTGGAGCCAGTCAACCCCTCAGAGTTGCCAAAAATGCTCGACGGATTGCGGAAAGTCAACAAATCCTATCCGCTCTTATCGACTCGTGTCGAAGAATCCGGTGAGCATGTTATTCTAGGCACCGGAGAGCTATACTTGGACTGTGTGATGCATGACCTTCGCAAAATGTACTCTGAAATCGACATCAAGGTGGCCGATCCAGTGGTGGCCTTCTGTGAGACAGTTGTGGAGACTTCATCGTTGAAATGCTTCGCCGAGACACCGAACAAAAAAAACAAAATCACCATGATATCGGAGCCGCTGGAGAAAGGCCTCGCTGAGGATATCGAAAATGAAGTGGTCTCAATCAATTGGAACAAGAAACGCCTGGGGGAGTTCTTCCAAATCAACTACGATTGGGATTTACTGGCAGCGCGTTCAATTTGGGCCTTTGGACCCGATTCAACGGGCCCAAATATCCTCGTTGATGACACACTGCCATCGGAAGTCGACAAGAATTTGCTCACATCAGTGAAAGACTCCATAGTTCAGGGCTTCCAGTGGGGAACAAGAGAAGGGCCCCTTTGTGAAGAGCCTATCCGGAATGTGAAATTTAAAATACTTGACGCGGTAATAGCGAGTGAAGCTCTGCATCGTGGAGGCGGTCAGGTAATTCCCACTGCACGCCGCGTAGCCTACTCGGCTTTCTTAATGGCAACACCCAGACTGATGGAGCCGTATCTCTTTGTTGAGGTGCAGGCGCCGGCAGATTGTGTGTCTGCTGTATACACAGTGTTGGCTCGACGAAGGTATTTCAGTTTAAAATTTATTTATTTATTTGATTTAACAAATCTTTTTCAGAGGTCATGTGACGCAAGACGCACCAGTATCTGGTTCTCCAATATATACCATAAAAGCGTTCATTCCCGCGATAGATTCATTCGGTTTTGAGACTGATTTGCGTACGCATACACAGGGACAAGCGTTCTGTTTGTCGGTATTCCATCATTGGCAGATTGTGCCAGGTGACCCGTTGGATAAATCAATTATTATTCGACCACTGGAACCTCAAGCTGCTTCGCATCTAGCTCGCGAGTTCATGATTAAGACAAGGCGGAGGAAGGGACTCTCAGAAGATGTTTCGATTAATAAATTCTTCGATGATCCTATGTTGTTGGAGTTGGCACGACAAGATGTGCTGTTGAACTATCCAATGTAAATAAGGAAAATATTAAAGAATGTATTTTTTTTTTAAACTTAACCGGCTGTTTCATGTTTGGGGAATTTACAACTACAAGAGTGAAAGAACTGTTAATTGTAAAAAGGAACTCGTAAGGCTGTAACCTGTGGGATTTGTATTTACAAATATGTATTCGGTTACGAATACAAACAGGTAGGTATGTATTAAGTTTTGAGAATTTGGACTGCCAATGATTTGGTCGAAAAATCGAAAAGGACTGGTGCTTCATTCTCTATTCGGTAAAGTTTAAAACCTTAACAAAAGTATGTAATGTTTTAAGCACCAAGGGAGTCTTGACAGTATTTTGTATAAGCAAAGCTAATTAAGGTCCATAGCCCGACTTCAAATCTTCGAGTTGGGAATATAAGTTTAATGTGATTAAAGGGCCGCTGCTTGGACCACTCGGTTCCTAGAAGTAGCTTGTCGACTGAGTAGGTATTCTGGTATTGAATCAAGGAATTTCCTCTCTGTATTGCAAACGATATACGGCAATTTTAAATGTATCTACAGGCATCACTTCAAAAGCGATATTAACTGCTGCTATTGGATTTACAAATGTTGGCGCCCAATTTTAAAATTGTGTCTATTAGAAGCAAAACATACTCTTCCACCAAAAAAACATTTTTTTTATTAAAGATGGCGTTCTATTTCAAATTTAGAGAGCTATATGATCAATTCACTTATATGTTACAAATACGATGTTATCCCTTATTAAAAGTCAAAACAAAACTGCTACTAGAATCAAAACCATATCTTATCCATCTGACAGTTTACTCCAAAACGCTATGTTATCCATTAACGCAGGAGCAAAGCAAAAGATACCTTATCCGATACAAAGTTCAACACAAAAATTTTTTAGCTGAAGCAAAAAGTAATCTTATTTTTGTTTTTATTCTGACTCAAAACTTCAGGTATGTTTGGCTGTTAAAATCATTGCAGATCCAGATTTGATCAAGATAAGTTCATTGTTTTTAATAAAGTCACTAATATTTTTATTTCAAGTCGAAGTAGTTAGTGCAACGAAGTCAGTCACTAGGTTATTTAGTTTTCATTATTTTATTTTATTAAGTATTTTAATCTATATTCCTAATCTTTATAATCTCTATAATACCTAATATCAACAATAAAATATAATTTGAAATTTCTAATATAATAATCTATTTTTTACTTCTGATCAAAATGTACTTTATCCACATAAGTTGAAAGCAAAGTATACCTTATCCATTGGAGTATATCAAAAACATCCTTATACATTTTTAAATTATTAATAACTTTCAATAACTTAACTTAAAACGTGCGGGACGTATTTCTTTAAATTTAGTTTATAATTTTTATATAAAAAAATATTTTTCTAAATGAGGCTTTCGGTTTTTTAAGGAACGGGAAGTTTTTTCGTTTTTTCTCAGAATGACATGTGATGGACAAGAGCATGTTTTGCTTTTAATAGACACAATTTAAAAATGAACTGCTAGATTGAAAAAAAAATAACGAACTGTCAAAACAAAAGTGAAAGTGCATATAAGTCATATATTTCCAATTTTGTTTAAAATGGGAATTCAAACTTGTATGTAATTAATATACATTGTATTTGTTTATTTAAATTATAGTGTATTAATAAATATGCGGCATGATGGCACAAAATACATTTTTGGCTCTCATGAAGATGAAATAATACGACTTCAAATTGGTTTTAATGTCACTTTGCCGCTGCAGCTAGATCTCTAGCGCCAGCGTTCCTCCATCAGGGATATTATGTGCTAGATGACTAGCGGTCACTGGAACGCGGCCAATGACATCGTGCCTAACACATTTTAAAACAATACATATTCAACAGAAATACTATAGCATTTCCTATCAAATATAATTCAATTTTTATTCATAAAGAATGCAGCTTCAAAGTTTTCTTCATTTCTTTATGAAATATTCGGCAAAATGACATCTCTGACTCTGACTCTCCTTCATTACGTTAAGTTCCATACTCATACAAACACAATCTGCTATGCTATGCTCTGTGTTTGTCTCATTGGTCTTTGCTCTCTCATTGATGGCACATCAAAAGAATTTCGAAAAAGCTTCTAGTCGGTTCGTGTACAAGGTTTTTGCTTAGCTACAAACAAATGTGAAGGGTGCCATCTATTAGGAAAATTGTAAGCTATGATGAATTCAATTGGCGTCAAAGCATTTTTAAATTCAATCTATGAAGGTACTTAATTTCAACTGCCAAAAAATTACCGCGTCCTTAATATTGACTAAAAACATGAAAATGTGTTTTCAATTTCTATACTTTTTAAAACCGTCGAAATTTAGAGTTAACCACAATTACCAAATTGGCCTAAGGTTTGGGGGCTGTATTTCTAGGAGAAGAAAACAGAAGACAATCAAGGTTCACACACCCTTATTGCGGTTATCAATCAGCAACCAAATTGTTATTTGTTGGTAAAATACATCAATCAATTTATATCAATCGTGTTCGTGTACCTAACTTGCTTCTTGAAAGCGTTCTGACAGTTCTTCACCTGAAAAGAAGAGAAATTTGCTTCTGGATTTGAATTCAGAATCGCGGAGAGCTCTTCCGGACAGTTCTGGACGACCAACCGAAAACGACATTACTAGTTTTTACTCAAAAAATTTCTTTGAGTAAGAATTGAAACAACTGCCAGTCGCTCGAAAATTGACGATGATTTGAAATTTGATTTGAAACGCGTGTAACGACTACGACTATTTGCATGTGTCTTTTGATTTTCTGTCCGACACCAAGTCGAAAGTGACAGCGCTGTACATAAAAATCGAAAACGTATAGCCATGTCGGCAATCGAACAACCAAATAAAAAAGAAAGAGAGAGCCATACATTACAGCCTCACATGTATCCAACACTGTTAAAAGTCAAAATATCAAAATTGTCAAAATATGTACGTATTATAGTCTCATGTTGAATTCGATTGGCAATCTGAGATTTTTTAAGATTTCTGTAGATTTCGTCTGGCCAATCGAACAAAAAGAAGTATACTGCGCTGTTCTTTGTTGGTGTTGGTGGTGTGGCTGCCAAAAGTTGTTTACCTTTTTTGGTGTGAAGATTTTTTTTCATCATAATGTAAGTGTATTGGTAAATCTCGAGCGTCTCTGAGAAAAAATCTAGATTCGCAAAAGTGATCTCGACTCTGAAAAAGATTGCTTTTTTTTGTACCAAACGAACGAAAAAAGTGATCTCGGGAAAGAATAAGTGCTTTTTTCTGGCGAATCGAAATTAACATCAGTAAAGAATCTGAATCTGATGTTAATTTCGATTCGCCAGAAAAAAGCACTCTTTCTTTCCCGAGATCACTTTTTTCGTTCGTTTGGTACAAAAAAAAGCAATCTTTTTCAGAGTCGAGAGCACTTTTGCGAATCTAGATTTTTCCTCAGAGACGCTCGAGATTTACCAATACACTTACATTATGATGAAAAAAAAATCTTCACAACAAAAAAGGTAAACAACTTTTGGCAGGCACACCACCAACACCAACAAAGAACAGCGCAGTATTCTTCTTTTTGTTCGATTGGCCAGACGAAACCTAGAGAAATCTTAAAAAATCTCAGATTGCCAATCGAATTCAACATGAATCTTTTGATTTTCTGCGATACGAGAAACAAATTATGTATATAGAAATGATACCTATCAGAAGGCGGGAAAATAACGTAGCTTTTGTTCTCTTCTCGAAAGCATGTCAATGTTAGTGCATTTAACAAGTCCAAAATTTGGATTTGGACTTTATTTAATGGCACCTACCCAAAACCATTCGCTCGTGTAAATTTTATTTATTTTGACAAACTGAATCTAATGTTTCCATTGGTGCTCTAGAAACAGCTGTCAAATTCGTTTTCCATTGGGCGAAAATAAAAAACAGACCGGACTGTAAGCGCCCCCAAAAGAAAAGATAAGTAAAGGTGCTACATATATATGTGGCTCTGACGTCACCAGATAGTCACACGTCTGACTCTCATTTTGTTTTTAGTTTGTAGAACAGTGGCTACACAAAATTATGCTAGTAAACGGAATATAGCACAGCGCGCAAATATCGGTTGGCTGTTGGTTATTCGTTTATGTTACTACCTTAAGAATCGCATCGATATAAATGTAGGTAGGTTAGGTACTAGACAGTTTATTGAGATCGAAAATATTGGGCGCACATTTATTTTCTTTTGGTGATTAAATGAAACTCGTTCGTTTAAAGCGTTTAAAGCTAAAGCTGTTTTGAAGAATGGTGAAATAACTTTGTTGTATGGGATGCGCAAGTACAAGGGGACCTTTACCAACTTAGCGTGCGAAACTGGAGACAGCTGGCTGGAGACGCATTTTGGTTGAGGCCCAGGTCCACCTCGGACTGTAGCGCCACTTTAAGAAAGTAAGATTGCGAGACTAACGCCACATACCAATTGATTTTTATATACAGGTTCCGAACCGACAAGTTCATGAAGCGGCTTTAGTTAAACATAATAGCGATATAAAG
Source organism: Cheilosia soror (assembly GCA_949372485.1). Lineage (NCBI taxonomy): Eukaryota > Metazoa > Arthropoda > Insecta > Diptera > Syrphidae > Cheilosia > Cheilosia soror. The sequence goes on from OX443562.1 coordinate 96,178,048, forward strand.
AGGTAGGTACATACAACATACATAATTTTAATTAAACATTCACGCCTATTCCCGTTGGCATTTGTCTTAAACGCCTAATATTTCATTTAGGTTTTAAGTCAGTGTTTATAACATTTTTGAGACAAGCGATTTGAAATTATAGTGAACACATAGAAAAAAAGCAAAATCATTGACAAAAGTTCGAAAAAAAAAATCTGAATATCGTTTAACAACGACACGAAACATGAGGCGTATACGACAAACGCCAGCGGGAATAAGGGTGATTAGTTTATTCACAGTTTAAACTACCAAAAATGACGAGTTGAATATTGAGTTAATAAATCAAAAATTTGCATTTCTCAAAACATTGCAATACAAATTGGAAAATATTTACCACAATCAATGCCCGCAAATTTAAAATTCGTCCATTTTCCGAAAATAAAATTGTGGAACAAAACGCTTCACCAAACCATCAGTAAAAATATGCAGATGCGTAGGTATGTGTAGTGTATATTAACGATTGTAAAATACGGACAGGACACTCATGCATATACAACTGTCTTACCAAGAATGGGGTTTGTTGGGGCTGTCGTATAAATTATTCATTCCTAAAGTGCTATTAAAATTGCACTTTAAAAATATTTGCATTTTTATTCTGATCCATGCTTATGGTTGTATATTTTTTGTGGCAACCGCCATGTCCCTTCCTGTTTTTGCACACATCCCAATCAGATTGATTACACCAGTGAATACAGCAGGGCGGCCATCTTTTGTGTTCTCGATTTCCGGCTGCGAACAGGGTTATGGCGGCAATGGTATTGTATCAACGGATTAAGCGCCATCATCAATATCGCACGGTTAATTTAAAGTGTTAACTCATCAGGGAAAATACAACAGCAATTAATTACAATTAAGATGCATGTACATACGCAAAATGCCACCCCAGTGTAAAATGGTGTAAGCTGGAAAATCCTTCAAGCCAAAATAAATATTTATTAGTTATTTTTTATTATGCATACATAAATGACATACTCGATTATGGATGGTAAGTTCAGAATCAGGGTATATCAGCCGCCCCAAGCTATAAATCATTTAAATTACTCAATCTTTACACAACATAAGACTTTAGCCGAGATCTGGAAAATTAAGTGACTTTGATGCCAACAAAAATGCTGCTCCTCACTATGTACATATTCATAAGTAAAATCGAAGGCACTTACCTTTGCACAGTTCATTTTAACAATAAAAAAAAACAAACTTATTTTAGTTGATCTTTTTTTAAATGTTTTATTTGCTCCATTACTCTTTTTGTATAATATAAAATATTATTTGCTTTTTGTTTTATTTTCTAATCATTTCATGTAACTGTAACAACTTTTAAAATAAAGAAAAATCTTCACAATAAACATCGTTTTGAAAGTAAAAAAAAAAAACCATACGCGGTGGAAGGGAGGAGGAAGTAAGGGGATGAGGATGCACGGATTGACAAAAAAATAAATATGGTCGCAAAAGTCTCAGAAAAGTACATATAAATACATATACATATTTAATCGCTACTTTCGAATTACTTCTGATTGAGGTAATTATCGTTATATTTAAGGCAAATAATAATAAAAAAAAAAAGGTGAAAACGTAGGGGAACTTTTTTGTTGTTGTTAAACTATATAATCGACTCATATCACACACACACACACGACGAAAAAAACAAACGGTGGAGGTTCTCCGCAATGAACACTGGAATAACGAGTATGACCTAGGAATTGAGCATGAGACGATGAATTGGCCAATTTACAAGCCATTTTGGATATTCTCATCGAAGGTATCGTTCTCTTCGTGTTCTTCATCAAATTCCACATCATCATCAGCTGTCGCTTCCTAAAATGATTTTGTTTTAAAAATGTTCTATATAAATATGCAACTGTGTAATATATCCTTACTTGATACTGTTGATATTCCGAAATCAAGTCATTCATGTTTGATTCGGCTTCTGTGAACTCCATCTCGTCCATACCTTCACCGGTATACCAATGGAGGAAAGCCTTACGACGGAACATAGCAGTGAATTGCTCAGATATCCTCTTGAAAATTTCCTGAATAGCTGTTGTGTTACCAATGAAAGTGGCTGACATTTTCAGGCCACGTGGAGGAATATCACAAACGGCTACTTTCACATTGTTCGGGATCCACTCGACGAAATAGCTACTGTTCTTATTCTGGATGTTAAACATTTGAGTGTCGACTTCCTTCATTGACATTGGACCTATATATACAAAGAGAAACAGGATAACATTGTAATTAAAACACTTGACAGGCATATTCATTTCAAGGGGAATTATTTGTGCAATGGGAGAGAATACGATACGCTATTGGTGGATTCCGGTGCTTTTTTTCATGCGAATTTATGGGGAGGACATTTCGCATGTTTTTGTTTCTCAAATGACAAAAAGGCGAACTCTCGAATCGGATAGAAATATGATTTCGAGTCGATACTTGAGAAATTTTATTTTAAATTCCTTTTAAGGGTTAAAAGGTAATACGAGGAATTTTAAGGGCCATATAGCGACTTTAAAATACAACGGTATGGACAACGAGTCTTTGAGTGCACAACGAGAGGACCCCCAGCTTAGGTGACGTGCACTATTGGAAAAGAACCCCAACCAACTTGGTGAGCTGAAGGTATAGGTAGTTAGGGTTTGAGCTGGCTAAAAGATCTTGTTGCTTGAGGCTCTGATGCAAAAGTAAGTAAACACTGTCGAAGTTTAGCAAAACACCTTATTGCCTCCACAAAAAACTGATACAACCGAAACAGTAGTATACATTATAACAAGAGTTTGCCGTTGAATACAAGATGCCATCGTCATTGCCATTCAAGGATTACATTCAAGATATCACTTGGTAAATTGATTTTCCCCGCTTTAACTCCAGCACATCCTTAAGTCTTGTCTACGGCAGTCTACCGTGAAAATATTTAAATCTTTTATAAAGATAAAAACAGAAGACATAAAAAAATCCGACAAATTCATGAATGATAATAATTCTTCGATTCTTGTGCGCGTGTAATTTCCCTCCATCGCAAGACATCATTTCATCCAATCAAAAAAAAAAAAAAAGAAAGAAAGCGCGGGGTGACGCCGCATTCAACGAAACTAGATTCAATCTTGAAAATTGTTTACCTTCCCGGTCGCGCTTCTGCTATTGCCACGCGATGCTGCCTCTGTGGAAAAACGCCAGCAGACGGCTGTCGAGAACGTCGAGACACAATAGAACAGCAAAAGAATCGAAGCGAATACACAAATAAAAAAAAAGAAGGAAAGGACGATTTCAATTTCCACCCGAATAAGTCAATCACAAGTTAAACTTCCAATTGAGCTTTAACCCGCACCCGTTGCAGGCAGTCCCTGCCCTAACCTAGACTACTACTATTCGTTGGAGCACACAACTCAAGGACCTAAAAGAGGAGCAGACAAGGGGGAAGAGAACTTCCTTGCCCATCACAGCATCGACAATCATTTAATATGCTTGACAACTAAAAGTGTGTTAAAGAAATGAACTTTCAAAGGACGCGCGGAAGGAGACGGTACACGAGGTTGGTTGAACGACGTCTTCGTCTTGAAAGTGGTGTCGGTAAAATGTCAACTCTATTGCTCTATGATGGTATTATATACCCATCCTGCGATTTACGATTTCAATCACTGTGCTAGGTAATTTCTAGCAATTCGTCTAAGATGTCTCTTCAGAAGGATTTCAATGAAAAATAAATATTCCTTCATGATTTTGTGAAAGGGTATTATTGGAGTTTTTTTTTTTTTTTTGTAAAGGAAATTTCATACAATGTACCTAGATCTGCGAAGGTGTAAGTATTTAAAATAACTTAGGTAATTTACTTGTAGCTGGGACATATTCTGATGCAATAATTGGAACGACGTCTCTTAATTCAAAGCAGTAGTTTAGTGATTAGTATGCTGGTATTACTGAGCGTTTGATCCAGGAAAAAATTACAGAGGAAGGTTGTCATCCTCTTGAAACGTCAGACAAACTTAAAAAAATCACCTAGACGAATGGTTGTAAGAAGCTATGCCTAAGGTCCTATACGGAGTTGTTGCCGCAAATATTTATTTATTAAAATAAGCGCTGAGACGAATAGCTGCATTAGATTCCAACTGTTGCCAAAGGCATATCAGAGTTGCCACTATTTTTTAAAATAAATTTCCCTGACCAATTTTCAAGTTTTCCCTGACCAAAATTTATATATTTATCAAAAGTAATTTTCGAGTTTATCTCTTTTTGAAAAGAAGAAGGATATTAGAATCTATATTAAATTTTGTATTATGTCTTGTGTTGTGGTTGTAGCCTTCCATTTAGTATGTAAAGCTCATCTCTTTCACAGATGGGCTATCTTTTTTGTTCAGCCTTCAGAAAAACCTTGTAGAATAACAATAGCGATTTTGTATGGCCAGAGCAGTACCTATTTTGAGAGGTACTGGAATTAGCTACTCTAATATTGAATGTGCCCCATTTGGGAAGAATGTAACGAATGTACAATTTTATGCCGAATTCGACAGCGAATTCGGCAAAGTTAGTGCAGCAAAAAATACCTTGTGTCCAAAATAGAATCTTACGCAAACGAAACGTTTGTGAGAACCTAGGCCCAGGGTGTCTATGGACCAACTATCCATTTGTTTATTTAAATTATTTTTTCGAGGGTGGAACCTAAAACCCTTCGCTCAATATTGAAATACTGCGCCCACATAACGTCGAAGTCGTTGATCTGGCTTTTTTGTTGGCTTTGACGTGGACAAACGGGTCACCGACAATTCTAGTCAAGGACTAATCCACTGAGTACACGGCTGACATTTAGTTGAAATGTTTCAAGCCACATGATTGCCACTTCAAATATGAAATAATTTGCAGAATTTCAATTTGAATAACGCCTTGTGATATTAAATTTATAAGAAAGGTTTACTTTTGTGGGATAAATAATAATTGTGAAAAGAATTCAAATGCTGAACGCAAAAAAGTCTTTCCAGTTTAGGGGCCTTCCTCAGAGATTCATTTCTAAACTTTAAATATTTCGAAATTGCTTTTCGAATAGAACTTCAATTAGCATGTGTATGGACCACTTTCGAAATAAATAAAAGACAAAATCTAATTTCTCACTTTCCGAATTTTGTTTCGATACTAGCGGGATTGTTCTGATACCAACACAAAATTGGTCAAGACTTTCACATTTCAACCAGCAAAGAAGATAAATCAAGTTAAATTGTAATGCCATTGAAAGTTGGTATAATATTCCGAAAAACACTTTTATTTGTATAAATATTGGTGGCATTAAAAATAAATGAAGCAAATTTTCCCTGACAGCTTTCAAAATTCCAAAATTTCCCAGACTTCCCAGTTGAGTGACAACCATGGTCCATGATAGGGTTACGAGATAAAATGTTAACAAAAACAGTGGGAGTGGTTCTGAGCGCTCTAGGTACTTATTTGTTTGCCTTTCCTTCTATTCCCGGATAAGACAGCTGTTTTTGTTACAATTTGTACTGATACAAAACCTTTTATAAAAACAGCTTATTTAAAAAAAAGTTCTAAATATTTTGTACGTTTGTAGTCCTTTCACACTTAATGCATCCATAATTCTGAATAATGTCTTCGAACGCAATCTGGTCTGGTATTGTGCCTCACTAGTTGATTTTAATATGTGTTACGGGTCAACCATAATATGATTAAGCTGGCTTAAGCTAATGTCAAAAATGACAGAAAAATAACCTTGAGTTTAGTAAAACGATTTGGATTTTATATTGTTAGCGATGTTTTCGAAAGCAGCACTACAAACCTGCTTCTTATAAAGTTAAATAACATTGATTTTAAAGCTATAAATTGGTAATTCGAATGATGCAGTTCACAATACCAAGTGTGGTCGAATGGGGCTTGTCAAAGAAATGCGAAACTACAACTAAACAAAGGGTTGCAGGATCAATATTGCGTTTTCGATTGTCGCTAGAGTCTGACTTATGTACATCCAAAAGTTCAGCCGTCTTAAGAAAAACTTTTCAATTCAGCGGTACGGCATCGAATTCTAGGTCCCTTGTACATATATCATTGCGCGTAGGCTAGGGGAGACATAGACCTTTTTAACAAAATATTTGTGGCTATACAGCAGAGTCTGACATCAACATCAACGATGTGACAAACCTTTCATACAAAAAGTAATTGTTAAAACCATACTATACCGCACCTACATAATGCAGAATGTTTAATAATATTTAATGCTGATAATTTTACTTTCTACATTTCGTCTATATACCTACTTGAAGCCTGATATTTCGCCCTAAGTCAACAACTGTTACCGACGGTAGTTGGTATCTGCATAAATACGCTATAACGAACGATAAATTTAATAATATCTACCTAAGGACACTGGATATCTGATATAAGTGCTCATAGCACAGGTGTATTCATTTATTCGCAATTTCACAGAAATAACAAAACCAAAATACAGTAAAAACAAAAAAAAAAACTGTTGCAACATCTGTTGTATTAAGAACCGACTCGATAATTCAAATCACAAGTAGTAGACAGAAACAGAATTGCCAACAGGTACATTATTTTAAAGAGAAATTCGATAACTTATTGTCAATACTCACCGCAACCCAAATCTTGCGGTGCGCGCCTGTAACCACTAACGGGTATCGTTGATTTCCGTTTAAGTGAAGCGGAATTCTCTTATGCAAACATAAATACGCTACATTCCCGAATGTTTTTATTGTATTACTTTGCCTGTTATTTAACCTTAAAGGCACAGGAACAAGTAGAACGAGAAAGCTTGTTATTGCTCTGTTCGCTTCGGATGTGTTTCTTTCTTTTCGTTTTTTAAAGGAAAGGATCAAAATCACATAAGCGTATCAGAGTACCTATACGACAACCCTTCTTATTTCTCTGTCACCCTGCGAACACTTATAACCTAAATATTTTTTAAGAAATACATACAACATGCAGAACAAACACAAGCTGAGAAGAATACATCGCTTGAGGCTGAGATTTTAACAGAAGTGTGGAGTATTTATTATTCTTTTGCATCGAGGGAGTGTGACATAACACAAGGTAAGAGTTCTGTCTGCCAGTTGATATCCAATTCTGGACATAAAACTTCACTGCCGTCCGTTGAGATGACAGTTCTTGTTATTTTAAGAAAATTGGAAATTTGTTGTTTTCTTAAGATATTATGCAAAGGACATTTTGGTAGTTAACTGAATACTGGGAGTGAAATAAGGTAAATACCTTTCACTTAAGTAGTGCTGGAGATTAAAATAAATATTATAAGATGACCTTCAGTTGGAATTTGTTATAATGTGGTTGCATTCTAGAGTCTTCGTGTCACCTGGTAAAAATCGTCGGCAACGTGTAGAGGGAAATTAAATTCTTGTTCACAAAACTATAATAAACTTTGAAATTACAAACCGTTAAGGTTTTAGAAAATCTATTTGCGAACATTTTTTTTTTTTTGGAATTTTGTAATCCCAAAAATATTTGTATACCTACGTCGACTCGATTTTATAAGGCTGCAAAGAAAAAAATGACGTTTGTCTCTCTTTCTATATGTTGAAACCATCGGTGTCATGAAATAAAGTCTTATGCAAAAAGGTCCAAAACGTAATTTTGGACTTTATTTCCTTTTCAAAAGTGCAAAAAAGTCCAAATCGAAGTGGAACTAAAATCCAAACAACAAATATATGGGGAGAATTAAAATAATGGTGAAGTTCTGAACTTTACATTCTAAAAACCTCGCACCCACTCCAAATCCTACAGTGACCCCAAGCAAGAGTTGCATACATATCTCCAAGAACTTTGTGCAATAACTAACTTTCAAAAATGATATTCATGTCTTATCACAGAATCCGTCGTACTCGCAATTTTGTTACGAACCCCGAAAGAACTATCACAGAAATTTTTGCTACGAATTTTGAAATTCGTATTCGTATTAGTACCTATTCTTCTTCGAAATTCGTAGCAAATATTTCTACTACGACGGATTTTGTGATAGTTCTTTCGGTGTTCGTAACAAAATTTCGAGTACGACGGTTTCTGTGATAGACATGATAAAGCCTAAAACTAGTTTTTGGATTTTATTGCAATTTCAAAAGTGCAATAAAGTCCAAAATTTCAAACAAACAAATTTGTAAACAAATTCCGCAAACAATTCTTGTCGGAGCATATCGGAAGAAAATTCGTATGAAGCTATCAAAAATACAGTGTGCGAAGCTGTTCCGAAGTATATCTCGAAGAAAAATGGTCCGATTCGTATGAAATCGGAGAATTTTCCGTTCCGACGGATACGTCGCAAAGGCCGTATATTTGAAGATATGCATATGGCAATTAGAATTTTATAGTCTTAAAGGGAATCCATACTAGGGGCTGTCAGTTCCATCTAAAGGTCTAGATAAAGGTCGTCGATGACAACTATCTAGGCTTTCTCCATTAAGAGAACTACTAGTACCACCCTCAACGAATTTAACAATAACAATACGGACGGCTAAAAAATGGACTGTGGAGTAAGTGTGGGTGTATTTTCTGAGTCTCTGAACGTCTCAAAATTCTTTATGCTTCCGAATGCGGCCAGTGTGTTTCAGGCGGAAATACACTGCTATCGCGAGGCTTGCCGCCAAATCAAACTACCTACACACAACCTTGTTCCAAGCCAAAAGATAAATATATTTATTGACAGTCAAGCTGGGTATCAAGGCTATCGTCTCGGTTATATTGACTAACCCCAAAAATTGTTTTAGAATTAAAAGGAGCTGGCCTCGCCTGATCAATTCAAGATTACACTGATTTGGGTTCCATGTCATAGCAATGTTTATGGAAACGAACATGCTGACGAGTTGGCCAGCCAAGGTTCAGCCCTCCACTGCTCACTTGCAGCATCGGTCCGCAGTTCGATAGGTGCAGTCAAAGCTAAAATTTCCTCAGAGTTCCTATCGAAAGAAAACCTCAGCTGGGAACGGCTGACGAACTGTATCAAATGCGAAACACCTTCTAAATAGAACACGAGAAAAGATAGAGCAGGAATAATAGCGATCAGCGCAGGCCACTGGCTTTTAGGAGACCATGCAGTCAGATTAGGCATCCGCAATCCGCATCCCACATAATCCGCACTGCCGCAGTTGTAATGATGCAGCCTAAAAAGAATCGCTCACGCTTTGAATTCCTCGAAGAGTAGCATTAAGGATAACTGATAACCTTTTTGAACTCCACAGGCTGGATCTAATCTCTCCACTTCGACAAACTAAAACAACCAGGTCAAATGAGTTGTGGTATCATAACGGCACCTAGCGCTACTTGGGTTTTTTAAACTGCCACTCCTACCTACCAACTGTACCTACTAACCGTACCTACGATAACTTTGGCGCCGCAAAATATGTTGTAGAATTCTTGTAGGAATGACAGATTAGAATCACCTTTTACAATGGTAGCCGATTTAAATAAAAAAAAATACTCAAAATAAACCCCTTTAACAGTTGTTGCTTTTTTTTTTTAAATAAATAAATGTATTGTCTAGGGGTAACCCTTACAAGAAACAAATTCTGGTGTAAACTCATTCAATCGTTATTCTAAAACCTAATCGATTCGAACATGTTGACAAGCAATCTAAATTCCATTGTTCTTCCAATTATTCTTTTATGTTATTCCTATAGCCGATACGATTCCTTTAAAATACCTATACAAAGTCGTACCTCATAAAATCCCATTCATTATAAATTAAAGCATTTATTCAGTTCTCCTTCAAAAAAGTACTTCCGTAGTCGCATAATACATCTTCATCTGCACTGGAGTCAAAGTCACATTTATCCTTTAGGCCTTTGTTTCGATACACAACGGCCGGGGGAAATCTGTTTAATATTTTCCACTGGGATTAGGCTTGTCTCAGATTTTATGAAAATATTTTTCCCTTTCCAACTCGAACAACTTGCTGGTTGTGTATATCAAAACGAAATCCCTGAACCACCGAGAAATAATTAATCAAAATATTTAAATTACCTTCCACTTGAGCTGTTAAGGAAAATTCGGCGTACGACCCTTTATAAGCGCCCATACACGCCACTAAAGTGTATAGGGTATACGATCCCGTCGGACGATTTGGGTCAAAGTCTTAAATTCCAAAGATGTTTCCCATGACATTTGGATATATACTCGCACATACAAAATTGCGCGCACCCTCTTCATTTGATCCGTTGGAAAAATTAACAGAATTTATTAGAAATTGTTGGTCTCCTCAGTGGTGTTCAACAAATATTTCAAAAGTTTTTTCGCTGGCGTGCAATCAGTCGACGCACTTTTAATTAAGAGTTCCCCACTTAAGTATTCATGCAATGTTCGGCTTAACGTTTCGAGGAAAAGAGCAGATTTCATACTTTCGTTGGTTGTTTAAATTTATTACGCATTTTCTACCCATAAAATGTATGCCTTCATAGGCATCAGGTACCATCGAGGAGGTGAGGCGGAAATTAATTGAAAAACGTTTTAATGACTGTGATAAAAAGATACATTTTAAGTCTTCCTCCAAGGATCAGTTGGACAGAATAAATCTGCCATTAAAGTTTAGCTTTTGAATTAATCATTATTATATCTAATAACATGAATATAAAGTTCGGCGCAGCCGATGGAACTTTTGAAGGATGTTATTTTGGCATAACTTAACAAAGATTTATGAATTCTTAGGAACGGCTGGCTTGTTTTTTTCACAAAAAATATTCTTTTGAAGTACCTACACATACATATTCTTTTGGGAATAAAGTTGTTTATTTATTTTTCGAGGATATGTAACAATAACAATGTAAAACCGCCGCCGTTGGGCGAAGAGCAAATTATGTCAACTTATTTGGAGAGACGCGTGTGTATACAGCTTGCCTGAAGGACTGTATTTGAAATTAATGCTAACCACACAATCGTTAGACGGTGTAATGGATTAGAAAGTTTTCTGTTTTTCAACTCGCGGCGATTATGTTGCGCAGCGAAAAGATACCACCCGGTGGCGAGGGTAGATCTAACATTTCAAAAATATTGAGATTTATTATACAACCAAGGGCAGTTTTCTTTTAACATAAAGTTAATCAGTTTCTAATTGAATCGCCGGAAGAGGTACTTGCAAATTTACTTCTATTTGTGTTCTTATTTTATCTCATTTGCCTGCGTCAGTTGACATTTAACTTGAAATCAGTTCAAAAATGGCAATAAAAACGACATTGATAAGAGTGCGAAGATATCCAGGCCTATTCCATTCCATAATGCAGGTGGATGAGATTTACGTTCGAACAGGCTTACAAGTTCATACATACACTTGACTATTCGAGGTCAGAAAAGACATTTTAGTCAAAATCGGTTTCAAAAGAATCCCTTTATAGCCTTTTCCGAGTCGTAAGAAACATTTTAAAACAAGTTTCATGGAAATCTGTATTAAAGTTTTCACGTCAAATGGTAACAAACATAAAATCATCTACAGTTCTATTATATGTGAAGATTTAAAATTAAAATCACATCATTCGGAATGAAAATCCGTTAGAAACGAAGCAACTACCGTCATATAAGCATGTACTGTGTATTACCTTTTAAGCTTTTCATAAAGTTGGCAGGGGACACGAAAATGAAATGACAAAAAGACAAATGATTCTCTGTCGCGCAATTTTCGAAAAGCCACTTTCTGCATTCGTAACATCATGTGTCAGTCACCTCATCACGTGCCACCTAGGGACATGATGACATTATACAAACGATAGCAATCAATAAGCTTCCCTTTAACCCATATACAACGTTCGTACTAATTAACAAAGCAATAACATTGGCAGATAGGTACTTCCTGTGCACGGAACCAAAACGCAGTTTCTTTCAAGTTGATTAGTTTCGAGCCTGTTTGCGCGACGCCCATATATTTTACGCTCCCATCATAGTGGTCATTACAATTACACACAACACCCACACCTATCCAGAGAGCGTCACCACACCACCATAATCATCATCATCACGAGACCAATTTGATAGAGTTAAAATGTTAAGCGCGTACCCACCTGAGGGAGCAAGGGCGTGTATGTTTTTTTTTCTATAAAAGCTCTTTTGAGTTGCCTCAAACCCTTAATAGGAAATGATTAATGAACCGGAGAAATGAAAACAAAAAGAACACCCACTACCTACTGTTGACAATTGTCCAATAAGAATGGCAACCAGCCAACCGACAATAAAGTCAAGGGAAGACAGAAGTCGTTAGCATACGCACTGCGGTACAATAAATTACCCAACAATCAAGCTAAGATGCCAGCCGTGAGATAAATATTTGTGAAGCCATTCAGAGGTGCGAGGTAAAAAGGTCTCAGCGCAACAGGATATAATCCTGGTATCTAGTACATTTAATCGGAGGAGAAACGGATGGCTGGTAGTAACAGACGAGAGCTTACCTAAAGGGTTGATGGACACCACACTGATGTCTACTTGGGTAAAAAACCATCATAGACAGTAAAAGATTTTAATCAACCAAATTACGCTAATTAATCAGAGGAAATTAATGACAAAATTACGTTTTGCTCTGAATGAAATCAACCGAACGGCAAATTGTTGTCGTCGTCGGAAGGCTAACCCGATAAAAGGTGAACAAATTCTACCCTCAAATTAGGGCAAGAGTCCTAATTAATTACATTCCCTTTTGTTCTGACTGATTTGTTTTAAGAGGGAGGGGGTTTTCATGTTAGGCCAATGTCTTTTCCATTGTTTATCTAATATTATACAATAACTCACCTCGGAATATACAGGCGACAGTTAGATAACGTCCATGTCGAGGATCACAGGCGGTCATCATGTTCTTCGCATCGAACATTTGTTGTGTCAGTTCGGCAACAGTGAGAGCACGGTATTGCTGGGATCCCTTAGCGGTGAGCGGTGCAAATCCGGGCATAAAGAAGTGAAGACGTGGGAATGGTACCATATTAACAGCTAATTTACGAAGATCTGCATTCAATTGACCGGGGAAACGGAGGCATGTTGTCACTCCCGACATTGTGATCTAATGAGAAATAATTTTTCGTTAGATTGTGTTTTACTTAGTTTACTGCGGAGCGATTGTTTTTGAATTGATATTCTCGTCGATGATAGGTTATTATCCATAGTCACATATTGACAGTATTAGTGTGCATGGAACAAATGTTGACAGTCCATAAATAATGAAAAGAATAAGCAGGAGCCTTTAGGCCCTAGTTATAGCTATCATTGAAATGCATTATTGGAACAAATCAGTGGAATGGTGGTTTCATTTTTTTGACAAGTCGTTTATAGCAATCATTGAAAAATTCCTGTCAGTGAAAGAACCTGTCAGTTCAACAAACGAGTCTAGGTTTTGAGGTTAGAGTTGATCATTGAAAGCAAAACTGACAGATGAGAATAGGAAGAGAATCGAACACATCAGTGAAACGATTGGGTTACAAATTGGAGAAACGAGAATCAGCTGTTCATTGAAATGGATTTCGATCAGTGAAATAATAAAATTGAATTTAAAGAAGAGTTTTAGTCAGAATTAAGTAATTTCTTTCGTAAAAAAATTCCACAATTGATTACCTTTCTTTTGACATCAACTAAAGCCAATATTGTTTGATTAATCGGAAAACAAAATTTTCAATGATGCATTTCAATGATAGCTATAACTAGGGCCATACTATACCATACAATTCAAGGCACTTGCCTTCGTTTGTGTTTGATTCGTTTCGACATCGTTTGACGTTTGTGGTGTTGAATGCAACTTTTTTTAGTTCTATCAGGATCGCGCGAAAACGTCATATTTTAATTCTGTGTGCATTCAAATGGAACAATGAAATCTGTATGCCATACACATACATACTAACAATTAACTTCATGATTATCATTCAGAGTGCTGTAGCAAACAGTTAACTCCGTCAATGACCGCATTCCATTGACGTCTACATGACTACAAACTAAGAATGTCAAACTAATGTCAAACGCTATATAAACAACATCGGCGATCGCCTGTCATCTAACCATATTGAGATAAAGCTCCAACCATGTTGATGCTGATCTTCCTTATATGGACTTAGACGTGCGTTTGACTTGTCGCTAGTCATCTATGGTGGTCAATGTTACAGAATACAAATTCGTAAACGTCAATCGTTTCAAACGAAAGAGACATTTTCAAAACAAAAACAACCGCTGTAAGGAAATTAAAATACCAATATAATATAAGTAAAAATACATTTTGTGTGCTTAAAATTTGTGTTATACTTTCGGCGATAATTTAGCTGAGCTATTTTATTAGTTTATACATATAGTTGTATCATTTGCTGTCAGTAAGTTGATCACGTTGCTAGAACTGTTGAAACAAATGAAATGAACACTTCAAATACGAGCTAAAAAGTAGATAAATGTTAAAGCTAAGGCTTACAAACATAAAAGTTAACCTAAGCATGCAAAGAAAGAAACAATTTAGTCATTTTCAATATATGTAGTAAACAAATTAGTCATTCCTCTTCCACTCTGAATCTTTCGGAAATGGAAAAAATCCATACAAAAGAACATCTAACTAAATTCAGCTCTATCGGCTGATAGAAGATCATTCAAAAGTCAATTGAAATTGGAAAAAATGTTTATAAATGTATGCCTAAGCATCAATTAGCAAGTTTAGTTAGCCACGTCGATTGTTGGACGTGTCGTTATTCCCATTAACACCCCGAAGGTGGCTACTTTTTTTGGTATACAAACTAAAAAAGCTTTTAATTTGTAGATATAAATAAATTGGTTGATTTCTATGATTTCGATATTTCTGAAATAAATGAAGTAAAATACATACAGTCAAAGAACAACATTTGAATGGGTTAAAAAACAAAAAAATACCTTTAGGTTTTTTTCTAATATATTATTTCGATTTTAAGTCGGTGTTTGTAACTTTTTTGAGACAAACTATGTACATATTTGAAATTACAGTGAACACATAAAAATAAGAAGCAACATCGTTAACAAACTATCGAAAAAAATCTGATTATCGTTTTTACAACGACACGACACATGAGTCGTATACAACAAACGCCAACGGGAATAAGGGTGAATATTATTTCGTTGACAACGACAATCCAGTCGAGGAAATGTAACTGAGGATTTCAAAGAAATAAGTGTACAGGGTAAGATCACCTGTAGCACCACAAACTGTTGAATGAATACACAAATTCGGATCGGACAGCTTTAGGGTAGGAAATGCAAAGAATATAAATATGTACATACTAACTTTATATTATTTACACGAGTACATCAATATGGTAAGACATTACATGTCGCTTAAATGAGCGGTGGTCTAGTTGTTGTGGGAATTATTATTAATCAAATTCCTCTGACCACAACTAGATATGTCTCAATCTCGAGAAGAGCTTGACAAAATGAAATGATATTCCTTTAAATCATTTAAATGATGCATCTGACTAAATTGACAGAAGACAGGTGCGAAGAAAGGTTTCGCCTTTATTTAGTTTTTCCCGAAGGTTTCAAATTGGAGCTGTTGTGATGTATTTTCATTCATTCTCAAATCATTTGTATATGTATATCCTTTTCAAAACTTAATTGAATGGTTTCTTACTTGAAACGAAATACACCTAATCAATCAAAGGTAACCGCATTCCTAAATAGAATGCAACATGCTGATGAGACATATGGTTGCATAATGCATATCCTTTCGTTGTATTCACATCTAAGGTATGACCCAAAACGTTCCTCCTCACTGTCATATCTTTGAAAACAATTAAATGCCTTTCCATAAATCCTGTCATCGATATTACCTCCAAATAATAATAAAATACTCCGAAAACTCATTAAGTGAATAACACTCGGGATATGAATCCTCCCAGAAATGAGAATTCCTGAAATTATTCAAAACTACACACACGAGTAGTACTCCGTACGCACGCACAGAGGATGACAAAATTGTTTCATAAATCCTTCACCTAAACCCCTTGCAGTTGGAAATTTGCAGGCAAATGTCTCTCTTTCTTGCAAGGATTTAACCACACATATTTCATCGAAGAACTATAATACCAAAAAGCAAATTGCTGCTTTGCAATAAGCCCACAGGAATTAGTTGCATAGCAAGAGTGACAAATCGTTGGCGCAAATTCTCCTTTTTCTCTATCTCGAATCGGCAACAAAGCAAAGCTCATCAGCAGCATCATGCAAACACTCACAAACTTACTGATAGCAAATGATTCAGGTCATCATAGGTGGGCGTTGGCAGCCGCAACCTATTGAAGCATATATCGTATAACGCCTCATTGTCGATACAGAACGTTTCATCTGTGTTCTCTGTTAACTGATGGACCGTCAGCGTGGCGTTGTAGGGTTCGACTACCACATCGGATACCTGGAAATAGTAAGCACACAAAAGTTGTAATGAGTTCATGGTGTTTTTGGACTTACTGAAACCAAATGATTGAGGTCACCATAGGTGGGTGATGATAGCTTCAGCGTGCGGAAACAGATGTCGTACAGAGCCTCGTTGTCGATGCAGAACGTCTCGTCGGTGTTCTCGACGAGTTGGTGGATGGACAATGTGGCATTGTACGGTTCGACAACTGTATCGGATACCTGTAATCAGGGCAAATAGTAATTTGTGGGTTAGTCTAAGCATTTGCGGTTAGTTTAGATGAGTATATAATGTAGTATAGTTATTATTTTTATTTTTATTTTTTCATTTTGTTTAATTATGCGCTGTTGCGTGCCGTCCCGGCATCTGATGACCTGAAAAAGATTACGCTGCCAAGGGAGGAAAACTATTTCTGATATTCAACACGATTTGGTGTTGGTAGTGTGGTTAATTGTATGAGTTTTTTAGTTTTTCTCTATCAGTTAGTTATCTTATCAACCCGGACATGTACATGCTCATGTTCATGTATGCATGCCCAATGCTAATAATGAGGATAAACATAAGTATATGTCGTAGGTACTCGCAACATGACACACGACAAAAATGTTTTTTTTTTGTTCTCTTTGTTTTTGAGTGGCGAACATTGTAATAACAAAGTGGGATTTATTCAACACGAACGTTGTCTTCTTATCGAAAGAATATAATCCCGTAGGAGGCGGTTTATTTTTTTTATAGACATATCCTCAATTATGTCCAAGTCTCGCAATTGCGAATCATGCCGTGGGTGCTGTTGACATCTTTTTTGGTCATTTATTTTTGTAAATGGGTATCTGAAAATGTTCTTAATTAGAAATGAGATCATTTTGCTCGAACCAATTAACCTTCAGATTTGTGTCAGTCTACGTTTTTTCGGGACTTGCAAATTGCCTTATTTGTTCGATAATAAAAGAAAAAACTCTAGTAGGTATTCTTTTCGCTGTTTATTTCGCATATATGTGTAGGCAATATTGACAAATCCTAATTATAGGTAGGAACACGTTTAGTGTCGACAAAATGTACCATATCTTATCTTAAGTGATAAACAACAGTTTTGCGTCATCCAACCTGTTGCTAGTTGTATAGGTTCTGATGTGATTATGTCACTCGGTATCTACAAATAGGTTCGAGTGGTTTTCCTATTTTAAGCAGGTCAAAGTAAGTCTCTGATGGGGTTCCTGCCAATAGTATGGAAAAAAAAAAAATAATAAATAAATAGTTGGCGCAACAGGCGTGTAAAAACCGTAAGCCTAGCTTCTCACAACCATTCGTTTGTGTTTTTATTTTCGGGACGAATGGAAGAGGGAACTACGACCTAATATGCCGAGTCCGAACGGCTGAATTGGGAGGCCTATTCAGGACAATTATACTCTCGGGCGTTTGTCAGACGTTCGCGAGGGGTTTCGCAGTGGAAAAAACCCTAAGATCCGGGGATCGAATCTGGGACCCCTAGCACTGTAGTCCAGCACATTAACCACTGAGCCACTGTGTATGGGAACAGGACTTAAAACTGTTTGAGAAACTATACGACAAAGACTTCGTTTCATTTCACCCCTGTTAACAAGAAGGGACCTACAACATCGACGAATCGGACGGAACGTCACGCTACAACTTGTCTAAATCGACTCCGCTATAAATTCTGACAACACCACAGTATAAATCAAAACGAAGAGTAACATTTGCAAGAGCTGTTGCCTTGGCCTAAGAAGGCAATTGACTAGTAAGGCCTTGTCAAGAAACACTAATGCCCAGTTGTACAGTCAGAGTTTAAACTCTCGTTTTGATTTAAACCTTCGTTCAACAAATTTTCGGTTTTACTGTGTTCGTTTAAACCCAAAGTGGAGTTCAACTCTCGGTTTAAGATAAACGCCTGCATTCTGCCGTTTAAACTTTCGTTTCGAATTTTGAGGTTTATTTTGACAGCTGCTATTCCATACAGAGAGATAGAGAGAGAGAACAGAAATGAGAAATTGTTTGGGTGCTGCACTTCTTGAATTTATATGAGTGAAAAGTAGAGCTATGATTAGTTCCAGCATTACTGCGGTAAACCCACTGTCATCAGAAAATTTCAATAGATTTTCAACCAACATAATGTACTTTTCAATGAAAACGCCTTTTTTCAAGTGAACATCAGGTAGATCTTAGCCCAAACATAATGTAGACAAGCGTAAATTGTATTGAGGTTTTTTCAATACAAATTATTTCTTTTCGTGTGTGGAAATGACGATTATTTTTTTGTAATGTACTAGTGATTTATTTAGATTCTTCGCGAACAAAATATATTTCTATACATACTCAAATCTTTCACATTTTGTTTTGGCTGAAACAAGACACTACCCACTCTATTCTTTCTACAATGCAATTTGTTTGTCCGATTTTGAACACACTTCTCGGGACAATGCCTGTTCAGTTCAAAGGTTTCGGAGTTCATACCATTTTTGTATACAGATCTGTTTTGTTTAAAAAAAAAGTAAAACCAGAACAAGATAGCGCAGATTTTCGTAGAAACACCAGCAAAAAACTTTGCGCCTACCTATTACCAGACAATGACCCTAATTAGAGGCTCATAAAATCCTTTCAATATTTTACTGGCGACACGGGTGATTGGATGTGGTAAAAACCCAGCGAGTTACAAAGAAGCAGTACCTGTGATCGCATCCGTCTGAATGCCACATACATTTCAACAACTAGATATGTATTATTATTGAAAAAAAAAGAAATAATAATTACTGCAATAATTAATTCGTGAAAGATGACAGTTCAAACATGTGTCGAAAATAAATCAATTCACTTCGTTAATACCAAAATACACAATGTAATAATATTGCACACATTTTCTTTAATTTACAAATGGTAAAATGGATAAAGTAGAGAAAAGCAATAACCATTTACTTGGTCAAAAGTGCGCTGGTAGAAAAATATCCCCTTAAGGGAAATTGTTCTGCGCTTCCACAACTGCGTTTAGTTAACTGGCAGATTATTTTGTACTGTAAAACTGAACGAGTTAAACCAAAAGTTTAAACTCTCGGTCAGGTTTAGTTAAACTTCAGTTTAAACTCTGACTGTACAACTGGGCATAGGGAGATCCCATACCTACTCTATGGCGCAGAAGTATGGTCGTTAACAAATGCGGATGAAGATCATCTTTGTCGTTTCGAACGGAAAGTTCTTCGAGTGATTTTCGGTCCCGTTTGCATTGACGGGCTTTGGAGGAGGAGATTTAACACTGAACTCTACAAGCTGTACAGCGACCTGGTAAGAAAAGTAAGTATTAGTCGACTAAGATGGCTAGGACATGTGGAGCGAATGGACACCAAAGCTCTCTTCGAATCCAACACGGAGGGACAACACAGTAAAGTATAAGACCTCGCCTTAGGTGGCGTGCACAAGTGAAAGGGAATCTTAACCAACTTGGAGTGCGCAACTGGAGGTGGTTAGTACAAGATCGGGCTAACTGGAGAGGCGTGTTGGTTGAGACCCAGATTCACCCCGGAGTGTAGCGCCACCTGAGTACGTAATTATGTTTCTAGAACTCATTTATGACAGCCAACTGTCAGGTACTAAACATTACCGAAGACATTAAGACGGGAAAACTTATAAGAGTTGCTGCGAACAGAAATGTTAAGCATTGACACTAGTAAGTTTATCAAAGAGGTAGCTTAAAATACGCTTTCTCAGAGTATGGTTTATGGTCAGAAAAGGCTACAATCAGCCGGATATTAACAGAACGACATCTTTAGATAGAGGCTTAGAGGGATATTTATATAAGACTTCATTCATTAATTCAGCTTAAGCCAATCGATAGCATCGATTACACTGAAAGTGTATGTAGTGACTATAATAGTTTTAAAAGTATACCTTAAGCGATTGACAGACCTAAGTAGATTTTTGTCGATAATTGCCACCAGCTTAAGCCAACATTCAATCTTTTGTGTTCTCGACGAAAGCAGATGTCTGTTCTTAAGAAGTTGCGCGCTTTTGTACACAAGTTGCGAAGGCATAATTGATAATGCATTCTCTCGTTTAAAAAAGGAACAGTCCCTCCTAAATAAGAAGGAAGAACGCTTCCATTGCAAAGACCGCCCACACACTTCTATATGGAAACGCGAGTGGTTAATGGGTTAGAGTTAGAGTAGAGAGCTAGAATCACTTCAGCCTTTCTGTCATGACTTAAAACTAAATGTCGGGTTCTCTTATCTAAAAAAAAAAATAAAATAGTCAAATGAATTGATGCACAATGGCATTCACAGGCATTACAATCTTACGGTAATTTTCGTGTCACGAACTCATTAAACCCGTATCAACCCTGTTATTACGTTATTGAAGACTACGTGAAACCATTTACAAGCACTGTCATAATGCTGAATTACATTCACTGTGCTTTAATCAAATGGCCCCGCTCCTACCCATCACATTCAGAAGGTAAATGCTATTAAAGGATTTCCAAGACATTAAGGATGACACACCATCAACTCGAGAGTTCAATGAATGCTCGCATTATTTTAAATAATTGAGCAACACAATACAAGCAGTTGTAGCAACTACTCATTCTAGCACTGCCCGAGCTCGTGATGCGATAACCTTACCCTTGCGAACAATCTCCAATGAGAGTTGTACATGTACATCGTTATCTCGTCGTCTCGAGAATCCAAGATGAATGTTTGCCGGACCATTGATCAATTGCACCTGCCAATTCCTTGGTACCGTCCTAACCTAACCCAATGCTACCATGTAAGACAAATAATCGGAGGGGCTTTTCTGTGACGGTGATGTTCAAGGGTCATCCATGTGAGATATTGTGTTTGGTATAGAATAATAATTAGAGTCGTGAGTGTGTGTTAAACCATCAGAAATACACACCATATCCTTTGGAATATACCTAACTATCCTTACGCTAGAATGAAGTTTTGAATAATTTGCTAATGGTCATCGTGTTAGTCCGTGTTCTATCTAATTGAGAGACAGAGAAGTGGCATTTCGCAAGAGGACAGTTGAATAAGTTTGCATAGAGATTATGCCTTTGATGTGATAAGATGTACTTTGGGCGGGTTATACTTGATGTCAGGTACATGGGGTATTATAGAATGCATGGTCTATATGAAATTAAGGCGAGGATATGTGGAGTTGGAATGTGTTCAGACTTCATGATTAAAATTTAGAATTTAGAATTATGAATAGAATTTGTTGTAGGTTTAAAATTCGGGGTGAACAAGTGTAAGCTTAGCCAATACAGCCGAGTTCAATGTGTTCAACATTTATCTCTTAAGGGATAAACAATAAGCTCAAGCTTTAGGACTATTTAATGTCTCTGCACCCAGAGAGGATTCTTTTTGTAATTTCTAAAGTCAAAGGTGTCTCAAGAACTTGCTATAATATTGCCGCAAAAGGTTTAGGTATACAAAACCCAAGGTTTTATGCGATTTGTTTAGGGAGCTTGTATAATTTAGCAAAACACAATAAGACTTATTAGTACTGTGGATTTTGTTCCAAAAGAGATGTCAGGCATGCGACCTTCCTGACTTCCAGGTAGTAGGAAAGCAACTTATCTACTCCAGTTTTTCTATAAACTCTGATAAGAACATCTCAGAAGAAATTCAACGAAGAAGAATTTGTCAACAGCTGTCTCTTTGGGCTCAGAAGGAATGTTCCCCTATCCCGAACAACTAATATTAGGAGATTATGTAAAAGTCGCTTCGACAGAACTATTTTTCGTAAAATGTTCGTTAACCTTTTCGTTGGCCTCGTCTTATAAGTGGCGTCCACAAGTAGAAGAAGACGTCAACCAAATGGAGGCAGTTAGCTAAAGACCGACCAGACATACTGGAGAGATAGATCAAACAGGGACCTGTTCTTTGGAATCGCCATATTGAATTTGGCTTGTATTTAAGCACGTAACTTTCTACTATATTTAAAGGCAATTACAATTGAACAATAGCTAAAGAGTCTGTTGTCTAACCATCTCTTATGTTTAAGTTACAGCACTTACAAAAAACTAATTATTTAAATATTAGCAGATGTCTAAACCTAACCCGTACACCTACTCCACAAATGCACGTTACCAAAAATGCAAATCATTCTGGCCAATATCCAATCGACCACATCATAAACATAAGCATTGTTCGGTGGCGGTGCGGCGGCACTTCGCGCGCCATAAATATCCAGTCCACCCCCTCTCTGTCGCATCCCTCAAAATCTTCTTTATCGACAAACTTTTCGACGGTTAACCCAAAATTGCATATTCACATACATAAAATGGCAAATTATGCAAAATGCGGATAAGCTCGATAATTGAAATTAATTACCGTAGACATTTTCGTTACGTGCGAATTGAATATTTTATGCTTTATATACGTGCGTGCATAATTTAATTACGTTATCTAAATTGACTGCCATCCGTGAATGAGTGTGTCGGTGGCATGCGGCGCGATGGCCTTTATATTATTGCAGAAGTATACTCATCCTTTTGGTCATCGCCTGACCATTCTGACCATCATATCTCAGAATTTCTGTTGTTTATTTAATTTCTATCCAAACTAAATATGTACGCATATATCTATTGGGTTGTGCATTATTATTTTCTATTGTTAGTAAATATAATTTATTCCCTTTTTTTTGTTCTGTTATACAGAGAGCGGTATGTGTTCAAGCCTGAGGTGCACGTCACGTTCGCAACCACCATGTTGTTAACCACACAACCACTGGACCAATATTTAGTATAATTTATTAAAGGAATTAGAGAATGTCAAATTAGTACAATTAGTAATTTTGTTAAATTAAATCAAATCAATTGTAAATAGATATTACGTTACATGAATGTATTTTAATTACATTAATGTCAAGAGGTCGTGAGAGGAGGCTATATTCTATGGTTAAACACAACAAAGTGAGAGTTCCTGTATAGTTTTATTTTTAATTGTATTTTCGAATATGTAATGATGGGTTTTCTAGTTTGCATTAAAAGCTTTAATATTTAATGAACCGCGCAAATTTAACCGCAAAGCTAATAACTGATTTGTAAATGGGGTAATTAAACTTGATCCTTTCAATAGTTAAATTGAAGCACTTTGAGCTTCAGTTTCTATACAAATAGCTAAGGGCTAAATCCTTCCTATTTAACTAAGATTTTGCACCTTCTGGCAGAAATATTCCATTAGTCCTTCGATATTTCGTTATTGAGACTCAAGTTGACTATGATGGGAATCGACGATAAATCCTTTTGTCATCCATAAACTCAATTACATATTATAGAGACACAGGCAGGGGCCGCCTCAATAATACAGCCGGTCTATGCGATTAGGGGAAAACTCTGCAATAGAGATTCTTATTTAGAAGGTATAAGGAAACGGAAAAAAAAAATATTCTTGTAGCAAATGTACGAAACCCACAAGCCAAAAGTCCGTTTAACATTATGCTGATTAGATTCGCGTTATCCGAAGATCGCAGTGAGCTGTCAGTGGTCCGATTGCAGTATTGAAACGGAGGCGGCTGAAATTAGTCTGTCAAAAAGAAAGGATTCTTAACATCGGCGAATCGGGAAAATCTCGGACAGATATAACTTGGAAGTATGTAGTTAAAAACTTTGTTTGCAGACATCAAACGACAAATCACTCTTGGAAATAGCCTTTTCTCCGCTTTTAAGAAGGCATCTAAAAATTAAAGTCTTCTCTCATAGAATCAAGGAAATAATATACAAGACCTTAATCACCCCAGTTCTGTTGTATGTTGAAGAAGCATGGACTTTATCAAAAGCGAATTTAAACGATTGGAACGTTTTGAGCGAAAGATTTAAAGGGCGATATTCGGCCAGTTTGTAGCAATGGAGTATGGAGGAGAAAATTTGACGAATAACTTTGCCGGGTATACAGCGACGTTGACCTGTTTGAAAACGATAAAATGAAAAAGATGAAATGGCTAGGACAACGAAGAAAAATGTACCATCTTAGGTGTGGTGCACAATTAGACAGCTTTAGCTAGAGACCGTTGAGTTCCAATAACCCGGAGAGTAAGTGCCGGCTAAAGTAATGTAAGCTCAAAAAAGCAGTGCAATGTTGACACACTAACGCTATACCTGGACGAGAAGTAGTTTTTGTAAATGTACTAGAGGCTTTTTTAAGAAACTTTGTATACATATGCGAATTTGTTTTGTGTTGTCCTCAATAGAAGAGAGCGACCTCGAGTTTTTACGTGTCTTTAGTGACAAATTGAAATATGATCTACCTCACAATCTACTTCATATGCCGCTATCATGCAAATTTGAGGGCCACTCAAGGCCACCTCCGTCTCTTACGTTTTGCAAACAAAATACGATACCAGTGTATTTTGCTAAATCCTATCCAAGTACTTATAAGTGCCATGCATCGGTCTAAATATATCCAATCCGCTAAGACTACCCTCCTGGTAAACGCAAACAAGGGAGATTACACTGCACTTCAAATCTCAAGATGCCAAGAACGACTGAACCTCCCACTTTTCGTGGTTAATGTGAAGTGGAAGTGGACGGTACGTAATGTACTCGTATCTATGGGTACAATTGAGTAAATTTTATTCCGCCAAAGACGTCAATGTGGCATAAAATTCGGTCCATCATACAAGTCGCACTTACAGCCCACAAAGCCGCTTGAGTCTTTAACCAAGCACAAGTTTTCCCCTCTGACAATTCATTCATTTTCGGTTTGAATTGACAGTACGGTCAAGTGTCACTTCACGTAAACATGCAAATTGCATCGCTAAGTAATCTTTACGACAGTAAACATATGCGGTTGTGTTGGTGTCAAAAATATTTATTTGTCTGCATTATCGCTAAAGTTTATTATTAAATACTTCAGCTTGTCGACGCGTCACATGAATAATCTTCTATTGATAACAAACCGAGGCTAACAAAAATATTCATAGTTCATACGACTAGGACTAACATGTGTACTTATTTCCAATGCATGATGATTTATTATGCGGACCACATAGCGTTACCGCATTTCACCCTTCATCGGTTACAAATGCGTTTGGTTATTGTAAAATTTGTTGACGCTAAATCTCATACGACAGGTGGTGGTGGTGGTGATGGTGATTATACCTAGTAATGGTGGTGGTGAGCTGGTGACCGTAATTTATTGGCTGCCCCATACTGATTGTCCATTATCCACGGATATCGACATAGCTGCGGGTGCACACATTAAGACATCGAGACGTTGCTGATCCCCTTCTTTGAAATTGACATTGCTCGGTCTTAATGTGGTTACGCAAGGAATGCGTACTTCATAAATCAATTGCAATTAACTCATCACAAATTGTAAGATTTAATGTCGAGCTTCTTGGCTGTGCCTCCCCTAAAATGCGAGTATACAGTCCACCGGTCGTGACATAATCAATTTAAGACCTTCTCAATGGCAACTCATAAAATTGGATATATTTAAATGATGTCGAAGAAGCACTGTGGGGGTTTCCGGTCCCGCTTGAAGGTATGCGACGGAGGGACACGCATGTGTGCCCCAGCCCATAAATCATCGTTTAATTCAATAAGAGATAGTAAAGTGTACACTGTGGGTTAATTGAGGGATAGGTCATCGTTATAAGTAAACATGGAGCGTGGAGTGGCTTACAATGTTGCATTTGAGTATGGAATGCAATGCATATATCTCTTGGGAATTCTCAAGTGACCTATATATTTGTTTTTCTTGACAAGTCTCCGCTTATCAACTAGACAGATCGGTTAGATCCAACTTTTTATTGGCTGACTAAATGAGGCGGCACATGTGTGGTAGTGACATTCAGATTGACGAAAATGTTCTGTTTACAACCAGCAATGAGGTCGAATTCATTGGAATTTATGGTGAAGCAACAAACTTTATTGAAATTGATTAAAATTGAATGTGAGTTTCACGTTTGATAAGGTATTAGATTTTGTTGATTTACACAGAAGGCAGCAATTTAATCGATTTGTTAATTGATCATTTTTGAAAAGAATGATTCAGTTACTTTCACCAGTGGGGTGTGGTAATTTTTTATGGGCTTTACTTTAAATCGTTGTTTTAGTATCAACGATTGATTGGAATTCTTCGGAGCTCAAATTTTATTACCTTAAGTAAAAAAAAAACGAATTCACATGTTGCTCACATTTATGCGAGCTAATTTTAAGTATACTTGCAGGCCCCATTTCGACTATAAAACAGAGGACATAAATTCATTAAATATATTATTTGAAGGACACATTCAAGGTCTAGGTATAAACGGAGCTGGCAATGGATTATTGTCCTCTGAAATATTTAACTAAGCATACGTTCAACATTTAGAAGTGACTCTGGGGGTATTAAACATACAAATGTATGTAAAGGGTGTCCCATAATTCAGGCAAATTTAAATTATGCGCCATTTAATAGTACAGTGATGCCAACGGAAAAAAAGATAACAATGTGACAGCTGACAGTTCGGGGCTAGCACTATACGAAAGAACAACGCATTTTCAGTGTTGAGCAATATTTTAAGAATAATGAAGGTTTGTCAGCTACAGTCGTAGCAAAAATCTTCAGTGATGAAGATCATTTTCATCTTGATGGCTTCGTTAATCGTCAAAATTGTCGCATTTGGGGTTCAGAAAACCCATGAGTAATTGTTGAGAAACAAATGCATCCACTAATTCGAGTAACGCTGTAGTGTACTTCTAGTTAGACCCGAACTACTCGTAGTTTTTTTTGACAAGAGAAAGACGGGTGCAGTCACCCACCTCGTCACTATAACTTTTGTAGACATCTCTGCTTGTAATGCCTAAACTTTGATTGGTATTTGTTTTCAGTTTTCAGACCCTCTTGTCCAATCAGAAGAGGAATTTCCCCAATGTTGGGTACATAGCGTCTATGAATACAAAGAGTGTTTTAATCCTCTAAATATGTTTTAGGTGGATAAAACCAGAGGTGGAACGACGGAGAAGATACGCATACGTTTGGTAAGTAAATGTGTCTGGTTAACTATCAGGCTCAGGCGATGTCAAACCCGGATAAATTTTTATATTTTTTTGTATCTTTATCCTCTCAGGTTAACGCTGTTGCTGACGGCTTTATTGCATTAAATCCTATCTAATGCTATGCTTTAAATAACGTTTTAAGACACTATCCTTTTAGAACTTGTCAAAAGGTAAGCGCATGGTCGAATGAATCACGTCTCATTTTGTTCACATTGAACACAAACATCCCAAGGATAGGTAGATATGTAAATTGTTTAACTAAACAACTTAAATATGATTTCCTTGAGAGGACACAATTAAGTTTCATGCATTATTCAGTAAAGCATTTGTAAAACGCTTATCCTTCGATGCGTCCAATGAATTTAAATTAAAACAAAACAAACAATCCAACGTTGATTATACGTATAGCCCACAACCCCCGAAAGGAAGAGTTTACTTCAGCTGTTGTTGCTCATGCAATCGAATCAATTTCTTTAGATATGGATTTTAATTTAAAATACGGATCGGAGCTCGACTAACCGGACCAAAAACCATAATCAAAGATAAATAATTTGTTTCAATTTTCAAAGAAACGTTCGTACAATGTATATAGAGAGGTATTAGGTAGATATATCTTTTGAAATTATTATCAACTCACCTTCGGGGATGGAACAACAGAGAACGAATTCATTATTCTATCAGGATACTCCTCACGTATTTTCGATATTAACAATGTGCCCAGACCAGATCCGGTACCACCACCCAATGAGTGTGCCAGCTGAAAGCCCTGCAGGCAGTCGCATCCTTCAGACTCACGACGAAGTACATCCAATACGGAATCAATCAGCTCAGCACCCTCCGTGTAATGGCCCTTCGCCCAGTTGTTACCTGCAAAAAGGATATTGATATTGTCAAGTTTTCTGTTGTTCATATAAGAGATGTATGTGTGTTCTCCTCCTCTCAGCCATACATTTCGGTTTGTTAAGAATTAATTGAAGATTGCTAAATTGTTCCCAATTTGACAAGAACAAATTTGAAGTTTTCACATAGCAGAGAGATGCCATGGTTAACTAAACACATGTTCACTTCCGCCATCCACTACCACAACCAGCAGCACCGCCATTACCATCACCACCATTCGCTCTAATGTCAGGTCTCTGGCAGAACTGACCAGAGGTCCAACTCACTCACTAAGCAGATGTGGACAGTGTGTACACAACAAACAAAAAGACATACAATGTAATTGTCCTGCCATGTTCTTTGCAGTGGACAAGTTTACCGCCTGGAGTTAACTAACCAGAGGCATTATTATCCTGCTCATAGATGGTACCTGTCCCATAGGGTGGTCGCATACTGCTGTGTGCTAACGTCAGGCACAAAGTGGGTGTGTGCAAGGTTAGTATACATGACCAAAATTGCAGATATTTATTTATTTTTTCCACCCTTCCTCCAGGGATGGGTGGTCGTGATGGTAACATACTGGGGGGATGGTTGGTAGACGAGTACATGGAATATGCCTTTATTTCTCGAAACCGAAATTTTTGCTACGAGGCAGAAAATTAGCGACATCAAAGTGCACTTACCGGCTCCAGATTGTCCGAAAACAAAGTTGTCTGGCCTAAATAATTGACCATATGGTGACATGCGAACTGAGTCCATGGTGCCGGGTTCCAGATCGATTAGAACTGCGCGTGGTACATATTTGCCGTTGTTTGCCTCGTTGTAATAGACATCAATGCGTTCCAATTGCAAATCGTTTTCTCCATGATACATGCCATTAGGGTCGATACCATGCTCATCGGAGATGATTTCCCAGAACTGAAATTATAAAAAAAAAAAAACGATTAGATAATGAAGACATAAAAAAAAACAGAACATGCAGCACAGCTATACAATGTCCATTCCAACAAAAAAATATATATTTCGTGTGTCATAATTCATTTGGATATGTCAATACTTCCAAGAACATGGTGTCCGAAATTCTTGCAGTTGTAACTCCGCATCCAAAGTGACATCGACGTCAATATGGCGGCTTTAGATATTTAATGTCAGATTCGGCCTAATGCCGACATCTTATATCTGCGTGTTTTAATATCTATGACATCGAATTTTTAATGCGAACATTTGTCAGTTGTAAAGGGTGGTTATAAAATTATTGCGGACGAATTTCGTCATATACCTAGGTTAAGTCCGGTTCGATATGACCAAAAATGTATATTTAAAGGGCTTGGATTCCCGGCTTTTGGATTTTTAATAAAAATTAAGATTCTACTTGTAAATAATGGTGAATACATTTCGCCTTCAATGTTCATATTCGACTTGAAATGAAGGAAGGAAAGGAATGTTTTGCAAATTTGTAGCCGTATTTAGATTCAAGAAATTGGCTTCAACATGGCAGACGAATTCGTCACAAAATCGACATTTTTTTCGAATTTTTAATTTCTTATTGTTTCTTTTTCGGGTAATTTGACGTCCGTTTTCTAACTCTGTATTAGCCTTTCGTGATTCATAAACGAAATAGTGTCAAAAATGTGCTCGTTTCTACGCGGCTCGCCCAAAACAAAATTTCGACATGGAGTGCGTTGTATAGATATATACATAGTGTCACAGAAAACAGCTGTTCATTAAAAATATCTTCTTCCAAAAATAAATTGAAGCGAAAAAATTATTTATTTTCGTTGCGCTTTCTTTTTTTACTTTTCCACAAAACAAACACAGAAGAAAAAAAACCCTATCTGTCAAAATTTAGCTTGAGAAAGTGTACCAAACTATTAATGGGCGTGCTAAATTTTGACAGTTAATGACAAGTACAGTCTGAAATGAAAATTTGATTTTTTAGGTAGAGTTGCATACCGTTACGCTAAAGGGACTACTTTAAATTTAGCTGAACTAAATTTTGGAGAGAATTTCGCATTGGAGCTAAAATTTAGCTGGAGAAGCGTAGGTACTAAGCTAAATAAGTGAACTAAATGAACTAACGCGCATTAATTTAGTTCATTTAGGTAGCTAGTTGATATCGTTTTGCGTTATTTTCAACTAAACCTGAACTTGATGAAGAAGGTGACAGAATAGGAAAGACTTACACTAGATTGAGCGATGAGGTAATATTTCCAAGCCAACTCTTTACTTATTCGTACTAATAAATAATCACGCAAATCGTCCTTGGGATTGCTTCATATTTTACAAAATTGTGTATAAACAGTTTTGGCTTTGCGACGAATTAAACTTCAGACTGAACTTCAGAGCGCGCACTCGATCGGTTTGTAGCCGTTTGTGTTGAAGCTGAGATGAAAGTAAACGTGAACAAATCTGAAGTGATGGTCGTCTCCAGAACGCCTGTTCAATGCACAATGCATGTTAGTGGAGTCCCATTTAAACAGGTGGAGAAGTTTAAATATCTCGGGGTCTTATTCACGAGACTGGCACAATTTAAATTGTTTATCTACTTTTTGACAATACATTAGTCACGGAGCATTTCACTCACCCACCCGCAATACAATATGTAGAACTTCGCCATCAGACAGACAATTCGATTTCCAGGAACAAATATCCGCCCTGACATTCGACATTAGCATAGGTGTAGCTATAATCTGTAGCAAGGCATGTGACACAAACATCTGTTTGTCGCCTATACTTTTGTTGAATCCGTTTTAGCAAATCCTTTTCATAATTAAATGTTATACTCGTACATAATTAAGTTGAAATACGCAGTACTACCACAAGTTAATCACACCAATTACCATCCAAAGTATCTGGTATCCGTCATAGCAAGTAGAACCTTTAACAAATCTCAACAATTAAGAACCTTCTCTCTCTCTCTTTGACGGGCACAAAGAAACCAAAATCAGTTTTATTCATTCCTCAGAAGTAGCTTAGAGTAGGCACCTCTCGTGTAACATGGATTAACTCTAAAGGTTGTATTTCAAAGAGACTCCTCTTATGTAATGCGCTCGTTTAATGCGAATATGACGACGATGGCTCTTTCCCATTGTTCCGTTTGTTGGGGTTACTTGTTAGGTATACGTATTTGATACTAATATAGGTAGTGACGAAGTTTTGTGTGCCTTTGATATGATGCTCAAGTGACGGAACGTCTCATTTTTCACTCTTCCATCTTATACAAATATGTACCTGCCTCCTTAGTTTTTACCTTGAGAAGGGGTGGGTGGCAGTGGTTGTGTTGGGTATTATTGGTGAATTACATAGTACTCTTGTTATACTCTTGAGGAATTTAATTAGCAAACACCTTGTAAATAGTATATTGCAAAAGTTATTAGGCGAATTTAATTTCCTTCAATTGCTTCAAACTAGATAAGTGATATGAAGATTGTAAAGATCTTGGTGTTGTTGTTGTTTTTGAAAAATTATACGAAACTTGTGAAAAGTTTGAAGGAACATACAAGTACAGTACAAGAGTACATACAAAATCTGGTACTATAATCGACCCTTAAGCGCTATGAAATATGTACAAACAATTGATGTCAGCTCAACCGCATAAGATTCAAATTACCGTGCAAATTATGTACCAACAAATATATAGTTCCATTGAAATACGGGTAGTTTAAGTGCGGCAAATAAAGAAACAAAAATGTTCAGCTTCACTAAATAATCCTCGAGTTCTCTATATATATTTTTCAAACAGGTTAGCATAGCACATCAATTCAACTGAATCCCATTACCATATTTCGATCTCTTGCAGGATTCCTGAAAAACTGAAAAAAAGTAAACCAAATTCATCGATTCCCAGTCATGTTAATCAATATGCATTCTGAAATTGTTTAAATTTTTTGTGCAGTCAGTGTAGCGAAATACACGTGTACAATTTCATAAATTTCCCAAAGCTCCCACCATTATACCATGTTTTCCATGTGTTGAATGTATACTTTTGTCCAAAAAGTTTATCAGTAAATCTCCATGCGATATACGAACATTTGCATCCAGGTATATGTTCGGGAAGGATTTAATGGCTGTCGGCAAATTTGTTGTGTTTTTGGGAAAAAACTATAAAAACGAACCCAAGAGGATTTAATTATTTTTATAGCTGGTACGTGTCGTGAACCACCATCATGAACAAAATGCATATTGTAAAATATTCGTACCTGGTATTGGTACCTACCAAATTGTTAATGTGTTAAAATGGTCATACGTTTAGGGTAGGATAGTCCTTATTCAAATTTCAATTACGAATTGATGTATTGTTCATTTGAAGAGCAATGAAGACTTGTCTCGTACCAGTTAAAACAAAAAAAAAAACCTCAAATAGAAGTGCACGATTGGATCCGCACGAAGCTTGCTCTTGCATAACAATTTTTACTATCATCAGATTGTTTGAAGAAACGTCAAATATTCGACACTTTATTTACAAATAGTCTGATTGTCAAATTCTCTTGGTCAAAAGTAAATTTTGGTAGTAATCGGGTGCAGAATGACCTTTTAAACCCATTTGACACTCTGGGGAATGGTAAAGTGTAAAATTTATGTAAAAAAAAGCGTTGCGATGCAATGTGTGGTTTCGAAGTAAACACATTAATGACGAAGTGAAAAAAATTTAAAATTTGATGTTTCAAAGTTTTTGAATTTTGAGTTAATTACAGAACCGGTCCTGGTGGTTTAAAAACCATCCCAGTCGTCATTTTGTTTTCCCTTAACTTTTGTTTTAATCCCGTAACAGACCAACTGTAGATATATATGTCTTCACGTGACTTAAACAACCCTAAAGGCTTAATAGGATTACAGATACCTTGATCCGCTGAATTTTAGTAGAAGTTATAATTTTTGATGTGACATTAATTTGTAGCTCAAGCGAAATGGGAACTTTAGAATAAAGTAACAGGTTGGGGGTCTTAACCTCTAAAATTAACTCATCACTCAATTATCTTAACTCAACGTGCCAATACCGTCGTGTTGGTATTTTGTTGAGCGTCTATCGCCACGGCCAGGAGGGTGCAATAGGGTATGCTGTCAATGATCATTATAGAGGTTGTCAGACCTATTTCAGCTCGAATTCTAACAGGCAACATTTTTCTAGTGGAGGACAGCATTGGGGACGCAGTGGCTAAGTGTTTTTTGTGTTGAACTGCTGAGCGAGGGGTCTCAAGTTCAAACCCGTGAAAAACACAAACTACATCTTAAGGTTTTTTTCCATCCGAATGATATCCTCGTTTGTCTTCGCTAACATCGGCATAGAGCAGGACCATCAGAACTTGTCGCCTCTGCCTATTATGCCGTTCCTTTCGAGTTCTCAATGCTATAGACCTCTTTTTTTGCCGATTCCATCGAAATATAGGTGAAAGGACCACTGAATGCAGGCTTCTGCCAATGATCACAGTGCCATCAGACCACATATGAAAACATTTGCGCAGACTGTGTAAAAATTGTGCCTCCAAAATGTCTCCGGAATGATATTGAAGAAGTCGCATAAGACTTTCTCTAAATTCTGCTAATTTTTTTTTTCAAATCAAAGATCTGACTGGAATTGATTCCGAGCAGAGCAGCTCCCTTTTTCTGCACGATCTGAGGAGTTTGTCAAGGATCTCAAAACTAAACATACTGAGCATATAACTCCACCATGTATCTAAATGTTGTCGTATATGGCCTTAAAATCGATAGTGAGTTTTGATCTACAGACTTCCGGGATTTCTCCAGAAACCGATCTATAAATATATATTTGAACGTTTGTAAACTTAAGGCCCTAAAACGACGCTGATAGGGGCCAATCAGTTCGTTGATAAATGGTTTCGAGCTTTCACAAAACACGGAAGACAGTATCTGGACGCAGTGTCCCCTTTCTTAAAATCTGATTTCAGTCGCATTTTGTCGGGTACTTATGGATCGCAGCCCTGCATTGGCACACCTAAACTTGCATGTAAAATGTGCTTGACACAATATAAATTGTGTCACACACCTTATGTCGAAAGATACCTTCTCGAAAGCAAATTTAATTTCGTTTACAAATGTTTTGTCATAAACCTAAAATAGGTAGGTACATACATACTTCCAACACCATGCGTGACTCGTACGCATTTGTAAGTACATTTCTCAAAGTAAATTACCCCCCAAATGTCATCACACAATCAGCAACTTTCAACGAGTATTTCTTCGAAAAAAAAACACTTCATAACCAAAAACGCACATCCCGGAAATACCAACACCTACACTGCACTCAATCACTATCAATCATTCGGTTGGAATATTTTTTTCTACTCAACGGATCCTTTTTTCGCGTGTTCGTGCGTTGGGTGGGCTATACGCATTCAGCCGCATCACAGACACAACAAATTGAAAAAGATTTGCAGTCCTTTTAATATTCAGATGTTGTTCCAGTTAAATCTGTTTGAAAATGGAAAGAAAATGCAAAACACCAAAATACACATATCGAATATCATTCGATTTTATGAACCACGGAAAGAACACTGCTGATGGGTGGTAGTACCTACCATATCCAGTGTCGATGAAGTGAGAATCACAAACTCCTATGTATGGCGCATACACGTACGAACGTTATACTTAATGCTCTCTTTGATATTCTTCAATCACTCGGAATGAATCTAACGAGCGAAATGCCTAGCGATACGTTTTCAAATATTCATATGGAACGGGGTGAAGTATTTTCGAGAATAAAAACATTTCGCACACGGCCGGGGAAGCACCACCAGGACCTGGTTTCCTTGTTTTCTAAAAGCACGAATGTATATTGCGCTTTCCAATTGAGAACGAAGTGTGAATGATACAAATTCATAGATTTATGCGAAGGATTTTTGTTACCGTTTTGAGTTTTTTTTGTTGCTGTTTGTTTTCCAATGGTAATGCATACATTTATGAATTGTAATATTGTGGCGATATGCTTTAGGATTCTTATATATGGGCCAACAAAAGGGATCTCAAAATCATATGTTGGAATAATAAAAAAAAAAGAAAAGGGAGAAGCCACTGGTAATGTGTGTCTCCATCTGGCAAACTCAAATGAATTTGTATTTTTATTTCTTGTGCTTAATAGGCCCTGAAATGTTTATGTGCTATTTGTGATAAAGTTTTAAATTATTTACTTGGATCCCTGGTGTTTGTGTTCTATTGAAGATATCAATTTATATATAGCCAGGGGATGTAAAAAAAAAACAAGTAGGAAACAGGAAGTGACTTTTGGAAGTACGTGTTAAAGCGGATATTACTGCGATGACAATGTGCAAACAAATGGCCTTAGTAGGTATGTATTTCTTGAGGGCTGCTAGTAGGTACACAAAGAATCAACTGATAGCCAATATCATAATTCCAAAAAATTGTTTGCTGTATTTATAGCCCATGGCTGTTGATTTACAACATCATCATAGGTATATCAATCGGAGTTCAAATATTACCGATAGAATATTTTATTTGTAGCTTGTGCAGAGCAACAGGATAGAAAACAATCACAAGGCACTCACTCATCGGATAGAGTGAGTTCCTTGTGGGACTAAAGGTTACTACATATGAGGAAAATAAAATTTTATTCGTAACCTTTAAATACTTTAAGATAACCATTTCTAGTCTAAGCTTCTGAGCTGTGTGATAAAAGCCGGCGAGATAAACGTAGCTAGAGGAATATCTTGCTAGAGACAAGAAACAGAGCCGATGCACCTTATGAAACCTTTGGGGAGAGGAGAAAAGAAGTGGAATTTAAGAAGCGTGCGGTTGAGTTTATAGAGAGCTGTCACTCCAGGAATTGGATTTGAAAGTTTCCCCAATTGTAAAAGTGACATATCAAGGCTCTAAGGCCCAAAACGAAGCCTACAAAGACGAACAAGAGGGAACATTTTAGTAGAGCCATACTACTGCTGAGAACTTGCAAGGAACGCTGATGATGACGAAGTTGGGAGTATGCGACATTCAACTTTGATGATGATAAACACGAATCCCATCACCCTGACTAAAATGAAGTGAAGCCAACTGCGGTTGCTGACGGACTATTGCCACTGAGCTCATATGTAAAACTTGGTCAGATGAAAAGTATATCCAAAAAAAATGGAATCTCAGCATCGCTTGCTCAATCCTGAAGAAATGATATTCCTTTGATTTGCTCCAATTACAGAGTCATAACTCATAAGACTCCTCAACATCGCAGACAAAATTTTGTATGGAAAAATCTAAATACATTATACGTCCTCATTTCAAATCGACACCCTCAAGCTTGTTCATCGATTTTAAAGTCGCCTTTGATAGTCTGGTATCTCTATACCAGAATACCGAAAAATGTCTAGTTTTGGCATCTCCAAACCGTTTGATGTCAAAAAAAGTTCTCAGACAGGGTGACGCACTGAATTTTTTAACATGACACTTGAAGGAATTGTACAAAACTCACTAGCCAATTCCAGAGGTACAGTGAGTCAAAAGTCTGTTCAATTACTCGAATACGCCGATGACATTGAACTAATCGGACGAACTCGCCAAACTGTCAGTGGTGCATTTGTGAGTATTAAGAAGAAGATCAGACTATACCGGTTAATGAAAGTAAAATTAACTGCTAGGTTCCACATTTTACTTTCATTCGAAATGAAATCGGAGATGCATTTTTGTGTTCTACTTTTCACTGTATTCGATTTCGATTACAAAATTTTCGAAATTGAGACAAAGTGAAATTGTGATTTCGAAAAAATTTCGGAGTTTCCGAATTGCTCGAAATGTAGAACACTGAAAACGAATTCACTCGATTTGCAATTTCAATTTCACTCGATTTTTGGAACCTAGATGTAACTCTGTATATGCTTTCCACAACAGTTTTAACATTGAAATTTGGTAAAAGGGCCTATATTGTCCGCTCAAAGCACTTTATAAAACCAGTCAGGATTGGACAAAGGGGTCTCCCGCATGAAAAAAAATGTGCACGATGTCGCACGAAACTTTCTCGTTTATTGCGAATCTCGCACAGAATCTCAGAGTCATTTCAACACATTTTACGTTTAATATTATTTCCACTTACGTACATCTTACTTAGATATCTACTTTCAAGTTTCACCCCAAACTTACATTTGAAGGAGGCAAGGAGGCAAGGAGGCGATGATTTTCGAATTCTCATTTTTGATTGTTATTTAAAACAAAGTGGTCTCAATGGTCGGGATTTGGACATTTGGGTAGTAATTTTTGAGAAATATTCATAAAACGGCAATATTCGAGTTTTCTGAGAATGTATTTTGATCAAAATCGTTTTTTGTAAAATTATGCTGACAAATGTTACAATTTGGATTCGAAAAGCACTGTTATTAAACTGTTTAGCTGAAAACTGAGTACGACATATTCTTCAGGATATAAACATTACATAGCAGTTACATTTTTAACCAAATCGAAAATGGCGTTTTCGAGATATGTGTAGTTTTTAAAGTAACGTTTTTAGCAATTGGGGTGGAAATCGAAGGACGCATTCATGGTTCAAAAAACACTGTTTTTCAACTGTTTAGCTCAAAACTGAGCAAATGGTATTACTATGGATTTAAGCATTACCTGAAAGTAACATTTTTATCATAATCGAAAATGGCGTTTTTGAGATATGAGCAGTTTTTTAAAGTACATACTATTATTAGGGATTTGAGTAGATATTAAAGGACGCAGTCTTTTTAGGGAAAAACTGAATGACCTTAAAAATAAAATTTCTTTAAATCGTTTTTACCGTTTTCGAGAAAAAGTCAATTTTCAAAACTGTCGTTGCTGGACTTTTTAGCGAAAAACGGGTATGCAGTCATGTTAAGCATGCTTACATTAACTCAACTATCAATTTTGGTTCAAATCGTTAGAGCCGTTTTCGAAAAAATCTAAATTTAGACATATTTCGTAAAATGTTTATATGGGAGATACATACCGTTAATATTAGGGCTAGCATAAAAAAAGCCCACAAACTCTAAATACAAAGTTTAACGCAAATCCGTCCAAGCGTTTAGATTCCCCAGGGGTGGGACAGACAGAATTGCGAGACCCACTTTTTTGAGTTCCCCTATCATCTATCAGAATTGATCAAAAT
Source organism: Cheilosia soror (assembly GCA_949372485.1). Classification (NCBI taxonomy): domain Eukaryota; kingdom Metazoa; phylum Arthropoda; class Insecta; order Diptera; family Syrphidae; genus Cheilosia; species Cheilosia soror. Next base: position 96,216,373 of record OX443562.1, read on the forward strand.
CTCGAGTTCGAAATTTTGTACGAAAACTATATCTTTCTCTTACTACGTATACCTACGAGAAAGTTAAAAATATTGCAAACGCTATTCTTCGAGAATCATGGGAGCAAAGTTTGTAAAACTAATAAGCAAGTATAGGTATAATATATCTAGCCAAAGCCTAATCGGGTGCAACTAGTCTATATGCATAAAAATTAATTGGCGTGCGTTAGTCTCGCAAAAACTCGAGAGCGGCTAGACCGACTTGAATGATTCACCCTTAATTTTTGAAAACCTCAACTGAAAAGAGGGAAAATCGAAAAAACCAAAATTTCCATTATACACCAGCAATAATCGAAAAATTCGAAAGCCACCAAACTGATTGAGCTCAAATTTTAAGCAAATGTTTGCTAATTTCCCAAAGAGGTTTCTGTGAAGTTTGGTCAAAATTAGATCAAGGGCCGTGGCACCTCCCATACGAAGAAAAATAAATAATACATATCTCGAAAATCATCGAAACGATTGAGCTAACATTTTCAGGCGTTTTTAGGTATTGAGTGTTCCTGTGAAAATTGGTCGAAATTAAACAGAGGGACGTAAATTCATTTGAATTACGAACGAGTTTCATTTCATCACCAAACGAAACTTAAACTGTGCACAGTGCGCCAATATTGCCGATCTCAAAGAACTGGAGTTGGAAGGTTGATTGGGATTCATAATCGCTTATGAAGAGTTACAAGCAAAGCAAATTTAGGTCGTACTCTGGGTCATATAGTAAAATATAAAAAAATGGCCCAACCATCCAACCCAATTATGCAATGACTCAACATTTAATTTCCGTTTGTGAGTTTTATTGCAGAATTTAGTATTTGTAGCCAATTTTTGACATACAATGCATTTTCATAAGGCTAAGCACTCAGTCACAGTGTCGCGTTTAGCTTCGATTTTGGAAATACATCTTAAAAAAAAAAAAAAATTGTATTCGTTGCCAGTTATGCTTATGACACTAGAAAACACTAGTAGTCCGTCGCTTACAATTTAAATAAACCGTGTAGGTAACTACCTAGTACCTACCTTACCTCTATAAATTTAAATTCGCAAATATTTAAGTAGATGTTAACTATACACTACACACAGCCTGATGTTTTTAATTTAACATTCCAATTTTAAAATAAATACACGCTCGGCAAGCAAGCAGCACCTGACTGACCTCAAAAGTGTTTTCCCTTTGCGCATATTAAATAATAATTTTATGCTTAATATCCTTTCCAACTAATTTATTTCATTTCCCCGATAGAAATTGAATAACAATTAGAGAGAGAGAGAGAGAGAGAACCTATAATCACGAATGAATTAATTGTCAATTTCCAATATTCAGCCAGTGTTGCTGGGTCCTGTCCTGATCCCCCGTATAGTCGTCCCCCTTGTTGATATCCTGTGTGATGCGATGTTGCTGCTGTTACCTTTTATTGGCAAAACGATTTGTGAAATTCTCGACTCGTACGCAAAATAATTGCAAAATTATTTATGTATGCTCGGCTCATGCACATGAAATATTTCATTTTGTTCAACAGTACTAGTTTAGTTTTTTAGTACTAAATGAAATCAATTTGCAGTGACAATTATCCTTGTTAGGGGACCAAAGCATGTATATTATTCATCTCAACAGTTTTGGTAGCATTTTCGAAGTCATACGCGAGTCGTTCTAATGCAAATAACTACAAGAACACTTGGTTAACCGAGTTCTCTTGCTAGTCTTCTGTTCAGGCATTTGCACAAACAGTGAAATTTTTCTCATTAGGGTTAAGTGTTTGTTAATCCAAATATACACGTGCATCTGTGTATGTTCATTTATACGAAACCATTGGCATAGTCTCATCATTATCATTATCGTCGTTGAGACAGTTGCAAACGGGGCGTCGTCGTCGTCATCGTCATCGTCGCAGAAAAAATAAAGTTTCCTTTCTCTAAAGTTGATCTTTCGTCCTTTTTTTTTGTCCTACAACGCTTGGTTTAACGTTATTTCTGTGCATGGGATTTCACTTTCGGCAAAAAAGAAAAACAAAAATGTTAATGAGACTGAATTTCTCTTTATCCACTTCAGGTCCCCGCATGTTGCTGCTGCACGACTTGCGATAATGTAATTTTATGCATTTCCCTCATTTGTTTCTTTGTCCCCCCCTAACTTGTATATTCCTTCATCTGTGTCTTTTCTTTAGTTGCACCGCACTTTTCCGCTTATTTTTTTTTCTAGTATAGACTGCAAGGCGTAAAAAAATAAATTTTGTCCTTTTCCCCCAACGCTTTGTGTGAACTTTTCAATTTGCCATAGGAAAAACCAACACACTGAATATAGAAAGTGTGCCCCCTCGCACCACAACAGTGGGAGCCGAACGACGGATCGAGGACCCTTATTTTAATGACGAGAACGACCTCGCGAACGTTATGTATGATTTTTCTTTTGTTTCTCTCATTTGGCATTTTTCTTCATCATTCTTTTCCAATGGTTTTCTTTCTTTCCATAGCTTTCGGGGATAATTTTGTAGTTTTAAGTTTTTTGTCGGGTTGGAAGCGCTCCAGGAATTTTAATTTTAACTTTAAACGTTGTAGAAGAACATACATATAGCATATATAGGAGTAGGCACCTACAGCGTGGAAAAGTTTCATCCTTTTCTTATAGTAGAATTGTTTTTAATTTTTTTTTGCTTTTTTTCGCCTTTCGTCCTTCTAGTATTATTTTTTTTTTATTTTTTTTTCAAGTCAGTGAAGTTTTTGTTTTCATAATTTCATAATTTGGCCTCAATCTCTCGTACTGTGTAATTAATTTTACCTAATTGTACTCGAGGAGGTATTATCCTGCGATGTCCTTTTTTCTTCTTTGGATTTCGCCGCTGCGAGTAATGTCTACAATTTGCGGTGTTATTAACATTTAGTTTGCCAAGCTCATTATTTTTCGCTTGGTTTTTGTTTTTGCTCTCGTAGCGCTGTAGTTTTTCCGTTATTGTAGTTATAGTTGTTTCACATCGTAACCCACATAATGTTATCATATCACATTAGTGTCTCGGTGTAGCGGGGCGTATCATTAGTGCGTTATAACTACAGTACATATTAACTATATTTTCGCTGGCTATACCTAACTAAATAGTTAACAAGTAAAAGTGTTATCATCGGCCTGGCCGATGCTTTGATACCCTCCACTATATTATGGTACTGTCTAATATTGGTTTTGTATGGGAAGTACCAGAACTACTTGACCGACATAGACTATTTTAACTACCAACTTGACAACGGTAAAAATAAGTCCTCTCACAAAATTTCATTCACCTAAGTCGATTTGTTTGGACGGTAAGGTGTTTTCAACAGGCAGAGAGATACATTGGTCGAATATTGGCTTTGTATGGGAGGTAACAGAACTACTTGACCGACATGGACCATTTTTAGTACCAACCTGACGACGATAGAAAGAAGTCCTCTCACAAAATTTAATTCACCTAGGTCATTTCGTTTGGACGCTATCGTGCTTTCAACAGACAGACAGACAGACGGACATGACTAAATCGATTCAGAATGTGATCCTGATTCAGAATATATATACTTTATATGGTCTCCGGTGAATACTTCTTGGCGTTACAAACGTAATGGCAAAGTGAATATACCTTCCTGTGGAGGGTATAATGAAGCAAATATTTGGTCGGAAACGTTTGCATTTAGGAATATAGAAAAGAAACAGTTTTTTTTTGCAGTTACTCAGTGGTTTGTGTGCTAGACTATCCAAGTGTAACAAGGACTCACTCAAACACACACACACAAAATTTCAGCAAAATCGGTTCAGGCGTTTAGTAGAAAAAGAAGTGTTACTTTGATTTGCGTTTCATTTTTTCAGACTTTTAAGGCCCCGACCCATAAAATCCGTCGCATCCGTTGCGGCAACGTATAGTACGGTAAGATGATGTCTGCATGTACAACGGAAGGACTGAAACACTGATCTGGTGGGTAGTTTCTATACCAGACTTCTGATATTAAAATTCCCATGCTGTATGCTAAAATGTCGTTTTCTTCCAAAAAAAATTTCAATAAGAAAAATAACCTACAACTTCAATTGTCACCTCAACGATAAACAAAATATTTGTCAACTTAAACCTGTAAAAAGAACCATAAGCGTTACTATTTTAAAATTAGCTGTTTTCCGAACATAAACATTCTAAAAACAGTCCTTCTGGCATTGGCTCTCTCAAGGGTTGTTTTAGGTTTTTACTAAATGTGGACTGATTCAGAAATAACGAGGGCACATTTAAGTGTACTGAAATAACCTAAACATTTTCAAAAATGTGCTACTCTTTTTTTTTCGACATTTCAGACCCTCTATTCTACACGAAAACAAATTTCCTGTAGCTTGAATAAAGGACAATAATTTTGAAAACAGTTTGTTGAGGTAATAGTAGGAAAAATGTTGAATATCGCCTACTTTATCCAGCATTGGAGGAATTGGGTTATGATATATTCAGGGGCAACAAATTTTTGCTAAATAATCTGCACCTTTTTTTGAACGACTGTCTGAAGAAATTGACAGACATTTGCAATTATTTGGGGGTCATCCGGGAATGAAGGGGATCCCATTGATGAATTGAAAGAATCATTTAAGGTTATAGAAATAACACTGCAACGCATTCGTGTTGAATAGTTTACAGATAGAGCGAGTTGAGAAAACATGCTAAGCAAGATCAAGAAATCAACTACAGAGCGTCATAAAAGATAATTATTGTTTTTTTAATCAGGAATTGACCACAGGTCTACTTGCGCAACACAACAAAGTGAGTCAGTCATTTGACATTATCTATTTTCGACGTCAAATAATTGAAAAGTAGACAAACAGTTTAATTGGTTTACAGTGTATACATATATTTCAAGATCAATCATCAAACCCAATATGTGAAGTTATACTTGAAAATTCATCTCTTCACCTCATATATTTGCTTGCCTAATGGTCTGTCCAATCATAAAACACAAAAACCCAGACAAACAGAGTAACGCGCTCTTCATTGCATGCTTCATAATTCACGGCCAATATGGGCACATAATAAACATCAATAAAAGTAACAGATACGAGTAAAGTAAACCCATACTAAAGTTTCCATTTGCCAATATTCCATATTGGCGAGTGTTTAGATGTCAACGAAAAAGAGACATGATACTGTTGTCCATATGTATCTACCAACTGATCCCAAATGTGCGCTCACTCATTCAACAAATGACTTTCACATATTCACTGCCACTCTCGACATTTGTTTTTTAATATTTCACAAATACATCCCGAACACACATAACCTTCCTATCAATAAACAAAAAACAAAAAAAAAAAATTGGCAAAATAATCCAGAAATTCGCATCTGTCGTGGAACATTCCGAAATGGATTGATTCGGAGTGGTGTTGTCCTCTTGCCACTAACACACCGGTTCCCCTTAGCGGCTGTGATGGACAAATAAATATGAAGCATTTTATAGTGATTGTAAAAACAGAGCTTTTTTATGATATCAATTCGTTTTCGAAATATCTCGCTCGCTATACATATTCTACCCATTTATGGCCGAAATTCATCCCATTGCCCCTTTCTCTGTCCAAAGAGTAGATACATCGGTAGCACCGCACTGCTTGGATTCCGATGCCAAGCGAGAGAATGCCATCAAATAGTTTATTGAAATAAATTGGAAACTTTTAAATATAACTGGCGGTAGTCATCGCCATCAAACGAGGACGACATCATGAATGGCCACATACTATGGGTACTTGTGAATTGGACATAGCTGATATCCAATTTCCTAATGGACACATTCATGCTCGGTCGTCCGACAATTTGTTGAATTGCATGCGGCGCTGAGAGCTTGTGTTATGGGGTTCGCAGGACAGTGTTGTTTTTCGACAACTTAAACAGGGATGGAAGTGGGTGATTTTTCTTTCTTTTTTTTTCGTTTATATAGTTAGTCATAAAATCAGCATTAAGAGCTAGCAGCTTAGGGTGGAATTAGGTGGAATGTTTTATTTACAAGAACATTATGGAAATATTAATTTACGCATAGATATTCCAATAAGATAATTGTTGGCTTCCCCTTCTCCAATTAGTCAATGTACTATGCCGCGTACGAAACCAAGCAGGGGCACCATGACAAGACATAGCCTAAATCTAATTAAATAATGTTTACACGTGCTTAAAGATTTTTCGGAAAGGGAATAAGGACAATTAAAACGGAACGATCGTTTAAATTCGGTGGTTATTGCTACCAACCAAAGGTAAAATGATTTTTATGCACTAGTTTTATAATGACCCCCCAAAAGGGGGGCCATGCAGAAATGCTCGATTCTATCATCGAGGCAATAAAACTCTGTCCCAAGCTTTCACACGGATTCATGTTGCAAATAGTTCGCAGGGAACAAATTGTTAAAGAATATATGTACTTCCTACAACAAATTTTAGAAAAAAAAACGTGCATACGTTTGAGTTTTTTCGAAGCCCCTACTACGCGAGGGGGGCCAATCTACACAATATTCTAGTTTTAAATTATTATCGGCCCTAGCGAGGTATCCGTCGGAACGGAATTTTCTCCGCAACGTATACTCCGTCGGAGACTCAAATTACATTCGAGGTATCCGTCTTCAGAAAGAATAATTAAAATGCGACGACGCATTGATTTGACATGATGTCGTTTCGTGGTACATAGGGGTTTTTCTATTTAATGCTTGTTTTTTCGTTTGTTTTTGCCCTGGAAACAAAAATTTAAACAACAAATACAACCAATTACTTTGCTAAAAGTTTTTTTCTTTATTGCTTTCATTTATCAACACTTACTGCAAATCGTAAACAAATTCCTGTCGGAGCACATCGGAAGAAATTTTGTATGAAACTGTCAAAAATATCAGTAAAAACGCATTTGATCGCACTGAAACGCAAAACGCCAGTGTGCGTTGCATATTTGTCGGAAAGAAGTTCCGAAAAGCTGTTCCGAAGTATACCTCGAAGCAAAAATCCTCCGATTCGTATGAAATCGGAGAATTTTCCGTTCCGACGGATACCTCGCTAGGGCCGTATATCTTTGATTTTGAAATGTGGTACATCCTTCAGGAAATAAATGGCAATTTGGTCCGGAAAGAGGAATAAAATAAAGATTAGGTTAGGCATATACGACCCTGAATCTGGGGGCTTATTCCCAAATGCGCGGTGGATCGCTTTTCATGGCGGATTGGTATTTTTATATTTCCAAAAGCGATTCGATCCATTCAAAAGCGATAGCTATTGTGAGGATTGCCGGCAATAAATCCACCAGCAATCCGTCACCTAATTAGCTATCGCTTTTGACAGCTTTTGGAAATACAAAAATATCAATCCGCCATGAAAAGCGATCCGCCGCGCATTTGGGAATAAGCCCCCTGCCTTTTTTCGTCCATTTTTTTTGACAGATACGTATTATTTAAAAAAAAATTGAATCTTTCTCCCAACAAATTGTTTAAAGTTGTTTCTGTAAACACCCAGCAAATAACATGAAGTACATCTACACTTGGTGTATGGTTGTATGGATTAAAGAAAGTGTGTTGTGAATATAGTTATGGGTCGCTTAAGTATTTTACAGAAAAATAAAAAAAAAACAAAAACTGCAAAACGAAGATAATTCACCTTGAGGTGCAATTAGACATTAAAATTTTATGAACATGTAATGATGCTATCGTGTCTATTGAAATTTAAACTTTTGCAAAACAGAACCACAAAATGATAAATGTAATGAAATGAAAATCGTAGCGCTAACATAATTATGACAGCCCAGATAAATTATATGACTTCCACATTAAATTGAGGGGTAAGAGTTCACCCTTTCTGAAAATGAAAACATGCACAACAATCCATTGATGTAAGATCTATCATCCAATAAGGTAACCTTCTTTGCAGTATAGTAGAGCAAAGAGAGTGAGGGGGGTTCTGAAATGCAAAAAAAAAAACTGGAAAAATATGTTCCTTTCTTTGAACAAAGCCGTATGTGCCAGATCGAGGAACAATATTACTGTTGAAGCGGCGACGACGACAAAAGCGGTAGTTTGATATACGGATGCACGCGAGTTTCTAGAAACGAAGACGATGTAAAAGAAAACAAGTTCTCTTGCTATTATTACCCTTATTAGAGGGTAGCAGGATTAGCATGTGCTTGTGCATGTTATCGTAAAATTGAATGGAAACGGAAATGTGGGAAGGTGCATTTGACGGTAGTTAAGGTATTGCATTTTAAGGGGATTTACAATGGCGACGCGGCACTGAGTAAATTCACAAAAGAAGTCCTTAATTCAATTTAAGATGTCAACTGACACTTCCCGCTACATAGATACCTATAAGTGTATGGATTTTTGTGCATAAAAGAAACTGATTGCAAGTTGTTGGTGTTGAACTGGGGGCAGTTTATTCGGTGCAATTGTGCAATGAGTATAGGAAATTGTAGATTCGCTGAGTTCTAAAACATGCTCATTAGGAACTGGTCATCATTACAACCATTTACTACCATTTAAATAAAATTATTTTCCATACAAAATCAGTCAGTTGTACACCAAACGCCATCCAAACCTGACCAACAACATTCCTATCTTCCTATAGTGCATTAAGTATGAAAAGTATAAGCAAGTGTTAGGTCTGCTAGAAACTTCATGGCTCACTGAAGACAAGTTATAGATAGGCTACGCTGACGTAGTGAGACCACAGATTGATCCTTTGCCACATGGATACTCAATAAGATGAAGTTACTCAAAAGTTTTGTAGACAATATTGGTATGCATATGTAATTGCCAAATCGTCAAGCGTGTCAGAAAACAAAATAGAGATGTTCATCTTTATACACACAATAACTCCATAAGTCATTTGCAGGAGCAGCCTTTTGACATGTTGGCATGGGACAGTGTCGCCAATATTGATGAGCAACAGACTGCAGTTCCCCAAATAATGTAAAACCTTCAACCTTTAGAAAAATCAACGGTTCGCTTGACTGATTGTGTCTAGTTATGATTTTCAGGGAGCTAGTGGCATACGACCCAAATGTCTCCATCTCGCGAGGTTATCTGTTATGTTCCTTTGACAAATAACTCAGAATAGAGGAATGTCAAATTGCTCTGCCAACTGCCAAGATAAGCGGAGACCAGCACCAACCCCGGTATTGGAATCGTCCATCCTCTCTGGAGGCAACCATATCTTAGAAAGTGAATGCTAAAAACAAAGGTTAAGAAGGTGTTTTCTAACAAGAAGATGAAGAGATCTGAGACTCTGTATAGGTTTTTAGTCTTAAAGCTAATGCATTGAAATCCGACTGGTTACCATCCAGTGCGTTAAGGAGAGTAAAGGAGTAAAGGCCCAGCGACAGATATTTAACGAGTGTAAGCACCAGTTCTTATCAAAAGAAGAAACTATAAAGAGCTGCGTTAACTTTGCTAACATACTCTGGTAAAGTGAGACTTTCAATTTAATTTGTCTTGTGCAAGGGCAAATTTGTTCTGTTCAAAAGTTTGTTTAGTTGCGAGCAACCATGACTGGCGGGTCTTTTGCAGGTATAGCAGGTGAAAAACTCGGAGAATAAGATAGAATGCTATAATAGGACAGCTATATAGCTTAATGAATTGTTAGGGACTTTGGCTACCTCGACTTTGTCAAAAACTCTAAAAATTAGATCATTAAGCGAAGAGCTTTTCTATATAGCCTCCTGTATTGAGAGATATTCTATAACTTCACCTGTACCTGCACCTGTCAAGACTGATAAAATGCCCTTTGACCATGATGACATTGCACTGCTATAGACATACATGCTCTTTTTAGAGATCTGTTAAATGTGACAACAGCGATTAAAACCTCGTAATGGCGGATTTTTGGGTTCAGTGTTTAATATCGAATCAACACGGAAGGTGCGACTGTGCACAAACCATTGTGACTGTGTAAAAACTACAGACCATCCAACACACTGTATCTATTAACCGATTTTATACTGAGCGAAATATAAAAAAAACCTTCTCTACGTCTGCTCCCTCTTACAGACTTCGGAGCCGGACAACTTTATTTGGGTACCTACTCTAAAATCTTTCAGCTTCTTCGCAATTGTTACAACACCTTTGAGCATCCCACACCAAGTTATCCTTGAGGAAAACCTTCTTCCATATTTTCGTTTTATCGTCGCCAACGTAGAACATATCCTCCTACGTAAGTTCAAAATCAAAACATGACATAACAATCCTGCGTTGGTTAAGCAACCATCATCGAATCTATTTTTATAAATCCAGTACCACAATACCCCGCAAAAGTCTTCATTCCAATGTTTGGCTTAAAGTCGGGGCAACGGTTTTACAAGATAAACACATACTTTTAGAATCTGGACGACATAATGACCATAATGTTACAATTTTTTGAAATCAGCTTTTTGGATATACAATGTGCGGAAGTATTCGTACCATGTAACAACAATTTGTAGAACCACTGAGCTCTATTTCATCGATAGTTACACACATAATTTAATGGTACGCCACTAAGTGCTGTGAGTATACATTATACAAACAAAATGGTAACAATTTTAAATAAAGTTCACCTCAAAATGTAAAAAATCATATAGACCAAACCGCACCGCACCTCTGCTAGTGCCTCTTTCATGCGCTTAAATAAATGCTCATGAAAGAATTATGAACAAGACACGACATAAAAAAATCACCAACAACATCAAACCTCTACCACAACCTACAATTCATTATTAAAAAAAAAAAAAAAAAAAAAACAACCTACATCGATACCTACCACCTATCATAGCAATCCCCCAGCTCCTCGATCCTCGCGCTCTTCGGCAAGCTCGAACCGAACACCAACACTGGTTTTTATTTTTTGCAATTTTACTTTGGTATTAAAAATTGATGAAAATGCACTTTGGATAAATTTAATTCCACCACCACGACGCCATGAGTGGTGTACAATATTGGGTTGGCTTGGCTGGCTGTTAAGCCACACAACATATGGCCCCTTGACAAGACTTTGCAGTTCAGATTCAGAGTACTAGACACAACCATCAGGTGGGACAAACAAGGGATGGTGTCATACTGGGTATTGTGTTGTGCTTTTTTTTTGCCGCCTACTGCCATTGTGGTCCTTTTAATAACATAATAAATTTTCACAGACATGTTATGATAGTCGAGGAGAATATGGCATTTTGAGTCAGTCAACCGCTATCACCTTCACACCACTCTCTATACCCGTTCAATAAACATCCACCAAGCTCTCACAATGGACGTCGTCGGGGTAGGCTCCATGAATATTTAAAAAAAAAAATTGTTAAATGTAATGGTAAAGTAAAGTGTATTGTGTATGACAAAATGTGGGTTTGGGTTTGGGTGTGCGCTTACCACAGTTCGAATTTGATAGACGTATCCTTTGCATTTTATACAAATTGCTGTAGGTATACGCAGAGAGTATGTGTGGGCTATTCCATCAACCGTTATGGTTTTGTTTTCAAAGCAGATCTCCGAATGAGCCTAGTTAACATATTTTATAGTCATTGGGTCGAGATTAAGGGGTGGTTTGTGGAACCTGATGGTTAATTTAAAAAATAAGATAGGATCTTTTATTTCTAATTGAGTCGAACAACTATGATTCGTGGTTGCCGAGAGGCTTTTAGGCAGTAGGTTAGGTTGGACCATTTAATGGGCATTAAAATAAAGCCTTGACGTACGATCGTAAGTAGATGGATGAGTTTTTAGTAACCAATGGAGCGTTTGAGCCTTCAATTTTGGCATGAACAGAAAGGACCTACAATTTTATACTGTTTACGAACGGTTGTAAATTAATCATTGGAGAGTCATAATGACTGTTGAGTCTTTTACCAGGGCCCATAAACTGGAGCTTGTCAAGATCCGACTACAATACTATGAGTTTACATAAGTGGAAAATATTATGATGTAAGGTAGAATCGATGGATTACTCCATTTCTATTCCAAAGCCACTATAAATTCCCTCTTGATCCATGGGGCTCCTTCCAAAAACATTTATGTATTTGTAGATTGTAGATTGTAGGGACTTTACCCTCCGTTTTCGTATAATGAATAATGGGTGCAACTAACTTAGTGTTAAAAACTAGACGCATTTTTATAGAGTTAACTGCAATCTGATTGGTAAAATTGTGTATGTCAAGTTATATAGACAATTAGGTTCAGAGCATTCACTTCACTTATCCAAACGTTTCCGTGGAGGATATTTAAACGATATTGTGTTCCATCATTAATGGCATGAATGATATTTAAACCGAAGTACCTACTCTCTTTTTGCATATTTTTCAAAAATAAATTTGCCTAACGAATTATTTGGCTGATTACATTATAAAACTAAGTTTGAAAGACGGGGATTCGCCAATGTCGTCGAAAACAAGACAGATTTCGCTTAAGAAAGCCTGAAGTACACTTAGCGTTCAAAATATACATGAAAAGTAGAGACGAAGATCGAAACTTTGGTTTCAAAACTAAGATATCGGTTTGTAATTGGTTATTTGGTTCAATTCGTAACTATGACTGATATTTATGCGTGCAAGTCCTCAGATGATTTGTTTTTCGTATCTAGCCAGCAACTTTTCAAGTTGTTATAAGAGTTAATCTATAATGTTTATAATTTTCCCTTGTTTTTGAAAGGGTTTTGAACTTAAAATTAACATAAGCCCATCATTTTCGGAGATTATTCAAATAAAATATCGCTGAGCGTTGCACGTCCTCATCCACTCCGATGAGCGTGCATAATGTTCGATGACAGTGAATGCGTAATTTTTCATCAATGCGTGAACCTGCAGCGTCCACCACACAGCATGAAAACGTAGGTTAAAAACCCTTTCACACGCAAAAAGGCCTCCATTATCAAGTAGAATGAAATGAAATGTGATTATCCATTGAATGTTAACATCATTCCATCCAGGTATACCATGTGAGTGGTAGAGGATTCACCATTTACGTCCATATAGCTTTTAACACCTTTGTACATAAGTGTATCACTTTACGCAAAATAAAAGCTGTACTTGTATGATTGCATTGTTATCCTTTCAACGGCATGTTCTCCTTTGCACTCCCTTGCTCTCTGGCGACTATATAGATGTAAAAGAGGACATCGGTCGTCCATATTTAAGATTTAATATTGTAAATATGCCCACCACTCCACAAATGGGTTTTATAAAGTTCAAAGGACACCAGGATGGAGTAAAAGGTTTTTTCGATATCATTTTCATGATTGTATGTATTCGGATATAAAGCAGGCAAATGAAATACAAGTGAACACTAGAAGAGACGCGTACACAAAAGGAAAGGATCCATGGTGGTGTTTTCTTTTTAGCGGATGGTTTGCATTACATCCACATAACGGTAGAGTGAATAAAACAAAAAATTCTTTTATACATTTCAATAATTAATGCTGACGGAAGCGTAGTTCGGGTTCTCTGTGTAATAAAATAACGACCGAGTAGTATTTGTGTGTGCGTATATATTACATTTGGTAGAAAATGAATAAATGCATTATGTAACATTTTTGTCATTCTTTTAGTATACCTTCCTATCAAAATAGGGATGGCCATAATAATTGCAGTAGAGATCTCTTGAAAAAATGGACAAAATGATGGATTTCATATACAGAAGGGAGCAGTTTTTCCTCCCCTCTCATGGGAATCAATTTACATATTGTCTACTCCATCCCGAAAAAGGATAATTGAAAAGAATCTGCCAGGCAAGGAGACCGTCCTCTGCGACTTTATCGATTTTTATTTAAAGGGCGCTCAAAAAATAATACTTTAGCCAACTTAAGGACATATTACTTAAGCCAACGATACTGCAAACGATCTGAAGATCATCAGTCCTGAGAAACGCAATGGAGCAACGAATTTAAAGCTCCAATGTTAAATTGGAGTATAAAACTACAAACACAAGTTTGGAAGATAGGTCTGGAGGGAGAAATTGCAGGCCTAAGAAAAAGTTGGTTTTAAATCAAAGACGTTTCATTTAGACCTTAAGAAAATAACTTTATATTGAAAGGTTTTATCTATGAGATCTGAAGGTATTTATGGAAACTGAAATGAGAACAGACCTGATTTATGGAAATTTTATGTTTAACATTCTAAAAACATGAAAACTTTTCAAATTGAATACAATAGTGGACAACATTTAATGGAGATATTTCGCAAAGTTCGCAGTTGCTATATGATGAAGCATCTTATCGGTCAACCACAACACATCGTGAAAGGGATTAAGAAATTTAAGTCAATCAATCTGACGGTTTAAAGCCGATAAGACCAGTATTAGATTGGACGGGAGTATTCTATTCAGCTAGCACAGAGAGATGAAGATAGAATGGCAGTTGTTGTATTGTCTAAATGATTTTAGCACGTTAACGTTATAATAAATAATGGAAAGCGCTAGCCAACAGTCCTAAAAATTCTTAAAACCTTAGTCGAATGATGGTGGTCATGGTATGTAATCTGTAGTGGTTATACTTATGTAATGATTGTGACCCGAGCGGAGCAGGTTCGAGCCTCGAACACTTAAATTTACAAAATTCTTAGTCATAAGTCAAAAATTCGTTGGAATTTCGATATGTGTTCTACTTGTTTGTGACTGAATAGTAGTTATGTGTAACGCGTAAGAGAAAATGAATTCTCCTGTCATTTATACGACAAGAAGGACATTTTTATAGGCCGAATGATGTATCTGAATAAAAAAAAAAACGGGCCAAGACTGTAATTTAGTTGACTCACCGGAGTGCCGACTAAGTCTTAAGGAAGACGAAACAGCTAAGCATATCACATGTGAACGCCCGCCGGCCCTTTGTGGTGTTAGAAGGAAATCATTTATCAGGAAAATAATAAGTTTCGAAGAATTAGGGAAATCATGAATGCATAATTAAACATTATAAAAATAGATACGCTACTAACCTAAAAAAATGCTGACACTTCAAGCACAATATATAACGGCTCTGGCAAGTCAGAAAGTTATAAAAATACCGTACATAAACCACTTGGGATCAGTGAGTTAATTTATACCAAATTTAATCAGTAAATCCCCACTTACTCCACACTAAAACATAATGAGAATAGAATTTGATTCAAATTTAAATAACGCTACATATGCGAATTGCATTTAGTTAAAGTTTCTACACAAAAACTAAATAAAAACGAATATATAGGTACATACTACATAGTTCCATAAATTATATTGCATTTCAGAATTTAATTAAAAAAGAATATGTCGCATTGACATGGACCAGTTCTTTCTTTTATAACTAAATAACATTTCATACAATTTCAGCCAATAAACCTCGCATTAGTAAAATTAAAAAAAAATTAGCATAAACATTTGATAAATTGTCACACGTACATAATTGATACAATTTAGATCGCATACCGATGATAATATTAAAACCATTCAACTGACAAAACCGAACAGAGAAATTTCTAATTAGGCAAATTCTTTCCTATACTTTATTGAACATTTTCCATTTTAGTAACTTGAAATGTGGTGGTATGTCCAGCTTAACAGTTCCTATAATAAAATGCTGTCTTTTTTTGTTTTTAATATTTTTTTCCGATGACAAAAAAAAAACAATATCAACTACATATAAACATATATATTAAATTTTAATCACGCATTGAACTAATAAATTAATACACGTATATTTGTTAAATTACAAGCGCGCTCAATGGGAAATTTTAATTAGTTTCATATCAAAGAATTTAAATTAACTATGGTAATTGCGTATTCTGTTGGGGACACGTCCGATCTTTTTATACAAAGCCCGAGTGCAGTTAAGTTGCACTATCGTGTTATAGATATCGCATAATGATGACAATTGATTTATTGGATTAATGTTTCTTTTTTTTTATTCTGTGTGTGCATGTAGAAAAAAAATAATAATAAATAAAATATGTTGGCAATAATATAATGCATTCTAGCAAATGTGTTGCGCTCGTTTTTGTAATTGGATTAATATCATTAAACTTATTTAAAGAATATACTTCTCATTAATGCGGTATAATTATTTTAGGTAATTCCATTATTCGAGAAGAGTTGATATTTACCTAAAAATAAAAGAAATATAAAATCAATTATTACTTATGGCGTGGTTTACAGATTTAAATTAGCTTTTCAAATATGCAATGGGAAATAAAAAAAAAATTAGTAATGCTAAAAATTATATTTATCAATAAGCACAAATAAATGCTTATAATGGAGGGTGGCAATATTGGTTTTTGGTAAATTATTAAACATAAGTATAAAATTAAGTACTATCCAGTTGTACATTTTCGTGCGCACAATACAAATAAAAATTATTGAAAATTAATTTCCAATGAAATATTCAATAGTTAGGTATAAATTTGATGATTTTTTTTTATATAGCTAAAAGTTTACTCTGAACACTTTTATATGTTGAAATTAAATTGAATGGATTAAACTGATTTTAACCAAATAATAAATCTATAATTGTAGTTACTTTTTACGAACTCACAATGGCAAAAATTTCCATATAAAAATATCCATTGTGATCTACAAAATATTTAAAGGACAATTTTGGAACTCAGCATTTAGTTTAAAGAAAGTCTGCTTATTGTTGTCGTAAAAACACAAAGTGGGCCTTAATATACGGACCTATCGGAAAGTACCATAGATTTTACAAATGGCGACGAAAGTCAATTCGGTCTTGACATTAAAGCTTAGTATAGCTCGAGCGAAACTAAATTTTAGCCTTTCTGCAAACATTAGATCAAATTCCAGCTTAATTTTTACATAGAGTTCTTTGTAGATATAAGTGTCGCAGAAAACAGCTTTTCGTTAAAAATAACTTCCGTCAAAAATTCATCGACGCAAAAAAGTGTTATATTTTCGTTACGCTTTCTTTTTACCTTGTCTGGTATTTTTTAATTTTAAATTTTTCACTTTTAAAGGATTTCTCATCGAGGTATTCATTGAAAAACCTCATACTTATAATTTTTCCACAACTCAAAAACACAACAGAGAAAAAAACCTAACATAATCTGTCAAAATTTAGTAAGAAAAAAAAAATGTGCCGAACCATTAACGGGCGCGCTAAATTGTGGCAGATACATGATATAATGAACAATTTTTTTTTGCTGAAGCTCGGCTAAATCCTCGCTTAAACTTGGCTCAGATAAAGTTTTTTGGAGAGAATTTAGTATGAGAGCTAAAATTTTGTGAAACAAACTGAAATAAAATTTGTGTGAATGCTCATGATCTTTTTGATGAAGGATGTCACTGACTCTGGTTCAACGTATACATTTCACACACTTTTTTCTGGCCTCCTACTGCTCGTTCAATGCGATATTTGGTCATAGGACTAAGCTACTATTACACATGCCAAACATTTTTGACAATATGACGTCAGATTTTATCAACACACAACTTTAGGACAAAATCTGACATCATTTTATTATGTCGTAGAGGCTCCGTCAACATCAACCAGACGACGTACCACGCAATTGGCCTTTCTACACACTTCTCTCTCGCAATCCTCAATCTCAATAACAAAGTGGACGATTTTACACCAAAAATAGTCATGAACTGACGAGGCCCATTTGGAAGTGGAATTGGATACGTGAGCAAACAAAATTTGCGGTTCTGGAGCAGTGAAAATTTGCGAGTATGTAATGTAATTGCATCCACTTAAAGTCACTGCATAGAGAAGTCATTGGACCATTTTTCTGTTATGAGAACGACGCGGTGCGGGCCAAACGATCACTGTTTATGGTAAACGCTACAGAGCCATGATCAATTAATTTTTCGCTCCTCAATTAGATGAATTGGAACTCGAGGACATAATTGTTCCAGCAGAACAGAGCAACGACGCATATTGCATGAGCCACAACCGGCATTCTGGTCGTCTAAAATTGTCTTTTGGCAATTTGTAATAGCCTACAACATCACCCAATCTGACTGCCCTACACTTTTTCTATGAGGTTATTTAAAGTCACTGGCTTCTGTGAACAAGCCAAAAACACAAAGACCCTTAAAGTGGTCATGCATCTGTAGAGAACCTATCGCCCGATGGGGACAAAATTTCAATGTCAAAATTAAAATTGAAAAAGAGCATTCGTTTTTTTGAAAGAGGCGGTCTTGTGCAGTAGCCAATCGTGTCAACCAAATTTTGTGGTGGATCTCTGATGGTTCGAGACACTCTTTAACAAATAGACTTTAATAAGGTGTTGGACATACGACACCGATCGCGGAGGTCATTTGGAATTATTAATTTATTAAAACTATTACAAGATGTGAGGTACTCAATGACGAGCAGCTAATTGTCCATACGGAGCGATCAATGTTAAACACATGTCAACAACACAGCTCTCACACCTGATAAAGGATAGACAGGACATGAAATCAGATTTCACGATAGGGGTGAAAAATTTTAAGCAAAGTGTTTGTTAAGAAATAATTATTGTTGATTGGTTACATTACACAGGTAAGTACTGTTATTAGAGTTTTGGAAATCGACTAATTTCACCAACAACTCAGATTTAAAGCGCTTGCTACTCAGCAAATGCGTCAAACTTTGTCTCGTTTGTAAAACAATTTCTTCTTCTTCTTAAAGTGTATTCTCTTCCAGCTCGAACTGGAGCAAATATAAACTTTTTGCATGAGGAGGTAAGGAAAAGTGTACAAAAAATACACCAAAGGAAAATTAATGTAAATGCGATATGGAGAAGATATCATGGAAATATATTGCAAATGGGGTCAGGGCATGAAGAAAGCAATTTCCATATTTATGACACGCGATTTTTTCACTTTAACCCCCTCCTATCGAGTGTTTATTTATTTTTTTCGTTTGCTCGTTTTTTTTTAATGTGCATCGAGTAAGGAGTCGAGCAACGCAAGTCCTTAAACCCCCCCATAGACCCTTACTCGCAGAAGAGTGCATGTATGCAGAATATCCATATGCAGCGTCACATAGATTTCTATTATAAAGGCTTTTTATACTGGGTGAAGATAAGTTTCCTTTTTTTTTTTGTTGGTTCTAGGGTATGAGGAGTTGGTGGGAGTCTATATGAAGGAGGATCGGGAAATTAAAAATGATGATGCCTTCAAGGAGGACTTTCATTTTTGTTATTTTATTTTTTATTCAACCTTCCGCCCTTGCCGCTCTGTAATGTCTTCCCTTTTTTTGTGAATAAAAGGATATAATATGAACGATATAACTATGGAAAATTCAATTGTTGTGTTGTGTGATGCACAAACAGTCGAAAGGACAAAGGTAGGGCGACAGACGGGGTTAGCGTCTGTATAGCACCTTCCATGTATACAAATAATGGGCTGTTCCTACCGCTTTTGATGCGCCATAGATGGAAGATATTATTATGGCGCACACAATATGGGCACAGGAAAGTGATTTAGTGAAAATTGGTTTTTAAGTAAATAATGCATGATAGCTGAAAAAATGTGCGCTTCCTCCTTTGAAGCGCGCGGGTGAAATTGAAAAATATATTCTTTCATATTGTGGTTGTAGAAATTTTGACGGGATGGGCTGATGGAGCTTGTCTCATCACATGGACGATGAGGAGCACATCGCCCACATTGAATCAACAAACTTGATGAAAGGACTATGCGAACATTTTATTTTGTTCCTTATATACAGTGCTGCATGATTAACTTTTAAACTTTAGCCTAATGGACTGGAAATGCATTCAATGGAATTGATTACACATCTATACCACTATGTGGAATTTTGTGCAGGGGAATACATATACATCTTTCGGATGGTGAATGGTATTGCTGATTATGATGACATTTTTTGAGGTAATTTGTTTCTTAATGCATGTCATTGGTGAATTGCACTATGAAAATATTTTTGAATAAGGTGGACAGATAGATAATCCAAGCAGTGTTGGGACTTGACTTGAGAGTATAGACAAAAGGTGGTATATTGGGAAACGAAAAAGTGGTAGATTTTTAAAACATACCATAAATGCTGCAAAAAATTAAATAACGATCTTTTCTTCTGCTAACAGCGACACCCTCACATGCTTTTCAAGGGACATCAAATCAACTTGAGCAACTAAAAACAATTGGCAAAAACGAGCAATTTTCAAAAATTTTATCGGAACAAAATTCATTAGGTATAGGTTTTCATACTTGTAAATGCATACAAGTCTGCATTTTCCATCTTTCGGAAATGCCAATTTGTATTTGTTTGTCTTTATGTGCTTTCTCCGAGTTTTGATTTTAAAAAGGACTGTCGAGGTCATCAGGCAATCTTAACTATTGGCCCGGGATAGTTTCTGTGAAAATTGGTCGACATTGGACAAAGGGGCCTGGGGCCTCGCATACAAAAAACATCTTTTATGTATGTATGTATGTAATAGAGACATTAGCACAGGCCTCGGCCCTCATTGAAGCTAAGCTCTGGACCTCCGGGTATCGTAGAATAGCGCCAATGCAAATGGACAAACTAAACCCGCAAATAAGCTAATTGAATAATTACAGAGACGTAAATATTCAAGGTTCTTACATATTACCGTTTGAACTGAGTTTATGAACTTTCTCCTGAGGGATCTTATCAAAGTAGGGCTGGACCTTTGACGATGTCATTATACCTGGTGGCACCCACGACCCAGGTGTAACCCAATTGTCGTCGATCTGATTCCCAGTGTGTTGGCGAAATACTCTTGGTAAATGGCATGCGCTTTGCGCGAGCACTTGCATGTTTGACACGTTTTTTCATTCGCACTCGAACACTTGCGATCACAGCATGACTTTGGCCAACACATGCACCGCAGTATATTTGTTGACTTCTTCCTTCGAATCGCCATGTGACGTGACAATCTGTTTAACTTCGAGCTCGTCCATGGCTTTCTTCAGATTTAATCCATTGACCATTATTCGACCGATAACGTTCCAAGTGTTCCATTCCACCGGCACTTATTATTATCCTCAAGCAAATGCATTTTTCGCTTTAAATTATTTTTTCGAAATTTGTTTATTTATTTATTTATTGGCGTACACTTTCGAAGGCTACTCCGCTTAAACCCAAAAATCAAAACTCAATCGCATACAAAAAACATCTTTTATGGGGTCAAACTCAATGACTTGATTTCTATACAGTCGGGTCTTATAGTTTTATTTATTTTATTTTATTTTTTCAATCTGACAGTGGTAGATTTGGATTCGGAGGTGGTAGAATTTAGGGTTGAGCAAAAAGTGGTAGAAGTCCCATCACTGAATCCAAGGTAAATTGATTTTAGGACCTTAGTAGTTTTAATCTGTAAGTTTAAAAACACCACTCGACATAGTCTATACATTAAACAAAAACTGAAAACCCCTACTTTCAAGTAGGTGTCCCAATAATTCAAGCAAAATGTACATAATTTTTTGCATGTGTATGGAATAGCAAAACGGATAAATGGCCGCCACGGCTTTGCTGGCAAGTACGTATACTCTTTTATTGAAATTTTCTATGACCGTTTCGCATAAATGTGGCTGAATTTAATTAATACACCTCCCAATTTCCTCTTTCAAGGCGTTGGTGGTCGTGGGTTTGTTTGCATAGACCTTTCTTTAAAACAAAAAATCCCAAAGAAAATAGTCCAATGGCGTTAAATCCCAAGATCTGGATGGGCAATTCTGATCGCAAAAACGGCCGATTGATTACACGATTAGGAAATGACTCATGCAGTAATTGAATTATTATTTCTCTGTTGCGACAATTTTGACGTTTAACGAAGGTGAAAATGAGCTTCATCACTGAAGTTCGAAAATTGCGGACTGTAGCTGACAAACCTTCATTATTTTTAAAATATTGCTCAACAATGGCCGCGTTCCATTGACCGCTAGATGACTAGCGCGCATGCCAAACTCCATATAAAAAAAAACTGACATTTCATCATTTGCGCTAGAGCTCTAGCACATATTTTTTACCAACACCGAACTTTCAGCAGTCACAATGTTATCTTTTTTTTTGCGTTGGCATCACTGGTACTATTTAATGTAGCAAAATTCAAATTTTGCGTGAATAATGGGGCATCCTTAAGTTCTCTTTAGTGACTTTGTCTAAGAATGTGTCCTCTTCATAAAAATTCGCTCCCTGCAACTGTTTAGTGTGTTTGGCTACGCGCCAATTTAAACATTTCCCATACAAACCTAATTCCCCTTTCCTGTCGTTAATAACTCGGTCCAAATTTTTAAAGTCCAAGAAATTAATTTTCTTTATTCTAAAGTGGCCCATAGACACTAGACTTGTGTCTGCACCGGGGTTGGTGTACGGAAAATGTGTGCTGTGTGTGGGCTGGTATGCACACCGATTTTGGTGTCAGGCACGGGCGAGGTAAAATCAAAAGTTTTTGATTTTTGGTGTCAGTGTCTCGATCGGTGTGATGTGTATGGCGGAATGAATCAATGAAATCCACAAGCGAAGTAAACTACAATCGCGCTGAAGTAACTCACGTCACAAGGCAGGACACAATAGAAGATAAAAATTAGTGTGTGCCTCACCTGTATAAAGTATAAGCACAGTACTGAAGTTTCACCTCAAAACTTAGAAGAAGCAAATGTCAAACTTTTTGATAATGATGATTCTTGAGATCGTCCACAGCCAAACGACTGTTGTTTTTTATTAATTAAATCATTCTTTAAAGAAATTAAGATGGCAATAAATAAGGTTATGTTTAACGGCGAGTGCTACAAAGGCATGACAAACGTTTTTTTTTATTGCCAGAAATTGAGGAAATAAAGCTTGACGAGCACATATACTGGTTCTAGCAAACATGTCTAACAATCCAAGAACCTGAAACAAACAATTTTACACAGTTAAAAATGTCCAGGAAAGATGCTGTCAGTTGTCACTTATATTGGTAGAACTTTTCGTAAAATAGACCACGGTCCACTGACAAGTCAGCAGTGGGAAGTCATTTAAATGAAATTATGTTCCATAACTAATTGTAAGGCTTGCTATATTTAATACCAATTTCAAAAATAAAAACCAGCCGTTTCGCCTAGTTTCATTGACACGCCCATTTTAAATATAGTCACAGCTTCAGTGATGTCACCCGGTGGATGACTATCTTTACGTTTCTTTTTCAAACTCTTCCTTAAGAAAGATTTTCATTCAATTTGTCCATTCTTTATTTTATGGATCACGATCCCGTATACCGAAAAGGCCAATGAAATCCTCTCGTTAAACAAGTTATGTTCCCATCCCATGTGACATAAAAAGAATAATAAACCCAAACACAACGACAATAATAAGAAAGTCATTGTTCGGCGGCGGTGGGAAACATATTTAGGTACATAGTTCCTTTCCTATCACCTACATTTACACCATAATTAAAAGAACCCTCTCCAAGGGTCATTAGTTTCAAATTAAGACCATCTCCAGATGGGCATCAATTTGTGTTAAGACAAAAAACGAACAGGTACCTTTTCCGTCTGTTGTGGGTAAAATGTAGGTCAACGACTTCGACGTCGAATATTTATTTGATTACATCTAGCTTAACACATAATGTAGATGAGGATCCATTTTCCTTTCCGATATTTAAATAGCCAAACCGATATACATATTAATAAATATTAATAAATATGTATATATTTCCTTTTAACGAAAAACAATCTCTTTCGTGCGATCGCCAAAGCACATAATTTTAATTGAGCTCTAGTTCTTGATAGTGTGAGTTGGAGAATAACCAAAAATACTAATGCACACTTTCCAGCTTATGCATGGATGTACATATATGCATAGAGACAGAGAAAACAGTTGTTGTACCTAATAAAAGCCGGATTGAGGTCGATCTATTAAATGCGTTCAAAGATCCACGACGAAGATTCTGATTCTTTTTTTTTTTATTTATTGAAGTCTGCAATTTGTACGGAGAAACAGGTTCCCTCGCTTGATAATATCTTCACGTATACACTTTTTGATAGAACGCGTAGCTGTGGAATTCAATTTCTTTGTAAACTGAACATCCTATAGGACCAAGTAACAAACACAGACAAATTCATTGTAAAAGTAGTAAAAATTTGCTGACACACTTCATTTTGGTTTAATTTGGACAAAGTTGCTATGTTTCCAACTGTTGTGTCCGTATTCGGTTACAAGATCTAGCTCTAGCATTGGATTAGAGTGACGACTTGAAAAAAAAACCCGTATTGTACATATTTTCATAGTCGCTGATCCGATTGCCTTAGAGGTAAGGTATACCGTATAGTATACACCACACAAGTCCATGAATAGTGGAGTTAATTGCTTCTAAAATTATTTTATTTATATGGTAGAGTGAGCATATACTACATAGATGCGAGATGCCTTGCCATTGCCATGATATTATCAAAAGCCGCTGTCGCTGCTTCTGTTGTGTGATAGTGTTGGTGATGATGATAATGCTATTTGATCCAGTGCAAGGCGAGCTGGCAAATGACGTCAACTGAATATAGTTCTTTTTTATTTTTCGTGTGAATACAATGACAATTATAATGGTTGCGTGAGGTAATTTAATGATGGCTGTTGTTCGTAAAATAGGGGTTATGATGGATGCATGACAATCTAGGTATACCTACCTATTTGTGGAGCAACAGACAACTGTTGGAATAGGAAGTGCAAAGAGAATTATTGTTAAGTCATATTTTAGTGATCATCAATCATTTTAAAATTTAATGAATAGGTAGTTAGTTCACCTAAATAATCTTGATAGTAACCAAAACCGCGTGGTCGTCTGGTTAATAACCGGACACTGCATAATTGGTAGCATGGCTAACAGGATAGCCGCCCATTACAAATGAAGCAGGGATGAACAGGAAATACCTAGAATCTTTAAAACATATCGTATATCAATGTCACTGTCCAGCAAGGCAAGAACGCTGCGTGGGAGTACAGTCTTTTTTCATATGTCTTGGGGTAAACACAATTGGTCTCAATGGCTTTTGGGTAACTGCGCCCTAACCTAATTTAGTTCACATAGGTAGTACTGCCAAAGGCTCTAGACGAGATGCTTGTTGAGTTATATTGCATCAAAGATTTGAAGACTTCTCTCGGTTCTTCTCAACAGATTTGGAGCTAGCGGATCATGAAAGAGAGGCTGTCCTTATTAGCAGCCGCTTTAAAGTTGAGCGCTTTACGCACAGGAGGACACATAGTTAAAGCTAGACGTATGTATTTATCCATAAACGATCTCAGTGCATCAAACAAATTTGCATTTCTAAGGGTGAAGAAAGTGACCATTTCTGAAAGTCCTCGCTGTCAATATACCTAATGCTATCTTGTGAATTTGTCATTCATAGCCCATAACGATCTCATGACAACACTGCCCTGTTTAGATTGAACTTCACGTGTTCCATTGTTGCCACGAACGCTCTATGAGGTGTAATTTTGCGATTATTTGGTGAGTGCGAGTGTTAGAGTCACTAATTCACTGGAAAACAATCATGTTTTCGAGTAGTACAACGATTCCAAAGGCCTGCATTAAAATTGATTTTATTTTGCAAAAATTCTACATAAATTAGTGGTGAGTAGAATGAATCACATCTAGTATCATTAATAGCCAGAAAGTTTTATCCGTGATATTTAAAAACTTAAACAACATAACCTGAATCATCCTAAACCTATATTTCTATAATTGATTTCAATTGAAGAAACACCGAGAGAACGAGAATAAACAAAACACGTCGTAGCAAGAACAACGCACAGAGGTTCGTCTTCTCCTCCGTTCTAATCACCGGTTTTCAGACTTGTACTCATCGCTCAGTTGGCGCAAGTGGTAGGTCAATTGACAAAATCGAAATCAGGTTTATTTTCTGACAGAGGAAAGCAGAAATGTCATCCAGTAGTGGCGTAGTTCGAAAGAGTCTATTCTCTCAAAACAATAATTCGTAGAAATTCAGAATTGTTTATTTCTTCTTTTATTCTTATATCTGACCGAATTGAGTTTACCGCCTAATTTAACTGCCTCACGTCTTTGAATTTTACTGAAATTAAGTGATTGCACTGTTCTCATGTTTGATCAATTTCCATCGGTCTTCGTGAATTTAATAACAAACTGTGAAAACATGACCATTTTGGAGAAATCCGTCACGTGTGGAATATGCAGCCAGATTGGTAAAGGCAGTTTTGAGAAATTTACTGGAGTGCTATCATATATCGTTACCGTTAATGGTAGGTAGCATTTTATCGTCTAGAGCACTTGAGGCCTAATTTCTTTTATTTCCCTTAAAAAATGTCTCAGCTCTCAGCGGTCTACCCGCTCGAACTCGATTGAGAAAAATAAGGCGGTTGTAATATAAATTTAAGATCAAAGTTTGAAAAAACAAACAAATTTAACTTCTGACGCCAGATCTCTATTCCTTGATCTTGTACATTATGTGCTAGCCATCTAACAGCCATTTAATGAAATATTCTTTGATTACGTAGGTATCTAGGTATACAAAAGCATTCAAGGTACATAGATGCCTAGTTGGATCATTAATATTATTTTGTTTGTACATAATTTACCTCCATTCTGCATTATTTGAGTCATCCATCGACAGTTCTATAATTACCTAAGATATGTAGTTATGTTGTGAAAAGTCATATACATATTTATATACTATTTATAATTTACAAGCAAGCTTATGAAAACTATTATTCATGTACTTGTAGTTGATGATGATGTAAACGTTAGCAAATTTATCGCAATTAAATACAATCACCTTTTTTACCCAGATGATGACAATTCAAATACGGTCATTATTCACCATTATAGATCGTTAAAATTGTTAACTTTATAAAGACCGGTATCTAAATATAAAATAATCTGTGGGAAACTCAAAACAATGCAAACAATTCGAACTGTGAACGTGGACTATAAATAGACGTAACGAAGTGGTAAAAGTGAAATCGTGGGACACCGATCTTAAATAAAATTGAAGGTAAACATTTCTCGAGCGATTCAACTTAGTACATAATTCGATGTAGAATCGATTCTCTCCTAAACAGGTCTAATTCCGCCTTCGATTGAACGACATTACATTGTTCTTTTCTCTGTCAACGATCATGAACTGTCAGACATTAAAAGTCGGAGAAGAAACATAGAAGGACTCATTAGCTGTTCCATGCCTAGAAGATACAATTAATTAATTAATAGTTGACGCAACAGGAGCGTTAGGTACTTTCCTAGGTCAAGCTTCTCGCAACCATTCGTTTGTGTGAGTTTTTATAATGGAAAGGCCCTACATTTTTATGGCGAGTCCGAAAGGCTGAATTGAGAAGTTTTTTTTGTTTGTCAGACGTTCGCGAAAGGTGGCGCAGTGGAAAAAACCTGAAGATGTATTTTGGCTACAATAAAAGTTTGAATAAATCAAAAGAATCGTTTTTGCGCTGTGGGCAGATCGCATATGGCGACGATCGTTTAAGCGACGTCGTTTTTAAAACACTTCATAATAGGGCGTATTCAGAGCGATTAAATGTTTGCACAGTAGCACAGGAGATTTCGTTTTAGAAACGAATCATGTCGTCGACTACTTTCTTTATATGTAGTATGTACCTAATCTGATTTGGTGACTGATTACAAAAGTGAATCCCAGAGTGCTGTCTCTACATACATACCTATCTCTTGTTGGCCGTTTTTTTCGTAGTTTCATCATAATGCTTTGTGTTTGGGCGTTTTCGTCTACATCAACGCATGACGCAGCAAATGAAATTTGTTTTACTGAAGAAACAATTTGACTAACTATACTGTCTCCTGAAGCATGCACGTGGACGATCATTCACATATAAACACCTGCTTTTACTTTAGCTTACTGGACTGCACAGTTAACGTTATAATAGCCGTTCATTATCTGCAAGAAATGTGTGTTCGCTGCCAGAAAGTCTCAACCTTTATATTCTGCAGGTAGGTACAAACTCGTATCTACCTACATTGAGTACATTTCCATCATTTTGCTACTCCATTAGCAGTGCTCCGGAAGGTCAATGACAGCCGTGAGAATACCGGCTGGCAGAAGTGACTAATTATAAATGCAAAATGTATTCCATCATAATCGCAGACCTACTACCTTGTTAGGAGCACGCCAAGGAGAATGCGAAATTGAAATTATTGTATCAGCAAAAGGGGCCCACAATAAATCATTATCTCAACTCTCGATCTATCAACCAACTGACTGACGATTGGGCGCAATTTGATAACATCCACTCAACAATCGGAATCGGCAAAAACCATTGTAAGCTAAACACATTACATAGGAAGATAGCACCACAGCAGCTGATGATACAACAGGCGCCCCATTTAATCGCGTCACAAATAGCATTACATGCGCCTTCTCGCACTTCTAATGGGATAACGAGGTTATGCACGACGGCGGCCGTCGGTCGTCCAGTTCAACACAACCACAAGTCCAAATAATACTCTTACGTAACAAATCGGAGATGGAGGCGGCCGGCCGGCGGCGGCGGCAGCACAAGCAAGGCACACAAACAACCACCCACATGCATGCACCCGACTTGACGTAGGTATATTTAGCAAAGTTCTGCCATTCGAAAGCAGGCAAAGCTTTTTATTTTCGCACATAAAACACCACGTACGATCAGCGTTGCCACTGTTGGACAATTTTTTCGCAGTAGATTCTCTAAAAAAATGCAGTAGATTTTTTTTTCAAACAAAACTAAGGTAAATAACAAAACATAACATAAACAATACAAAATTAATAAAGACGAGTATTTTAACAAAACAGAAAAAAATGTATTAATATTAATGAACATGGAATATTGTTCATCTTCATTGGCTATTAAGTTTTTCTGTCATCATCATAAAAAGAAAACAAGTTTAAAATAGGCAATATCGAGGGTACTTCCTTCCACTAGGTACTAACTTTGTATCTACGTACCTACCTAAGAGGTTTCAATCTTTCATCATTAAAATTAAAACGATTTTTTACCTGTTGACAAGCCTCGATATAAAATTGCAGCACGAAAAACTCCATCAAGCTAGAAAATATTTTCAGAATCGACGTCTTAATTTGACATGTTGTTGTTCAAAGACATATTTTGCTGAACAAGTTTTCTTCGGCAATTTAAGCCAGAAAAACTCAGTTTCCCAAATTGGCTTGTATTTCTGTTTGTATTTTATCTACTATTTTGGATTTAGCTTCCTCAGTTAAGCTTTTACAAAAATGCAGTAGATTTAATTTGGTGGCAGTAGATTTAAAATTTGAAAAAAATGCAGTAGATCTACTGCAATTGCAGCAAAGTGGCAACGCTGCGTACGATACGAGGAGGTAGTGTAGCGGCGCATCAAGGAACTACACCAGAATGTCGAAAATGAGTGAATTCGAAAATAGAGCGCAGAACCAACAAGTAAAGAAAAATACAAGAAGCGCCAAAGAGGGCAATGGAAATGGAAGCAGGGGGAAACGAAAAATAACCACAAAGCAGAGCAAAGGTTGTCACACACAAAATGGTCTTATGAGTATGACTATGACGGCATTTTTTCTTAAAATTACCCCACCTTTCGCTGAATGACCAGATATTTCACATTTTTTGACCACTTTGCCATCTGAAAACGCGGTTACAATTTATGCCACTAAAGTACAAACCTTTGATCCAATTTGGTTACCACATTGACCGGCTTGTAGATGAACGATTTCCCTCATATTTGCTTCTGCGTATGTTTTATCAAATCACTTGCACTTGAATTTTATCTCTCAATTTATGGATATCTCACACTTTACACTATCGCTAATGATTTTAATGAGCAAAATTACACGTTTCTGTGGGATTTTACACCTTTTTGCGACTCAAATTGCGAATTTCCTTGATAGAATAATGGAAAACGGATTACTTCTGCTACTGACAGACGAGAAAATAAAAGAAACGAACGATGTACGTGGTACTTTACAACACTCAATTCAATAAGGCAGCAGCGGCGGATACTCTACACGACAGAACAACTGAACGAAGCTGTCTCTAAAGTCGATAAAAATAATCTGAGTCTGAGAGACCAATGCGGCGATGACGGTGAGAGTTTTCGTTCGTCGTCGCCGTTCGTCGTTGTGGAATTTTTGCTTGTTCCTTTTCAATGGCCT
Organism: Cheilosia soror; assembly: GCA_949372485.1. NCBI lineage: Eukaryota > Metazoa > Arthropoda > Insecta > Diptera > Syrphidae > Cheilosia > Cheilosia soror. The sequence goes on from OX443562.1 coordinate 96,246,407, forward strand.
GGCCGGTATTTTTTTTACCCCTACTCTTGGGTTTTCTGCTTTTTTTCAATTAGTTTGTCGCATTGGTTTCGTTTTTGGGCTTGTATTTTGTTCAGCCGGCGTAGTTTGTAAATAGGCTGTGTGGCTGTAGTGTGAATGTTTGATGGAAATTGTTAATGCAGAGGGGGATGAGAGGATATAGGTAGCTTAGGTAGGTGATGCTGATAAAGATGATAAAGAAAACTAGAAATGAGACTACAAAAACAAATCCAAGCAAGAACGTGTTTATTAGGAGAACGGAGCTAGAGGGGTGAGCGAGATTTCTCTTTTCGAATCACATTCACATATACACACGCAAAAGTCTACACCCATTCCGCCCAATGTGCTTTTTCGGAGAATGATCCCAACCAAAGTGATCTTGTCTGGCTTGTCTGTCATAAAAAAGTTTTTAACCGCATGGACACTTAACGAAAACGAACAACGTTAAGTAGGATTGAAAATTGGAATACGAACGACCGAGATTTATTTGCGGTACAGTACCGGCCATAAGTACATACATATTTGTATTTTTTTGAGGGATTTAAGTAGGTACTATAAGACAAATGTAGTAAGTAACTAATCTGTTTTGCAACATAAAAGGCGGGCTATTTTATTTTTAAAGCTTAGTACGCTGCTCGAGCGCAAGTTAGCTGCTCTCCAATTTCTCTCTTCAGACATTAGCTAAAATCCCAGCTAAATTTTGACATAGAGTGTGCTGTGGATATAGCATAAGTGTCCCAGAAAACAGCTGTTCCTCCTCGAGGTATTTGAAAAACTTTATCCTTGTTTTCTTTCCCGCAACACAAAAATACAACATAAAACCACCACAATGATCTGTCAAAAATTAGCTTGAAAAAATGTGCCGAACCATTAATGGGCGCGCTAAATTGTGACAGATACATGCAGTACAGTCTGAAACGAAAATTGGATTTTTTATCTGAAGCAGTGTACCGCTCGGCTAAATGGATTCGCTTAAATTTAGCTCAGCTAAATTTTGGAGAGAATTTTGATGGGAGCTAAAATTTAGCTGGAGCAGTGTACTAAGCTTAAACGAAAAAAGTGTGTAGATTAGGTACATACATAATATATACGAAAGTAAATTTTCATGAACAAAATCGTAACTGTATTTTACTAGGATTATAGCCGGTTTTACAGTGCAAGTTTAAACTGAGTTACCAGATATCAGGTTTAATACGAAAAAGTGTATTACAGTACTAGTTTAAACTTAATCGAGAGTTTAAACCGAGTTTAACTTAACCGACCATGGATCGGGGTTTAAATTGAGTTTATTTTCCGGAATTTCGTAATACGATCTCCCTCCCGGTTTTTGACAGCGCTCCAGAGTCGAAACAACCACAGGCAGAGCTTCTGGAAGCAGAAAATTAATTTAGAAGTATACATACACACAACACAAAGCATAGTCGACATGTCCTGGTGACATTTCGAAATAAATATAGTATATATCCCAAAATATGGTTCGTCTTCTTTCTATCAAGCCTTAAAGTAACAAATTTCATCAAAGGATGGGTACGATGACAATGGATTAAAAAACGCCCAAGAAATCTCCAATTGAGTAGATTTTTTGCCAGTCACCGTCGACATACGAATATGCCAACTTTGTGACAAAACGCGCATGCCTTGTGCTCGGCATACTTTTTGCACATGGCACAATATAATAAAACGTGACATATTCTACAATATGTCGAGTAATTATCGCGACGTCAGAGTGGCATGCGCATGTCGTGTTTGGCATGTCGTGTACTCATAGCTTTACTCTTAATTTACGCAGCCTTGCTATGTTTCCACCGAACGCTAACCCCGAGATTAAGTGCAAGAGATTTAAAATTAATCCTGAAGTGTTTCCACCAAAAAAAAGAGATTAATTTGACATTTCATCAGATGTTGTCATCAGCTGTCCAATCAAAAAGTGTGGCAAATGATAAACAATTAAAAAATCTCTACTTTCGAAATTAAAAGTAAAAACAAAAAATGAGTGGCAGTAATCTAAAAATATTATTACCGCATCATTTTGTCTTCAAAACTAATATCTATGAACATTTTAACGGTTGCATTGGCAAGAAGTCGCTATTAGGGGTGGGTACCAAAAAAACGATTTTTTTTTCTTTTGCTCACCTATGACATAAATGTCAAATGTAGCTCTGTTTGTTTTTAATTTTAGACCTTTCGACCTGTGGAGAGTGTCTTCAGAGACCGACTCTACATGTAAACATGTAAACCTAGTCAGTTTAGGAGATTAATTTTTAATCTCCTTTTTATGAGATTAATTTTTGTATGATAAATCTCGAGATTTATACGAGGTTAACGAAAATTAATCCTAATCTCGGAGTTAATCTCCGGTGGAAACGTAGCATTAAGGCAACCTTGCTTAATTTTGTAAATTGCAATGCGTTTATAAATTATATAACGCGTACAAATTTGTTAAAATCCTTAGGCTAGGCGCGTATTTGCGATTTTCAGTCGCAGCGATTAAAAAACAGTAGTCGCAGTAGGAAATGCACGTAAGCACACAATCGAAAATAAACGCCGCGACTTTTTAATCGCACAAGAATAAAACACAGGGCTTTTATTAGCGGCCCATAGACACTACACTTATGTTGTGTCTGCACCGGTCTCGCTCGGTGTACGAAAATGTGTGCTGTGTGTGGGCTGGTATACGCACACCGATTTTGGTGTCAGACACGGAGCGAGTAAAAATCTAAAGTTTTTAATTGTTGGTGTCGATGTCTTCGTTCCAATGATTTATCAAATTTATACCATGTAGAATATAATAGTCTTTCGCTAACAATTATAGAAGGTACCCAATATTTTGTTGAACGTTTTTTATTTGCTTTAGACGGAAACACAACTCAAAATTTTATTGAAATCCATTATTAATTTGTTCAATTGGCGCGATTATATATGTAATCGCAAGTGCGCGAGCGTTAATATGCCAACAATATGTTGCATTAAAACTTGCGATTATTTAATAGGAAATGCGCGCATGAGCAATGGGTTACCCATGGGTTGCATTGCTCTCGGCTAAAAAGAGCGCGATAGAAAATCGCTAGCGCGCGACTGCGTGAACTATTTTATATTATTGCGACGTCGATTTTTTAATCGCAGCGATTTAAATCGCCTCTGCGTGCATACTCCTTGATGTTGATATTATGTTTCATTTATTTTGGCGACAATCGGGTCTCTCTAAAAATTGAACAAATCGTGGCATAATAAACGACTTTATTTTTAGATGCTATATATAAGGCCCGAAACACACATGCGATTTCAAAAATTATGTGCGCGCATTCACATTGAAATGTGTGTGTTTCATTTTTTCAGACTAAACAGTCGCGCGATTGTAATCGCATGTGTGTTTTGGGCCTTATGTGCGAGGATTCACATTGAAATGTGTGTTTGATTATTCGCGTTCCACAACAAAAAACTAGTTCTACAAACGAGCGAATAAAACATTCGTTCGAACTTAACCTCGAATTATAAATTTTCAGTAGAAACGCATGGCTAAAATTCGCGAGCTGCGACGACCAACAAAATTGTTCATGCGAATATTCGTTCGTTCGTAGGTAGTTGGTCGGTCTCATGTAGTTCTTTAGGGGTAAAAATACTATCTGCAACGACTTGCTCACTATAACAAAACAACATTACGAAAATTCGTTATTGAGTTGAGTCTCCCTTGACTTGGAGTTTTTAAGTTATTATTATTAAGATTTTATCTTTATATCGTTCGCCCTGGCACATAACTTTCAGTGTCTAATATTTGGAAGACATTACCTCATAGATAAAAAAAAGCATCACAAATTTGTCCAAACACAACGTGACCTAAAATTATATAAGCAAAAACTGTATTAATGAGATTATGATGTCCATACTATGATCTCCCAGAATGGAATTTTCTTCACAAAACTTATTTCTATGGACAAAGATAGTTCATGGACGACACTCCCATTGGTGTATCTACTCTTCCTTTCAACTAATTCGATTTATCAATATCCTTACAAGGATCGAACCACATTCTACAAAAAGCTAAAGCAACATGTGACAGAGAAGTTATTTCTTTATATATTTTCTATAGAGAAATTAAAAAAAAACAATAGAAGAAAGCATTCAAAAGCAGACTAAAGTCATCAAACACATCGACAGAGTAAATGGTAGAAAAAAGGAAACTCCCAGTTGCCAGAGTTAGAAATCTCTGAAAGATTTTATTTTTCCGATACGAACGTATCTCCGATTCACGAGGAATAGAAATTTGACGTTAGAAGGATACATAAAGCATGAACACCTTTGCCAGACGAACACGAAAAAATAAAAAAGCAAACGTAATGTGCTGAGTTGTGTTGATGTCTTATCTCTTTATTAATTTTTCATTACATTAGTGTGAGTAGTGTTGTAGTGATGCTATAATAGATTTGCCGTTTCTTCGTTTTTGTACAAGTTTCACTGGGAAAATTGATATATTTCGCTTTATTACCGATGAAAAAGTTTTTCCTTAAGTTCGGAGCTTTTGCTTTTTCGGCATTCAATTCAATGTCTGTCTGAAGAGATGACAAATGAAAACATGTATAAACTGTACTATTTATAAACGATTGTAACAAAGTAAACATTTTGTCGCCTTGACTGTAGCGTTGAAAAATGTAAATTCCGCTGCATACTTTTAGACTGACAGTTACTGATCGCCCATGTTGATGTTTCCAATTTTGTGTTAAAATTGCGATGACGTTTATTGTTTCGAGTTTTTATAAATGATGAAAAAATAAGTTTAATTGGAATTTTACTTGAAGCACTTTGCAAGTTAATGTATAAAAAAAATAAAAACAACAAAAAGTTGGTACGCCCGAGCAGGGACTTGAACCCTGGACCGTTGGATTAAAAGTCCAACGCTCTACCGACTGAGCTACCCGGGCGATAGATTACGTGGCACCAATGCTCTAAACGAGTTCAAAGGCATAGAACATAATTATGTACTCTAAAATTTCGTATTTTTTTTTATTCTATATTGTATTAATCAATTAAATCAGTGATTTTAAAGTTTGAGTTTTGGTTATCGTCTCCTTCGAGGGTGAGTTTTTTTTTATCTATGATTATTCTATATCCCAGAAAAATCATGTCTTTGTGAGTGTGGAACAAAAACACTGGACACAAATTTAAGTAACATCCATCCTAGTTAGGTATGCAATATAATTGGCGGCTTAAGGGGTGGGCGACCGGGGCGGTCGCCTGGGCCGCCGAAACCCAGAGGGCGCCGAGGGCACTGCGCGCACCAGCAAATCTAAAAATTACACTTTTCGTCAATCGTTTGCATTGCTGCTGTCATCAGTATTCCATGCCATCTGGTACTTTGTAAAAGTAAGCCCCTGTAGTTTACTCGCATTGTTTAGTGGTGGTTTTTTCTTCAGCTTTAGTCGCTTTAGGTGTCCAACACTTTTGTGAACCCGACTTATGGTCATTTGTCTAACTCCTAATCCAGCTTCATGTCTTATTTTATTCAAAGAGTGGGTGAAATTGGAACTAATCCCATGATTTTCCGCTTGTCTTGATTAGAAAGAACTGAAAAAGTGCGGCCTTTCTAGTTTTTTCTATATAATAAGGGTATTATAACGGTATAATAACGGATTTTTTAAATAATTAATAATTACTTTTGGGCTTCGATTCATTTTATGAGCTACAGTGCGGTTAGAACGGTCTTGTCTCTATTTTGACAATTCCTGCAACTGTTAATGATTTTTTGTACCCATTTTAACAGTTAATACAAAGAAAAGATCCAAAAACCGTTTTATTACTTCCCGATAGCTTTTCGACACTCACGCTTCCTAATTGCCGCTTAAACTGTGATTGGGGCTATTCTAATGTTACAAAAAAAAATGCACATTTTAGTGACTGCAAACAAAATTGGTTTCGAAAGTTCCGTTAGCTTTAAGAAATTTCTAAAATTTGGACAAAGACTTAGAGTGCAGTCGCCTACCTTGTTCCTGAATATATAATTCCTTATGTAAGCATGAAAGAAGTAACGGAAACACCTAATTTTAAAAAAGGCAATGCGTGAGGCTATTCAATTGCATGGCAGTAATGGCTTCTAATGATTGTATGAAGATGTATAGCAGAAGCAGATTTATGATAGCATCAAGTTCTGCTCTTGGAGTCGCCTGTATCATTGTAGACTTTGTCTTTGAACTTTTGTAATGGCGTTAAAGTAAGTGGCTTGGTAGTATAGGTCTTCCTATAGCCATGCACATGAGATTATACCGCAGAAGTAAATGTCTATTGTGCACTTTTTTTTATCTTTTATTAATGTTAATTTTCCAATTTAATTTCTTGTTTTATATAATATGTAAGCCCCTGGGGTTAGTACCACCAACGGAAGATATGAGAAACTGTGCTATTTTTCTTTTGTTTGTAAAAATAGTCCGGTTTTCGGAGGGAGGGAGGGACGCAGTTCCTGGTCCAGATGTCAAAGGACGTGAGGTCTTCATTAATTTATTCAGCGAATATCTTAGAATATAACAATTTTACCGCAGTTGCACATCATAGCATAAGGGGTTATTTTTTTAAGACGCGCCGCTGCTGTTTCTAAGCACTTCATTTCCCGCGCTGTGTATAGTTAGCCCTACAATAAAAGAGTATACAAAACATAGTCGTCATAATATCTTTAGCACGTGTCTATTATCTTACTTACTTACTTATAGGGAAGAGTCTCTGCCTGAGACACTGCAGCCTTCCATCCTCTACGATCCCGGGCACGCTGCTTCCAATTGTCCAGACCAAGCGCTCTGGCATCCGCGATGGCTTGGTCTTTGAAACGGAGGTTCGGTCTTCCTTGTCTTCTCGAACCTGGGGGCTGGGATTCGAAGACCCTCTTGGCTGGAGCATTTATTGTCCATTCGCTCGATGTGGCCGAGCCAATGTAGTCGACGTGTTTTGGCTTTTTGGACTACATCCACATCTTGGTACAGCTCATAGAGTTCGCGGTTGTATCTTCTCCTCCATTCGCCCTCCTCGCACACAGGACCAAAAATCCGCCGAAGTATTTTTCTTTCGAAGGAGCCCAGTATCAGCTCTCCCTTCTTGCATATCGTCCAGCACTCGGCGCCATAAATCAGAACTGGCAGGATAAGGGTTTTGTAGAGCACACATTTTTCGTCTTTCGAGTTAGGAGTTTTGAACCCAGTTGTTTTGCCAAACCGAAGTAGCAACGGTTTCCTAGGGTAATTCTTCGCCGGATCTCCACTAGGGTGTCATTCGTGGAGTTTACGTTTACTCCGAGGTAGGTGAACTCCTTAACTACCTCGAAATTGTTGCTATCAATAGTGACGTTTTGTCCTAGGCGGTGGACAGATGCTTGTTTGTTTGTTGATAGCATGTACTTAGTTTTGTCCTCATTTACTTCAAGCCCAATAACGGACTTCGCCTGTTCTTCAATCGCCGTGAACGCTTCTATCACGGCACGCTGGGAGCGACCGATGATGTCAATATCGTCCGCATAGCCAAGCAGCTGGACGGACCTGTTGAAGATAGTGCCTTCCGTGTTGACACCTGCCCTGCGCACTATCTGCTCCAGTACGAGATTGAAGAAGTCGCATGATAGAGCGTCTCCTTGCCGAAATCCGGTGCATGTTTGAAAAAGTTCGGAAAAGCTGCTTCCAAACTGCACGTTGCAGCGCGTGTTTTCCAGCGTCACGCGACACAGCTGAATCAGTTTTGCCGGGATTCCAAATTCGGCCATCGCCATACAGAGCTCCTGACGATGTATGCTATCATACGCGGCTTTGAAGTCGATGAATAGGTGGTGAGTTTCGACTTGAAATTCGTTGGTCTTTTCCAAGATTTGCCTCAGTGTGAAAATTTGGTCTATAGTCGATCTGCCGGGCCGGAAGCCACACTGGTACGTGCCGATTAGTGTGTTGCAGAACGGTTTTAGACGTTCACACAGTACGTTGGATAGGATCTTGTATGCGACATTTAGCAAGGATATGCCTCAATAGTTCTTGCAAGACATAGGATCGCCTTTTTTGTAGATGGGGCATATGGAGCTGATAGTCCAGTCATCGCGCATGTTTTCTTCCACCCATACTTGGTTGATGATTCGGTGCATGCTCCCTACCAAAACATCACCACCGTATTTAAAGAGCTCCGCTGGTAGACCATCAGAGCCTGCGGCCTTGTTGTTCTTAAGCTTTTTATAGCTAAGTGTCTATTATCTACAAAAAAAAAAAAAAAAACAAAGATCCAAAGCAGTAGGGAAATAGCCCCGCCTTTTTACATTTTAATACACATATTTTACTTAACATTATGCTAACAATCCAGTTGGTAAGGGTACTGCCAACGTTCAGCTTAGGTACCTACTTTAGCACTACGTCGATGTATTAGATAAGGCTACTGATGTTCAAAATTTCCATCAAATATCTGTATCTGCAAAAGAGAACTTTTTTCTCAAACGATTTAGACTTACTTAAATTTGCCAATAAACTTAAAAAATAAAAAAAAAATTCAATAGGTATTGGTATATATGACAACAGCTTTCTATTTAAACTACCCACTCGTACGTAAAATAAACTTGATGAAGCATTAACCATTGATTTTCAAATAAAACCACAATCATACCCTGAAATCCAATACCTTTTATCGTATACACCATTCTCGTGCTCGTTACCATTACCCCGCATCATTGAATAATACGCATGCAAATTACTAACCGAAGAGCACGCATTTGTAAAACGTGCATACACCTAACATTATTTCTTTATTGAGTACTGGCAGTATAGGCGCGCTCTTCTTTTACGGCGAATCCTTTCCTCGTAAACCCCTTTTTATTTGACAATTCATTGTATACCTATACCAGGTACACACACGCACACAATTCTAATGAGTTACTCAAGCAAGTGATTTCAAAAACAAATTTCGTTCAAATGAACAAAGCATAATATGGGTACGGATCCTCCACTCCTGCCACCAAGTTGCGGCCACAATCTCGTCCGCATCCTTGCGTACAAAGAAAATATCAAAATTGCAGCAAATACGATAAAATATATACAATTTTAAGGCATATTATTACCTCGAACAGGGAACGTGCTTCGAATGCAACATTGGGCCGAAGCTGTAGCGGATACGTGGAGTACATATATATTTCGGAATCCCCAGAAGGAAGTTGCAATTCAACTGACGGGACGGGCTGCCGATGCTGGAGAATATGGCTCGCATTAGCACAGCACAAGGAATTTCTATTGTTGCGCACCCGAGTTCCATTCGGATTGATGTAGTCACGTCGAGATTGAGTTTTAATAAATTGAATGCCGCATCATGGATGCTTGCTGGCAGGGAATATGTTGGTTAGCGTTTCTTTCTAAATCATGAAAATGCAATGAGGTTAAGGGAACGTTAAAGAGGCAATTCACATCTGTGAATCACACAAGAATGGCCATTAGCTGGGGTCCCAAATTTTTGTCTACGAGACTATGATGGATTGATGCTAAAAGTGGCACTAGACTTGCAGTTTTGTTTTATCGAAACCGTCCTGCGTAGGACGTTTTTAGTTTCTATTTTAGTTCAAGTTGTTTATTTTCCGATCCCCTCCTATGGGGTTCACTACAGTTGTTAAGCGATTAAATTCCCCAGGCCTACAATAAATTCCATACTCAATTTAAACCTTATCGTAACCCTAAAAGACATTAACATTGCACTTAGTTTGGTCACAAAAAAAGGAACTCATTTGGCAGACTCCAATAAACAAAAAAAGGGTCAACTAATAATGTGGTCGAGAAAGCATTATTACTGCCAAAAAACCCAAATCACCAATAGGTAGGCGTATCCTCTCCCTATCCACCATTATACGAGCTCACGGGGGAAATTAATTGTCTTGTCGTGCATTACTTCCATACCATTTGACAACCAATGACTCTTAACCAAATATTTCCCAACATGCCCAACTGAGTTCAATTAACAAGAATTAGTAGACACAAAACAAAATTGCGTTTCGCCCATTCCACGGAAGACATATTGTCATCCCGTCATCTCGATGCCCAGCAGCAGCCCTTCACCTGTAGTAATAAAGCTCTGCCAGCTGCCAGCATTGTTTTATATATATTTGTTACATCTTTTTTTATGTTGTTTATAGCCCTCATTACTCAGTTAGTGAGTGAACCCATCAAGCATTAAGACACAACAAGGATAATTTTAATTGCATCCAACACAGAAATTTACTTAATCCTCTCTCCCCAACGTGGTAACTTTTTGTTTTTTTTTTCTTGTCGCTTCCACTCAACTGAATAAAGGACTATTGTGGTGGCAGTGCATACACCCCCTGATTATGATGAGAAAAATACGCTATTTCACGACAAGAACAAAAAAAAAAAAAAAAAATAAAGGAATACGTATGAAGTGGAACAAAGGGGAGGAAAAAAAAAAAACTCTGATTGTTCTACCTCATGAATTTTCTCATTATGTCCTTCGTACAATAGTAGGCTATTGGGATAAGGACAACAGAATGCTAGCATGCCTATTTGTGGCATTGTTGGTTGTGACTTCTTGACTGTTACAACAATCTAAGTTAACAAAGAGTGATGGTGGAACTTGGCCAAAGTGTAGTTTAAGGATAATAAATGAAATGTTGCAACTGCATCCTTTGTGCGGCTATTGACATCGTTTTTGATGTAAATTGCAATTAATTTTGTTAGTGGTGTAGTTTTTTGGAAAAGGCGTTGATCTTTACTGATTACAGACTTGAAAGTATGCATTTCAAGGGGCTTAATAATAAATACCTTAGACACAAACCCATTTATTCTATTAATTAAGGCTTTCTCAAGGCTTTCTCAAAGTAGCACAAAGGAAACTCTTTATATAACCCTCATCATCCGAGTTCTGCTAGATGGTGCAAAAGCAGAAACATTATCGAAGGCGAATGTCCGTTTTGAACGCAAGATTCGTCGAGTGATTTTCGGTTCCGAAGGAGATTTAACAGCGAACTCCGCGAGCAGTACAGTAACATTGACCTGGTCAGAAAAGTGCGAGAATCTGTTGTCTACGATGGTTAGAACATTCAGCGCTCCAGTCTTCGGCACCAACCCATTAGATTAGAGTGGGAGACCTCGTTTTAGGTGTCGCGCACAAGTGGAAGGGGACCTCAACCAATTCGGCGGGCAGTTGGAAAAATGTCGAGCGTACTAGTTTAATCCCAGATCCAACCCGGACTGTAGCGCCACCTAATTAAGTAATTAAGGAAAGTCTCCGAGTGCAGAAAATTCTATCCCTGGTACACTAGAGCCTAGTTAAGCTAATTTCATAACAATTATTGGCAATGGCGGTGCACAGCCGCTTATTTTCATGACTTTTTGTAAGGTGAACAAAGTGAAGAGTTACAAGAACCTACAAAAGCTGTCAACAGACTTTCGTCAACAGGGCCCCACACTGGAGTAGTCTTATAATGGCAAATTTGCTGTTAACAATAAAAACTTATATGTACACAAAATTAAGCAAATACGAAAGTTAATTTTAATAAAATTTGCAAATTCGTAGCCTCCCATTTTTAATCTCGGTTAAAATATGTGTTTTATTTTACAGGATTTTCTATCAACATGTGTCCCTAGGCATACCTTTGCACATCTGTTTAAACATTAGAACTAGAAGGCTTTGAATTTGGACAGGAATTCTATTTTCCCTCAACCAGATGGGAAAACATATACCAGAGATAGAGATCAGAGTTGAAAATTGTAGGCTCTCTAAAAAATTACCACATTTCAGTTTAACATGGTCCCGGTAACGTGTCCCAGTCCATTCCATATACATACATATATGCATCTCACGTTTTGTTGAACATTAGGACACTGCAGGTCAACAAAAGGTTTCTATTTAAATATCCTTCCATATACGATGACCACTATACCATCATGTCCATAGCCTAAGCGGAATTCGTCCAGTCAGATATTTGAAAAGAGCAAGAGTGACGACGGACGTTGACACACTATCTGGCATTCAAAAATTCGTTTCCATCCTGCGACATTTCACATCAGAGATGACCACGAAACGATATTGCACATGAACGAATCCTGTACCCACTAATGGCACCTGAATTTATATGGTCTGCGTTTACCTTTTGAATACAATAAACGGTTGAGTGACAACGGAATTCCGTTCATCTATCTGTCGGGAGCAACACAAACAAAAAAATCACATGAAAACCAAAAACAGAGTTTTGTAATAAGCGGGTTCCCTGTCATTTCCGTTTGTTGTAATTTTACGGTACGATGCTGCCAAAAGTTTGCTGTAGGTCGTATAGGTGAACTCGTTGTTGTTAATGGCATAAAAAAAGGTCCTCTCTATGGCCAAGTCGACTGTATAAATATTTGTCTATCGGTTTTTGTAATAGATTTTTATACTTAAATTTGATGTGATTTCAATGAAGTGTGTATAGAAAATGTCTCTTTCCATTTATGCGCGTAAGGAGCGAGGTCTACGTTTGAGTTGCACAAAAAAAAAAAAAAAACAAAAATGCAAGGTTTTAGCGTTCCATTAGAAATATGTTCTACTTCTTGTTTCATGAAGATGTACTGTACTGTCCGGCACACGATTTTCTCCAACTACCTCTTAGGTGGGACAGACTTAAAATTAACCCTTATTAAAGTTTTATCTACTTTTCTGTGCTAAATAATTATTTAGTCGTATAGGTATTTTACTAACGTCTTGGATGGGTACCTGCCCATCAAGGTATTGCGGGCAACGAATCGGCGGACCAACAAGCTAGGGATGGATCTGAATCCGCGTCCTATGGACCAGAACGATTGGGAACAACAACTTCGTCTAAACCACTGGAAAAATGTTCCGAGTTTAAGACAAGCCAAAAGATTAATTAAACCTACTCCTACAAGGAAATCCTAAACCTAAATAAGCAAAGCATTAGAAAGCTGGTGGGCTTTCTCACAGGCCATTGTGGCTTGCGATATCATCTTAACAAAATAAGTTTGTGTCCGGAGACAGAATGCAGGTTCTACCTTGAGGATGAGGAGTCCTCCGAGCATATTCTCTGTGATTGCCCGGCACTTCATTGGTTAAGAAAACGTGTCTTGAGACACGTTCACCAGCAGAGCGAGCTTAGGAACCTCGTTACTAAGGATATATTGACCTTCGCTAGGGAGGTCATCCGTCTCTTAGAATGACTACATCCCTCTTTGATACAATAGATGTTATTAGGTCGTATAGTGTAAAAAAAAAAAATTAAAAAAAACCCCAAGTCTTGTGTTGTTCTTTTACAGTTTACAGTTAACAGGGGTTCCCAATCTTTTTCATATTGCGACTCCCTAGAGAGGTTGAAATAGTTTTGCGACGCCCTTCTAAAAGCACAGATATGTGAATAGAAGCTGATCATACTGAAGATTCACTAAATTGTTTTTCAATAAGGACGGGTCGACTTTGAAATATCGTCGTCCCATATGTATGGTCATTTTGCTTGATAACATACCCGCATTCATCCAAGAATGACCCTCGTCGTTAAAGATGATTTTTCGGCCAAAATTGGGGTCCGAAGCCCAGTCAGCGAATAAAAGGTTTTGTCTATGTCTATTTGAAAAAGTCTTATTTAATTTTGAGCGCCAGCCAGCTGGCTGCCAGTAATGCAGCCATGCACTTTTTGAAAAAAATTGTTACACTTAAAAAAAAAAAAACTGCGGCAACGCTGCGCACAGGGCACAGTAGGCTCATGTCCAGAAACAAATTGTTGGCACTGGGCTACAAACACTGGCTTAAGTAGTTAAACTCAATTCTTTTAAATACATTATGAATAACTTGACTTTAACATATAAAGCAAGAATGCTGCAATTCTCTATCGTTTTCGACAGGAGACAATGAGTTACCTTTAAAGCAAGAATTACGATATTCAAACAGCCTTTTTGAGGCGAGGAACAACATTATAAACGAGGAAAAGTTCTACAGAGACAACTTTCTGAGAGGACTTTTAACTTTGATAAATCTGTTACATATATTGGTCCCCATTGATGGATAGATTCCTAAATATAAAATCTTTCACAAGAAGTTGAGACTCTTATTTATAGCAGTAATTAAAACAAAATTTTTGATTCAAAAGCAAATTCTAGCTATATCCTCTATTTTGCTATACTGATAGAGTTATAAATCCATTTATGGTTTACTTGGTGGATGAGATGGAGTTTCCCACTTCCAATCGTGCCACTCTACGCACTGCTTCTGACTGTCAAGCCAGGCTTCGCCTGCTGGACATTTCGCTTCTACAGCAGGTTGTCCCAATTGGTTACATACCCAATAGCGGGTTGGATCCCATGTGTTTCTCCAATTCTTAACTGCGAGTTCCTCTTGTGTTTTGCATCCAGGTTGGCCATCGTCATGAACATGTGGGTCGGCCCAGACCAGACCAACAATTACCAAAAGGATAGCAACTACGAATAAATCGAACCTTTATAAGCAGAACACTTTGAATAGCCTTCTTTGCAATTATCTATACATACCGTAAAGTTTCATTTTGCTTTGTAAAACACTATATGTACTGTGCTTAAAAACAATTCAGCTGTCATATTTATAATAGTTAACATTTTACAACCTTTTGTTATCGTAAGATGCAAGCTTTGTAGCAAAGCCCTGTGTTTAGCAAAGTTGCACTTCATGATAAGTACCTACAATTTGCTAAAGAATATGGTGCAGGTGCAGCTACACTTAGTAAACGTGATATCGGGTAAACATCCAATTGAAACGCAACGTATCTATTGAATTTTAAGTGCGGATAGGTTAATCCCAAGTAAGCGGGGTAAATATTTGTTTATTTTATTTGTTATCGACTGCAGTATTTTTATGAAGCACATACTTGTAAAATTTTAAAACCTATCAAGGTGATAGATATTATTAAATGATGTGTAGGGTAAGTTCATATTTTATCTACTACCCTACCTCGTCTTGCTTCGCCAACCCTTGGCAAACAAACAAACAATTGAAAAATATTTTTTAAGATGTTGGACTTGTGCTTAGTGTTCCCAGATGAAAAAGCTAAAAATCTTGTTTTCCAAAATAAAATATATTTTTTTCAAGATTTTTCCAAAATACATATAAAAAAAACTAACTAGAATGTAAAATTTTAAAGTGCTTAAATAAATTTGTTTAGTTAACTACAAATGTCAAAAGTCTCATAAAAGGTTATACATATTTTTCAAGAAAACAAGACCCAATCTATTGTATAGAGGGACGTCTAGGTATGTACCGGCACAGTTTCGGGAGAACTGTGTATTAAGTTTTCAACGTTTTATTTACTTACTTACTTACTTAGATGGCGCTACAGTCCGGGGTGGACCTGGGCCTCAACCAACACGCCTCTCCAGTTAGCACGATCTTTGGCTAACTGCCTCCAGT
The DNA here is from genome assembly GCA_949372485.1 of Cheilosia soror. Classification (NCBI taxonomy): domain Eukaryota; kingdom Metazoa; phylum Arthropoda; class Insecta; order Diptera; family Syrphidae; genus Cheilosia; species Cheilosia soror. The sequence goes on from OX443562.1 coordinate 96,261,791, forward strand.
TGCGCACTCCAAGTTGGTTGAGGTCCCCTTCCACTTGTGCGCGCCACCTAAGGCGAGGTCTTCCTCTACTGCGTTGTCCCTCCGGGTTGGAATCGAAGACTCTTCGGGCCGGAGCGTTGGTGTTCATTCGCTCTACATGTCCTAGCCATCTTAGTCGACTGATACGTACTTTTCTGACAAGGTCGATGTCGCTGTACAGCTCGTAGAGTTCGCTGTTAAATCTCCTCCTCCAAAGCCCGTCAACGCAAACGGGACCGAAAATCACTCGAAGAATTTTGCGTTCGAAGCGACCAAGGAGATCTTCATCCGCTTTTGACAACGTCCATGATTCTGCGCCATAAAGCAGGACTGGGATGATGAGGGTCTTATATAGAGTCTCCTTAGTGTTTCTCGACAGGGCCTTACTAATCAATTGCCTTCTTAGGCCAAAGTAACAGCGGTTGGCAAGTGTAATTCTTCGCTTGATTTCTGATGTGATGTCATTTTCAGAATTAATAGCGGAGCCGAGATAGACAAAGTCCCGAACTACCTCAAAGTTATAGCTGTCTATCGTGACGTTCTGTCCGATTCGTCGATGTTGTGTGTCCCTTCTAGTTGACAGCATATATTTTGTTTTGCCCTCATTCACCACCAAACCCATTTTTGCCGCCTCTGTACTGATACTTGCAAACGCACCAGTGACAGCTCGCTGTGTCCTGCCAATGATGTCGATGTCGTCAGCGTATGCAAGTAGTTGCACAGACTTTTGGAAAATTGTGCCCATGGTGTTGGCTTGCGAGTTTCGCACAATTTTCTCAAGAATGATGTTGAAAAAGTCACATGACAGCGCATCACCTTGTCTAAATCCTTTTTTGACATCAAAGGTCTCGGTGAGACTGTTTCCGACCTTTACGGAGCAGCGAGCGTTCTCCATCGTCATTCTGCACAATCTGACAAGTTTGGCAGGGATGCCAAAACTAGACATGGCTCTGTATAGCTCGTCTCTATAAATGCTGTCATATGCGGCTTTAAAATCGATAAATAGGTGATGAGTATCGATTTGGACTTCTTGGGTTTTCTCCAGGATCTGCCGTAGTGTGAATATTTGGTCGGTTGTGGACTTACCGGGCCTAAAACCGCACTGATAGGGTCCAATCAGTTCGTTGACAAATGGTTTCAGGCGTTCACACAGTACGGAAGACAGGATTTTGTAAGCGATGTTAAGGAGACTGATGCCTCTATAGTTGGCGCAGTTTAGAGGGTCTCCTTTCTTATGGATCGGGCAAACAATGCTGAGGCTCCATTCTTCAGGCATACTTTCCTCTGACCAAATTTTAGAAACGAGTTGGTGTATGCTCTCTACCAAGTCATCCCCCGCTGCCTTAAAAAGCTCGGCCGATAAACCGTCCGGTCCTGCAGCTTTGTTGGACTTCAGCTTGGATATTGCTATCCTTACCTCATTTTGGTCAGGTGGACGGAAGTCTTGGCTTTCATCGCCCAGGTTGAATGGTTCATTCTGCCTGACAGCGGAATTTGTGTCGTCTTCGCCGTTTAGCAGTCTGCAGAAATGGTTTTTCCATGTCCTCAGCACCGACTGTGACTCTACTACAAGGTTTCCTTGTTCGTCTCTACAGGTCTCTGTTCGGGCCTTGTTCCCCTGACACGTTCTTTTTACCTTTTGGTAAAACTTCCGAACATTGTTCCTGGAGTAACACCTCTCTATTTCCTCGATCGCGCGCTTCTCATGCTCTTTCTTTTTCCTCCGGAGAAGCCGGTGTTCTTCCCTCCGTTTTTGCTCGTAGAGCTCACGAGCTGCTCTCGTCCTTCTCTGCAGCGCCGCTTTGTAGGCCAGTTGCTTTGCTGCATGTGCTTGCCGGCACTCTTCGTCAAACCAGGGGTTTCGCGGTGGTGGTCGGGTGAAACCTAGCACATCAGTTGCGGCTTTTCTGATGGCTTCTTGGCATCGATGCCACTGGTCTTCAGCACTTGATGCTGGCTGCACAGGACTTCTCGAGAGGTTGAGGGAGACGCGATCGGCAAAAGTTCTGGCGGTTTGTTGCGTTTGTAGCCGTTCAACGTTGAATCTTCTCACAGTATTTCCTCGTTGTTGTGGTGCCTGGGATATCCGCATACGTACCTTGGCTACAACAAGGTAGTGATCCGAGTCTATGTTGGCCGCTCGGAAAGTTCGGACATCTAGAATACTGGAGGAGTGCCTTGCGTCGATCGCAACATGGTCAATTTGATTGACCGTTTGATGGTCTGGTGACCGCCATGTTCCTTTGTGAATGTTGAGGTGTGGAAACCGTGTGCTTGCTATAGTAACATTACGTCCCGCAGCAAAGTCAATTAGCCTAAGTCCGTTTCCAGACGTGGTGTCGTGTAGGCTGTGCTTTCCGATTGTGCTACCAAAGATGTCCTCCTTTCCTATTTTGGCGTTAAAATCACCTAAGACAATTTTAACGTCGTATTTAGGACATTGCTCATATGTTTTGTCGAGGAGCTCATAGAAACATTCTTTGGTAGCGTCGTCTTTATCTTCTGTGGGGGCGTGAGCGCATATCAGGCTGATGTTGGCGAATTTAGCCTTGATGCGGATAGTTGCAAGGCGCTCACTTACGTGTCGAAAGCTCAAGACTTCTTGCCTAAGTCTGCCGCTTACAACGAATCCGCATCCAAATAGACGCTGCTTCTGCTCTCTGTAGCAATCACCGTAGTAGATGTCACAGGTTTTCATCCTTCTTTTGCCTGGCCCATCCCACCGCACCTCCTGAATGGCGGTGATATCTGCCTTGTAGCAGTCTAGGGCCTCCGCTAATTGTTCGGCTGCACGCGGTCTGTTCAGGGTTCGAACATTCCACGTGCAGATCCGAAAGTAATTGTCCTTTTTTCGTTTTGCAGGGTCGTCAACAGTGAATCCATCCGTATCCGAGGCTCTTGGTTGCTTCGTAACCATTATTTTTTTTCCGTGGTTGGGTAGTTAGCCCCACGCACAACCCCCAACCTGGAGGACCAGGCCCTAAGATAACCCTAGGACAGCGGGTCGGATACTCCGTTGTCAGTAACCCACTTCGGGGATATGAGTGCTGCCGTTGGCCCATAAAGGGTTCATCCGCCACCATCTCTATTTCAGCACCCTGACTAGTGCTGAAAATCCTTACAGACCTTTGCTCCAAATATGTCAGAGAAGCTCACGCAAGGTATCTGCCATCTCGACTGTTGACAACACCGTTGATTCAATCTTGTGTATTCATCCGCTGTATGTCCTCTTTCTGAGGGGCTCATGTAAGACCTCTGAGACTCGTTCAGTCAGTCATTCCGACAGAGCATTATAGTGTTGCTATTTTCTTCGTGTTCAACACTCGCGCTTATAAGTTTAGCAAGCCAAGCCCGGTTGAGCGAGACCAGTACCCGGTGGTTACCACGCGGAGGTAAAATAAGCACAATTGATGTGTATGAAAAAGTTACAACAGCTGGACACCGCCAAGTTGATGCCAATCAGCGCCTACCCGATTCATACACACCCAACGTTTTATTTAGTTTTATTAAATTTTCCGTTGACATTGCTTCCTAGTAGCAATATTTATGATTATTCACACATTTGCGCATACTAGCTAGCTATGCTTTACAAAGTTTTGAAAAATATGTCGGACGATCCTGTTTTCAACACCAAATTCGTAGAAAAACATACCTGAACCTGATAGCTAAAAATGTTAGGCTTCGATGTGAGAATAGGTTAAAGTGAAGTTGCGTATTGCTTATTGACAGTTTCTACTTTCTAGTCGCTTGTTGCCTCAATCTGAGAGCCGCCTAAGGTCTTTCTACCAACGGAGGTGCACATTTTTAACAATCGCAATTGCCTTGGTCCCAGTTAGGCTTGCCATCTTTTAGAAAATCTCGTGGAGGACTTAAAAAATAAAACTTTTTTTTGAAACATAAAGACAGAAAATATGAGGTATCTGTTTAAAAAAAGCTACATTTTAACCACTGAATTTTTGTACTGACATTTTACTTACTTTCAAGGGCACGGGCTTTTATTTTGTATTTAAACATTTAAACAGTTTTACTGACTTATCTTTTTTTTTTGTTACAAAAAACGCAGCTTATCGGGGCATGCTGCCCCCCGTGCAATCTCTCTGCTTGTGGTCACTGTGATGTGATTTCGAGTAGGTGCAAGGTTGGGTACCTATATGCAATGTTTATGTTTTGTCGCTTGACTAATTTTACCGCAAAAAAATACGCATTTTTATAATTGCCTTAGATATATCTTTGTTTTTTTGGATCCGATTTTGATGAAACTTTTTTTATTAGTTAACTACACATTTATTTAATACTAGCTGACCCGGCGAACTCCTTCTCGCCCCAATTTAACGCTTTCGTATAAACTCAAGTGTGATAATAAAACACTGATAGAAAGCACATTTGTTCAATAGAAAATGACAATGCGAAAAGAACACCTGTGGCATTAATCGCAGCACAGCGCAATCTAATCATAATGAATTTCACAATTTTCCGAAATTTTCCAAGCTTCACAACGATAAAAGGCAAAATTTGGTCGAAAAAAAGAAATATTTTTTTTTGCATTTTCCCGGAAATTTCCGAGTTTTCCACTAAGAATTTCCTATTTTTCCATTCGAAAAGCCATTCCGAAACAATTGCACACAAACTTTCATACAAAAAATTTTTTTTCGATTTTTCCAATTTCCCGACTTTTCCAGAGGGTTTTCCTAAAATTTTCTTTCGGATTTGAGCTAAATCGGCCCAGCCGCTTTTATGAATTACTATACATTTTTCGCACCATTTATATTAATGAATAGATAGAAGATAAAAATATTAAATAATTTTGGAAACATTTTAAAAATAAAGTAAAATCTAGCCAAATCTACTACGATTACCCACTTTTTGTCATCATTTCGCAGCAGCAGCGTACCTACTGCAAAACTGAAAGTAGGCAGCAAGAGCAAAATTTTTCGTTCATGATTTCGTTGTGTCATTTTTGCATGCGATGTTTCAATCCGCAGCTTCTTTCACGCAGATGCAGATGCAGAAGTCAATAGTATCTGAATTCCCTGAAGAGATGAAAAATATTAAACCCTCTTGCTCTTCTGCAGGTTCTACAATTTATATAAAACTTGACTCTAATGTATCCAAATATCCAAAATACGACAAAGCGCCCAATCTGGCAACTGTGACCATGGCCTGGCCATACACTCCTTACCATGAACGTCGTGTCCAAAGAGACAGATAGATTTTGAGTGAGTAGAAAGGAGAAAAGTATAGATGGTACAGAAAATGGACCAAAAATCCTATTTCAGAAATAGTTCTCGCATGGGCATGGCATGACGTATGGGTATGATTAACGTGACCAACTCATTACAAGGTCAGCGCTGTAAAACTGAGACCGAAAAACTGTATAAAAACTGTACCATTTTAACAGCGAATTACTATTATGTTAAAAAAACTATTCAAATAACATTTCTAAGACAAGGCGCCCACCGAAGTGGTGTGGCAGTGGCGTGGTGACCAAGTGGCATTAAAAATCTTGAAAAAATATATCTTGTAATCTGGCATCGCTACTTGTGCTGTGCCTAGCCAAAGATATCCATAAACATACATGGTACCGTCGAAGTCTTAAGCAGAATCGCTGATAGATTACTTCGTAGTACATAGATACCATCGTCACATTACAGAACGATACAGGAGGGATTTGATGTCAGATGTTAAATCAAAAGTCAAAGAAGCCATTAGAGAAGAGAAGAAGGTGATTACAGCTTCCCCAAAAAAGTTCGGTGTATGGAGCCGCGTATGACTAGTATCAGAATGTGTGTCAGTTTTTAGCCGAACTGCTTCCAACACTATAAGTTCTTTGGATCATATTGGATATAACATATCTGTAAGCTAGTTCTAGCAGACTATTAACTGTTTTGGAGTGGAACATAATTGAAGGAGTCAAATCCAAAGATGGTGGACTTTTTTTCAATGAGATGGGTACTGCGCAGATTGTGTTTGGGTAAATGGCGATAAGGACGTTGGACTTCGTCAGTGGTGCGGTTTGTTTCCTCTCCTTTTCATTAGTTATATGGGAATATATGGTCATCCTTGGGTCCTTTTAGACCGCATTCGATTGGTTGGTAGCCGCATGTGTTGAAAACAAAAGTATAAACGTGAACAAATCTTAAGTAATGGTCCTTTCAAGAACGCCTGTTAAATGCACTCTGCACGATAGTGGAGTGCCATATTGAAAGAACGCTTTAAGGGGCTTTTGGTAATATCTTAATGGATAATCATGATATTGAAAATGAATGAATATTTATTATCCAGGAGCCAGAACACCCTTTCGCTGTGAGTACCTATTATAAAAGGTGGGCCATCTAGTATTTTTTTTAAATCATAGGTTATTTTAAAATTGACAGCTGTTTTCCGCTCGAAATCTTGAAAGTAAAGGTGGAGAAATATCGATAGTCAGTGCCATCGATAGTTGTCGATAGTTGACTTTTAACTATCGATAATTATCGATATATATCGATAGTTTTTTTCTAAATGGTACCATTAACAAATGTTGAATGCACTATAGCAAATAAGCTTACCTTTACCAAGTTAATTCCACTTTTTAGCGGAATTTCGCCACAAATTGTTAACCTTGATTAGATTCTTAGTTTTAAAGAAAACCGGTTTAGCTGCAGGCATCAATTCATGAGAATTCATGAGGCACCAGAATGAGAAGAAAGAGAAACAATAGTGTTCCTGTTTCTACTTTGCTGACTCATAAAACGGGGAATTCCCTTTTTTAGTTCAAAACCATTTTGACAGTTGGCTTATTAAATCGGGTTCCTTTATGAAATGCTCTCCAGACCAAAAAATTTTTTAAAAGTTTGTATTTAAATGGCTATCGAAAACAATCGATAGTAGTAAAAAATAATCGATTGTTTTTGATAGTGGAAACTATCGATTATAATCGATAGTGCAATCGATAGTTCTCCACCTCTACTTGAAAGTCAGTATCACACCTCTTCGAAACAAAATGAGTCGCTTTACGCTTGAACAACGTTACGAAATATTGAAAAATTTATTTCCAAAGTGAGTGCTGTGTGGCCCAAACAGAGCTTGCTGTACTTGCTGTATGCAAGTTTGTGCAAAAAGTTCGTGAGACTGGTATGCTAGTGGACAACACTCATGGTCCCCGTCGTCGTACGAAGCCAATGCATCCACAGAAAGTGACAGTTTGGTGCCGATTGTGGTGTGGGGGCATCATTGGAACATTTTTCTTCGAAAATAAGGGTGGCACCAACGTTTCGGTCAACGGTAGGCGTTACAGAGCCATGTTAACCGACTTTTTTCTGATATTGAAGACATGGATTTGGACGACCTCTGGCGCCATGCTACATAGCCCATGCCATTTTTAAACAAATGTTACATAATATTTGCAAGTCACTTTTCACTACGAACTCCCTTTCTACATAATGAATATCCTTGTTCGTTTAATCAGAGGGAGCTAAACCGTTTTTTTTTTGTTAACTTCTCCTTACCGACCAAGTGAACTTACATCCGAAGATGCATCCTTTCATTATACTCTTGCTTATGCACTGATGAGGCAATTAAAGCAAACTAATCTTACCCTTTTTTCACTCAGCCACGAAGTAATCTTTTCTTCGTCCTTTTGTGTTGTTCTGTCTCACGTTCATAGTCTTATATATTTATATGACGTGTGATAAGATTAATGTACCTCATCACTCAGGCATCATCAAGCAGAGGAAGCTTTGCAGCACAACGCTATAGCTCTGGTGAACTGTTTTACGTACTATACTCGGGCTATATGAACTCAAGGCATTCACTTATCCTTGCTAATAATTTTCAGTGATGCGCTCATATAGCTCTCATATCTTGCTTGCTTGCATGCATGCATATGAAAGTACAATGCTAGAATAGCGCGCCAAGAGTCGGCAAGAAAACAAGGTTTCTTTAATCAGAAGGAAGCTGCATTTAATCCCAAGTGGATGAACAGAAACCTAGAACAAAGGCATCGTTCGCGTAAGAAGCCGAAGAGAAGCATCAACATCTCTACCCAAACATGTAAAAATTTACCCATTTAACCACATCAAAGTTTCAAAGATTTCCATCACCAGCACCAGCACCATAACCATAGTATAGAAGCAGCAACAGCACTTAGACCCACAAAAATCTATTCCTCTCGTCAAGATGACAGGATAGAAGAGGATGAATTGTGAGAGATTGGGGTTTTGCATCGTCAGTTGGGCTACAGGACGAGAGATGAGATGTGTCGGTGGTAACGGTCGATGTGGCTGCAGTGTTTATGGCATTTACCCACAATCCATAGCCAAATCATTCCCAAACCTCCAAAGGGAAAATTCTCCGGATACATGTGGGTGGATAGAAATTAATCGCTCGTTTATCTCGGTGTCGGGTGAGACCTAGACTTCGACTGAGTGTGTATATGTGTGCTCGAGAGAAAAGACAACGGTGATTCGGATGAAACGTGCAAAAGACAGAACTTCAAGATTAACATCTTACGTTGTATAATTAATATTCTTTTGCTGCTCGAGTGGCACCAGTAGGGACGAAGAAAAACTGTTCAAGATTCCGCAGGACCATTATTTGGGTTGCGGTGATCTGGGGGATGGGCGAGGGATTCTCTTCATTCAAATTAGTCGCCATCAAGTAAAGTTATCGTGTGCACTCCGCGCTCACAATAAATGGTAGCAAAGGGAATATAAATCACATCAATGCGACGACATATTAGTGAGTCCCTGCCAGTGAATTGGGAAACTTACTTAGGACCGAGTGCTGCTGTATCTTCTGATTATTATTAGTACCTATAATACGAATACCTGACGCTACGTTTTTACTTAATTAAAATTAAATTTTCCTTTTAAGCAGTTGCCATGGCCATTTCCATTTCCATTGCTATGCTATACTTTGCTACTCACTGGGGAGCTTGCTGGGTATAATAAAATATTTTAAGATTATAATTCATTCAGGTGGTGTCGTAAGTCGTAAATTGAAAGTTCGCTTCTCTAATGGTGCAGTGGGGAAATTTTAAATGGAATGATACAAGGACTTAATTAATAGCCTTTGCCTGTTTATTATGTGGAGTAGGTTTTATGGTATTAGCTGTAAATTAAACTCGAATATGCTACGGTATGTCAATTAAATCTGCGATCAGTCAAACACGTCAGAGATCCTTACTTTGAGGAATGTGCTGACATTTCTCATCATTTTCTAGCTCTGGGAATACTAGATTTAAAAGTGGGAAACCCGTTTACCTTTCAGCTTCTCCCATGGGCATTCGCTTCAGCTTCCCGTAATAGATTTTAAAATCCAGCTACAGTATCTACCGATGAAACTACTCTGATATCTCACCCACTTCTGCAACCCTGCAGCTTCTACATTCTGGCATGTTGACGTAGTATTATGTATAAGGCAATGTTCAGTCATGATGTGAGATCTATTGAACGAAAGTAAAACCCTCGATCCTATTTGGGTCCGACTTTGTACAGATTTGTTTGGAGATGCAGAATGTTGTGCGGTCCTGCCATCTGCTGATCACATTCGCAGTATTCATTTTATTTTCTGACGAGATTGTGAAGCTATAGTGCCAGACTTGTTGACTTTATTGGCCATACTATTCCCTGGAATATCCATATGACCGCAAGTATAATTTGAGGAAGATTTTTCCGATCCCAGGGATTTGAAAGCAGTCTGGCTGTTAGTAAAAATTGTTTACGATAACCAATTAACCTTAAACTGAGACAGACACTCATTATTCGCCAACAATTTAACCTAAAAAATGGTAGATAGATAAAGTTCTAATCCCCGACACCGTCATTTTCCCACTCCTCTCTATAGTGGGTGGTTATGTCTGGAAGTCATCATATATAATTTATGAAGAGGCAGTAGCCTGTGTTTCCTGGCAGAAAAATGAAACGATCTAGGGTCGCTGCAATGCGGTCAGTATAATTATATAACTATTGAGAGGAGGCTTTCATTTTATATGAGCCTAATAATATGAGATTTAGATTCGCATCCAATGGTGAATTATGATGGGTAATTTTGAAAGCAATACAAACTGCGGAAGAGCCGAGGAGCGGTTTGGTTTAAAAACTGGCAACACTGTTTGTACAGAAAGTTGATTTCCGGTTAGTACGTTTTGCCATTTTACGATGCATAGATAAGCGCCAGAACAACGCGTGCAAATTAAACAAACTTATTTTGAAAACCATGGTATATGGTTTGCCAAACTTATCGTGCGCTAACTCCATTTTACGGTCGACGTAATCGTCCATCTGAGCAAGTTATTCCGAACGCAATGACCACGTACACTCTAGTGGATAATACGCATCCCCAAAGACGACAAACAGTGCGAACAGAAGAAGTTATTGCCATTGTGGAGCGAAGTGTTGAGGAGAATCCGAATGAGTCGTGAAATACTTTACGGAAAGATCTTGGCTTAAAAGCTTATAAGATCCAGTTTGATGGATGGCATTGACGTGACAGAGCCTTTGATTTTAACAAAATGCGGCGTAACATGCCACACGGCACGCGACACCAATTATTTTATTGCGGGAAACATTTGCTGAGCTTTCCTCTGTGATCTCACACTTTTAGATTACTTTCTTTGGGGGAATGTGAAGTCACAAGTCTACACCGATAAACAGAGACCCAACATTCGCCGGTGTTATTGCTGATATACAGCCCCAGTTGCTCTATAAAGTTGTCGAAAATTGGACTTCACGATTGCGCAGAATTCTGCTAATGGTCTTTCATTGTCATCAACGTTGTTGACAGCGCATGACCTTGTTTACATTTTTTTTATATCACATCTCGGCGATTTTGCTTATGATCTTAATGAAGCATTGTAGTGTTCTCCATTGATAATCTGCACAACCTGACGAGCTTTACAGGAATGCCAACACTAGATAGGCATGACTCCATGATACAACAAGACAAGATATCGCATTGCGCATGTCGTTCATTCTTTTATTATTATTATTATTCTTTATTCATCTACCGAGCTTAACTCTAACAGACTAGGATTAAATATTATTTTAATTTCAGAACATATTATTATTCAATATAGATAATTTAAATTTAGATCTATCATCACATAAATCTATTTCAGTGCAAACAGAATTAAAACATTTTATACATTTAGTTATTGGTTCGTTAAGACCATAATTATAAGAATGTCTAGGATTCAAAAAAAATGTGTTTCTTGTTCGAAGAATTCTTTCTGGTGCATACAAATTAAAATTTTTAAGTACATCGGGACATATTATACGATAAGAAAGGACATCATGAATAAACAGCATACAATGAACACTTCGCCTCTTTTCTAAGGTATCTAATCCCACTAAAGCACATCTTGTTTGATACGACGGTCTTACATCAAGGTTCCATTTCATTTGCCTTATAAGAAATCTTGTAAAGGACTTTTGTACCCTTTCTAACCGAATTATAGAATTAGCATATATTGGGCACCAGACTATAGAGCAATATTCAAGGAAAGGCCGTACTAGAGACATATAGACTGACTTAAGAGCATATGGGTTCGAAAATTCAGCACATGTTCGCTTAAGAAATCCAAGCATCGAGTTTGCTTTGGCAACAACATAATCAATGTGAAATGAAAATGAGAGTTTCGTGTCAAAAATTACACCAAGATCCTTAATTTCTGTTTTTCGAGAAAGGCAGGTCCCAGAAATTGTATAGTGATTAAGTACAGGCATTAGTGTATGGTACACAGAAAAAGAATGACATTTATTTATGTTTAATGTAAGTCGATTAAGTTCACACCAATTAACTATTGTGTTTAATTCACTTTGGAGACTTTCGCAATTATAAATGTTTTTTACGCGCATAAAGATTTTTAGGTCATCGGCATACATTAAACAATCAGCACGATTGAGCAATGAAGGAATCTCATTAATAAAAATATTAAAGAGTAAAGGCCCTAAGTGGCTACCTTGGGGGACACCAGATAATACATCAATGAGTCTAGATTGAGAAGCACCAATTTTTACATACTGCTTTCTGTTCAATAGGTAACTCGAGATCCACTTCAGTAGTAGCGAATGAATGCCGAAAGATCTTAATTTTTTTATAAGAATGCTATGGCATACTGTGTCAAAAGCTTTGTTGAAATCAGTAAAAATTACATCAACTTGATATCCCGAATCCACGGAATCAAAAAGATATTTTGTAAACAGCGTTAAGTTGGTTAATGTGGATCTACCAGATACAAATCCATGCTGTTGCAATGATATTTGTTCTTTGATTGTGAAATAGAGTTTTTTTGTAACAATAGCTTCAAAAAGTTTCGGAATAGCTGAGAGCTTAGATATTCCACGATAATTTTCTACTTTTTTTCGGGATCCGGCTTTGAATATGGGAGTTATAAATGAATATTTCCATTCATCTAAAAACCCACCAGAAGCTAAAGATAAATTGAAAATTAACATTAAAGGAAAAGACAAGGATAAATTACATTGTTTAAGCACTACAAATGGAATATGATCAGGGCCAGGACTTTGGGAAGAGTTCATATGTTGTATGCCTTGCAAAACATCATCAATCGAAAGATAGAGTGATCCTATACATGCATTACAATCACTTATATCATTATCAAGTAACGGACTAAGATTAGTGTGATTGACATAAACTGATTCAAAAAACTTTGCAAATAGCTCACAAGTTGAATCCAAGCTACATTAGACAACACCATCGAATTCCATATTGTGCAGAGTACCATTCAGCTTTCTTTTACTATTTAAAAATGTCCAAAAACCTTTAGGATTCTTTGAAATTTGAGATTCAGTGTTCATTACATATTGCCTATACAAAAATTTATTCAAAAATTCATATTCGCGGCGCAATTGGCAAAAACGTTTCTTGTTAAAATCAGACCCTGACTTTTTAAATAATTTAAACGCTTTGTTTTTAGCATTCTTCAAATTAACTAATCTTTGGTTATGCCAAGGTAATTTGAATGATTTTCTTTTTTTAATAATAGACACGAACTGAGTAAACCCATAGTTTAAAATACTCTTGCTGTTCATTGGTATTCATCTGTCAACAGATTATGACGTAGTAGCTGCGGAGATAATGGATGTACTATTGGCGCGAAAGTACAAATTTGCGATTTTGTTAAATTATTATTGTTATTAATTGAACAAATAATAGTACATTTGTAAAAGCGATATTTGTTCTTTAATTGAGTGCAAATATAATTAATGAAAAACAAAAAGAATCATTAGAAACAGCTCCATAACTTTTCTAAGAAAAAAAAATCTTTTAGGGCAAAGAATCTTTATCTTTAAACGATAAGACCCAATTAATAGAAAAATAAGGAGTTTATAGACTGCATTTTGTGAAAAATGACTTAATAAATATTATTCAACATGAAAAGGGTAGGCAAACTGGCATTATAAATGCAGTTGCATTTATGCTTAGACACGCACTTTCTTTGGTAGGATTTAGAGTCTGCAGCATGGTTGGTCTTCCGAAGCCATCTGAAGCTATGGTGAAAGACAATAGTGAAACTATATTAACCACTGAATTGATTTAACTGCAATATCCGTATCAAAAACACTCTTCTTCCGCTCGCGAATGCACTTTTGCATTCGCTTCCTTAATCGACAAACAGTGGACGAAAAAACACAAGAAAACCAAAATAGAATAAATAATTGACGAAACTACTTGTTTTTTTAAACATTTTATTCACATTCGATTCAAAACACAAGTTTTTTCATCAATTTTGTTAATATGACGCGTCGAGCTGAGCAGAAAATAAGTAATTCTGCGACTTAATTGAAAGGAACAACAAAAAAAAGACACATGTTATGGACGATAAATATTTTTCCAAGCACATTCACAGAATTCCGAAACTATATCTTCTATATTTTTCTTTTTATTTAAACATTTAAAGAACCAACACAACTCGTTCCATATAAAACACACGTAAATACCAAGAGTCAAAATGTACACTCCGCAACTATGACGTACATGCGCAGAACAAATCAAAAATGAAAACTTCAATGCGCTATCTTGTCTTGTTGTATCATGGGCATGACTCTATAAAACTCTTCTCTATAAATGGGTTTACATCTGGATTTCTTGAGTTTTGTCTAATAGGATCTACCGTAGTGATAATATTTGGTCACTGGTTGTGAACTTGCTGGACCTAAAACCATTGCTGCCAAAGACATTTCGAAAAATATTTTTTTTTTTTTTTGGAATTTATTCAAGCTGCACTAAACTTCTTAAAAGTATTTCAAATATGTAGATAGTTTTAAAATTTATTCACACTCCATCTTTGAGGTAACACTCAGCTGTCAAAATATGTAAACGAAAACATATTTCTTTTTCACACAAAACGGAGTGTTCCGTGTTCCCTACAGACTGTACAGGGAGGAGTCAAATTTTATTCTCACTACCATTGTGAGCACTTTTATCGGTTTAGTACAAAACACGCGGACTACTGACCATATAGGTTTGTGATAGCCAATTGCTAGGAGACGCTAAACTTAATTTAAATTACAACTGCAGCATCCTACTCGATTTTTTTTCTCATACTCTGTATTATGCAAGAGGAGAGGTCCTCTTCTTGCCGTCAATTCATTCAGATTATTCAAGATTCAGTCGGATGTAATTATGTCGCCACATAATTACTGAAGTCAGATAAAACTGCCGCCAAACCCTATTCTATTGGCAGACAATAAATAGATTCAACCACAAAATCCTTCCGGCGGGACCAGATAAATTGATGCATTTGGAAAATTAACATTTTTCTTTACTCGAAATCGGTCCTACACTTTTTTGGGACTATTTCCGATTGTCCTTTTTTTTGTGTCGTCGGACAAATTCCGGCAAAAGGCTTTTTTCTGTGTTGAATTTAGCATTTGCATTTTTATGGTTTACTGCGGTGCTGTATTCTCTCAGAGTACCGGAGTATGAGGCTAGAATTTGTGTGGCTTTTTTTGTGCCGGCTCGCAGACGATATTGAACTGCAAATGGAACGCTGTAAGAACTAGGGCTGGGTATAATCAAGGAATTTATACGAATCATCCGGTTGATCTTTTTATTTTTTTTCTTTCTGTGTATTTAAATCACCGATTAGGAAATAGCTATTGTTGTATTTTTTTTCCTTCTGGAATCTATTGACTGATGGTTTTTGCGGATTTATTTAATGATAATTTCTGTTGAATAAATTTTGGGTAACAGTTAAGGAGAATTATTTATGTAAATGTCGTTTTGTGGACAGAAAAATTGTCGAATTGAATTGCGTCAACAGCAGTCGAATTTTTGTACTTCATATAAAAATAAATATGATGACTTTCACAGGCTCTTTGACAGATGCTCTTTAGGAGAGGAGTAGGTAATAGTAACTTGTTCACTCTTTTGAAACTCCCTCTGCAGTGTCGTCGGATCAGACTGTCAAAGCAGAATTAAGTCTGTGATCAAATCAACGCCAAGCCATTTCATCAATATGTAGATACCATAAGAGAGAGAGAGAGGACACCCCTTAATCTCACTCAATTACAGATGAGGGATAATTATTTCCCTGACTGATAATTACCGAATGCACTTCCATTGTAACTCCACAACTAACATCAAACTGAACCTAGTCACCTTTATGGGTTACCCATTACCCAACTCCCACTTTGGCTGATATAAGCATATGCAGTAGTTGTAGGGTAAGTAGCACAGTAACAGTCCTAATCCCACCTCTGCAGTGCCATAGGAGAATTCTCATTTTTCATTCCTCAACCGTAGAGTCAACGTAGCCCCATCCTACAAGCACACATATACACGGTGCTCCTGACGGATGAAAATCCTTACCGAAAAGTTGAACAGCAAAAGCTGCAAATTTGCATTCCAAGTGCTAATGTATGTTAATTATAGGGTTCCTTGAGTAAGGCCACAGCCTCAGCCCACCAACCATACCAAGACTTACCTTACCCCCTTTACGGAAACATTTTTTCTCATTTGGAATATATATTTTTTTTGTTGGTCTACCTATACTCTCTCTGGGAATTTTTAATTAGAATACATGCCATTGTTCCATTTTATGTTGCGTCCCTAATGCGACATCCCTATTATTTTCTCATTTGCAGCTAAGGTAACTGTACCCGGTGTGCGGTGGGAGTGTGACTGAGATTCAGGTTCGTGTCTCAGCGAATGCGGCATACAGACTATAGGTAGGTACTATGGTTATGGACGGTCCCGGCATGCAATGGAATGGACTTAGCAAATTATTTTCTATTTTATACTCTACTCAGTCAGATGCACGGATTTTTTTTTGTTACTGTGTTGAATTGAAATTAAGGCGGTTCGGCGACTGATGGTGGAACAACTTTGAGGTTAGATCCGGAAAACCAATGAACGAAACCGCTCGAATTGCACATCGTTAGAGCTGAAGGCTGGTCAGAGTGGTCGGGGCTTAATGATAAAAGTAGCAAACAAAAATAAAGCAATAGTGCTTGTGTGTTGTATTATTCGGGATAGCAAAGGTCGTCGCATTATAGGATATCAGCCATTTTTTCTGCTCTTCAAGCCACAGACAACGGTATTTTTCAAAATCCCTAATGAGGTGAGGATGAGTATATTGTAGGTATACTCAAACAAAGTGCATGACAATATAAGGAGAAGACAAATTTTTTTTGTAATTATGCGGTCTTTGCAAAGCCATCATGGAAAATGACTAAAGAACTAACAAAAACAGAATGCTCCTCGAGGAGTGTTAAACGCTATTTTTTTCTCTTTCGCATACATTTTATGAGACGTTGTGTTGTATAGGTATTTTTGCATTTTTATACTGGACGTCGAGTTTGGCCCAAAAAAAGGCCATTATTTAACGAAAGTGGAAAGTTTCAAGTCATTTGGTGGCGCAGAAGGAGGAAAAAAGTTTTCCTCACACTGCTGTAGCGGTACTACCTACTATAAGTTTGCATTGTCGGACCCCGAAGATGGAAAAATTCGCTCACATATACATTCATTAGTATGGTATACGGATTAGACGCCATTTTTCTCCGAGCACTTTTTACTGCAAGTTTTTTAATTAATTTTTAAGTGAAAAATTCCGAACATAATTCGGTTGGGGTTTTCGGAATAATTGCATCAGTTGGGCTAGTTTAATTTATGTGCATATCGAATTTTAGCTGGATACCTATACTTAATTCAAGCAGTTGACAGAGTTGAGGGTATAGAGTTATAGTTTTATTCGCAAGTTTCACATGGACACAGGGGAATTCACAGAAAATTAAACTTAAGCTATGCAGACCATCTGATACCTAGAGAATAGGGGATGGCTATTGCTCCTTGCAGCTTATAATAATTGCGCACTTGTAAATTATTCAGGCTCCAATCTCACTCTATTTAGATTCGATAAAAACGTACCTATCATCACTTTTAAACAGCATTTTTTTCACCTTCGACTCATACACGTAGATTTGAATGCTCGGAGAGGCGCAGACTTAGTTGATTGGGCTCCGGAACGCTTAAAATATTAACCAGGCGGGATAGTGGTCTTCAATCTCAATAGTGCCTGGGTGCACTTTTTGAAGGCAGTCGTAAACGAATATATGATAAATATGATGCCTCTCGTATTCTCAAAATATTATTATTGGTCTTAATATTTAGACAACTTATGTCTCATATGAACATGGACACTGGACAGATTATGGCTTAAGAAATATTACTTTTTAAATCATAAAAAAATCAAGAGTAAAAATTTGGTGGAGTCAATCCATCCATTGTTTGAAAAAGCAAGCGAACTCTACTTAAAGCTACGTTTCGCTGAGATGGGTTGGTGAGCATAGTCATATCATAACCGTAAGTCTCTTAATCTATTCATCGAGAATGGATGCATCTTAGAGAGTGGAGAAAAATAATATCTTGAGAAGGTTTGACGTCGAAAAATTTCTATTGCAGCAACTTTGCCGATTGCGTTCTCCAGAACCCTGTAAAAATCATATTTCATGTTGATGCTGGCTCTTAAGAGTTTAGTTGCACTATCAAGCTGCTACAATGAAGTAAGCAATAAAAAATCAACAATTAAAATAATTCGATTTGTGCATTACTATCCTGTTTGGGCGGTGGCCATGGTGTAGTGGTTAGGCGTTAGAGTCATTGCTTGTGACCCGAGTGGCGTTGGTTTGAGCCCCGGCGGGGGACAGCAATACTCTGCCATCAGATTTTCTCCACCACTACACCACAAAAAGGGGTTTCTTCTTGGTAGTGCAATGGACAGAGATTCGTCTGAGTGCTCCAGGATATGGAATCCCCTTAAAAAAAAATCCTGTTAATCATACGGAAGGATAGAAAATCAATGTCCACCCTCGTAGAAATCTTAACGGACACAATACTCTGCGGTACCACATGAAGGAAATGGACTTAACGGAAGAAGAACTTTGTAGAGGTTGCGGTGATGAGAAAACTCTTAAGAATACAACCCAATTCCTATGTCGCTGCCCAGGTCTCCAACACTCAACACATCTATACATATAATAAAACTGCAGCAATTTTCGTTGTCAGCTAAAAACTCGAAAACTACTGGACAGATTTCAATGAAACTTTTTTTAAAATGTTCCTTAACACCGTGAGACTGCTATAGGCAGTCGTTTATAGCCACGTCCTAAGGAACAATTTTTAGCCAAAATGTATTTTTTGAAGTGAAAATATATACATACACATAACCAAATATAATTTTGTGCGAGCGGGCAAGGCGAGCACGGGTCCAGCTAGTTAGGTATAAATTCCTAGGGTTCACTTCTTCAGCGACCTAGGCGATCGTTCCAGCACATCAAAATAGACGAGATAATGAACTTCGTCAAATCATCAGGATGGTTTGTATGTAGCAGCATAGTAAGTAATTTGAATACAGGGTTATAATGGGTAAGGAACAACCTCTTTCGCCTACAGGCATCACAATGGGCTGGTATTGACCTAAATGTAGCACGGAAAACTCTCCACCAGCCCACAAAACCTAACCTAATCTTGTACATGGGATGATACCACCTTGGAAACTCTCTTGCATTTGCTGTTTAATTTTATTTGCATACCCGTTTTCAAAGGCTTCGCTAGTGCAAATTTTTGCACTGAAGATATGTTCCCGAAACTCTTCAAAAACCGCTCCAGAAAATGTCCTAAAAATCTGTCCGAAAAATGCTCTGTATTTTATGTAATCTATCAGCTGTAACTGCTAAAAAAAAGATTGTCTCAGAATGGTAAACCCCGAAAAAATGAATTGTTTCTGACGAGTTTTTGTTGTCGATTTTTCTATTGAAAGCAGGATTTCGGGCACCCACCCGATTTCCTGTGCAATTTTTGAAATAAAATCCTTCCTCGAAAATTTTAAACTTTTAATAATTGAATTCTTGGAGCATACCTTTAAAACACAAACCAGTTTATCGACTTTAAAATCGGAGAAAAGTCATTAAAAATTTGTAAACATCCCTTTTGTATTGTTGAGCTTTTCCAATTCCCACATCCAAACAAGCTAATTTTACACCAACCCATATTCAAACGGATGTCAAAAGGACTCAGCATTCTAACAAACACAAAGAATCCTTCCAAACAGAATTGAATACATTGCCATCGAAAGAGGCGAACTACCCTACCATAGGGAATAGATTGTAATACCTATTGGGAATTGGACGACTTTCATGTCGTCTATCCGCGGCGCGCCCCTTCAGCAGATCGTGATACTCCCATACTTTTATCAACCTTTGTCACTGTCTCAAGTGCGTTGTAATTTTTCATTCAGAACGAGAGTAAGGTACGCATCAGTGCTTCGTCCCCCATTCCCCATCCAGCTTCCAGCACCCCTATATCCATATAGGAACGAGACAAGCGAACAGGCAGACAGGCAGGCATCTGTGAGTTCACTGTATATAGCATCGTCCACCATCAGCAACACTAATAAAAACCAGCGCCATGCGTTGCTGTTGTCGTTTTATGAACTGCGAAACGCTTCACTTATTTCAATTATTTCGCTTTGTTGGTATCCTTTAAATATTTATCAATCACGAATTTGTTAACTTTTGCTTAGAGAACCGGTCTATATAGGATGGTTGAATTGGGACCAGTTGGGTGGTATAAGTGAAAGTTATTTTTCAGAAGGTAAATCCTCTGCCAGATGCCAGAAGCAACAATGTTCAAGGTGAAATTCCAACCCAAAAAAAAGGTATCCTCGAGACGAATATATTCATTCCCTTGGCAGGGCGCACAAGGAGCACTCGTCCCCTGCTTTCATTAATGTATTTACAAGACGAAAGCGTAAACTCTAAGCACTTCCTGTTTGATCGAAATACCCTAAGGGGAATAGAAAAAGGATTCCATAAGAACTTTCACATGAATATTTACAAAATTTCCTGCTGCCTGTTGAGTAAACCAAGCAACCATCAGGCCAACCCTCCCGCCCGTTCTATAACCAACACCACCGACCGGTAGCTGAGAATAGCAACATCAATGGCAACAACAGGAAGCTTGCTATGTTAACTTGGCTGTGGCAATAGCTTAGCTACTGACTTCCGAAAATACATCACAACATGTGTAGGTTCTTAAATATTTTCATCGGAGTATAGAAGGAATTTCTATATGGATACCTTACCTATAGTCTGTCGAACTTGTAGTTTGTTGTACCTGTATGCAACAAGGGATTTCCACTTAAAGATATTTTCCAGGGAATTTTACTCAAGAGTAGTTATAGAGGAATCAATTGAGGATTCATATCCTACGGCGAATAAGTGCCGTGCGTCGTATAGAGTAGGTATCTATATACATTTTCCATACAAAAATTATTGTTTCAATTTGAAAGTGTGCGGCATGTGGAAGTGAGAAGGGTAAAGTTTTTTAAGTAAACTGAATGAAGCCATGAACTTTTAAGTCAATATGCTGACAAATGTTGAGTGACAAATCAGGCCAGTGTCGACTGTGACCAATTTGGGAGTGTCCAGTTCTTGCAACTGTCTTATACACATGCACTGTGCTTATTTTTCCAGCGTGATGGCTCCTCTTATAAGAAGAGGACGTACGGCGAATAAATACAGCCGTCAACAGAGATATACTTTACGTGAGCTGCTCCGACATATTTGGAGCTTAGATTAGTAAAGATTTTTCAGGACTATAATCTAGCCAGGGTGTTTAAAAAGAGATGGTTACAGATAAACCCTTAATGGCCCAAAAACAGGTCTTACATTATTGGCACAGGTATATTTGGCCCTTCCGTACGCAAAGTGCCTATAGGATTACAGGCTTGGAGTTGTTTATTCTAGTAACTTCCTCACCACGGACAAAAGTTGTACGATCGACAAGCCTCGGATATAGATTAGGTATTCGAATATTGACCCTAGCAATCGAAATAATGATAGCAACGAAATTCAGATCAGTGCGTGGAATGTCCAGACCTTAAACCAACCGACTGTAGCCGAGAGACCATAGTTAGGCTAGTTAGGTACAAAGCCGAAATTACAGCTACAGGAAAAACTGTGTAACGTTGACGTCGATTATATCTACCTACTGCAAGGAGCAAGGTCAGCCAGTACTCCGTATTGATGCCGATTTCTTTGCCAACTAGCCTTAGGTTTCGTTGATATAAGCCTTCATCTGATCACAACCGCATCTGTGCAAAGTTTTAAAGCATTTAACTGATTTGTGCACACGAAAAGTGTCACGACAAGGTTATTATATCCAACGTTAAAATTAGAATTGAAAGGGAGGGGGGTGCATCTTTGATTCTACTGTTGGAAAGTACAGCCTGTAAGACAATTCGCTTTCGGTAACGCAATTGACACTACTATGGGCAGTGGGACTTGGCGGTTTCTATACATATTATAACAGTTATATGACTATGCATGTTCAGTATTTATAGATCGTGGGTGTGTCCCATTTTTACTTATGGATCAATGGTATGCCGGCCTTAAGTAAAGCCTAAAATAGTCAAATTAAGAGAAAAACTTGAATTATAATCACAGTGGCCCTATGGGCAAGTTCGGCTAAAGCGCCAAATCTTTTCGCCTCCCCAACGCAGCCAGCTAGCGGCGTCCTGAACAAAGCGATATTCAGATAAAAAATTGCCATCTTTGTCGACAACCAGGCCGCAATTAAGGCTCTCGATTCGAAAACGTCTACGTTTAAACTTGTGGTGGACTGCAGCGAGACATAAGTTTTGGGCGATTCATCTGTTTGGAATTACTCTCGTTTTGTGAATTTGCGTATAATCTGAGAAAGACGTTTCCCCCCCGTTGGTATACGTGAAGAGAGACATATTCGAACTACATACCCATACATATATCAAAGGTATCGAATAGATGTACGAATCTTTACGACAGTGCTAGACAAAGAATCTTTTAGCCAAAACACGTGCGGACGTCACTAGATTAGTGGCAATCAGTAAGTACGAGTTAATGGCCAGGCAACTGGGAACTCACGGTGTTAAGAATATAACAACCACTGCAGCAGCTGCGGAGATGTATAGGTGAGAGTAAAACAGTGTTAACATTTCTTTATGGATATCCGGATCTAGACAAAACGAAACACCGGTTCACTATAGGCAAGCCGTTTTATGATGACCTGTAATATGATTTATTGCCTCATCTTCGCAGGCTGGTTTTGAGCATAACATCAATTTATCTGCTTTTCAATCATATTTAGTGATGTTCTGTGAGTTAAAAGGCGCTCTACAGAAAATTATGTTTCATAGTCGAGCGTTGCGAGCTGTGTAAATACCCTCGGAATCGATTTCTATAATGAGTTTCGAAATAGGCATAGGCGTGGGCATTTTCTTGATTAGACTTCCTAACTACGTCAGTATTTTCCAAGTGAATATTTCTTTCATTCATTTTCATTCATTTTCAATATCCCGCTTATCCATTAAGTGGGTCGCGGGTGTAGGTTGCTCAAGTGGACCCTTCATAGCACTCGATCCTCCGCCATCGACTCCAAGGATCGAGTGAATATTTCATAGCATTGACAAAAGCACAAAGCAGTAAGAATAGACCGTCGACTCCTCCCGCATAACGGACTTTGCCTACAAGCTGCCGGCGGGCCCAGGATTTTTGTATTGGTGCTGTACAAAATCAAAGGAGCGCCATTAACGCACGTATACTTGAAAAATCCTAGGCCCATGGTATAGTATGGAAAATCATTGCCGCCATTAATTTTGACATTTACACGTATTCACAGACAGGGTAATTTTTTCCGGGGAGAATCGGGTAGGTGCACGGGAAGTCGGCGGCCTAGTTCTTATTGGTTTGTAAACAAAAGCTTGACACGGGAGGTTATTATCATTTTCTTAGCCAGATGGCTATAATAGCAATATCTACTATGGAAATCAAAACTAGTAGAAATTCCTGTGGCGAAAAGCTCAAGGTTCTTGACTCGCAGTACTCTAGTGTGGTTAGAGAGTCTGATAGAGTTGCTTCAATAAGCATAAAAATAGACCTGATGGCGATGAGTGCAAAAAAGGTGAAGCTTCTTCTTCATCAACCCGCACTTACTAAACCTAACCTAACCAATGAATATGCAGCAACTTGTATACATATTTTTTTGTCCAAAAGTAAAAAAAAACTTAAATGGGGTTAAGGCTGACTATTTCGTTAACGAGAAAAATAGAACAGTGCAACTCACTTGAACAATATCAGCATCTTCGATTTGTTTTAACGGCCGATTTTGAGGCATGCTACTTTTTAGAGAAGTTGCAAATACTTCCTAACATAATTACAGCGACCCTTATCTAAGCTAATGAAACTACATGACCCCGCGAAGCGGTTTCAATCCGTGAGTAAATAAATAAAGAGCACTGCAGAATCTAGACCCCAAACACGCAACTTCTCAGACTATCTAATCTATTGTCATCAAAAGAATAGACCTCTAAAACTCAGTGCTAACTGCAAGTTTGAGAGCAGCATTCAGTACAGTCTCAACAATCTTAATAAAAACCGTCGATAGTCATCCTAGAAATAGCATATTACAGTCGTCAAAAATTCGAAAACGGTACCCGTTCCCGCATTTCGACAAATTCTCATTCAAAGTTCAATTGATTTTAAATTTTTAGAAAGACTTCTGTGTTAAAATCATTTCCTAACTAGAACTGCTAAAAACATTAACTACTAATGGTTCTTATTATAGAGTAAAATAGTTTGGGAATTTGGCTCAAGTGACGGGTATTTACAATTACAATTTACACTCCATCAAAAATCGTTTAAGAAAATTGTACCTAATAAAGAAAGATGAAGCAAAACTCGAAACATTGGAGGTTGTCGCGTGAAGAAATAGACTTCGTTTTGGAACAGTGATTATTGAAATTGATTATACAAATCCATTAACTGCGATTGTAATTAATTTTCCAACACACAAAAAAAATAAACGATTTTCTAACCAAGTCAACTGTCAAGCATTTAGCTGATTAAAATCTATTACAATCATTAATTCAGCAAATGCTACGCCACTGGGGCTTAGGTAATTTCTAATTTTGCACGCCCCTAATTACAGGGCCTGTTCAGAACTTGACACCTAAAATCCAATGTAAGCTTCAAAACATTTATTTCACCTACAAAACCATCGATGCTCCCCAAAGTGATAATAATACCAAATAGCTTTGATGATTACCACTTTTGCGCCTATACTCTGATAAAGTATCAACTTACCATGTTTGATAGATTAAAGCCGGGCTCAGTGCGCGTATCACGTTTACAGTTTTTATTTACCCTTAACCACCCCATCAGTGGAGTGCACATACACACACACAAAAGTTAAAGTGCAAATCACACCGCAAATAAATTGAAATTTTATTCATTAAAACAATAATCTGCACGCGAGCGTACACAGACACACGTTTGTGTTTAAATTCCAAATCCCATTGGGGCTGCCGCAGAAATTAATTTTTCATTCTGCTGTCCGGCAAGTGGCCCTTATCAAAAGCCCGAATTAATAATGTATTTTGTGTAAAATCTCTAAATTTTTGATATTGATCTACACTCGGTTCAGTTTCAATGATAAAACAAATAAAAAGACAAGCCCACTGCGCACATATCGTATGGCGGCAACGGATAGTGTGGCTAAAAGCGATCCATCCGAACAGGGAGCCGTGAAAGAGGTTGCATCCAATGAATATGCATGAGGAATGCGCGTATCGCAGACCAAATACCAAAAAATGCTCATTTTAATAGCAGTTTTTTTTTAAAGAGAGAAATAGCCATAAAAAAACCCCAACAATATGTCAAACGACACGATATTTAAGTTCACTATGGACTGGACATACACCCAACCTTCGCAGGAGTTGGATTACATGCACAAAGTGAGGCGACACACAAAAAAATTATTAATTGAATTTCAATTGCAACAACATTTATACAGTGACCATGGGGCTTTGTGCATATCGTACACCCCCGCCCAAGGGGGGTCGGATTCCAATTTACATTTTTGTTGCATAGCCAAAGGTCGGCTGTGTGTTTGTGTGTCCATTTCTACAAACCAGAAACACTACCAAAATTGTGTCCCATAGTTTTTTTTTCCTTTTTTTTTTGTGTGGAATAAAATAAATAGAATTATTTTAGTCCGCAATTCAACTGCAATATAGTATCTCGGTATCGATTGTCGTGGGTAGGACTCGTAGTGTGATGGACACTATTTTGTATATAGCAGCAGCCGGAATAGAGAATCCGTCGACATTATCCCTCGGAGAAAGGGATGCACAGGGCACAGCACAGACAGTGTTAGAGATATTCAGCTGGCCATTTAGGATGTAAAATAAAATTACACAGGGGTATATGAAATTGGCAAAAACAATTCGGCATCGGCATTCAACATCGAGGGTGTTACGCTCGGTAAAATGGACTTTTTATTTTGGTCAGCAGTTTTAGATGTCCATGCGGGGGTGCGCACCGTACTGCACAACTGATAGAGCAAATGTGAATAGATACTTTTTGTATAGCTGCGCTCCTACAACTGCACCCGCAAGCACAGATGGGATTTTAGATGCAAACAAACCGCTGTTTTTTTGGTCGCACAATATCATTAGGATGCCTTAATGGAGAACAGAATAGTTCACCAGGGACGGACTGATATTATTTTTTGCTATAGGTGTTATTGACCATGAATACGCATATTTTTAAATATGAAGGAAGCTTAGCTCATCTCATGGCTAGGAAATCAGAGGTTCAGGTAAAATATTCGAACCTCCGAACGAAATATAAACTAACCCATTAATTTAATCTTACATTATGTTTATGTACGCACTTATAACTGCCTGCCTAGTCAGGTTTTAAGATGGTTTTTCCTGTGTGGGAAATAGTTCTAAGAATTATGTTGTCGATATTTCTTTTTGAATATTTCAAGGCACCACTACTGGCGAATCGATTAAAAAACAAAATTGAACTTTTTTCAACCATCAAATCAGTTCAGATCCATTCCATGTATTCCTGGAGCGTAGGAAATTATTTGACCCATACATTTCTTGGGGACCTGAAAGTCGCACAATGTGCACTTGAAGAAAACGAACTTACTTAGGTGGCGCTACGGTTCCGTGGTGGACCTGAGTCTTAACCAACACGCGTCTCCAGTTAGGACGATCTTTGGCTAACCGCCTTCAGTTGCGCACTCCAAGTTAGTTGAGGTCCCATTCCGCTGAGGCGAGGCCTTACTTATCAGTTGCCTTCTTAGGCCGATAACAGCCAACAGCGGTTGACAAAGTCCCTAACCACCTCAAAGTTGTAGCTGTCTATCGTGACGTTCTGTTAGACTCGTCGATGTTAGTATTGCCTTACAATTTTCGCACAATTTTCTCCAGAATAATGTTGAAAAAGTCACATGACAGCGCGTCACCTTGTTAAAAACCTTTTTTGGCGTCAAAGGTCTTGCTGGGATTTTTTCCTACATTATGGGGCAGCGAGTGTTTTGCATCGTCATTCTGCACAATCTGACAAGTTTGGCAGGGATGCCAAAACTAAACATGGCTCTATATAACTCGTCTCTATAATAAATGCTGTCATATGCGGCTTAAATTCGATAAACGGGAGGTGGGTATCGATTTTTTTGAGTTTTCTTCGGGATCTGCCGTAGTGTGAGTATTTGTCCAGGGTCCAATCAGTTCGTTGGCAAATGGTTCCAGGCTTTTACACAGTATAGTATAGTTGGCGCAGTTTAGAGGGTCTCCTTTCTTGTGGATTGGGCAAACAATGCTGAGCGAGGCTCCATTTTTCAGTCCTTCTTTCCTCTGTCCAAAACTTGGGGACGAGTTGGTATATGCTCTCCACCAAGTCATCTCCTGTTAAACCGTCCGGTCTAGCAGCTTTGTGGGACTTGAGCTTAGATATTGCTATATCCTCACTTCATTTTGGTCTGGTGAAAGGAATTCGTAGCCTTCATCGTCTAGGCTTAATGATTCACTTTTGACAAAAATTATTAAAAAAACATAAAGTAGGTACATACCTATCAACAGTGGGGTTTACATTAGCTCTACCAAGGTTGATACCATTTTCGAAGGCAGCCCTATCTTCCAGTTGCCTAAAATCTGTTATTTTCGAAATCTGGATAGATCTAGAAATTTGTGTTTTTAAATTGATTAAGAACGTTCTATCGTAGCAAATCGAATAAAAATTGGAAATAACAGGAAACTTAAGTTTTATAAACTTCAGACCGTTTAAAACAACCACACGCAAGTTTTCACATAATCGTAGAAAAGTTTTTTTATTTTGAAGCTTAAAATATATTAATTTACTTAAAACAACGGGCAATGCTCTGATAGTGATGATGTTCGCAGAACCATCAGAAATATTGAGGGTAATAGACGTTCGGTCAAAGACTAAGGAGAGCTTCCACATAATGAAAAAAAAAAAAATTAACGCATAAGATCACCAATAGCCGTGATCAAAAAAGTGAAATATCCAAACCTTTTCTAAGATGGTCGCATATAGAAGGTAATAGGGTCTCACATGCCCTTTGGCTAGGAATTTGGAAGGCCCTTCTTCGACAATTTGGAAGTGGTTGTCGTTCAATCAAAATTGAATCCATTTTTAGGTTCTGTAGGAAAAATAAGTGTTTGGGTGAATTGGTTTAGGTTTTGACCGCGGAGGGATCGCGATAAACCCGATATGGTCTACTGTGACGAACTTACACTTACATAATCCCACCTAACCTAACATACTTTAAACAAATCACTATTTAAAGATTTGTTGTAGTCACCTTCATTTACCGTACAAATTTGTAAAGAACTATCGAATTTTGCACTGATGCCTGCCCGGATATAATTTTATTTTTAAAGAAATTTGACTTTGGTATTGAAACTTATTACCTGTCATTTTCTAACATGCTTTTAAAACTGTAGCTAGTTCTGTCGAAAGCGATCGGGTGATACTACAACAAGTCAAAAAGTGAACTACACTCTTCATCAGAATAATTATTTTGGCAAAGTGTGTGAAATTATCCCCTAAAACTGAACATTTTAGAATACCTCAATTCGAACATTATTTTCCAAAATTTCCCCCACTATCCAATCTCTTAAGCGAGATCCGCTCGTGTACTTTTCCGCTTGTGCCTTAGCTGTACACAGTGATTTTGAGTTATTTTAATCGAAACCATCATTAAGACCAACATCGGATAAATCTACACCAGCCTCTGTGTCCGTATTTGTTTCGCCAACAGAGTACTGCAACGCTATTGGGAATTAAGTTTACCACAGAACAACATATATGGCTCCCGTGTGTACTGCAATAACCTTATGCGAATTGTGGTCGCGAACAGTAGCCACAGTATAAAAAAAATACATGTAGTACATCCTCACGCGCTAGATCCAGGCAATACAATTTTAAAAGCTTTCCATGGCCGCACGGCCGTCTATACATTTGCCCAACCATTCATTCTTATTCAGCGCGAAATTCTCTGCAATTCCACGAAGGCAAATTGGAACTTTACCACCACCACGCTGAGAGAGCCCAAATCGTTGCATTAAGCCATTAACAGATGGCCGCCGCATTCCTATGAAATAGACACGCATTCCATAGCATATGCCAGTTCACAGGTTAGAAGGGAGCTGTCGGCCGTCGCCGCGCCGACACCGCTACCTAAACTCTAAGGCAAATTAATCTAATGGCATAATGCAATCGGCCGTTATTAACCAAAAACACTCAAGCCTGACCAAATTTTCAATCGATTCGGTTTTCAGAATTTATGCTTTATAGAGTTGCCATCGGCTCTTTCGTATAACGCCAACTCCAATAACACCGTTTATAGCCATTGCGTTCGACCTTTAGCCCCGCTTCACACCTTCACGTTTTGCTCTGCGGTGCGACAAATATCACACCGGGTCAGAAGGGGTATACACGGGTGTACTCCAAGTACAAGTACGTGTATTTCGATGCTGCAGTGCATGGGTTGTAAATTGTTTTCCACTTAGCGTGAAAATGCTTTTAACCTCAGTGCTATTTATGGACAAGCATTGAAAGTGGCCTTGTGCGCACAAAGCAAACAGTCTGACCAGCAAGAACTAGGCTTAACATGTTGTTTAGGAGATGGAATTTGAATTCGAAAGGAGTGGATTACAAAAAAATACGAAGTTGCCGTAGAGCTCCTAAAGGGTTTTCTAATGAGAGGTGTTATTGTGAATGGCCCGCTATTTCGGTAGCTGTCACTTTTGAAGCTTTTATTCTTTGACATTTGACAAGTAGAAACTACGCCATTACTAAAAATGGAACGATACACGCTTCAAAAACGCATTGAAATTATTAAAATTCACTACAAAAATGGTGAAAATCTTGCAGTCACAGTTCGCAAAACTAAAGCATTTTTTGGTCGTCGTGAAGCACCTTGTCGGACCGCAATACAAAAATTGGTGGAAAAATTCGAGCTGTTGGGACAAGCTAGTGATGTGAAGAATAAAACCCGTGCATGTCGCTCAAGAACAACTGAGAATATTGCTGCTGTAGCCCAAAGTGTTGAAGAAAACCCAGGTTTGTCCATTCCTCGTCGTTCTTTGGAATTGGGCATTCCACAAACGTCATTACACCGTATTTTGCATAAACACTTGGGTCTTAAGGCTTATAAAGTTCAGTTAACACAAGAACTCAAGCCGGCCGATCATCAACAATGTCGCCAACAGCCCAGCGTCGATTCAAGACCTAAAATTCGTGACATAGGGCAGCCACTTTGCGATTTGGTTATGGAAAATTTCATGAAAAGGATATGGTCCTGTAAGCGTGCTCGTGGTGGCCATTTGGCTGATATTGTTTTTCATTATTAACGGCATACCTTCCTCTTTATTATGAAATAAACATCCGATCATTTATCTCAAAAAATATGGCATTTTTCTTTGAATACCAAAATAACACCTCTTATTGGAAAACCCTTTATAATTCGCCGGTGAATCTAATCCTCACACACGACTGCCTTCATCTTACTTCCTGGATGGCAGTTATGTTGCCTTACGATGCCTTATAGCAGTCTTAAGTTTCCGTTAATTGTTTGGACTGAGACTAATTATAAGCGTCGTTGTCGGTTTTTTGAGTTATCAAAAGTTTATTCATTAATATTCTGGGCTCACTCGCCACCATCTTTTTTTCAGCACCGAGAGATAATGTTTTAACGACATTGTCTCTCGGTGCCATTTTTATAAGGAATCTGACAGCTGTACATATTTATTCCAGGTTTTTTGACACTATACAATAATTGAATTTTCATAGGCAAAGACTCTGATTATTGCTTCATATGAGGCTTTAGAAGCCAATCCTACTTTTTGTTTGCTAATATCATTCCATGCAGAACTTCATCAGATACATGGTACTGCCTAGGTCCATCATCGGTGTCAAAGAATATAAGCTTTTCTCGAAACCGCTTTGGACTATTTTATTATTAGCAGCCATGCCAAGATCATGGACCTCAGGGCGTAGAGCACTAATCCCTAACTTCTGGGTCTATCAGCTGTGAAATTAATAGTGACTCCATTTTCTGCATAACAGAAGGCTTGAAATTTGACACGATTATCTTGCAGTCCCAAGTGCGCTGCGGCTGAAACTCTTGCTTCTTCCGATGACTGGTTTCAGAACCTGTTGGGGTAGTAATTAGCTGGATCATTGGAATAGAATTTGACACAACACTTGTCTGTCGAATTCGCCTGTACTGTAAATGATGATAATATCTGCATTGGACTTGTAACTTTGTGTTTCAAAAATGCGTTAGACTTGTAAAAATTCACTGGTATATACATGTACTTGTGGTTTCCCATTATTGGCCACTTCTTATAAAGTTTTGGCATTATACCAATAAGTCCGTAGATGCCATCTATAGCTTCAAAATGACCCAGAGTACCTATACCAATTCCAGCTGCTTGCCCTAAGCACTATCTCTTGCAAGACACACCGTAGGAGCAATTCCAAATAAGTTCAGAATTAAAGTGAATGCCTCCTTGTACTCCCGGTTATATCATCTACGTCGACCGTTTCCATTCTCAGTGATGGGGCTGCTGATGCCACAATCACCCAACACCATTGTGAATAAAGGGGCACTTAAGGGTGTAGTCCTGATGACTTTACTGCACATAATATCCTGAATGAAAATCATGAGATTAAGCATTGCAAAGGGTGGGTTCAGTACAGTTCAGTATGGTTCGGTCAGTTTAGGCCGCTTTCGGAATCATCCGGAACAGAGGGTGAGCGGTCCGAATTTGGGCCTCAAGTGGTGATGGTAATGGGTTTTTGGGGTTTGTGTAAATTTTGCGCTTGTTAATGGTGCATAAAATGACTTGTTACTATGTTTGGCAAGTGGTTGACCACAAGTCAACTATTGCTAAGATATGTTTTGTGGACCAAAAGGGTTGCTTCACAAACACACATAAAGTGATGCCCTGCGTGTATGTAAATATAACTTAATGTTCCTAAATTTCTCTCTTGTTCATGTATATAGTATATCCCTTTTAGGTTATGGTAACTTCTTCCTGGTTCATATTCAATTCGAAGTGGCTTTTAAGTTCTATTTAGATGCAGCATTCGCTGCATTTATTAAGAGTTAAAAAGCTCTAAGCCTCGAGAGGTTTTGCATGTGCATGGGCAGGGCAGTATAGATGAACTGTAAATGTGTATTCTTCTTTTCGCATCGAATTCCGGGGTCGATGCAGGTGGATGCCTCTATTCAGTGTCGTTTTAGGGTATAGCTTTTAACTAACAAGAAGTAATCGAATAGATGTATATATATTGGTGCATGAGTGCTAGGCTTGTTCGAGATGATGATGTTAACGATGTGCTGGGGAATAACAAAAGGACGAATCGATTGGGGATAATCCTCTAATATGCATTACACACACTGAGGTTTCAGAAGTTGGAAGGATTCTCATTTATGAAGCTTCTGGCAAATATTGGAAGTATATGTGGCAAGGATTTGTCTTTGCCTTAGGTGGTAATCTCTTCTACTGTAATCTGGTTGTGATCCTGCGAAAAATAGGTTGTTTTCGGATTTTGAGAATGACTGCTCCGGAAAAGGGGTGCTGGGATTAAGAGAATGTTTATACAGCCATTTTGGAAGATAGGTTATAAAAAGTAATGTTGATTGTCTGTTGTAATGAAGCTGTAAAAAATTAATATATTTACTGTTATCCTCGGTTAATTAGTTCCAAACTTTTCATACCCTCCGCACAAAAAGGTATATTCACTTTGTCATTACAATTGTCACGCCAAGAAGGAAGCAGCAGGAGTCCCATAACGTATATATTTTCTGAATCAGGATCAAATTCTAATTTAGCCATGTCTGTCTGTCTGTTGAAAATACGATAGGCGAATACAATTTTGTGACGGGACTTCATTTTACCATCGTCACTTGGTTTACTGAAAATGGGTTATATCGGTCCAGTAGTTCTGGTACCTCCCATACAAATCCAATATTAGATCCAATACGCTTAACATTTTGCATGAATTGTATGCAGTGGTGGGTATCAAAACATCTATGATAACACTTTTACTTGTTTTGTATTAACAAACACGTCGCAAAACATTAATACGCTTAATGGCGTTTAAAGA
The DNA here is from genome assembly GCA_949372485.1 of Cheilosia soror. NCBI lineage: Eukaryota > Metazoa > Arthropoda > Insecta > Diptera > Syrphidae > Cheilosia > Cheilosia soror. The sequence goes on from OX443562.1 coordinate 96,294,784, forward strand.
GCAATGTTAGTATTTTCTTGTCCTGTATAGTTGGCCTACCGATAGAATTTCTCAAAGTAGCGAAGATGTCTTGGTGTTTGTAAAATTTGAGCGGATCAAAGTACTTTCATTATCCCATCCACAAGGAAGTAAATATCTTTGACCGTGCCAAATCAACTACAGGAACAAGAATAATGAACGTCACGTATATAGAATATTGTTGGTGGACCAAATCCACAAACTTCGACAAGTCTTAGAGAAATGGATGAAGACCTTATCTCACCTCAAGTAACTCTCTAAAACCTGTTTTTTTTTGTTTTTTTAAATACTTCTCCCGGGAAAGGCAAACCTATAACGCTTCATCAGCGCTCCGAGATACTTGCAGATGTATGTTAGTTCTGCACTTAAATTGCTGCAAATTGTAGTCATCTGGAAATATATTCCCAGGAAGCGAGTTCCAAAGTTTGCTTGTCCTGTAACGGAAGGAGTTTTGGAAAGATGATGTCTTCGCGGTTGTCAAGTGTACTGTATGGTCATGAGCATAAGCAGCCTATCTTGTAGGGCGCCCAAAAGTTGCATTTCGAGGGATAATGTCCTTGAGTTCCTCGGAACATCTACCATGGAAGTACCTATAGAACAAGCATAGGTCAGCGACTTGTCTTCTGTGCACCAATGGTTGTAGATTCGATGTGACTGTAGGCTTTCCAATACGTCGAACTGCTCGTTTCTGTATGCTGTCAAGGAGGTTAAGTGAATGTTTTGGGGCCGAGCTCAATATATGGAAACAATATTCCAGCTCCAGGCCTGGTCTAACCTGTGCTTTGTAGAGAAGGAGAAGTTGCTTGGGGCTAAAGTACCTACCTCTTTGCTCTAAATAGGTAGTTCAACTTAGCGGACGCCGATCTTGCGATAGAGGATATGTGGTCCTGCCATGTGATTCCTGAATTGACTGTGACTCCTAGAAGGTGCATTGAGTCATTGGGATGGATTGGATGGTCATTCATTTGGATCTGAGGAACTGTTAATGCATTTTTCCTGGAAAATGTTTTGAGCTGTGTCTTGTTTGCATTAAATACAACCAAGTTGTCTTTTCCCCACTTCAAGATTTTGTCCAGATCACTATTTAAATAACTAATTTGTTCACATCTCTGACTGTGTGATGTAGCCACTGTTTGAGATAGAGGATATAAGAGTGCTGTCATCAGCAAAGCTGTAGATATTATTATTTGTCAATCCAAGCAAATCGTTGATGTGGAGAAGAAATAGAGTTGGGAAAGAATAGATCCTTGGGGCACTCCTGCATTTATAGCAAACGAATTAGATGATACACCATCTACCACAACTTGGATCGGTCTTCCCAGAAGAAAATTTTGCATCCAATCGCAGAGTTGTTGTGGTAATCCATAAGATGCCAACTTGCCTAATAGGGCTCTACGCCAGACTCGGTCAAATGCCTTTGATATGTCCAAGGTTACGGCTCTGTATTCGCCGTGTTGTTCAATTGCTTGCGTTCATAAGTGCGTTACGTAGCTTAACAGGTCTCCAGTGGAACGATGGCTCCGAAATCCGTATTGCCTGTCACTTATTAATCGGTGGCCTTCTAGATATTTGATTATTTCGACATTTATTGCCTTTTCCATTACTTTTGAGAGCATTGAAAGTAACGCTATTGGACGCTATTGTGGCAGACATTTCCTCCCTTTCTTTGGAATAGGTTGAATGCGAGCGGTTTTCCAGCAAGAAATATCACTTCTGCCATCGATGTTTGCACCCTCGGGATATTTTGTGGCTCTAGTTGTGCAGAATCTAGGGTGGAGTTCAGTGAAAACATGCTGGCGAAAAGGTCTGCCTTTTCTTTAGGAGTTGTTGCTAGCGTGCCATCTTCTTTTACTAGAGGTGGAAAGGAAGAGCAACTAAAGTTAGAACTGATTGTCTTTGCCAATTGACCAGAATGCGCGTGAGCCGTTAGGGCATCCAATTACTTTGTTAGTGACTCTTTCGTTGTAAGTTGTCTTCGCCGATTCAATAATTAGGTTGCATCTATTTCGAAGAATTATGAATTCTGATCTTTTTTGCTCCGATGGGTTTGACCGCCATTCACGGAAAGCCTTGTTTTTCGCTGCGGTAATTCGCTTGCATTCTTTGTTAAACCAGAGTTTATTTGAAGCTGGTTTTTTGATGCAATGTGGAATATAAAGTTCCATACCGAGTAAAATCATTTCGGTTACGGCTATTGCGCACATATTGACATCGGTATTTCTAAAGCACATATCAGCCCATGGCAACGAACCGAAGAAATTACGCAGCTCGTCCCAGTTAGATTTACTATAATTCCAAATCAGACGATGGCGATCCTGGTTCGCTCCTATTGGCGTCGGTAAAAAGAGGATAGCAGATATTACAGCATGATCCGAATTCCCTAAGGGAGCAGATATTTTTATTTTATAATTATCTGTCTCGGTTGTGAGAAACAAATCTAAAGTGTTCCCGTAATTCGATGGATTGTCAGGAATTCGCGTTGGTTCATCAACGAGCTGAGTGAGATTGCAGCTAATGGCGAAGTCTTCAGCTTGTTTCCCTGCATCGTCCGTTCTGTTAGAATATCGTAGCCAGTCTCTGTAGGCGCTATAGTGCACCAGACTGGCGATTCTTTAAGTCCACTCCTGATGGATAGATCAGCAGAGCAAGATTCACATTAGGCACGCAATTGGAGAGCGAGCTCAATCAAATAAGTTTGCATAACTAAATGCAGCTAACTAGACTGATCGGGCTAAATAGGATCTTTATGGTTAATGCAGGAGTATACCTCAAAGTAAAAATGAAGCCCTTTAGAGTAAGGGAGTAAGTGGTTGAAAAGACTGGTTAAGGGGTTCAAGAAGAATACATTATTAAAACATTTGAGCCAGCTTTGATCCAAGAATTTATTCAACCCCGATATGGTAGGTTGGTTCAACGGAATCTATTCAAACCTAATTTGGTATGATCAGGCATGAATATTTGGCGCGACACTGTCATCGATAGAAGGGGCATCATTTTTCACTGAGTTTTGTCCGAGTAAAAGACATTTTGTCCTTAAAGCTGATCAGCATCTTCGCGGTCTAGTTGAACGTTCACCTTACCACCATATGTAAAAGTAGTTTCCATTGTGACAACCAACACTGTCATTTTTGACATAGGCATAAGTGATGTCTGCTGTGAACGCAAAGTTGCCTTAAAATAATTTAACATGGAGCTACCTGTCGAAATTCAGGTAGTTTTAAATACAAAACTCTTAATTAGTCTTTTTCGGACTCCGAATGTTAGCCCCGAATTTTTTCCATTATGACGCTTTCGGCCAATTTATCAATATTGCCCAAACTCTATCAGAATTCTGAAACTTTAGCCATCTGCTCCAGAGAGTTCATATATGCATAATCAAAACAAAAATTCGCCCCTAATTGAAAAACCAAATTTTATCCTCATTTTAAATGCCAACGACTTATGATGTCCCCAACTGTTCCGTATAATCTATTCAACAATATTTGCATTGAAAGCAACCAACTTAATTGTACATTACATCGGCCATAAATAATTAATATCCCATAATTAATACCGTATAGCGAATTATGTATATGTACCTATCCATATCCACAGTAATCGCTTTCGAAGGATATAATCCCAACGCTAAATGAAAACATCATAGCTATATGGGGTAGAACGAATGATAAGGAAGTGTAACAACAAAAATAAAAAATAAATTACAGCGTAATAACCACGTGTCATTAGCGTAGCAAAGTCCATAATCCGTTGAAAGCTGTACAAGAACTTCCACCACTCTATCCGATGAGTTGGCTTAGAAAGGGGGCAAAATAGACTAGAAAGCAAAAAAAATAAAAAAAAAAATAAAAGAAAAATTATATTAAATCCACACATCTCTTCTTGGCAACTACACACTCACATATTGTGCGCAGCATGACACACGAGTCCATCTCGTTGTCGTGGTCTACAGCTCTACAGGACCACAGGTAAAAGTGGACCCTGATAATGCCAGACGGGGAGCTATTAAATTTGTATACGACAAGTGAACACGCAGGGTGAAACTAAAGCTCCAACATTATACATACCGTTACAGGATCTTCTAGTGTGTCTCTGCCCGGTTGCCATCGTCAACATTGTGTGATGTGATTACGGTATTAGAACGTGCAAATGGTTGGTTTGGTATGAGGCGCAAATTCCAGGATATGGGTGGACGATGTATTCTTTTCACACTGAAACTCATGCCATGCCGCGCAAATTTCGTGAGTGTCGTCCTGGTTAATCTGTTCACCTAATCTGATGATGAACACGAAACGACGACGACTACGACGACAACGATGACGGTTCCATTTTTCCATCGTTGTTGCTGTTGTCTTCATTGGTATTTTCTCGTTTCCACAACAAGGATCAAATTCACATTCGCATCTGGAAGAACCAAGTTCGTGGCTGGCGTGTAAATATTGCATCACACCATTTCGAGTATAGATATCCGAAGCTTAAGTCCCAAAGACCATCATACGAGTAAATATAGTTTTATGGCAATAGTAAGGCGGATAATTATGACGACAATGACGACGAGGATGGAGGATTATTTAGCGAATTGATTTTTGAGAACATTCAAGTTGGCTCTCGTTTCGCTGAGGATTATATTCAGGATATGCGACAAATGTAGGTACCTATCATGATGGATACTCTAAATTAAATTTTTACAACGAACAATGTTGAATTTAAATTTCTAATAATACAGTTTGGGTAAATAGCAATTAAATGGTTGCAGTCACCATTCTTGAAATTGTTAAGATAGGTACTTTAATAGATACAAACTTTTTTTTTTAGTTAAAATTAAATGGAAATCCTTAAAATAATTCACAAATGTAAATCAACTCGTGGAACGTGCAACAACGTCCTTCTTTGTAAATTCAACTCAAAAGAACTCGCACCCTATATCTACCTACGTCTGTGTGAAGTAGCACTTCATGCTAAATGTAACTGAAACCATCAAGCGTCCGTCACACTATACAAACGTTTCCGTATCAGGTGTCACAATTTATTTATCGTTGTTATTACAAAATGACAAATCCCTTTGAAATCGGTCTTTCAGTTTTCACACTCCATCATCTTCAGAACGAGGACGGAGCGACTAAAAGGACACGAGTACAGAGGACACCAGAAAAATATCCAGTGATGCTTTCAAATAAACAAAATACTTGACACTGTTGTCCGATGTCCACTTTGGTTGAGACTTGGATTGTGACATATCAAAGACAAGTTTATTTCATATTCCTTGCACCCCCCGACCCGGAATGATTCAAATGGCATTGCTTTTCGCTTGGTTTCGAGTTAGTGTAACTATCATACCATTGCCGAGTTTCCTGTTGTCAGTCAAAGGGATATTCATTCGTTTTGTCATTGTCATTTGACGAGTTGCATTTTCTTGGTCATTAGTTGTTCTTTGTTTTGAAGTGCAATAGATATTTTTCATTTTCAGGTAGAACAGCAGATTTTCTTATTGAGATTTAGATCAAACTGTTGGGTTTTTTTTTTTTTGCAATGCAATTTATATGCATTTTTATGCATAGAATTGTAGAATAACGCTTTAAGTGTATTCATTTGAACACAACCCTACCCGATACAGGTAGTGAGCGTAACAAATATACCTACACGGTTTCACTTTTTGTTACAGTTTAATTTACGAACTAGTTAACTTAATCCAATCCAGGGCATTGAGGATGACACATCCATCGCCTTAAGCAGGGCGGAAAATAGTCCCACGGTAGAGGAAGTCACTTTTGCGATCAAATCGCTAAAAGCTGGCAAATCTGCCGGCGTGGATGAAATCCGGCCAGAAATGCTCAAGGCCTTAGGTGAAGACTGAAGAGAGAGTCAAATGGCTCTCTCGTGTCATTAAAGTGGCCTGGGAATGCGGCGAAACACCCAGCGATTGGCAGATTGGGATGATTGTGCCCCTTTTCAAGAAAGGGGATAAGAGAGATTGCTCCAATTACAGGGGTATATCACTTTTAAGTCTCCCCGGAAAAGTTTTTGCCAAGGTGCTGGAAACGCGTTGCAGAGCTGTGGTCGAGGCACGATTAGGAGATGAGCAGAGCGGCTTTCGTCCCGGCAGAAGCACAACCGACCAGTTATTCACTCTCAGAATGGTACTTGAAAAGGCTTGGGAATATGCTACACCTGTTTACGCATGTTTCGTAGATTTGGAGAAAGCATATGACCGAGACCCTCGAGGTAAACTCTGGAGCAGCGTTACCGATGGATAATTTGAAAATGTCGCCAAAAAAGGTCGCCCGAGCCCAAAAATGCGTCCCAAACAATATAAAATTTAAATTTCCATTTTTTATAGGAATATACACCACCAATAATCGCAAAACTCGAAAACCACCATGAACTCAAATTTTGGGAGACTCTTTATAATTGAGTTGAAGGAGTTTCTGTGAAGTTTGGTCAAAATTGGACACACAAAAAAATCTTAAAAATCTTATATCTCGAAAACCGCAAAATAGATCGAGCGCCATTTCTAAAAAAATCTTTCGACATCGTATATCTCAAAAACCACAGAGTGAATTGAGCTCACATATTGAGAAAATCTTTACTATTAGCTCGAAGGTGTTTCGGCGAGATTTCATAAAAATTGGATAAAGGATAAAGGGACATGGCACCTCGCTCCCATACCAAAAAATTATGCATTTCAAAAGTTGTAAGATTGTTAACATTGATGTGCATTGGATAAGGTGGGATTCTAACTCGGGGAATGGCGCGACATAAAAGTAATTTAAAACACCATAGTTTTAGCTTTGAAATTTGGTAGTTAAATTGATTTACATTTTTATATGTAGAATAAATAAAAGACATTAAATTCATTTGAATTATAGGAACGAGTTTCATTTAATCACCAAACGAAACTTAAACTGTGGAGTTGGAAGGTTGATTGGGACTCATAATCGCTTATAAAGAGTTATAAATAAATAAATAAATTTTAGGTGGTACGAACTTCACCGGGTCATTTAGTATGTAAAGACTTGCTGGCATTGTGTCGACGTTTGGAATGGAAAGTGTTACGCTGTATTCCGTTTGGTACCTACTACATCTGTTCAACAAACATGCGAAGATTTATTAAAGCAGAAAAAACACGCAAATGTTTATGTATGCTTCAAAATGTTTGGGTGTTATTTGAGAAATAAATTGAAGCTTTGAAAATGCGTCCCAATGTCGCCAGTATTTGTGAAAGGGGTCCCAAAAACGCTTATTTCGAAATGTGGTCGCCACGCGTCCCGACAGTAGAAAAGTCGCCATTTGGCGACATATGTCGCCCATCGGTAACACTGCTCTGGAGTGTATTACAACAGGAGTATAAAGTTGACGGTTCTCTCTTGAGAGCCATTCAATCTCTTTACAGAAACTGTAAAAGCTGTGTTCGGGTAAACGGCGTTAAATCAATACCTTTCACCGTGGGCGTTGGACTTCGTCAGGGGTGCGTCTTGTCTCCTCTCCTTTTCATTACTTATGAACTGGATGTTACAGCGCAGTCTTGGCGAGGAACGTTTCGAATTGGGAGAACTGAGGATAAGTCATTTGCTCTTCGCTGATGACTTGGTCATCCTTGGATCCTCTCAGACTGAACTTCAGCGCGCACTCGATCGGTTTGTAGTCGTTTGTGTTAAAGCTGAGATGAAGGTAAACGTGAACAAATCTGAAGTGATGGTCGTCTCCAGAACGCCTGTTCAATGCACTCTGCATGTTAGTGGAGTCCCATTGAAACAGGTGGAGAAGTTTCAGTATCTCGGGGTCTTATTCACGAGTGATGGAAGGAGCAATGCCGAGTTTTCCTGTAGGATTGGTCAGGCTGGGTCAATTTTGAGACAGCTTGGTCATTCTGTTATTAGGAGGACTGAACTTGGTGTCAAAGCTAAGTTGTCAGTTTTTAATTCGGTGTTTGTTCCAACTCTCACCTATGGTCAAGAGGTTTGGGTAATGACCGAAAGAATAAGATCGCGGATACAAACTGCCGAAATGAGATTTCTCCGTAGTATTGCTGGTGTGACCAGTAGAGATCGCATCAGAAATACCAGAATACGTGAGGAACTCAATGTCGAGCAGCTACTTCTCCGGACGGAGCGATCCATGCTTCGGTGGTTTGGTCATGTTAAACGCATGTCCCCGACCAGGATTCCACGACGTGTTATGGAATCCGTACCATCGGGTAGGCGTCCTCTAGGTAGACCAAGGATGAGATGGTTAGATCAAGTCCATAATATCTCCTATACCCGTATGGGTATTGCCCTTGATGATTTAGAGTCAATGGCGGAGAATCGAGAGCTATGGAGGGTCCACTTGAGCAACCTACACCCGCGACCCACTTAATGGACAAGCGGACCTTTGAAAATGATGATGATAATGATGAACTAGTTAACTTACTCTACAGCGAAGTAGTAGTGAACGGAAATACTCGTCTATATAGAGACACGATGAAATGATTGCACTGATGGGGCTTTAGTTTGTGTGAGAATTGGGACGTTCAATCGAGTTTCACTTTTCGTTACGCTACTATTTTTATAACATGCCAAGTAACCCTAACCGACCGTTGCCATCCGTCTGGGGTATTCCAAGATATAAGGAAATTCGAAATTAACAGAGCTAGAAAGTGTCAATTCTATTCCCGCTTTTTGATAGTGATTTTGAATCGTAACTTGTTGCTCCTGAATTCTGAAACATATTATTGTAATACCAAGTTTGGTAATCGACAAAAGAAAGGTTCGAAAACACTATGAAAAAATGGCTAGTGTTGTATGTCCACCACAGTACTCAATATCTAATGGGATATTACCAAAGTGGATGTAATCTTTAAAAATATAAAATACTTCTCTGAATTGCTCGACAATGAATATACAATGAAACGACTTTGCTTATGCTTGAACCTATTAGGCCTACTTTCCAGGCAAATGCAGGCTAAAAGGAAACTGCAAGCAAGCATAATGACGAAAGCGTTGATATGAACATAATATTTCGATGACGTCAAAAAACCACCGAGAATATGCCATATTTTTTGGGTTGTTTAGCGCGGCAGGGTTTCTTTCAATGAACCGCATTCTTCTTTCTTTAGTACCCGCGTTTTGGCCCTAGTTTTGTACTCTTTTTTAGATTCTATTAATCATTTTTATCCACTTTAACTTTCATATTTAGCATATTTTGACGGTCACGATAGATAATTTTAAATGGACTTTTTGGCTATTGTGGCTTCGTTAAAATTAGTCTAACTAACTTTGATTCTACTTTTGGGATAAAGACAAACGGAAGTACGAACTGAAAAATGCAATAAAAAGTTGGCTTAAAAGGTCGGTGTAGTCGTAGCTTCTAACGAAATATATATATATATGGGGAGATTGTAGATAATTATAAGGCTGATAAACTACCCAATTAGATACTGTCGAACAAACGACGGACAAGTTCTACAACAATTCTGGGGACAAAGCTAATTTGGCTCAAACTGAGTTCCGAATCGTTGTACAAGTTTGATGTGAAATTTCTAACATCTTAATCCTACTCTTCATCAGAAGTTCTAATTGATTCAGCGTAACTAAAGTAGGCAACTTTTATACTTACTTTACTGACGGACACTTCCAACAAACCTAACCAACACATCCTCGAGTAAAAGTATCAGCAAGTAATGGATGAAATCAATTTGTAAAGACCAAGACCTGCATAATTTATTTATGTTTTTGTTTAAACAAAACTTAAAATGCTACAACAGCAATTATTGGATATGGTCCAAAAGTTACCAGCCGTTATCCTCTATTAAACTAAAAGGCCTGCTAAAAAATAATACCATATAGTCAAACCTTCATAAGAGACTCAATTTACACTCTTTCAACTATTTGTCAACTTTTACTCAATTCGTCAATGCTTCACTAAATAACACTTCACTTTGCTAAAAAATTCATTGGTCCCTTATCCTTCAAATTGTTCTAAGTAATTGCAGCAAATTAGGTACCCCATGATGTTTTTCATTTCGAAAGCATATGAATATTTTACACTTTTCCCTTAAAAACAAAAAAAAAAAAAACCGTTTCCCAACATCAGCAGAATATCCATTTTAAAAATTCATCACATTGTCTTCAGTCCATCAATCATTCAGTTTTGTATTTGTTCTTTACAAGAATACAAAAGGCACATCACCTATACACATAAAATGCTAACGATAGCAACACGATTCCACCCGGATAATGACAATCTCCTTAAACATGATGTCTATTTGTATAAATGAGACGGCTCATATGGTATTCAGGAAAAAGGGATTTTCAACGTTTATCCATTATTTGATATGCTTTGCAGTCCAGTCAAAGTCTACGACTATACGAAGGAAGAATAGACGGAAATGCAATGGAGCAACTTTTACCACTTTTAACATCATATCGACGAATAGTTGCAAAACTATTACAGAGTTCAAAGCGAGCAAACTGTTATCGTAAACATTGTTCATTCAAATGCAGTAGCGTTTCATTTTCAGGGAACCTGCAACAGTCTAACTTTTCTCTCAGTAGCCCGCTTAGATAGATACCTACATTATAATGATGATGCCAAACTATGAAGAGGGCGAACAAGTTGCTCAAAAATAAAAACTTTATTTATACATTTCGTCCGCATTCTCCCTCCGATAGGCATTTTTGGCGATAGGAATAAAGTTTGTATCAGCAAACTATTTTTTAAGAAAGTTCCTTTATATCCTTTATATGCATATTCTTCGCGGAACATAACTCGTTATGCTAAGGAATAATGAAGTAAGAATTATGACAATGATGACTTGACTGCAATGGAGCATTAAAAGCAGTGCTATATCGCGAACTTGTTGACAGCTCATTTAGACGAAGTGCAGGAAAGATTTGTCAACTTTTTATGTATTCAACATTCTAAACCTAGTGGACCTATGACTTTTATTGGTTAAATGTGAAAATGCGGTAAAAGGTAGTTAATGAGATGCTATATCTTTCAAATTAGAAAAGTTGAGTAATTTACACAAAATTTTAATTTAGCTCTATTTAATGGTACAGTGATGCCAACGGAAAAAACTATAACAATGTGACAGCTGACAGTTCGGGGTTTGTAGAAATGGAGGGCTATACGGAACAACAACAAATTTTCATTGTTGAGCAATATTTTAAAAATAATGAAGGTTTGTTCGAACAAAACCATCTTCAGTGATAAAGCTCATTTTCATCATGATACCTTCGTTAATCGTCAAAATTGTCGCATTTAGGGGTCAGAAAATCAACGAATAGATAGATGAGAAACAAAGGCATCCACAACGCGTGACTGTTTGGTGCGGAATTTGGGCTGCAGGCATTATCGGACCATTCTTCTTCGAAAATGCTGCTGGTCAGGCAGTAACAATTATTGGTGTTCGTTATCGTGACATGATAATCTAGTTTTTAGTGCCTAAATTACAAGATATTGATGTGACCAACACAAGACGGTGCCAATTGCCATACAGCCAGAGAAACAATTCAATTACTGCATGAGTCATTTCCTAATCGTGTAATCGGCCGTTTTTGTGATTAGAATTGGCTATCCAGATCTTGCGATTTAAGGCCATTAGAATTTTTTCTTCCCCTGTCGCGTCTGACAAACATCCGAGAGTATGACTGTCTTGAAAAAGCTTCTCAATTCAGTCGTTTGGACTCGGCATAACATTTGTAGGTCCCTTCCATTCGTCCCAAAAAATAGAAACTCACGAATGGTTGCGAGAAGCTAGGCCTAGGGTGTCTAGTCTACCCGCCTGTAGCGCCACCTAGCCCACGACCACCAATGCCTTGAAATTGGAAATTGGGAAGTGTGTTAATGAAATTCAGCTACATTTATGCGAAACGGTCATAGAAAATTTCAATAAAAGAGTACATACTTGCCAGTAGCAATACCCTGGCGGCCATTAATCCAATGTGCTAACCCCAATATACATACATACAATCTATACACATAATAAAACTGTAGGAATTTTCGTTGTCAGCTAAAAACTCGAAAACTACTGACAGATTCCGATGAAACTTTTTTTTAAATGTTCCCTAATACTGTGAGACTGCTATAGGCTATGTCGTCCTTAGGAATAGTTTTTAGCCAATTGTATTTTTTGATGTAAAAATATACACCTACATATACATAAAAATATACCTTGCGATATATAAGTTTATTTGTTTGCCAAAGGCGAGCGACGCAAAGCGAGCACGGGTCAGATAGTATACTCTATGAATCAATAAAATATTTAAAATTCAAAAATCTGTATCTATTATAGTTACATTTTGCATTAATTATGGGACACCCTTTATAATAGTTTTTCATTGTAGTACGTCCCAAAGGACATTTAGAACAACTGATAGATACTTTTAATGCGAGGAATAACTAAAGGAATGTCAGTACAATCACAGAAACGGAAAGGAGCAGTAAACGATTTCCTATGTAGGTATAGGGCCACCTTTCAAAAAGGATCTCAGTAATATGTCTTAATGTGTAGCATGTACCTACAGCTACAAGGTCGTAAAAACACAAAACCGATCCATTCCCCAAACGGCATAAAGTGCATTAGATACCAAGGAGCAAGAGACAACACAATCTTTCATTTCATGGCACAGGTATGTATATATACAAATCGAACACACATCCTCGAAAGCAAAACAAAAAGGAAGCGATACCTTTTCAATAAAAAAAAAAAGAAATCAACAGCGAATCCACTTCGGTGCCGTTGTTTTCCACATTGACGTTCGATTCCCAAGACACTCCTTTAGATGTTCTCAATACGGAAAGTCACACAATCTTATGTGTCGTCATAGTTGCCAACACTTCGACGAATTGAACTTGTGCCGGGTCGTTTGCTTAACGAGTGAGGACATTCTCGTTGGGCTATGCTCCCTCACCTGTTTTCCCATCCAATGCTACCGAGCGCCGCGCCGCGCCGTTACACGCTACGACAACGCTCTACTACATCTACCACCATTTTTACTCCCATAGGTCCTTATCGAAGTTTAATCGATGTTTTATCTGTTTTAAGGATGCGAACGCTACTTTGTTCAGACAATAAATTGTTCGCATCGCATCCTTAAGTACATATTTGTATACTTTTGTTGCTTTTTCTTAATTTTTGCTTTTCTTGTTTCTTTTTTTTTTGTGTTATTTTTGCCTTTTGTTTTCCACTTGGAAACATTATTTCGTCTTTTCCGCTTTCGAAGTAGAATGCCGGTGGATGACTGCTCTGTACGAGTCACGACTCACAAGTGTACTTTCAAATTAAGTCCTTGGAAAGTATACGTTTTATTTTCGTCCTTTGGTGATCCTTTCAATTTTTCTTCTTTCAAATTGATTTCGGAATCGATTGGGGAATTCTGTGAATGAATTGAATCTAGAAATAAATGGAAGTTAATTGAAGACAGAGAGTTAAATGGGCGATGCAGGGGGAGAAGATATATACCAATGACAAGTTGAGAGGGATGTTGAAATTTGTAGCGCTGTTAACGGTTTGTCAAACTTGTCATTGATTCGATTGGAAACTTTAGGGTCAACAAATAAATGATGTCTCCGGGGGATGGATTGTAGGTTAATATTTATGGGACTTTTATGTTTCCTCATGATTTTTACATGAGCGTTGATTAACTTCGTTGGGGGTCAATGTTCAGGATCAGGCTTTTATTTTTGTATTTTTATAGGTCTTGAATATTTAGCCACCATTAAGATTAAACCTCAACATTGATCCATTCAAACTATAGGTATATATTATATACCTATACCTATACCTATATATGTTGCGTGCCCCAACAATGCCAATATTTTGTTTAGGTTTTTAAATAAAAAAATGGTAACATTGCGCAATTGATGAACGTTTTTTGTATGTATATAGACTTGTTAAACAAGAGCGACATTTTGTCTTGGTTGCATTCACTGAAGAATAATTCACATAGGTACGTGATGCCAAAAAATAAGTGAGACGAGTTGCAACTTTAGACAAATTTTAATATTTTTTATTTCCAAAGTATCTAGGCTCCAAGAGCCCCAACCACACTTTTTTGGAAATTACTCAAAGAATCTTTCTCTTCAAGCGTGTCAAGAGGTATTCATCAGCTTTCGGTAAGGTCCATGCTTCTGCTGTATGGTACAGCAGAACCGGTACGTGATGATTAAAGTCTTTTACAATATTTCCTTGGTTGTGTGAGAGAGGGCTTTTACTTCTTAGATGCTTGATTTCTACGCCGACCGATATCGTTTTGCGAGGTAATTGGAAGGCATATAAGTAGACAAAGTCTATAACTACTTCGAAGTTATATCTGCAATCTACCCACTGTGACGTTTTGTCGCCGATGTTGAGAGTCTTTTCTCGATGACAGCATATAGGACTTCGTTTTGTTTTCTTTAACAGCCAGATCTAGACCCATCTTTGTCGCCTCCCATTGAATGAATGCAATCGCCCCATTTACAGCTCTCTGAGTTCTCCTAATTCATTTGCATATGCAATTTCTTGAACGGACATTTGAAAAATTGTACCTCTTAAATTGGATTGCGGGTTTCATACAATTGCTTCAAGAATAATGTTTAAGAAGTTGCATGATAGCGAGTCACATTGTCTTAAGCCTTTTTCGACATCAAAGGGTTCCGTGGTGTTCTTTCTCACTTTCCCACGGAGCACCGAGATTTCTCCATTATCAACCTGCACAGACGGACGAGTTTGGCAGGAACTCAACATGGCTTTCTATAATTCGTCCCTTTACATACGTTATCATAGGCGACCTTGAAGTCGATAAAGAGGTGGTGTCTATCGATCTGCAATTCCTGCGGTTTTTCTAAAATCTCCCGGAGTGTGAAGAATTGGTCGATGGTTAACTTTCCTGGCCTAAGGCTGCACTGATATGGGCCGATCAGGGGCCGAATCGCCGCATCCGCGAATGAGCTATACGTTCACGGAAACAATCGATTTTACACTCGAAACAAAAACAAATTCCGTCCGGCACGTATTGCTCGTTTGCGGATGAGATGATTCGGCCCCAGATTATTTACGAAAGGTTATAGGCGTTCACGAAGCCTAGCCGACAGGATCTTATACGCAACATTTAGGAGTCTTATTCCTCTGTATAATTGGTACCAAAAATGTTTCAAGTCAAGAATAAATTCAAGAAATGAATAAAGTTTGTGGAGTAAGCATTAAATATTATTAAACATTGAGGAGTTGAGGCCACTTAAATGTTTAATAATATCTGTATAATTGGGGCAGAATGTCTCCCTTCTTGTAGATGGGGCTTACGATTTTGAGGCTTCAAAAACCGTTGACAGTAAAAGCTCTGGATTTCAGAATGACATCACATTTAGTGTCAAAAATTCGAGCAGCGCAAAAAATTTTCCAATTTTTACTAGCTACACGTCTTCTATACATTATTATGGTTAAAGCCTCATAAAGTTTTGGCTTTAAGGTCGATTGCCGCTTATTGACATAAGCCATCGTTCTGTAGCTCATTGTTGATAGTCCTGGACTCCCCCAACATCATTTTCACAAAAGTCCGGACCAATTACTCAGCCGCCGCGCAGCCAAAGAATACATTTTTGTGGATGCATTGCCACCTGGTGGTACGTACATTTTTCTTATAGCAAAGACTTTCGTCCAAAGTGGCTTCTCGTCGTGAAAGGTGTTTTTTCACCCAAAATTGTAGTCCTCTTCCAAACGCTCCGAGGCCCAATAACCGCGTTGCCTATGCTCATTGGGCCTCCGCACACGAGATTAATTCTGCCAGCAGAAAACCGTTTTTATACCATACTTCGAGCGCACACGGGATGATTTCTGCCGGCAGAAAAATTATAAATATGAACCCCTTTTCATTGTGTAGTATTATTTTCACAATTGAAATATTTTGAAAGTTGTGTATGTATCAGTTTTAGGCCTTGTTCAACCGCTCAAACTCGGCAGAACATGTTATTCCGTTTGTTTCCCCTCACTTCAGTCCCCTCGCCTACAAAATCGGTTTTATGCCGGCAGAATTAGTCTCGTGTGCGGAGGCCCATTAACTTTAAGCTCCTGGATCCGTTTAGATTTTGTACGGATGTATAGGCTCAATTCCCTGAGTTGAAGTCTGCGATATGCCGACTTCTTGTATGCACAGCGAGTAATTGACTGCCTTGGGTGCTTCTGTATACTTTCACGGACCGCGCCCGAATTTGGTTTCTTTGATGTACTGGTTTTGGCTAATTTTTTACCAAACTGGGTATCTCGAATTTGGACATCAAACTTTGGAGAGTCGACTTTGAAATCGCATGTGTCCTAAAAGAATCGCAAAGTTTGCACTGACGAATATTCATTTCGATAATAAAGTCTTATTATTTGGACGCGCTGCTCCATGGCATCATTGGCATGAGTGACTGAATAATGAGAACCAGATTAGACAGACGCCACAGGTTGGCAACATCGATTCGTCCCATTTGAAAAACCCTTTATTTCTTCCAACTCGAACACAGACAGGGCATTATAAAGATAGCCATCAATCCTAGACGAGTACATCTCATTAGGATTGTCAATGTTGAAATTCAAAGTCTCCAGTTCATCTCTGTATCGGTCCAGCTTGTGCATCCAATTCGCATGCAATGTCCTTCTGTTTATCTGAACAGCCTTTGGGGTCAACGTGTGTTTCTTTTTTTTTTTTTCGTTGTCCACTACACATGTGAACAATTACAAGAGGTATACCTTGTAATATGCACATCGCGGTCATTTTCAACATGCAACGTTCAGTTTTTTTTTAAGCCCCCCTGCTGTCGCCATGACCAGCGTCCTTTTAAACCGCAATACCAATTTTACTTTGAGATTTCGGCCTGACGATAAGGCCCAACAAAATCCATACACAGTGCATTATAATAATTGGGGTGTAATTAAAATCGGAATTTACAAGCTATACAGTATACACCCTCGGTGCACATGCGGGGCTGGTGATTGAACACCCCCGTATTATTTTTTTTTGTCGACTTAAAGTGGACATATTTCGAGGCATATTACATAGCGAAAATTGGCACATAGTGCGACGATGGAATGCCGTGTAAGTGTATTAACCCGTGTCCGTGTGTTTGTATGGAATTTTTATTCGTTTGAGGATTTAAACTTTTTTTTTTTCTTTCCGATGCTTCGTGCTATGGTGTAATTAATCTTTTGCTGCCTTGTAATGAAGTTTTTTCGTTTTTCTTTTTTTTTCAGCTTTCACGTATACTAGTCCAAGGGTTGTCATGCAAATTTGCGTTTTAATATACAAAAAAAAAAAAAAGTAACCAAATTGAAGCAGAAAAAAGAAACACCGACAATGGTACTTAAGCGATGATGAATTTGAGGAAATGTGTTTGTGAGCTTGCAAGGCAAATTTGAAATGTGCTAAACACTTTAGCACTGGACTGCAATTAGGGGGAGCGCTTTTCAAACTAACAACTGTAGGTATACGTATGGGTAAAGGGATACAACTTGAAAATGTTGCTCTTTAGCAAACTGTTTATCATAAATGTGTAATAAATCCCTCGGTCTGTGCGGTGATTAATTTATTGTTTTGCCTAGATACAAGTTAATTTCTTAAAAAAAAAAAAAAAAATACCTTTGCTTTGATTTAAGTTGGCGTGTTAATGGGTTCAATTCCCAGAACTAAATGGGAGGGCTAAAAGAACAATAACAGCTCGTGAAAAACAACGAATCCCAACCTAAGGAAATGGAAATGTTCTTAAGAAGAGGAGGCGCAAACGAATGAGGTCTTAAATACGCCGTGATTGCTAAGTAAACTTTTGTAATTAGTTTTAGTTAACATGTTTAGCGCTTTGCTGCTGGCTGAAGCACTGAAATTTCAGTGACGGTAGGTATTGTTGGTTATTTTTTTGTGTTCGGTAACTTCGTTAAAATACAGCATTGCAGCAAAGGACTATTTTAAGGGAGTGTGCCGTTTGATAAGGTGAATCCTGTAATAATTGACTTAATTGTGTTCGTCAATAGACACCGCTCTAAGAAGATAGTTGAGTTGTATAAAAATGTTGGTGTTTGAAATTGATGTTTTGATTTTAGATACGTGCAAAATGTTAGTACCACTTTTTCACTTCGATCTCAAAGCATCATGTGCACCCCACCTATAGCGAGATTTTTACCAATCTAACTATTAGGATGTTCAAAGATTACGACGTGGTAGAAATCAAAGAAAAAAAACGATGCAGCTCAAGTAAACGCAATAAAGGAAGTAAGTTTAATTCAATAATGGATAATGCAAAAAATGACAAAAGGTTTTGTTGGAGATGTGTCCAATTCGATAATTATAGATATGTGCAATATTAATAAGTATAAAAATAATGTAATAGAATCTTAACACTAACCTAAGATAATGTAGGTACCTTTTATTCCATTATACATATTAGTCTCATACTCGATAAGTCCTTAGCATCGACGGCCCCGTATGAGTATCTGTGACGTATAGTGTACAAATTCGCAGGCTTAGTAAAATTAGTCACCGCGAACTAAAGAAAATAGAGGAGGAGGAAGTAGATATAAATTCAAAATCCTTATAGAAGATACCAAATGAAACAACGTTTTAGCAAGAACTCGGATCCGCAGTACCAGTACCAGCGGCGGCGGAGAAAGAGCAAAAGCAGGCTCAATGTTCTAGATACAACTGCGAAATAATAGTAATGATACTATAGGTACTGACAAACTTGGATGGTGTAGCCGTCAGTAACGTTACAGGAAAATAGCTTAACGTTTAGTGAGCATGTTTGCGGAGCACTCGGCTTGAGTATGTTCTCCAACATAAGCGACTTCCTTAAGAGACAACACAAGTTTCCATTTTAAGTCAACGCCAAAGGTAAGCCATTGCTTACGACCGAATTACTTTTTCGATCGCCAACCGCGGGACCTCTTTTGGTTCATTGATTAGAAATATGTAGATAAATCCTGGGTTGATAATTTGTTTGACCGATTGACAGACGGATGCGAGTTGAAACGCGAGCTTATATTGGGACGACGACGACGTATTTTTCTAATCTTTAACCAATATCGAATTTCAGTGGCGATTGGACAAATAAGGATTTCTCAAAATAAAAAGACAAGAGTTTCTCCCCTAAGGGTTTTAATAATTTTAATTCAAAAGATAAAGCTGGGCCCAGATCACGTAAAATGAAAACGATCGAACGACATCGTTTCGATACTAACAGTCTGTGTCTATTGTCACAGAAATGATAGAGACAGCTTTAGTGAAAACGATGTCGTTCGATCGTTTTTATTTTACGCGATCTGGCCCCTGGGGATTTATGTATAATTTTTAATTTACAAGTTTTCTCGATTTAAGTGAGAAATTAAGATATAGTATAAATGTTTGAGATTATGGCGAATTCATAAAAAATGGTGACTGGTATAACTTGGGCGCAAAATTCAAATGGGATCCCTACATCTCCTTTTCCAAAATCCCTTATTGGACATAATCTCTCGGGACGCCCCTATGCCAAAATTTCCCACCTACACACATACTTATTAAATCCCTTGTTAAAATCCCCTGTTCGCACAATTTAGAGTTTATCAGTTTTTAAACGCGTAGTTTTGGCTGTAAAATTAAGCAAACACATAATATAAAATTTGCATATACCCAATCTCGCACTTTCTCCAAATCCTACAGAAACTACAAGCAAGGGGGGTTGCATACGTATCTCACTTCTGTCGCGAGACAGAATTAATAACACCAAATCTTAGAATGAGAGATTTTGTCCCGTGGGGATTTTCTCTCAGGGTCTTTTGGAGTAAGGGATTATGGATTTTTGGAAAGGGAATTTTAGAAAAGAGATTTTGGAAAAGGATATAATGATACCCAACCCAATTCAAATGTATATGACGTTGATGATTGATAACAATGATCATGACGATGAACCAACAGCTTAGGTATATGACCCACTAACCGACCAAAGTGTGAGTATCACTCTCGCACCGAAGGTTCGTGTCTTGAAAATGGTAGTGGTCGGTTGTTCTTTGATTTGATAGACCTATGTAGAGGTACCTACAAAATTAAACAGTTTTTTGTATGAAGAAAAATATTTTTTTTAATTAAACTATTAATTACGCCAAAGCCAGGTTCCGTTTTGTCCGGAATGCAAACTTAAAACGCAACAGGTTGAAGTGAAACTTCTTATGGCTCGTTGGGCTGTAATATCGAACAACTTAGAAACGAAAAGCTAGAGAAAACGGAAGGGGTTGTTAGTACGCTCGGACACAATGAAATACTGAAGAGGAACGAAAAAGCAACAGACCCGAGTAGGGAACAAAAGAAGAGGGGATAACGCGCGTGGTTGAGCACTAACATTGTTGCTTCCACCTTCCATAGATACAAAGAATTATAATTTCAGAATTTAGTTTAAATTTCAATAACTGATGGATTTCCTTATCTTTGTATGTTGTGTAACAAAGAAATATTCATACGTAATTAATACCAGCCATCGGAGAATTCCCATCTGTCCAAGTCCTGTTCATCTCTTTATCAAGGAAACTTTGATTGAGTTCTGAATATGCAACATCAATCAGGACAATGTAGTTAAATCGGCAGCAACCCACATCAAATGTTGGATCAAATGCCATAAACCTTAAGGACACACATCACATCACAGCCGATATCCTTTCAGTTGATTGCATAAACAAATACTATACCATATTGTGAACTTGTGATGCAAAGGCAAACTATAAAATTATGCCCACAAATAAAGTTACTTAGTTCCGTACTGTGATGCGGCGCCGGCCGGCCGGCCGGTCGGTCGATGGCTATATGTATACAAGCCACATGTGGTATTGACCGCACATCATTCTTAGATGGGTCTTTGGTCTCAACCATTTAACTTACTGCCTTGGCAATTATTGACTCAATTTCCGATCGGAGATTACTACTTTCGGGTTATAGGGTGCGGTTGCCTTGCCACCCCAACTTTGACCCTCCAAAGAGTCGTTAAATGACTCAATTTGATATTTCATCTCTGTATACCGACATAGGTATAAGAAACTTGTTCGGCATCACCCCAAAGGATGATTGTAATGTTTCTTGAAGACATGCACTTGCACACATATAGGTAGGTATACATGTCAGATGGTGATGATGATGGGTTGTGCACTCTTGTACACCGGTGCTTAAAGACAATAATTGTGTATTGGGTAGTTCAACTTTCGGGCATCTGTGCAGTGGTGTAGAAAATCCCATCGTTTGAAGACGAACGACAAGAGTTTTGAATAATTTCGATGTACATTGTGAACAAAGTGTCCTTTCTCGACATTTGTCCCACTGCCAACGTCTTTAGCTCTCTTGATATTCATTCGTGTTGGCGTATAAGTATATACAGGACTATAGTGTATGCTGTGTACGCCTAAAGTAAAATGCATGGAATAATTATTGAAGATCCTTGTTGGATCTCCTTCATCAACGAGGGCCAATTCCGGCAAGAAAAACATATATCCTAATTCCATTTTCGATATCATTGCAAATTTTCCATTATAATCCCATTGAGAGTGCGAATAATTGTCCGACATTTCATCCCTTTTGTGAGCGAGTGATAGAGCGTACAAGTACAGAAAGGATAAATAATGATTATGTAAATGTATCGATGGACAAAGACAAATGGTTATCCTTGAGGCTTTACGCAAGACAACCGAAAACATCATAGAAATTTATTAGATGCATAAACTCATTTATTTGTTCAATTATTTATTTATTTATTTATTCATTTGTTTATTTGTTTATCGTTGCTGTTATTTAATTTATTAAAGTTTTGTTTCTTTATATACCTATATATATATATCATATTTATTAATTGTGAATATTTATACCCATTCTTGTCAAACCAACCTGAAATCAAGTAGTTTTTTTTTTATTTTTCTACAAGCACTCCTTCTCCCTCCACTGGATTTTTTTTTTCTCTCTGTCTATGAAGGTTTTTAATAGTAGCTTTTCCTTCCCTCTTATTTAAGTTCTGTGATATTTTTGTTATAAAAAATTTATAATTTTCCAGTAGTAAGGTAGTTTTACCATATCTCTGTAAATTGTGCAATAGTGCCTATGTGATGAACAATGTATCTTTCTGCTACAATAAAATGTTATGTTATGTTATGTTATGTTACGTTTGAAGGTATACACAATACCGGGTGTCAGCGTTAAGATATTCAAATTTTACATCTTAAAGGAATAGGTATATTCAAAAATTGACAGGCTTCTCGTTTTCTCAGCAATATTAGGGCGTTGTTACGCAATGTCCTTCCTAAAGGGCACCAAGAAACCTTCAGTTTTACGAATAATGATTGATATTGTTTCAGATTATTCGAAATCTTGAGAATAACAAAATTTGTAAGGTTTTAATAATATACAATTTCTAAACACATACATATGCAGAAATTCTATACCCTTTACTGGAAGCAGAATGTACTGCAGATTAAAAAGTTAGTTTTTTTTATGTGTTTGGAGGTTCGCTGGAACAAAAAATCATCGAAGGACATTTCGGAGCTGATTCGGGATGATTTTGCAATAGTGAGGGACATTAACCCGATCTAAAAAAAAAACACCCGAGGGGACTGACTTTCGTCATCCGGAATTGGATTGCACCTATTCGTTCGACTAATTGGCAATTTATTTTTGATTCTTTTTTAAAAATTGAGAAGATAAATCCGCCGTGTCTGTCGGCTTCCTATGTATTTTTTATTTTGCAAAACTTGAATTTTTTTGTAAATTTGTTTGGCATGTGCATGCTCGCCTCTCCTTTTCATTACATATATGGACTGGATGTTACAGCGCAGTCTTGGCGAAGAACTTTTCGAATTGGGAGATCTGAGAATAACTCATCTGCTCTTCGCTGATGACGTTGTCATCCTTGGGTCCTCTCAGACTGAACTTCAGCGCGCACTCGATCGGTTTGTAGCCGTTTGTGTTGAAGCTGAGATGAAGATAACGTGAACAAATCTGAAGTGATGGTCGTCTCCAGAACGCATGTGCAATGTACTCTGCATGTAAGTGGAGTCCCATTGAAACAGGTGGAGAAGTTTAAGCATCTCGGGATCTTATTCACGAGTGATGGAAGGAGCAATGCCGATTTTTCCTGTAGGATTGGTCTGGCTGGATCAATTTTGAGACAGCTTGGTCATTCTGTTATCAGGAGGACTGAACTTGGTGTCAAAGCTAAGTTGTCAGTCTTTAATTCGGTGTTTGTTCCAACTCTTACCTATGGTCATGAGGTTTAGGTAATGACCGAAAGAATAAGATCGCGGATACAAGCTGCCGAAATGAGTTTTCTCCGTTGTATTGCTGGTGTGACCCGTAGAGATCGCATCAGAAATACCAGAATACGTGAGGAACTCAATGTCCAGCAGCTTCTTCTCCGAACGGAGCGGTCCATGCTTCGATGGTTTAGTCATGTTAAACGCATGTCCCCAACTACGATCTATGATAAAAGGTATAGCACTGGACATAGCACACTGCCTGCGGTACACCAACTTTAATTTTTCTTATAGTGTGGCTGTGGAGTACTCTGTCTCCTTTTTAATTCTGAAGTGTTGATCTGATATTTATAACTCCAGAATTGTCGAATACTGCCTCGGCAGTTGATTTTGCTCTTATGTGTTATGTACTTAAGTTAATAAAGTGGGGAAATCATACCAAAACAAAAAACCGGCCAAGTGCGAGTATTTACACTCGCGCACCAAAGGTTCCGTACTTGGCCAGAGTTTATGTCTTGAAGGGTTGTTCTTTGATATAATAGACCTAGGTACAAAATTAAATATTTTTTTATAGGAAGGAAAATATTTTTCTCACCAAATTACTAATTAAGTTGAAGTACAACCAGTCAATTTATCAATTTACCAATTATTGGTATTTGTCGTTTAACTACAGGTTATATGTATACATACCTGATGTTGTGTGCAAATTTCAGCCTTCCATACGTCAATTAGTTCTTGAGGTAGACCTAGGAACAAAATTGGCTTAATGGATTCGGACAGACATCGTAGCGAAAGCAATAAGATTCCGTTTTGTCCCTATGGGAACGGAACCTTAAAGAAGGCACACAAACGAATGGTTGTGACAAGCTAAGCTAGGCCTAGGGTGCCCAAAAGGATCTTTTGCTCTAACTATTTATTGTTACAATTTTCATTTTGAATTTGGGAGTAGATTTCTGAAATTTGTGAAAAGGTGAAGTACATCTACTCCAATTAGAGCAAAGTGTTATCGCTGACACGAGTTGAATGGGGAAAGCGAGGAGTAAGAACGTTTCTCGCTCAAATGACCAATTGAAAAACAATCAAGTGCGGGTTCGAGACCCGAAAGTGTATTAACATTTTTGGTTTAACTAGCTCGCATTCACAGTATAACTAATTCTTCAGTTAATTAAATTCACCTGTGAAGGCTAGGTTCGAACAACAGTTGGCAGCACTATTTTTTTGAAATACCAAATTTGTTATTGAATCAATTATATTTGTCCTTTGTGATTTACAATGTTAGTATATTTTTTTGTTTATGTAATTTTTTTGTATTTTTAATTTTGGGACTTAAACATAGTTAAAATAGTAAATAATATTTTATTTGCGACAGTGGATGAATATATCTATACCTTAGTCATATTTATTGTTAATAAAAAAATAAATAAATAGGTGGCGCAACAGGCGGGTGACACCCAAGGCCTAGCTTCTCGCAACCATTCGTTTTGTGTGAGTTTCTATTTTTGGGACGAATGGAAGGGACCTACAATTTTATGCCGAGTCCGAACGGCTGAATTGAGAAGCTTTTTCATGACAGTCATACTCTCGGATGTTTGTCAGACGTTCGCGAGAGGTGGCACAGTAGAAAAAACTTTAAGATGTAATTTGTGTTTTTCCGGGGATCGAACCTGGGATCCCTCGCACAGTAGTCCAGCACACTAACCACTGCGCTACTGCGCCCACATTTATTGTTAATAAAAGTGGGAAATAGTCGCCTAATGGCTATAACATGTCTGACCGAATAGTCTTCAAATCCAACCCTGAATATATTGAAAGAGTAACACAAAACAGAATTATAGGCCGGTATAACTATGCCAATCTTCATGTATTCTTTGATTATTCTATCTCTCTAGGCGTAGTATTGGAGTATTCCAAATACTCCATACATTCGATGATGACTTTAATTGAATTATCTACCTTTAACGACAATTGAACGCTTGGCATATAAAATCTGTTCCAGGAACATCGTTGGCGTCTATTCTCTCCTCCAGTTTAGACCACATGGTAAAATTAACAACAAGCTCCCTAGCATAGACACCGAACCACGCTCATAACAAACAACAACAATATTTACCTTTCATTAGAATTCGAGGGGCAAGGCATGAGTCTACTGCATAACATGAGGCAGCACACAACAGAAGAAGGAATAAAACCACAAACTCATGAACACATATGGCTTGGCTCCTCGTCGTCGTCGTCGTCGTCGTCGTCGTCGTTCCCCCCTATCAAGTGCCCAACATGTATGAGAACACTCATTCTAGAGTTCAGGTCTTACTCATCATATGGTGTATTTAAGTCCTTGTCTTCGAATGGATGTATTTCTTAACAGGATCAATATGTGCTTGACACACACAAGAGACCCAGTCAAGAGCACTTGGATCCTTCTACCAGCGCCCGTCATCAACACCATTGACTCTGGACTGATTAGACAGAGATGGAGCAAGCTATAGCAAGAGAATGAGGCTTGAGAACTGTAGCTGGGGCTGGGACTGGGGGAGTTAAATATCGCTTTCTTCACGTACACTGGCTGGTTGTGTTTTTATTCCATTGAGGTACGAGTAGCTTTGCCAGTGTTTGTCCCGTCTGATGTACGAGTCGAGTATGTACAAGGATATATGCCAATATTCCATATGCGTTGTTGGGTTGATATGGTTTAAAAATAAATGTCCTTGACACCTTGAACGAATATGTTTGCTAGATAAAAGGAATGCAATGTGTCAAAGGCAAGTAAATTGCATTTAGTTTTTATTTGAAGATGACAAGGATGTTGACACAACATTGGTATAGAAACGAAGCACTAGATAGGTATATGAAGTTTTTTTTTTGTATTGCAAAGTCCTCTCTGCCTTTGGCTAAGATTTTTTTTTGTGTGTAGTTTTTTTGAACTTGAGGATGATTTGATTAAAGCGACTACCAGATACATTGAGGTTTGCAATTTATTTTTTGCTTTGTAAATGGCCGATATTATAACGACTGTGAGAAGATCGACTTAACTTATAACGGCCCCGATTCTTGAAAAGTTTCGAATTGAGAGAGTGAGGTCTCGACTGCTATGCAAGGCAAAGGCACATTGTTACAGAGCTCTTGACAGTAAATGCAGTCATATTATGCCACATTGAAGTCGATGAAATATAATTTGTAATTCGTTGATCTTTCCCACAAATTACCTCAGTGTTAACATTAGGTCTATCATCGATCTGCAGGGTCCTGATATGGGGTGATTAGTGATTTAAAGAAAGGTTTGGGATGCTTACTTACACAACATATTGGATAGAATCTAGTATGTATTAAGCAGAGAAATGGCCCAATAGTCCTTGCAAGGTATAGGCTCGACTTTTTGTATAAATGACGCACATATTATGAAGCTGATAGTACCGCCCCATCGGGCTCACTTTCTTCCACCAAGCCAGTTCATGCAAGCACTCTAATAAATTATTATGTACTTCCGAATTTCAATAGCGTATCTTACTTTTAAAACCGTTGAAGTTGTTATTCCTAAGCTTTATTTTTCCGAATAGAAGAGAAGAGAGCTATACAATTTTATGCCGAGTCCGAACGGCTGAATTCTTGAGAAGCTTTTCCACAGGAGTCCAGCTCACTAACCACTGAGCCACTGCGCTCACCAAAAATTGATACTTTTTGTTTTTAAGAAAAAACAAAACCGCTTGTATTGACACAAAAATAAAAAAGACCTGTTTTTTGCAATGGTTAAAACATTTTCGTCCGAATAGAAATTATTTTCATCTTCTAATTTGTTCATATTCATCTGCTAGTTTTTGTCAGATTTTTTTTAAATATTCGTCTGAAAAACTAGAAATTTCGTCTGAAAATCTGAATAAATTATTAGCATTATTATTTTTTAAAGAATTAAAGACCGCGACGCCGATTCTCAAAATTCATTTATGAATATTCACTTTTACTCAAACTTATGATAATGTTTTCAATAGGTATCTATATTTACGATTGCACCGCGGATACGATTTTTATATTTTTCAGATGATTACTATTTGTTCTCAGACGTTCTGAAAATTGTTTCGGACGTTTCCAAAAATTTTTTTTCTGATGATTTCTATTTATTTTCAGTTGATTTTGATTAAATTTCAGACGTTTTTTTCGAATTTTGGCGACGTTTCCAATTTTTTTTCTGAAAAATACTATTTATTTTGTAGACGAAAAAATGTTAGCCCTATCCGTAAAATGCCATCGAAAAAAAAAATGTTTTGCTTTTTTGGAGTACTTAAACTTGGCGGTTGAATTATAAAGTCAGTTCATAAATAAAAAAAATTAAGCAGTGTTGTTGTCTAAATTTTATAGAAAACGAATTTAATCAAAAATCCGCAACGAATCCCGAATAATACATCATGGAATCCATTCGTAGTAGATTCGCTACGAATTTCGAAATTCGTAGAATTAGGTATCTCTGAAGCCGAATAAAACGGAAAATTTACCTCTTTTTCTACGACAAGTAATTTGTGTTGGAGACGTTGGGAAAAACGATGTTTGCACAGCAATAGGTTGTGTTTTGTATAAAAAAAACAAGTAAAAGTGTTATCATCGGCCTGGCCGATACTTTGATACCCTCCACTGCATAAAAGTCAGTTTTCAATACCAACCTGACGACGACGGTTAAAAAAAGTCCTCTCACAAAATTTCAAATTTCATTCAAATAAGTCGATTCGTTTGGACGCTATCGTGCTTTCAACAGACAGAGATATGTATATGGGTCAAATATTGGCTTTGTATGTGAGGTAACAGAACTGTTGAGAATCACGGCAACATCGGCAACATTGGCGCTATTGAGCAGTAGATGGCGCATACTATAAGTATTACCTGAATTGATCCACTTCATTGAAATGTCAAAAAATTATTTTCCTTTCTATTAAAAGCAGCGAAAGCGCATGGTCATAAAGTTAACCCTTTTACATTTTTGTACGTATAATTCCTGATAAATTGCTAAAATTATCATTGTTTAATCCAAAGGCCAAACTAAACGTAAGAATTAACGTATAAAAAACAATAGATATTGAATTTATGTATTTTTAGGAAATTTTAGCATTAAATAAAGTGCTCAAAATTCGGAAATTGGCGTACATATTTTTTCCTGGATTCAACAATCTAAAATTTCGTTTACTGAATTTTCATCAGTCAAGATCAACTAGACTAGACGATCATCACGATTAAGCGTTCGAAACGCCATACAATTATAATTCAACTCAAATTGAATTTACTACCGGAGCACGTGCATAACCTCTACCTACCCAATCGTTCAACCAGGTGAGTACCTTTTGATTTTCCCTCGCCTGTGCCTTCATAAAACCAGAAAATGCTGCATACCCCGCCGCAATTACGTCATGTTGACGATTTAGTCGTCAGTACTGGTCAAACATTACCTCCAATTCCACCACCGAGTGCACCACCGAGTGCACTACCGATTGCACCACTGATTGCACCACCAGTTGTACCGACAATCGCACCCCCAATCATACCACCAATTTCATCACTACCGGCTCAGCCAGGTGCACCACAGGTCCGCATTCCAGAACAAACTGGTTATCTGCCAGGTATTTCTCCGAGTCCTCACCAAACTTTGGCCCATCAATCATCTGGGATGAATCAGAGATCTCAAAAGGCGATGTCAATAACATCAAAGGCTTCTTCACGCAGAAGAGCCTCTCTTCAACTAAAACGTCTCGAAGAAGAACGACTCCTGCACGAAAAGTATATTTCGAAGAAATATCAAATTCTTGAGGACAACCTTTCTGAAGACGATGACGACGTTGACGATGATCTTAATGGGAACGCAGAAGAGCTCCCCACAACCTCGAAAAACCACGTGGAAGACTGGTTAAAAATGCAAAGCAAACAAAAAAATGCAACTTTCATTCCAGATTTGCCTAATAATAGCACATTAAATAATAACTGGCTAGGTCTTAGTGTTAAACAACACCCCGATAACACTTTATTGCACACAAATAATGAAAAAAGGCAGTTTGTTCCTCAGTCGAATAATAACAATCCCAACCAACAGGAAGTCTTAAATGAGTTCGAAGATGCTCCCACGTTGACACGGCGGCAGTTGGCAGCCAGACAATCAGCACCAAAAGATCTCCCACGATTTAATGGCGATCCCGAGGACTGGGCTCTATTCATCAGCTGCTTTGAGAGCAGCACCAGGATATGTGGATTTTCAGCAGAAGAAAATCTTGGACGTCTTCGGGCGAGCCTGAGAGGG
Organism: Cheilosia soror; assembly: GCA_949372485.1. NCBI lineage: Eukaryota > Metazoa > Arthropoda > Insecta > Diptera > Syrphidae > Cheilosia > Cheilosia soror. The sequence goes on from OX443562.1 coordinate 96,324,258, forward strand.
AAAGCACTTGATGCAGTTCGCAGCCGGCTGTCACAACCCGGTCAAGTGGACAGAATTATAAGTACGCTACAAATGATGTTCGGGCGCCCTGAAATCATAATAAATACGTTACTTAGTAAACTTAAAAACGAACCGCATCCTAAAGCAGATAAACTAGAATCAATTCTAAAATATTCACTTGAAGTTGAAAACATCTGTGCCACAATGGAAGTGTCTGGTTGTTCATCGCATTTAAACAACCCAATATTACTGCAAGAGCTAGTCGAGAGACTTCCTCCCACTCTTCGTCTGAACTGGTCTATTTACAAACAAACACTTCCCGTCATTAACATTTCTCAATTTAGCACCTGGTTGTTCGAAGTCGGCCGAGCGGCAAATGATGTCACATTTTCCAGTCATTCATGGCAAGAACAAAAACCACGACAAGAACGATCGCACCTGAATATTCACAACGAAGTAATCTCCAAGAAATGTAAAGTATGCGACAAAAACTGTACTTCAGTGGCTAAGTGTCAGATGTTCCTTGACTACACAGTACAGCAACGATGGGATATTGTAAAAGAAAAACATCTCTGCCGAACATGCCTTCGTCGCCATAACAACAAATGCCAATCGAGCCAGCTGTGTGGAGAAAATAACTGCGTCTATCGTCACCATAAGCTCCTTCACAATTTTTCATATAATCGTACGAATACGAATACACACGAAAACAATGTTGATAACTCACTCACGTCAGAGAAGACTACCGTTTCCCCAACTCAGAATGCTCCGAATTCAAGCCCCTCCACCAACATGCTTGCAAATAATCAACAAACTATAACACCATCCACTTCCATCGCAACACCAACACCCTCGAATTGTCACACTCACTTAAATGAGAATGCAATCCTCTTCAGAGTATTGCCCATCACCTTGTACGGGAAAGGTACACAAGTAGAAACCTTTGCATTTCTTGACGACGGATCGTCTACTTCGTTGATAGAATCGCAGTTAGCTGATGACCTACAATTGAAAGGGGAAAATGTACCGCTGCACTTAAAGTGGACTTCGAACGTTGTTCGCGAAGAATTAAATTCAAGAAAGGTCGATGTGGATATTTCTGGAGGAAATCTTAAACATAAATTCTTGATTGAAGGTGTGCGAACGGTAGATGATTTGGATTTACCCCAGCAAACCATAAACGCAACAGATCTAAGCGAACGTTATACACATTTAAAGGGTATTCCAATTATGTCATTCGTTAATGCAAAACCTCGTATTTTAATAGGTTTAAAGCATTGGAATTTGGGAGTTCCACTTCGAACAAAAGAAGGAAATGCAAATGAACCTGTTGCCACCAAGACGCGCCTAGGGTGGGTGGTTTTCGGCCCATGTGACATAACTTCAATCAAGAATTTAAGTTTAAATTACCAATTGGACATTTGCCCGTGCCGCACTGGTGATGATTCGCTCTTGAACGATTGTGTCAAAGATTATTTCGCAGTGGAAAGTATGGGAACGAAGAAGACATTACTCATGTCGTCAGAAGAGAATAGAGCACAGAGAATACTCGATACTCATTCCAGAAGAATTGAAGATAATTTCGAGATTCCATTGCTTTGGAAAAACGAATTTGTTAAAATGCCTGAAAGTGAAACTTATGCATATAAACGTCTACAGTGTTTAGAGCGTCGGTTGGTAAGAGAGCCACATGTTCGAATATTAATAACTCATTTAATCGAAGATTACGTTAATAAAGGCTACGCTCGGAAGATCGATTCTAGATCTGAAAAAACAGCAAAGACGTGGTATTTACCAATTTTTCCTGTATTCAACCCGAAAAAACCAAATAAATTACGCATCGTGTGGGACGCAGCAGCTAAGGTTAATGGCGTTTCGCTCAATTCGGTTTTGTTGACTGGTCCCGATATAACCTCTCCTCTGCTTGGAACTTTGTTTCGTTTTAGAGAACGAAGGGTAGGTCTGTGTGCGGACATTAAAGAAATGTTCCACCAGATCCGAATTAAAGGTGACGACCAGGAAGCACAACGATTCCTTTGGCGAAATGCTGAAACCAACGAAGTCGAAACATACATTCTTCAAGTCATGTCCTTTGGTTCGACGTCTTCGCCTTTCTGCGCACAATACATTAAAAATCGAAACGCGGACGAATTTAATCTTCGATTCCCTGATGCTGCTAAGGCTATAGTCAGAGATCACTACGTCGATGATTTTATTGCTAGTTATGATAGCGAAATGGAAGCAGCGACAATTGCCAAAGATGTTATTTATGTGCATAGCAAAGGTGGATTTGAGATACGAAATTTTCGATCAAATTCCCAAAGTGTATTGGACAAATTGAAATGTCACACGGCTGATAAGTTCTCCAGTGTATCCTTGTCAAACGCTGAGAGAATTCTGGGTCTATGGTGGTCCCCAGTCGATGATGATTGGTTTTTTATATTCAATGGCGATCGAATGAGTCCCGAAGTAGTGAGCGGTAAGCAGAAACCAACAAAAAGGGAAGTTCTTAAATTTTTAATGAGAATTTATGATCCCTTGGGACTTATTGCACACATTCTGGTAAACATAAAAATTTTACTGCAGTCAATTTGGAGATCTGGTATTAACTGGGACGAGAAAATAAAAACTGAGCATTTCGACATTTGGAATAAATGGCTGCGACTATTACCTGAGATAAACAATATAAAAATTCCTCGGAGGTATCTAACTGTGCTAAACTTTGCCGATGCGGATAGTGTAGAGCTACACATATTCTGTGATGCTAGTGAAGAGGCTATGGCAGCGGTCGCGTATATTCGAGTTACATGTGGAGAAGAAGTCGAGTGTCGTTTAATAGCATCGAAAACCAAAGTAGCACCCTTGCGTCACATATCAATTCCACGAATGGAGCTTGAAGCTGCAGTTCTTGGGAGCAGATTGGCAACTACAATTATCGAAAGCCACTCCATTAAGTTCACACGGGTGGTATACTGGACTGATTCTAAAACCGTCATTTACTGGATAAGGTCACCAAGCCGCAAATTTCAGCAGTTTGTTTCCTTGAGGATTGGCGAAATTATTGAAAACAGTCATGCAGAATCCTGGAGATGGGTTCCATCTAAGCTAAATGTGGCAGACGAAGCTACAAAGACCCGATTGAATTTCGACTTCTCATCGCAAAGCACGTGGAACAGAGGTCCAGATTTTCTGTGGTCAAATGAGCAGTTGTGGCCAAAGTGTGAACTTGATTATACCTCCCCAGGAGATGAAGTTGAACATCATCATCATTCCGCTACGCATTCCTGCCAACCGTGGATAATTGAATTTCATAAATTTTCAAATTGGAGAAAGATACTTAACACCATGGCAAGAGCTTACCTCTTTATTGATTGGTACTTTAATCGAAACTCAGATCGCAGACTACAACATTTCATCGAGAATGCAGAACGTTGTTTGTGGAGGCGAGCACAGAGAGAGATATTCGGTGAGGAGATCCGCCTTCTTACTGCAGCGCGTGTTGGTGACGAAGTATCTTTTCCAAAGACAAGTTCGCTGTATAAACTATCACCGTATTTAGATGAAAATAATGTGCTAAGAATTTCCGGAAGAATAGATGCGGCAGTTGGAGTTGACTGGGGAACAAAAAGGCCGGTTGTACTTCCAAAAAATCACCATATAACATTCTTACTTCTCGACCATTACCACCGAAAATTTAAACACCAATATAATGAAACGGTTGTGAACGAGGTTCGTCAGCGATTTTACATTTCCAATTTGCGTGTTATGGTTAAAAATGTACAACGCAAGTGTCAGGAGTGTCGCAATAAAAGAGCTGAGCCAGCGATACCCGTAATGGGCGAGCTGCCAGCTGCAAGGCTTAAAACTTTTACTAAGCCTTTCTCCTTCGTTGGTATTGATTATTTTGGACCAATGGTTGTAGCAGTGGGGCGACGAATGGAAAAAAGATGGGGTGTACTTTTTACCTGCCTTACGGTAAGAGCGATTCATGTGGAAGTTGCCCATTCTCTATCCACCAGTTCCTGCATCCAAGCCTTGAAACGATTTGTCTCCAGAAGAGGTACTCCAATACAAATCTATACTGATAACGGCACCAACTTTCGGGGAGCAAGTCGAGAATTGCGAGCAGCTGTTGAGCAAATTAATGGTAAAGAACTGGTTGAAGGTATAGGTGAGGGAAGGGTCAAATGGTCATTCATTCCTCCAGCAGCTCCACATATGGGTGGATGCTGGGAGCGATTGGTTCGATCGGTGAAGCAGACGCTTTCACAAATAAATCATACAAGGAATCCGAGTGATGAGGTGCTGCAGACAATGATGGCCGAAGTTGAAGGCATAATCAACTCTCGTCCATTAACTTATGTTCCCGTGTCTTCTGAAGATGACGAAGCCCTAACTCCTAATCATTTTTTGTTGGGTTCCTCAAACGGATCAAAGCCGTTAGGAGAGTACAACGATGACGGTGTTATTTTAAAACAAAATTGGTTGATGGCTGAGCAGTTTAGCAACTCTTTTTGGCGAAGATGGATTCGTGAGTATCTACCCAATTTGACAAGAAGAACGAAGTGGTTCCAGCATTCGAAGCCTATATCTGTAAACGATATAGTCATTGTAGTCGATGAAAAGAGCCCCAAAAACGAGTGGCCTAAAGGTCGTGTGTTAGAGCTTAACACCAGTCGAGATGGAAAAATAAGAAGTGTCATCATTCAGACGAAATCCGGAGTCTACGTTCGGCCTGTCTCAAAGCTGGCAGTACTAGATGTAGCCGATTCTATAGTTCCAGGTAAGCCGGACCAACACTCCATCTTACCGGGGGGGAATGTTGAGAATCACGGCAACATCGGCAACATTGGCGCTATTGAGCAGTAGATGGCGCATACTATAAGTATTACCTGAATTGATCCACTTCATTGAAATGTCAAAAAATTATTTTCCTTTCTATTAAAAGCAGCGAAAGCGCATGGTCATAAAGTTAACCCTTTTACATTTTTGTACGTATAATTCCTGATAAATTGCTAAAATTATCATTGTTTAATCCAAAGGCCAAACTAAACGTAAGAATTAACGTATAAAAAACAATAGATATTGAATTTATGTATTTTTAGGAAATTTTAGCATTAAATAAAGTGCTCAAAATTCGGAAATTGGCGTACATATTTTTTCCTGGATTCAACAAGAACTATTTGACCGCCATGAACCATTTTTAATACAAACTTGAAGGCTATAAATATAAGACCTCTCATAAAATTTCAGTTGCCTAAGTCGATTCGTTCGGACGCTATCGTGATTTCAACAGACAGAGAGAGACGTGGGTCTAATAGTGGTTTTGTATGGGAGGTACCAGAACTACTTGACCGACATATCCCATTTTCAATACCAACCTGGCGACGGTAAAAAGAATTCGTTTCACCAAATTTCATTCGCCTAGGTGACAGACAGACAGACAGACAGACAGACAGACAGACGGACATGGCTAAATCGATTCAGAATGTGATCCTGATTCAGAATTTATATACTTTATAGGGTCTCCGGTGTATCCTTCTTGGCGTTACAAACGTAATGGCAAAGTGAATATACCTTCCTGTGGAGGGTATAATAAGAATTTAAATTTGTTTTGGTTCTTAATAATATTTATGGCTTTAATAGGACAAACACAACTAATAAGCCACATATCAAAGTTATTGAACACGAGAGCACACCCGAGACAAACTCATGTTCCAGCTCCTCTAATATATATTTAAATGCCGGCCGGTTTATTGAGTCGAACATTTCTTTGAAACCTATAAGTTTAATATTCTTTTTGAAACATAAAAGGAATAATTGAATTCTCTATACTCGTATGTTGCCTAATCTAAATCAAAGGCACCTCAAGAGAGTCGCGAAGAATTTTTCCCAGAATTTTCAGATTTCGCTTTGAGAAGGCAATTGAATCCATGGCACGAGTACGATAACTACGGCGCAAAAAATTGATAAATAAAATTTGTAGAGGAGGAATTTTTTTTAAATGGAAGGGGGGGGGGGGATTCTATCTGGCTTTATTTAGGCGGGAGAAGTAATTGAAAAAAAAAATAATACTTTAAATGAAAAAAAAAAAAAAAAAAAAAATGGCAACACTTACAATGAAGGACTTTAAAATTTTTGAAAGCCAGGAATCTGTTCTTTGATATCATTTTTAAAACAAGTTATTTCTAGTTTTGGAAAAAAATGCTTTCAAACTACAAAATTAAGAAAAAAAATTAAAAAAAATAAAAGTTTTAGGCTGATTTGTTCAATATTGAGACAGTAGAAACATAATTTGTTTGTAGTTTTTACTGCCGAAATCAATTCTTAACCGAACACTGAAAACCGGATTCATTTATGTCCCCTAATTTTTCAGAAAATTGAAAATTACTTTTATATGTCGCTCCGCTTAGAATACAAACTGTTACCCTTGCGCCTTGAAATGTGTATAGGGCCATGTGTATAGGGCCCCCTCTGCATGGGGTCACTGTTGGATTTTGGGATGGGTGCAAGGCTGAGTATTATGCAAACTTTCTTTAAATGATGTTAGTTTACTTAATGTCAACAACTTCAGCTACAGCCTCTGGGCTGAAATTTCACATTGGTAGACAAAATTTTGCGGATTTGCATTATACGCAATTCAGAACAGATTCCTGGCTTTAAAAAACTAAAGTACGTTTTTGTAAGTGTTGCCATTGTTTTTTAATGTTTTATTTTCATTTTAAGTATTACTTTTTTTTAAATTACCCCTCCCGCCTAAACGGAGTAATATAGACCACCCCTCCCATAGTAAAAAGTGCTTGTATTTAACCCCTCTACAAAACACTGTTATCAATTTTTGGCGCCGTAGTTATCGTACTCGTGCCATGGATTCAATTCCCAGGACATCCTATACTAGGTTTCTGATATCATGCTTGCTATTGGCATTATGATTGAATGGCTGAATACTGGATAGCTCGTTTGGCCTGTCTTAACCCTGAAATATTCTCCCAATAAGAGATGCATTTTGTGTGTTCCAAGATTTGTATGGCTTTTCTGGCCAATTCGTCGGATTTTTTGTTTCCTTCACAGTCCTTATGGCTAGTAACCCATCATAAATTTGGATCTGTTCCCGAGACTAATACTTTGAAGAGTGTTGGAAAAGTGTAATACTGATTTGAAGTCAATGATAAGTGAGCTAAGAACCTTTATAGCTGCAAGACTGTTCGGGAATATTATAGATTTGAACGAATTTGATGCTAATTTCATGTGAAATACGCTAGGGTTTTGCCCACAGTTATTGAGATTGATTTATTATTGAGTTATGTTTTTTGTTTCGTTAATTTTTTGTTTTCTTTTTGTAAAATAAGTGTGGCTAAGTCTAAAGTACATTTTCGAGCCTTGAGAGGGAATATGAAAAAACAGTAGCAACACTACTTAGAACTAGAAGGCGGATGGGATATCAAAGCATGATTCGCTCCACTCGGAGAAGTAGATGTTCGATATTGAGTATCTCATGTTATCCAGCTGTTTTTTACACATTCTTTGCCCAACTATAAAACAAAGGAACCATCAGAATTTTACATTCGCGATCTAAATCGTCCTATCACACCGATATATGTGATACATTGTGTGAGTAATATTTTAAAAGTGCGCCTAAAGTTAGGCTACATGTTTCAGACCTTTCTGCAATTAAACTTGTTTACAGTTTTATTGATATCGGTTTAGAAAATTATGAAATACAAGTTGATACAGTGAGAATTTTTCCCGCATTTGCCAAAAGTGTGACGTCTATTGCAGGGATATTTGAATGCATAAAGGGAGTTCGTAAAATATGCACTATTGTCGTACTCTTACTTAAGGACATTGAAAGCGAAATGTGCACCATGTAGTTATGGAAATAAATCCGTCTCATATGTGCATTAAGTAAGCTCCGATACGATTTTATTATGATACCTCTTACAACATCATGCATACTGCAATGCCCTTTGGAAAACAGATCCGTTTCGGATACATAAATCCCATGTTACATCTGTCTGTTTGAAAAAAAATATGGAAATTATGAAGAAATAAAAAGGAAGAAAAGCATTACGGAAGAACAAACATTGCAATTCAAAATCTATCTAAAAACTGTATACGGATAGAGACTGCCAGAAGCATATTAACTGCGGGCTATACATATTTTTACTACGGTACAACGGAAAACTACCTTTAGTTACGAAATTTGTATTATTACAGCTTCCCCCTTGATGTCAGGATCAGCTTTCAGAAAACGATACCGTTGTATATGTAATATATTTATGAACAGAAGATTCTAAGGGTAGTTGCTTATGGAATCTCTGTTTTATTATGTGGAGAGTTTGACGTAACTTTACGTATCTATAGGTAGTTATGATTTGTAACCCATAGGTTGTTAGTTACGCTTCGATAGGCATTATCTTATCTTATCTGGTGGATGCCTCTTCAAGACAGTTTTAAAACATGTTCACCAAGATTGTTATGCAATTTTAAATGTACCATATGGTAGCAAAACCGAATGTGAAGGGTCGTGACATTTTTCCGATTATGTGATGAGTGAACCAGATGGAGAGCTAAGACAGGAAATCATCATGTTTGGGGGATTGTTTTTTTTTAATTTTATTTTTACAGAATACAGATTGTCTTGCTCTCCTATTGGAGACATCTGCTCCAGATATTAGCTTACATTTTGAAGAAAGGGGAGTTAAAACTACATATGTAAGTAACATCATTTATGTCACTAGTATCATATTTATGTTTCTTTCTGCACAGGACAATCTGAAGGGTAAGTCAGCGCTATTCAAATATTGAACACCAGGCGGGAATATAGCTGAAGGGCAAAAAGAATGCCAATGGAAAATTTATGATAGAAGGAGGCTTATTTCGGAGCAGACGACGAGTCTGGAGTCATAGTTAGTATGACAACACTGTTGTGAAGCATTCAGTCGGCTATATGCGCACAACAAACTTAAGCTTAACCATATCAAGTGCAAAGTAAACCATATCCGAACATTACATTATGACATTACTTTGCCATGAAGGCATGTCACCAACTCGGATTACAAGGCTTACTATGAGTGCCATTAAGTAGGCGTTCTTTAGGTAGGGCCCAGGAAAATCTGAATGAAAATATATCTAAATAAAGTCAGTCGGCTATTCTCTATACGATATAGGATTTACTCTGAATAATTGGAGTCGGTGCAGTAAGATGAAGACTTATGGGATCAATGATTGTGTTCAAGTTGATGTAAAACTGTTGCCCTATAGACAGACCCACTCTATAGGTATAATTTACGCCATCGAGAGGATAAACTCTTGTCGCTATTCTTTATACAATGTCCACCACATTTTCCTCAAATATTTTCAACAAAAAGAACTTAGATGGACGGAACCGCTTAAATGACTTCACCTCATTATAATTGTTCGTGCACTGTTTTGGAAAAACACGACCTTTTATCCATGAAACCGGTAGGTACGAAGCCTGTTGGTTGGCATGTAATATTATGTAGGTAATTTATAAAAAAATAAATAGTTGACGCAACAGGTCCGTATAGGTACCCTGCCTAGGCTAGGCCTAGCCTTGTGTGAGTTTTCATTTCTGGGATGAATGGAAGGGACCTAAAATTGCGTATGTCGACTCCGTAAGGCTGAATTGAGAAAACATTTTCAGGACAGATATACTCTTGGGTATTTGTCAGACGTTAGCGAGAGATACCTCAGTGGAAAAGCCTTAAGATGTAATGTTTCGGACCCCTCGCACAGTATTTTCAGCACAATAACCACTAAGGCACTGCGCCCACAATATAATTATGTACATTCGTCTAAAATCTGGATGAAATGACTATTGCATCGGAGGGGAAAATGTTGCATCCCTCTCTTTACCATACTGACAATGTCACTAGAGATATAAAATCTTAACCCGCATTATCAAAGATTTTGGATATGCTGAACACATTTAATGCTAAAGTAAGCTGTTCTTTAGTATTATATTCTATAGTTAACACATCCCTTGTGCTCATCTTAGACGCCGCCTTTCACCAAACAAGAGTTTCATAGTCCAGAACGGGTTTGACTATCATGATGTGTAGTTATATTACGATCGGAACCTAAAACAATTCCCCCAAAACACAATTTCCAAATTTTTTTCATTCTCGTTGGCTATCGATCCCATTTTAAGTAGTTCCGTCCAGAATCGCTGTCTTAAATACACATAAATGTATCTCTAGTTATGGAACCATCCGTATAAACCGAAATTTTATTTTCGCTTGAAACTTTATTCCTTTGCCAATCCTCTCTATATCAGGGTGTAGAATACTTCGTACGATGTCTCGAAATAAAGTGTATACCAAGACTTTCATTCGCTTTATCAGGGTTGTATAAGATTACTTCTTCAGAGTGGAGCCGGTACATAGCCGGTTTTGGAGAGCCCTGAGTTAATGAGCCGAAAAGCTCTATAACCTGCTTGGAATGTTACTTTTATGTCGAGTTGTAAGAGACACCATCAAAAGGGAAGGCAAGATACAAATTTATATGACATTGGCGCCATAAGCCATTCGTAATTTGCACTACGTGTTGCCAATTTTCTCTTTAACGTAAATTTGAATTTCCACGAATTAAAAAATGTAAGCTTTATATTTTCCTCATAATAAACTCATTATTTTGGAATAAAAAGCGTAGAATACCCCGAAAAACAGTATAGATATACGAGCGCATGTAGCCACTGAGCCTTTGCTTAGTACTTGTCAAACTCATACCTATACGCCTACTCCAGGTGATATAATGACTATTTTGGCAAATTGCATTACAAATTCTTTGTGCATCCACCAGAAAGGCTCTGCATTCTTATAGCCCGAAGCTATAAGCCATAATTAAACAAACAAGCTGGTGAAACATCCAATGGCCAATTAGTGCGCACCGACAACTAGTATAACCAATCAAACACCTTTAGCACATATTACCGTTGATTAAACGCAAACACTAATCTCGTTGTGCGTAAAATTTCAATTCTCGTCGAGCACATTCATCCTGCAGCTGTTCACAGAGTGTTTGCATTCAACAAGCTCTGCACTGTATCCTTCACGAAATGCAATGTACCTACGTATAGCTGCGCAATTTTTCGCGCAACGCTGCACAATTATTTGGCCGCGAGGACAGTGAATATGTGCGTTGGCGTCTATATTTACGTTTCATTACAATTACAATTCCTCACAGGATCTTAAAAAAAAAAAAAACAACACCTGCTCTGCTTTCATTTTGCCACCCACTCTCCATTATTCAATCACAAACTGCTCGTGCAATTTCAACAACTAATTTTCTTTTGAATAACTTCCGAAGTTCCTTTTGGTTACTTCCTGAAATAAATTACCTCATAGCAGTCCAGCGCACACACAAGGCAGAAGGACAAGAGGCGCGCGTTTTAAATGGCCTTTCTCATCTCGAAGGGATCTCACAAAGTAATAGATTTCACTGGAAAATAACATTCCATCCAAATGTAAACACAATAATAATTATCTTGACAACAATTTCCGGTTCTGTATTAGATTTAGATATGTGTGCGTTCCGAAAATGTATCTTTACTGAACCGAGCAGAGCGAAAGAGTCAGAGAACCGCAACAAATAACCACAGCGCACAGGATATACTGGTGCTGCACGCAATCGAAAACTATCCCTTAACTGTCCCCCTTTTGTTCTCTATGTTCAGTATACCGGAAAATTGAAAAATATCTTTTGTATATAACTTAAAGGACCACACGGACCCGAACCCGACTCGTTGTCGTATCTAAATCTTATCTCGGATAAGTTATTTTTTGCTAAAAGCGGTCAGCTCTCAGTTTTAGTAAATCATTTGAACTGTGGGTCAACAGGGATGGTGGTCGAGCTTATGCAAATTTCTTTGGTTTTGCTGTCCTTACTCGTGACACTCGATCAAATTGAGTGAAATTTTATGAAGTCCCACACACACACACACGCTGGAATGGCATAAAATGTTATTACTAGGTGATGCCACCAGGAAACTAATATTGGAATGTAGGCCGCAATGTCGGGTCTGATAGTTTACCCCAAGTTTAGCATTGCCACAGCCACCAACCAACCAACATCATCATTCGCATCAGTGAGCAAGCAATTATCTGGGCGCAAGAAGTCCTGGCAATCATTATCTCCTCTCAACCTGCTTAAGTTTCGATTTTAATTAAACAATAGTTCCGTTGGAGCGAACAGCTTTCTCTCGCACACAATCAGTCGTCGAATAAAATAACACAGGACATTATATAGAAAGTCTTTGGACTTGGTCCCGTTTGGAGCATTTGGTATTCCGGTTTCCGGGGGCTATTGTTGTATGCGATACACCATGGAGGGCCCGCAGCTTAAAGTTTCTGAAAACAAAGCAGGAAGGATGTTCATCAGTTCAAGTTGTTTTTCTTTCTCCCAGAAAACAAGATATTTCGGAGAAATTTCATTTTGATCTGTCTACTCTGGGAAAAGTGTATAATGATGGCGGTGAGGTGTAACTATGGCTGCTACAATGGTAGCTATATTTGGTGGGAATTATGCTCGTAAAGTTTTATTGTAGTACGGCCATCAGCATTTTGAGAAAGTTTCTACTATTTGGTGTGTACCTACTTGTCGAACGAAGCCAGTCGGTGTATGGAAATTGACGGCGCATTGCTTTTAATGTGCTTAAAAGGTCTCTAATGAAATTTTAATGTTGCGCGTAGTATAGTATGGCTTGGCTAGTCCTTTGCGGTATTCCGTGGAGGTTGTTTCTTAAAATGGTATTTTGTGTAAATGGTTGTTGGCGGGTAATATAGATGTCTGTAGGTGATTTGGATGATGCAGCGTATATTTTGAATAGCTGCAAACAAATATTGTTCTCTTTTTAAGGTTTTTTTTTCGAATTTTTTTCCCCCACAAACTATCAACCGACGAGACTTTATCTTAAAACATTCTTAAAAGGTCTGATTTGCAAAATTGGGGGTTCTGTGAGATCTTTAATTCCTAGACTGCGTCTTAGCCCAAAGAAGTAGCGATTGGCGCAAGATATCGGCGCCGATCTGAGGTAAGGATTGAGCCCATGTATATATAGAAAAGGTATTTAACAACCTCGAGTTTGACACGTCATTGCGTAATAACGATTATGTAAATTTTATAATCATGTGCAATAGGTTAGGTTATGTTAGGTTAGAGGGGCAGTTTTCAATAGATATATGTAATTTTACCGAGAAGCCATTGAGGTCCATTGTGATTGCCCTTTTGTAGTAGTTTTGAAAACGCTGCACTTGTCTGTCAGTCGGTATGAATGGCTGTTGTTTAATTCTTCTGAGAAGACTCCTGCACCGCTCCCTCTTCATTTCTCTGTCTTTAAGCCATCTGTGAAGATTGGTGTACCTTTTATGCCAGTATTCGGGGAGAGCCAATCCTTAATGTCCGGTATTACAGAATGTACATTTCTTGTCAAAGTCATACCTCGGTTTCTTGTAGTCTGTGAGTGGCCGGTCTGATCAAAGATGTGAAATATGAGTGAGTGACGTATGTATTATATGATTGGTTCCTAACCTTTTCAATGTTGTTACCCCTTTGACCTATTAGCGCAAAATATTTTACCCATTTGCCAAAATGTACCAAGGTCATAATTTTGTAAATGTGCTTTAAAAGTGTTATCCTCGCGTAGTCCTAGAAATTCTGCTTTGGTTGACACATCTTCGTCTTTAAAAATTGCATCATTCATTACTACCAAACGGTATTAATATCCAAGATTTGGACTGACCATTATCCATGTCCGGTAAATATTGCCTCAGTGAGTATATGACTGATGAGGATATATCTACATATATTGAACCACGAAATTATTATATGTTATTTTGTCAGATTCGTCATTTACTAATTACTCAGACAGTTGTATAAACATCGATATCTACATTGCCAACTTGAAGATGTTCGTCATATTAGGTGTAATAAAAAGAAATTCATTATTTTTGCATAAATTCAAGGCTTTATTTAGCTTCTTTTTGTATCCAGCGTCCATCCTTAGTCAAATGGTTCCAAACGGTTTTTTTGTGGAATGTTTAGCTTCTGGGCAGTGGAAACAGTGCTTAAATGACGGTCAGACTCGACGATTTTATCGACATTTTCGACAATTGGCCTTCCAGAGCGCGATTTGACATGGAAATTCCTCGAACGAAATCGAGGACCATTATAAACACTATTTACATTTTTAGCCGCCTAACTTGTGTTGTTGCCTTCATCGAAGAAAAACTGTTAAATATGACGTATTTTCTCTTTGCTAGTACCTATCCATGTTTAACGCGCGCTCAAAGGGTCAACGAAAAAGAAAACTATCCGAGATTTGTTTTTGTAAGAAATCTAATCTTTCCAAAGCCAATTTGTTTACGTCCGATATCACGTATGAAATGCGAGATACAGATTACTAAAGCAATATTTTGGAAAAATTACGAACTTTTTTTTACTGAAAAAATGAGCGAAATTCGCCGCTGCTCCGCTGCTCGGCCCACCGGCTCCCCCTCCCGCCCTCACATCTTTCTGCCACTTCTGCTATTGAAGAGCGGCATTGCTGCATGCTGCTTCGCTAGATAGCACAATTTCTCGAATCGCAAGAAAAATAGAAACCATCTATCGGACTCGTGCCGCGCTCAAATTACATTTACACAGCCCAGAGACGCGAATACATAGTTTACTTTTGTTTTTGACTCCGCTAATCTCAGGAAATATTTTTATTAAAAAAGTCTACGGTCCGTCTATGCAAAAATAATTGCGAACTTTTGAAACGCAAATATATTGATAACGGAGATTTTTAAAGAAAATCTTGCACCAATTCAAAGGGTTTAAAAATTATGGTCAAGAAACTACTTTTAGTTTTGATTTCGATGAGTTCAAAATGTTGATTTAATTATAATGGTTATAAAATGTAATATCTACTACCTGCCATTATTACCCCCGCATAATAGCTGCTTTACCCCCGCGGGGGTAATTACCCCTAGGTTCGGAACCCAGGTATTATATGATTGAGCAATACTTGACGGAATTTGCTTTTAGTTCGAATTTAAAATCGACAAAATGTTGTCATCATCTGACGGATATGGCGATTTTGTCGTAGGAGACGTATTCCCCTATATTTGGTGCAGGAATCATGACGTAATCTCGAATGACAAAAATCTCGAAGGCTAAAAATTTCGAAAAGTTTTTTTTTAATCTCGAATGCAAAAATTTCGAACGTCGAAAAATCTCGAAAATAAAAAGTAATTTCGAGGTCTTTTTTAATATAAAATTGGCATACATATATCTAAACTTGCACCTAATCCAAATCCTACAGTGACCATAAGCAGGGGGGTTGCAGGGGGGCAGCATGCCCCTCTATACGTATCTCACTTTTTAACACCATTTTTAGATTTGGTTTTATTAATTCTGTTGCGCGCTAATTGTTCCGATTGTCTCAAAAATTAATATTAATTTGAGATTTTTTTTTCGAGAATTTTGTTATTCGAGATTATGCTTTCTAGATTTTTTTTAGATTTTTTTAATGCGAGATTTTTTTAGAGATATCGTGGTAAACCCGTTGGCGCAGTTAAAAGTGTCTCTTTTCTTATGGGCTGCATTAAAGACACTATAGTGAGGTTTCATCGGGTTTCATCCGACAAAATTCTTGGAAATTTTACGCATAGATGGCGCGTGCTCATTTTATTTGAAAAACTCGGCCGTTAGGTGTAGATCCGTTTGAATATTGCAAACCTTACTACGTACTCACTATAGGTATCAGTATTTTGAACTATTATATACCAGGTTAAAGACATCAATCTACCCAGCCAGCAGGAGAATATTGGGTATTTTCGCCATTAGCAGACTGCGGAAATGTTTCTTTAAAATCCTCAGCATATACTGTTAATCTACTACCACATTACCAAGCTTATCACTGCAGGCTTCTGTCTGGTACATGTCATGTACCCTTGCATTGATCATTTTACTCTCTCGAACATTGCACCTGCCTTAGCAGCAGTGTTGTTATGGACTTTTTCTGAAAATCGTGTTTTTGGGGTTGTGAAAATCGTAATTATCGTATTTTGTAAAAATGTACTCTACTATAACTTAGTATAGTGTAGGGTACTTATAAGGGTACTTAGAAAGATGTACTGGCTCTTTACCATTACTTGGGTGCGAACCTTTTAAAGTATACAGTATTCTTATAAATTTCAACAACAGTAGTGATACTGAGGCAACTACACTTGCCCTAAATGTTCAAACTTAGTCCCAAAATTGCAAATTTTTTGATATCAAATTCGAAAAAGTCATCAGCGTCACTGCACGATGGCTAATAACTCTGATAAACATGAAAAACGCTAGTAAATTGGTCAATTGGTAATGCATTATAGGTATGCTGCTTTTTTCGATTAAAAATAAAGGATAACGCACTGGTTTCCGTAAAATGGTAAATATAGCTACTCTTTGAATAGAGTCTTCTTACAGAATAGAATTTTCGAATAAAATTCTGTAATGTAGTGAAAACGCTAAAAGATAAAGAAGTAGAACACCAATTGTAGCAACTTGCAACATAACATTCATAACTATGACGTTTAGAGTCGGAGGGCTTAAAATGTAGTCCAACGTATGTTGTGTATATATGTACATTTTGATACAGGTCTAAATTTGAAAATAGAAGACATACCCAAACAAATACAGAAAACCAAAACAAAATATGAGCAATATAGAAAGTCAATTCGTTATAGCGACAGTAAGTTGATTAAGAATAATTAATTAAAAAAGGGATTCCAATTCCTGGAGCGCTCACACTCAAATTCCATTCCATTATCCTATAAAGCAGAAACCAGTTTTTTTGTTGGTAAAATGGTAAAAATGCCAACAAAAATTGAACAAAACTTTTAAAAAATGTAATCATTCTCATAACAGTTATCTATAATAACGAATAACTCAGCAATTAATGGTAGATATAATCCTACATATTTTTTGCAGGGAATATTTTTTTAAGATAATAATCTAGCACTAAACCACGGGAGCCGGCCAAAGTAGGGACCATTGGGACTTAATACAAGACTTTAACCGTTCTGTAGGCATATATTCTGAGGAACTTAGTTATTCCTCGACATGCGACATATGTATTTTAAGACATTGTAACATATGATGAGGCAACTAATGCACTTCTCCTGAAACATTGACAATCGCGAGGAAAGCATAAAACAAGCAAACTTTGTAACTAGCAACCTGAAACCATTTTTCCAGAAGACTACACCTTACAACATATTAAGTGCAAAACTAATGCTTATCAGATTCTGTTCGCCTTTCTTGTTTCGATTTTTTCTTGATTTGCACATTTCATTTGGTCTTAAAGTTGTTTGATTTGTTTGTACGTAGTTTCAAAATTTGGTAGGAAGTAGTTGTTCTTACACCAAGGTTTGTAATTTGTAAAAGTCGTATTTGACTGCTTCTAAAATCGTAAATATCGGAACTAAAAATCAGCAAATCGTAAAAATCAGGCCAAATCGACCAAAAATCGGAGCGTCGTATTTGCTTTCCAAAATCGTCACAAATACGATATTTACGACCGTATAACAACGCTGCTTAGCAGTCCGCAGTAGATTCGACAGCCCGCTTCTTGTGTTTTCTATTTATCATTCTGAGAAATCGATGGCTTTTTCAACCCCGGTTGAGCCCGTCCGTCAGTATAGGGTTGTATATATGTACTATTAATGTTTCAAGTTGTTCAGAAAAAGGTCACTTATGCAACTTCTGGAGCTCACTTTTTGGCCATGCTCGGGGTTTGAGTTTTTTTAGCGTCTTTGGGGAATTTCGTACAGTTTTTTGAGCATATTTCGGATGTTTTAAGCAGTTATTGGGTCGTTTTTGCGAATGTTTGTTTTTTTTTTTCCAGCTTTCTGAGGATTTTTGTAGTAGCTTTCACTAGGTGTAGGTATCATCCCACGCGTTTTTGGGGTGTTTTCGTTTGGCGCGTTTTTGGGCCTTTTTGAGGAGCTTTGGAGCGATTTTTTTTTGCTTATTTGGGGAGTTTCTTGAATTTTTTTTGGCAATTTGAGAACGTTTTTTTGGCTTTAATCTCAAAACTCAAGGGAGCTACAATTGTACAATTTAGAACAATGGTGTGCATTGTCCAGATAGGCAAGAACATTATGAAGAAATAAATTTCATGGGCAAAGCCGTGCGGGTTACAGCTAGTCACAAATCTTTATCTTAAATTAATCTTTATTCTTAAATATTGTTCTCAGTGAGTGTATTTTCTTTTATAATAGTCCCACGAGATGTTAGCTACCTTAAGGCACTATACACACTACAATTGCAATTAGAAATATCCCCAAAACAACCCGGCCACCTGTCAACCCCCACTTAATTGATATGTGCGACATACATTTAACATCGACATAACAATTTTCCCAACCTGCACTAACGAATAAGATAGATATACTCGTAGGTATAACGACAGCAAACATATCTACAAAGTGATTATCTCTCCCAAAAAAAAAAGTGTATCCAGCTACCCAGATCATGCCATGCGAAACACATGTGGAGCAACAATAACAGCAAGTCGAGTTAATGAAGCCACATTGCCAAATACATGACAACAAAAAGTCGTCCCGCTCTCTCTGCGACGGGATAGTCATTTATGGAATGTGATATTCTAGGTATACAATATGTACATTGAACATACGAAATCCATAAATTCATTTTTCATAGTTCCCTAATGGGGGTAAATTGTTTTCGCACATGCTGACAAGAATGTAGGTATGGAGGTCGCAAAATCCCCAAGCCATTGCCGCTGTCTACAAAACAAGTGTTGTATATTGTTAGTGTACTAGGATTAAGGGCGAAATTCAACCCCCCAAGTAGTACTATGATCCCTCTTGTGTTATGTGAAAATAAATTCTGTCCCCACATGTGGGCCAGCGGTCAGAGATTGAATCTCTTTGTTGGAAATATCTTTATTTCGAAATCCGAAACAACCACTGGGCTATTCCGCCTCACTGATTTGTTGGATCGACTCAATGAGGCACAAAAACCAAGAAGAGGAATTTATTTTCAAATCCAACATACAGGTAGCCATAGGTTAGGTTAGGTATACAATTTTTCATTTGCCCAACAAAAAAAATTGACCCCAAGCCATAAGTAATCCCTATTCTAAAAAAATATAACAAAAATATCAATTTTTTATCTCACAGAGGCAATGTTGACATTTTTCGTAAATATATTCACGAATAATCGGAGTCTGCCGCATCCCTTCGGCGAAATATTCTTCCATTCTTCACAAAGAATATTGCTATGGATATGAATCACGTATCTCTGCTTTGAGATTATTTTGACGGTTTTAAGTTTTCTGCGTGGAAATGGGGTAGCCCATTTAGTCGAATAAATCGCATCCATAAAACATACGGATTCAGGAATATGCTCCGCTGAATCTAGCCTCTTAACTACAATCTCTAAAATATCATTCCAATGTTCAGCTGAAGGGTATGAAATGACAAACCACTGTTTTGATTTCATGTTCCTTTATATCCCTATTTGTTGCTTTATGATTCTTTGCACAATATTCGTCGATGAAAATTTATGGACTACATTGATTTTTAAAAAGCAAAAATGCGGAAGGATATTCATATCGCAATGGCATGTGTTGTCTAAGGCTTTGTTATTATTGCTAAAATCTGGAGTAATCAATATAATGCTGGGCTGTGTGTTTTCTCATTTGCTTTGTAGATCCGTTTCTCTGGAGAGCTATAAACATTTCATTGATCAATTCAGTGTAATTTTTTGTTCTCTAATTTCGACATAAGTGAATGGATTTGGATTTCGGATACGAGCATCTTACATGACATTCGGGATTTTTTGATTATGTCATATTTCATTGAATTGGACATAGCTTTGTCGAAGCAACCCTTATTTAACTAAGGATTTTACGAAATTTAGCAAACAAGTTCCCTTTCGAACCGGTCACCTCGTGGGCTTGGCTGATATATCAATTTTTCCAAAATTCATTACATTATTCGTTATGAGCGTTGAAGATGGACGTTATAGCATTTTGATACTTCTATATGATTTTCGGAACCCATAAAAGCGTGAAACTCTACTAAAATGTAGCTATACCTTTAATAGCCACAATCATCAACTTCAATGCACTACTTGCCATTGTTCGGTCGCTCCCAAAGATCGGTTCGGTAGTTGCATTCGAAAATGAGCTGTCCTGTGCCAATGCTATAGTACAAAGGCTGAATCACCATCTTGGGCAATCGCTAACAAAGTGTGGTAGTGGTAGGGACTGACATTTACAACAATTATACATATACATATAATGTCGGGAGTATGAGTATGATCATCACCGTCATCAAATTTCGTTGTCAAAAAGTAATAGTTGATTTTGACTAGAACGAAATCAAACCAAGTCCCATAGTTGCAAATAAATATTCTTGAAAAGAGACGCACGTTTCGCTTAGATGGGTAGGAACTTTTATTTGATTAATTTTGTAAATTTTAAGCAAGGATTGCCAATGATTTAATGATTATTGGAGAAAACAAAAGACACTTGCCTTGATCTACTATGGCAACTTACTTGTGGATGCAAGCAACCAAACAATGTCGTTAAACCAGAGCCTTGGATATCTCAAAAGCGTTTGATCCTGCCTGGTATAGCATAGATACTCTAAGGCTAACTGACTTCGGGACTCAAATTTCGTGATAGCAAATAAACTATTCTCTCAATTCGCCAACGTTCGAAACGTCGCTGTATCTTGAGGAAAACACCGACAGCGTCGACTTTATTTTCCTCAGACGTTCAAGAAGTACCGTGCCAGATTCAAATTCAAAAGACCAATGATAGCATTACCATCAATCCATCTATGATGCGCTAGGGTTCACCGTTTCACCAAATGACCAGCAAGATAAAACACATGGTTCGTTGACAAAATGCGGTTCTCGTCATAACATTACACACACAATTCAGGACACAGAGAAAAGTTGCTACCGCGGATACAAATGAGTCGCTTTACAGTTCTTTGCAGTTTTTTGAAAATAAATTTTGGCCGAAGTGAAGCCCCCATCGCGCCTGCGGTACGCAAGTTTTTTCAAAAAGTTTGTGAGACTTGTATAGGCCATTGGACACATTTTTCTTCGAAAATGAGGCTGGGAATAACGTTTCGGTCAACAGTGGGCGTTACAGAGCCATGTTAATCGACTTTTTTTTACTGAAATTAAAGACATGGATTTGGACGACCTCTGGTTCATGCAGGATGGCGCGTCATGCTACACAGCCTATGCAGCAATCGATCCTTTGGGCACCAAATTCCCAAATCGTGTTATCAGCCGTCTTGGGGATGCCAATTGGCCGCCTCGGAGCTGCGTATTGACCCCTTTGGACTTTTTTTTTGTGGGAACCGTGAAGGACCGAAAGGTGCCTGTCCATTTGAGAGTAAAAGTGCTGCGAGCAGCTCTCAAGCAGCTCTCGAGAGCAATGTCGCAAGTGGACATAGTCTTGAGAGTAGTTCGCGGAGAGTTAACTTTTTACTCTCGAGATTCGAGGCTTTTGAAAGTCACTCGCAAGTGGACACATGTTCTGGTCACTATCGGAGATTAGCTCGCAAAATTCCAACATGGTTCGTATTTTGGGAGCAGCTGTCGAGAGTTGACATGGCAAAACAATGGGTATCGGAGAAAATAAATCAACTCACAGTATTACCAGTACAGACTCACAAGCAATACCAGGGCTTCCCTTAATTTGGTATCATTTTTAAAACTATTTGGCCCAACAGATTGAATTAATATTGAAATATTATTACTTGTTGTCAAACGGTTAAAACCCCTGAACTCCTGATGAGCATCTTCAATTTGAAGCTCTCTTGCAAGAGCAGACCCTTCACCGAGTTGCCGACGACGATCTACCCATGGTTTAATCCAGCCCTTCTTTTTTGTTTCATTCTTTTCGTTAAGAACAGTCCTAATAATTATTATTAACGCAGCGGTAACCTTTTGCTTGTAAGAATACATTTTAACTGGTAACTAGCAGACGAAATATATCAAGTGGACACGGTTATGAGAGTACTCTCAGGGAATCTACTCTCAAAATGTTATCAAAGAACTCGCGAGCAGCGTTCGGACTTGAGAAATTCATTTGTGCAGTAGATTTTTCAAAAAACAGCAGTAAATCCAATTTTTGCGCAGTAGATTTTTTGTTTGTATTGGAAACCTACATTTCATGTACCTACATATTTAAAAAAAATTATTAGTTTTTCATAAATCGATCTGTTTAAATCTTTATTGGTCTTTATTGATAACAAGAGCCGTTTTTTATAGGGTTTTCGATTGAGCTCTTCAGATTCTTCCCTCAGATTTCAAATTTTGCATTGCAATCGAATTTATTCTATTCACTGGTTAAATGTTAAATTTAATCATTCGAAATGTGTCTTTTAATTGATTTATACAATTTTTTAAGTTAATAATCTAAAAAGTGCTCTCGATTCCAAAAAAAAATCATTTTTTGTGTCAATCAAACAAAACAGCGACCTAGAGCAAATAAAAGTGATCTTTAGGTACTGAATAATTAGTTGTTGACATATCTACTCGTATAAGGAAGTAGGTAACCGACATCTAGTCGGTGGCCGCGTTCAGTATACTTAGATTAGTATACTTAGAGCCAGATTCGCAGATGAAAATTTCTCATTGAAGGACTAACTGATTAAAATTTCAGACATTTTCAGATAATTCAAAATCGAAAGAAGGGACTGACTCGAGACGAGAGATCGGCAAACTTTTTAAGCAACAACAAAATACATTATGGTTGTCAACCTTTCAGTGTTATTCAATAATATTTGGTGGCCAAGTGCTTATCGATCAGTGCAGTTTCAATTTCCGGGAAAACAATTAAAAGCCTTCCGAAAGAGGAATACCTATCTACGGAGAATCGACTTTCGGATTTCAACTTTTCAAACAAATCACTTAAGAAATCTTATGAGGAGTGGAGTGGTACAGTTCGCAATAGATGTAATTTCAATCGAAGCCTTTAATAATAGTTGTTGTTCTTTGAAACAGCACATCACAATTACATAAAGTTCCCTGCTCTATTGGCTGACACTGCGACCTAAAAGAATCTATTGTATCGGAAAAAATATATGTTAATTTCCAAACTAAAAAAGTCAAATTACTTCTCTGAAAATGTGCAGTAGATTGAGGCGTGGGCGCAGTAGCGCAGTAGATTAATTTTGTTTACGAAAAAAGCAGCAGATCTACTGCAATTGCAGTAAAGTCCGAACCCTGCTCGCGAGATTAAAATCTCGAAATTATTACTCTCAAATGGACAGCCACCCGAGAGTAACTCTCGAGAGTTTACTAGCGAAAGTACTCTCAAATGGACAGGCACCTTTATGCCAACAATCCGGAAACGATGAAAGCACTTAAGGCCTATATCATCCAAGCAATCCGTGAGCTACAGCCCGAAACCCAAGGTCTTGGAAAATTGGAGTGATAGAATGCGCTTTTACGTAGCCAGCCGAGGCAGCCACTTGAACGACGTTGTTTTAAACAATTAATGGGAATATTTGCTTTTACTAATAAAGCCATACCTACATGGAAAGAATTTAATTTAATTTTATTGCATTTTTAAGAAGAAAGTTGTATTTGGCCCAAACTTTAGAGCTTGAGTTTCCTCAGCAGCGCCCACAAGATTCTGTCTGCAATAATCTTTGAACACCTAAAACCGTTCGTTGGCAACCTTGGAGGCTCTAACCTAACCGATTTTAGACTGGGGAAGACCACCATCAACAGAACTTGGGAAAATCCCACACCTTATCATCGATTTACTTTTAATATCTATTATACAGATGAGCTGTTAAAAATAACTTAAGTTGACAATCGGTATAAGATTGTTGATCCGAAAGGCTAAATATAGAAACTTTTTCCGGACAGACCCTCCGTTGTTTGTAAGTGGTTCACGAGAAGTGACGCAGTGACACAATGACCTTAAGATGTCATTTTTGTTTTTCCGGGAATCGAACCTAATCAGTACTCCACCGCACTAACCACTGAGCTACTGCGATTATGTGAGAAAAGGTCTTATATGGAGTGACAAATAATAAAATCACAATAGAGCCACCGAGTTTACAATTTCTTAAAATCTATCCAAAACAAAACTGATCCCCATCCAGCTATGTGTCGCAAAAGCATGAAAACTGTCAAGGGCTGGTTAAAACGCTCGCTGTTCCTTTGAAAAGTTTTCCGCGTGATCTACGGTGCAGTTTTTGTCAAAGGAGTTTGGAGCAGAAGTTACAATGAAAAACTATACAACGATTTAAGCCTAGTCAATAAGATGGAGTTCATGTGGACATCTTTTTACTGACAAAACTCAATTTTTGCAGGGACTTAATCTACAGTCGTTGAAAGCTTACATTAGTGGGGTGGGCGATAACTCCATTGCACTTGCTGGTTAAATGAGAAAACGAAAAATACTAGATGGCGCAAATGGGACAGAAGTTACTGCTCCAAAAGCGACTGCCTTCCATGTAACAATGCAATATATTCGTGTTCCCGGCAGCTGTGTAAAAAGGCTTCTGTAAAACAAATCTGAATATGAAATGAAAGCCAAAATTAGGTCCTCCTGCACCATGACTACCTACCAACTCAATATAAACAAATCCAATTAGTCCCAACAAAAATAACTCAATTTGAACTCGGACTGATGACATCCCAACTACGCCGTAACTGATGAGCTCAAAGCATGTGGATTGGTATTTTTTAATTCAGTTCTCTGGCACAGTCAAAAATTCAATTGTCACACTTGTGTCGCCTGAAAAGTCCATCCATCCATCTGGCCGAGATCATCTGATGGCGAATGGCGAAACTTCAAAGGCGTCCCCGGATTTCATTTCACCTCTCAGTCCCACATAAAAGTCAGTCGGCCTCTGTGTGGAGTGACATCAGCAACATTTCACTTCCTAATACCAGTCTTGGTAATGCAAAAGATTACATATATATAGCCTCAAAGGGAAAAACTCAATTATTGCTGTTAAAAATTCCATTTCATCCCCAGGGACACAGTACAGAACAGCAAAAACAGTCAGTGAGCGTTCTTGATGTCCGGTCGCCCGTTCGCAGTTCATCTCTCTCGTATGAGCAGCGCAAATATTCAAAGAAATCCAATTGTGCAACGAATGAAACATTGAAATTCTGAAGCACCAAACGGGTGAGACGCCATGCCACCCCAGCCCCCCATCGTGCTTGGGGTGTGTATAGTTTATGTGCGTGTATAGTTTGCCTTGTGCCAAACTTTTTCCAATTGCAATTGGGGGCTAACAAAAGAAGGCCTTGATAAACTAGCTGTGTGTTGGTCCTTAATAAAACATGAAATTATTACAGCAGTAGGAGGCCAGAAGTTTGCTGGCCCAGGCCGAGACTGTTGGTGATATGGAGCGAGAATGGATTGAGTTACCCTGGTCATTCTGGACCGGATGGACCGACAATTTGTGTGAGTTCCGTCAACACCTGAAATTAAAGAAAAACACTTCAAACCCCCCGAGTAGTCTCTGTGTGTAAACATAGTGTTGGTGTGGTGTTGAGTGATGGAACTACTGCTGGTTTGGGTCTACACACTTCAATTTAACTTTGTGCATTTGGAGCGTTTGTTTTTTTCGTTTTTTTTTTTTGCTCAGTCCCTCGTTTGCGTTTTTGCACTTGGTAATGGCCAGTTGACGAGATTGGTTCACCGACCAGTACCGAATATTTTTTGTATGTATCACATTGACCGCACTCTGAGCTGTGTTTGTGCATTTCATATTTCGTGAGTGCGATTGTAGTGGCAGGCTAACCTCTCCCGCATATACAATACATACGAGTATATACTCTTCCTGGGGACTGACTTTCTCGACTGTGTGAAATAACTTTGTCGTTTTGAGTTTGTTAGCTTTTAATTAACTTTTAGCTCCAGGAGAGCGGGCATATTGCAACATTTTTTTTCAGGGCCTCTACTATTATGTTTCAAGCCAGGGCAGTTGTTCGGTCTTTGTAGTTACACTGCGAATGAGTTCCATCAGCTGGCAGTGTGTAATTTGCAACGCATCGGAGCATATGATTTTTTCTGGCGACGATATTGTTGTTGGCCATTGAAATCGCAGTTGACCGCAATCGCATGGTACAACATTTCTCTAGCGACAAATAATTTGGCGGAATGTTTATGGGAAAAACCCGACGAAACATTGCCAAGTTGGTGGTAGGAACGTATCCTGCACTTTGGGTGATTTTTCCTGGTAATTTGTTTAGCCTCAGGTCTTTCATCATTCAGTTTGGTTAAATATATAGTTCAGACCGATGTAGCAACATTGGCGTATAGTTGTCGGTTATTTGCAGGCAAATTTTTGCTGAAGGAATGTTGTACAGTGCTGTGACCATCACTCTACTTTATGTTGGTGAAAATAATAGCAATTACTTGGAAAAACAATTTTTGCGGCTGAGTATACAACAAAACGTGGACGTTTTAATTGCTTTGCTGATTTTTAGTGGTGGAGGCGGGGTTCCGCTTTGGATCACAACTCATGGAATTTATGGCTGTACCGTAAAACGCAGTCAAAAAGTTAGCAAATGCGAAAAGAGCACAATGAAAATCCTAACAATATTTTTAGTAATTTTAACATCAAAATTAGATATTAGTATAGGGTAGAACATCATAGCCTACACGGAGTCATAAATGGAAAGGACTTAAGCCAATTTGGCTTCGGGACAAACTGTTAACCGCTGTTGATCATATTAATGGATGCAGTTTCCATAGTTTTAGATTCCGAGCGACCAATGTAGGCTCGGATCTCTGCCTTTCTGTAACCAAAGTACCAATTAGCAGTGCTAATACTTACAACACACCGGCCGAAACTTTGCCGATTGCATATTCATCAACCTCCAGAAAAGCAGGCAGCCTCAAGGGTTAGTAGGCTGTCGAGAAGTACTCCAGACTCAGGCAAAATATTGACCCATTGAGATGCCTGTTGGAAAAAAGAGGCTGTTCCTATAATGTCTTGAATTCCTGGAAACGGCATAAACAATGGATTATATCTATTCGAACTCCGTTACCAATGTCACTGCAAGGTTCTTATTCAGTCAGTTAAATTTTTCTCATGTGGTGCGTTACGTGGTTTTCTGTCTTTACAGCCATAGCCTTTTGTGATGATACAAGATTCCATAAAGATTCATCCGGTGTTCTCTCTTGTGTCTTTTGTTTCCTACTTCAAGCAGGAACTTAAGGCATGGTAGGATCGTTGGATGACCCTTAAAATTCCATAAAATTTTCAGTGCTCACGGCTGGCAACGATTTTTTAAAGATATCTAGAGGACAAGTCCAGAATATCATCAAGAACTGGAGTTGCCCCGAATGCACTATCATCGCCGATGCACACTAGCTGTTGAGCTTTGCTTAGCCCTTAGATAAGTAGCCTTTATTGACTGTCGGCTATACGATATGTCTCCATGTGTCTTACTATAGGTTCCGTAAAGTTTTTTTTTTCAACTAGTGCTTATTTCGCGAATGGTAACACTTAGCTCATGTCTGATTTGACAGATAATTAGTTTTATCCTTCCGCTGAACGAATATGGTTGTGTATACGCTTGAACAACGCTGGGAAATATTGCGACATTACTTTGAAAATCATGGTAATGTTGCAGAATGTGTGCGAAAATTGCGTACGGATTTTGGAAGAAGAGAAACACCGTTAGCTCCGTATGTTCGTTATCTTGTGAAAAAAGTGAAAGAAACTGGCATCCTCATCGATAAACCAAAGTGTGAAAAGCCAAAAACAGTGCGTACATCCGAGAAAATTGCTTCTGTGGCAGAAAGTGTGCGTGAGGCATAATTGGGCCATTTTTCTTCGAAAATGAGCAAGGAGTGGCCGTTACAGTCAATGGCGATCGTTATCGGGCCATGTTGAACGAATTTTTGTTCACAAAAATTGAAGAGGAGTATATTGGCAACATTTGGTTTCAACAGGACGGCGCTACGTGCCACACAGCCGAAGCTACACTCGATGTTTTGTGCCCTGTTTTTGAAGATAGCATTATCAGCCGCAGAGCTGATGTCGTTTCACCACCGCGGAGCTGCGATTTGACACCGTTGGACGCTTTAAAGGACAATATTCGTGAAGCCATTGGTAAAATACAGCTGCACACAATCGATAATGTGCTTAAAAATTGGACCGATCGTTTAGGCTACTGCATGGCCAGCCGAGGCAGCCATTTAAATGAAATTATTTTCCATTATTAACCGGAAGGATTGTACTTTCAAATAAAGAAAGAAATTTGAGAAAATATTCAGTAGTTTTTTTTTATAGCATTTTCAAAAAAAAAAAAGTTATTGGCGGACCCTTTATATCCTTGCAAATCTATAGTTTGATTTTGGAACATGACTTCAAAGTTTTTGCCTGCAGCAAGGAAGTAAATAAGGCTTATGTCCCTTTTTTGGTCGTTTCGTCCATTTGAAAGTGTCCTAACAAGTTCAAGTCACATAAGTGACAAAGTGGTAGGTATTTGCCTTTTGTTTGTGAAAGTTTTCAGTTTGGTTTTTTGGAGGTTGAACAGTAATACACCAGTTTACCAAGTATCGGTGGTTGTAAGGGCTTTGCCAAGGCGTTGGGGGTTTAATATTGCTATTATTCTGATGCCATGTATATGCGCTGAAGAAGTATTTATTTTAGGACAATGACTCAAAACAGTGGACAAACTACATCGCCCGGAGACGTTTTTTCTGAATAAGTAGGCCGCTGGCTTAGTAAATTTGTGTCTCACTTCAAATATGTTTATATTATGTTTATATTTGGCGACCTACATATGTCATCATCAGCATTAAAATTGTTGCAAGCTATTTTATTGTCTACTAGCTGGACCCGTGCTCGCCTTGCCCGCTCGCACAAAATTATATTTGGTTATGTGTATGTATATATTTTCACTTCAAAAAATACATTTTGGCTAAAAATTGTTCCTTAGGACGTGGCTATAAACGACATAGCCTATAGCAGTCTCACGGTGTTAAGGAACATTTTAAAAAAAGTTTTATTGAAATCTGTCCAGTAGTTTTCGAGTTTTTAGCTGACAACGAAAATTGCTACAGTTTTATTATATGTATAGATTTCTATAGAACTGACCATCCATCATACCCTTTAAGCTCACAATCGACCAAATATTTTAATGGGGACAGATTTTGAAGAAAACCAAAAAAGTTCAGATCGATACCGATTATCTGGATCAATAAAGTTTATAGATATGGAAACGAGACTTAACAACACTGATTTGCACAGCAACATTGAGCTGTTCAGAAAAGTGTTAATCACTCATCATAAAATAGATAGAATGGAAATCAACATTCCGCAGAAAAGTCTTTGATTCCAATTCGAAGGGACGATGCAATAGATGAAGACTTCACTTTAAATGGCTCGCAGGCCTTAGGCAACCTCAACTAGGGATAGCCCAATACCGCACTAGATTCGATTATAAAAGTCGGGAGAGCCTTCACCGGCCCTGGCACTGCGGCCTCCTTAAAGGGGCCTATTGTGCCTTCCCTGGTAGGGTCCTAGAGCCATCTTTTTACTCCGGAGATAGTCAGGAAGACAAGTATCTTCTCTGCGGGTAATTCAGCAAGATTTGCTGAGGGATTTCTTCAACAAGGACTTTCTTTCTGAGACGGAAGAGAGCCGGACACTTCATGAGAATGTGAGACTCCGATTCGGTGAAGGTGTTTTTTCATAAGACCATGTCCAATAATAATTCTTGTCAGGATTGTTAGGTGAGTTTTATTTAGATTAGTTAGAAAATAGGATTTCCTGGGAGAGAATTTTGGGAAGAACTATTCGGTGCAGTTCTGCCCCGGTGTTTTAAGCCAGAGTTCATTAGATTCGATTTGAGCTTGGCTTCTAATGTATTCGCTGAAGCATCCCTTACTGATACCGCAGAAGGGTTCAGTTCCGACGAGTGGCGTTGTCGCGCCGACTTTGGCCAGTGAGTCAGCCGTTTCGTTTCCCGTAAAGCTCCTGTGGGCTGAAATCCAGTGTAGGATGACTAAATTTTTCCTTGCAAGAAGTTCGTGGATGACCATGTAAGTTTCCAAAACCAGCTTCGATTTTATAACAGATGAGTCCAGAGCTTTAAGAGCAGCCTGGCTGTCTGAGAAGATGAATATGGTTTTACCACGTGTATTAGAACTTAAATTTATTCTATCGCAGTGGTTAATGGCAAGGACTTCAGCCTAGAATATGGATGAGTACCTGCACTAATTGAAGAGGTTGTTGCGCCACCTAACAGGAAGCAAGTAACTAGCTATTTCTTTTAACTCGTAGAAGTTGCTTACCTACCTGCAGTGATCCTATTTAACTTAACAAACCTTTGTATATGACAAGTGTACTTCTAATATATAATTTGCCTCTCATAGCATCAAATTGGTGTCAACATAACTCTCTCCTCATTTTATTAGCTCAATCTATAAATAATCCAAGTTGAACATAGTTTCCATTACACCCACCCGACAATTTCAGATGAAAAACGACATCAAGCAATCTAAGGCAAATAGCGAACGACAATAATTGGATATTTGATGACGAGCAAAACGTATTAGGTGCATTCCCATTGTTTTGCATTTGCACCTTTCAACCTCATAAATAATATCCAAGGAAATACACAGCCATATATACACACATCCAGAGTCAGAAACCAAGCTCTTTGTATACTGGCAACTGCAAGCACACATCTTGGATGCCACTAATTCCATCCAACTCATCAGCAATTCATGTTGGTTTGCATTTCTTGTGTCACCTGAGTGAAAATTTACAACCCACTCCGCCCCCATTTATCAATCCTTGGCTAGAGCACAATAAGAAAATTGCCCATGGTGTGTGGGTGAGTGTAAGTGCGGTGGCAAAACGAATTTATATATACCACTTTGCAGGTTGGAAAATTTCTCCTGGCGCAAAACACATTTTCCAGGTGTAGGAGGATGCGATTTTACATTCTCTTCGCCAAGCGAACAACGATATAGGGGGCTGAACTATATGTACGTGTGTGCAAGGCTACATTGTGAAGGTGGCACGGAAAGGATTATGAATATCGTATGTCACATATACGGTGCGGTGTTTAGGGGCCCGCTTGGAAGCACGCTACATATGGAAATTGGATATGTTGTTTGATCTGATGAGTGTGTAAATATTGGCACGGTTATTGGGGAATAGTCTTGACAAATATTTGATCTAACCAGACATCACCAGCAAACACCGAAAAACTAAGCTTCATGTCGGTATTGTGGCGAAAAGAAAACAAAGTGGTTACCCGGTTATCTGCAATGTGGTCTCAAAAATAAATTCATCCATAAAATAACGCTTTAGCTCGCTAGGCGAATCTTTCCATAGGTATGCATACAGCTAACCAGTTGATTGAGATAATGCAGTATTGTTGGGGCACATAGTGAAAGAGCAGCATCTTGGATACTTCATACATTTTTAAAATAACCACTTTCCTGTTTTCTTCATTTTTGAAAAATTTTGGTGATTTGCAAAGTACGATAGAAACTCATGTCTTGCATGAACTTTCTGTTTCTTGGCTTGCTCATATTTAATTTGTTTGTAAAACACCCAAAAGCTTTTCCATATCCCTTGTTTTCACAAATTATATTGTAAACAAGTTTGCCCTACTTTATCCTAGTCAAGAAGTGAAATTCACTGTCGCAATTTTCCAAACACTGTAATGAGGGGAAATATTATGCCCCGATGCACGTACGAGTGAATATTTGATAAACACAGTGGCGAAAGAAAAGATGATGCCAATTTGGCTTAAGTATAGGTCTTACTTATCGCAAATTTCTATCTTAAAGGGCAAGTGCGGTACAGTTCAACACCCGTAGGCAACCAGTTTTTCTTGCTATAGAAGCTTAAGCATTGACTTTCATAATTTTACAATAATTGGCCTCGCCATTTTGGGCGGAGAACACCCGAAGGAGGGTATGTTAAAATATTTTGCTTAGATTAGGTACGTCACCTGTTTTCAATATTAACGTCGGGGAATCATGTAATTTCGGTTCAATTTCCATGCACTAATAACTCAGTTGAAGAACTAGCTCCCAAAAAAAGAACAGTGCAAGCAAGTGCAACTCTCCAGATACGATACAAACAAAGTTTTCGCACCAAAAGTTGCGACAAAAATATTCCATTCTTCCTTTTGTAGTAAACAGTTTTGGTGGACAATCCCAACACTGTGATGTCATTTTCAATGACACTTCTACAAAGCATATCTGCTATCTGGAGAGTTGAGCCTGAATCAAAAATCTGAATTCATTGTATAATGAATATTGCTCATGGTCATAATCATATGGAGGAATTTTACCGCCTTGGCGGTTAAAGACAACGCGCATCCTATCAGTCCAATGGTGGAGCATTCATTCGAGAATTTTCAGATCGATTTCAACAATTACGCGCTAAACACTGACCTCTAACTAGGAATATTTAGCTTTTTATCGGTAATGAAACAATCTAGACTGCTCATTTAAGTAGCCTCTACAAAAAAGTAGACGACCGTCACATCCGATCTAGACGTGGTATAAACCTGGAACTGGTCTTGTCCATCTGGACGCGACTTTATAAATTTATAAACGCGAGTGTTGAACACGAAAAAATTGCAAATCTGTAGAAATTGACTAACTAAGTGAGTCTAAGAAGTATGAGCCCCTCAGAAGGAGGAAGTACCGCGGATGAATTCACTGGATTGAAGCAACAGTGTTTTCATTAGTCGAAATGGCAGGACAGGACAGATACCTGAGCAGAAGAAGAAGAAGCAGATGAATAATAGGATGCTACTAAAAATTGTTCCAAGAACTCCTCTCCTCGACAAAGTATATCAGCAAACTCCTCAGAACGTCGTTAAAATCGTACTCGGTGATTTCAATGCGATATTAGGCAAGGAGGATACCTTTGGGAGTACCTACAATCGTAAAGCATAGCCCACATGACACCACATCTTTAACATTTTTCTCCCAACATTCATTCATGCTGTAGTCTGATCAAAAACAAAACTGTCAGCCAAATTGATCATCTTGCAATCTACTCAAGGCGTTGCTACAGTGTTCTAGATGTCCAAACTTTCCGAACTGCAAACATAAACTTTTGTAGCCCGGTTACGGATGCGTATATTTTAGAGTCCAGACGAGTTTTAATGTTGGACGTCTTCAATCGCATCAAACCGTCAAAACTTTGCCAATCGAGTATCTGTCAAACTTCCTAGAAATGCTATACCGCCTTCATCAAGTGGCTAAGTGACCAGAGAAGCGTGCCGCAACAGATGTGGTAGGATCCAAAGCAACTCGCCTACAAACCGGCCCGCGCTGGGAAGGACGCATTTTTCACAACTTTCTGACATAATCTCCGAAATTTCGTACATATTTCTTAACAAAATTCTGCTATTTTTTTTTCAAATATGAAAACACAAACATTTTCTAGCATTTAATCTGGACGATAAAACTCAAGTGGAACAAAGCTTCTGGTATATGCAGGCCTAACTATTTAAGACAACTTGGTGGAGAGCATACACCAAATCATTTCTAAGATTTGATCAGAAGGAGGTATAGGTAACTGATAAATAGAATGGCAGTATTGCTGTCTATAAAATGGAGTTAGATATAAGAAAGTTAGGTGTTTCTTTCAGTAGACCACAGACTGAGTTACACATCAGTCGTGGAATAAAAAGCACTATAAAAGGCCTCTCTGTGTATACGTTCAAGCTTTCAAATATCATAGCGTAAGCGGAGTAATCTGGTAATCAAATCGAGACGGAATCATTGATAATTTTGGGCAAGCCCACTTGCTGGTATGCAGTTTATCGAATTATTTGAATTTGAAACAAAATGTAAGTTCCACGCCTTAAACATCGACCCCTATTTTATTCCAAAAACCATCCTAATTACTCGACTGTTCGCCCAATGTTCTTATAACTATATACGACGGCCCAATAACGACTGAACACCATTTGAAGGTAGAACGCTTAAATGGAATAAGGACATAAGGTCATGACTGTGCAGTTAGAATTAGGAGCTAAATGCATTTAAAATGCAATTTGCTTACACTTCATGACATTCGACTTGCATCTCATCCGAACAATACGAATTGAATTAGGTATGACAGGTCCAGGCCAGGACCTTCTGCTAATATGGTACCCTAGACCAACGGCCATATCTACACTTCTTACTACAGAACACAAAACGTGACTTCTGGCCAAATTTACACTCTTCTATGAACTCAAACTCAATCGAGAGCCAGAGCAGGAGCAAACAAAAAGAAATGTTATAATAAAGTTGCCCTAAGCAGCATCAAGCAGACACTGTCAAAACATAATGTGATAATGCACATCAGTTGCAGAACGGTATACCAATTCGTACGATGATGGTCAAACTGGAAAACTCCCTTCAGAGTTACTTTGTACTATATTTTGTGCTTGGTCTTATCCGCTCTGCCTAGATGTTGTGCATCAGAAGCTGAATCAATTTGTGTTCTTTTTTGTTTCGTCTTTTGTTACATTGTGGCTGCAGAACCCCCCATCAGGAGCACTATACAACCATCGGCAGAAGCAGGTCCATGCGAATACGGAAACTATTAAGCCATTGTTTCATTGGTCAAAGCAAAAACACATTCACACAGCGACAGCCAGGACAATAAAAATGTCTTGCCACCCCCAAAGGGGCCGAAAGAGCATCCTTTGGCATTTCCTCTCAACCTTCGACGAACAATGGCAGCTCTCTGTCAGTGCTGACCGCTTTGAGACATTACTTTGAAGTACTTTTCGATGGAGAAAGGAGGGGGGGGGGGCGGCAATGCCTGGGCCACTGCAACTTGATATTGCCAGACAGGACGACGTGCAATTGGGGTTTTTTGTTTTGTGTTCTCATTTTATGTGTAAAAAGTGGCCACGCATCGTACTTTGTGGCGCATCCTGCCATAGTGTGGTCAATGCTGGGCACTTGGTTGCGTTGAGTGTATAGATACTAGATTATCCTGTCGGCACTTTTTAAACGAGTTACAAATTTCTGAATGGAAAAGTTAGAAAAGTTTACACAATTTTCCATTTTTTTGTTCTGTTTCTTTGCTCGTGTCGTTGCTGCTGTTTGGTTATCTTTCGTAAGCATTTGCTTCATCTTTGGAAGTTTTTTTTTTGCTCTGTTATGCCTCGAGGATGGTTAAAAGTGAGGCCGAAAGAAGGACTTTCGAAATGCTTCCCCCCCGTGTTCGCTTTCCTATAGCTTGAGTTGTTTTGTTTTACTTTGTGTGGTTTATCAAAGAAAAGTTTCGCAGCAGGAACTGCCAGTGGAAGCGAAAAATACTTTTACTTTTGGTCAAGTTGCTTGACGTTTCGCACAGCGGAAACAGTGAAACAGTGCAGCGGAGGAAAAAAAAGAGAACAAATTTAAAGAAATTGAAAGACAAGCGCAGACAAAAAGGATATACGTTGTGAAAGAAGCAGAAAGTTGTAATTGTTGTCAGGATTGTTATTTTTACATTCTGAAGTTTTCATTCTCGTTTCTTTCAGATTAATATACGTGTTCGTGACGACGACAAAGCCTTTCGTTTATTTGAAGTTCTTTTTGGTAAAAGTTTGTTCTCGTTTCGTCATTCACTGTTGTTGTTGTTATCCTTTCAATCATACAATCAAGAGGGTGTGATGTTTTGTCGTGTGACATCTTTTGTTTGGTTATTGTCTTGATTTATGACAAAGCAGAGTCTTTGTGTAAAAGTTTTCACTTCGGAATGAGGCGCTTAGCCATTTGGACATGTCGGGTCATTCCGAGATTATACTTAGAGGACTTTGTTGTGCAATTTTAGTTGTCGAAGTGAATAGGAAGAAGAAGGGTTTATTTATGTGCTGACTGTCAAATGCTGCTCAAAAATTACTGGTAAAACAATAGGCACTGGTAAAAAAATAGTGTTAAAAAATACTGTTTCAGTAAACTAGGTTCAAAATTCGCTTCTATAATATTTAACTCCTTCGTATGCGAACGACCACATGTTTCTATCCTGTCGACTTAAACCCGTCGACTCGCCAGTGGTCACCACAATTGGAGTTCTGTCAGCCCACTAGCAGCAACATTTTGCCTCACTGAAGACGATTCTCCTTGAAAAATATTA
Organism: Cheilosia soror; assembly: GCA_949372485.1. Classification (NCBI taxonomy): domain Eukaryota; kingdom Metazoa; phylum Arthropoda; class Insecta; order Diptera; family Syrphidae; genus Cheilosia; species Cheilosia soror. The sequence continues at coordinate 96,360,389 of OX443562.1, forward strand.
ATCGCTAGCCTGTTTTCCTTGACGTTACTCCAAATAGTGGAATTTTGAACCGTTTCAACAAAAATTTTCTTCATGGTCTATCACAATTTTGGGGCTATCACAATTTTGGGGCAATAGAGGGGCTTTCTGCGGAAGGAGGTAAAATGTTGAGAGAGCAAAAACATTGATTAATATTTGTCAAGGAAAATCACCTATACTGGGGCGTATACGTAACTTAAACGAAACTGAAGCAGAATTGTAATGGACCATGAAAACCAGATAAGCAGATTGAATCCATTTCAGAAAGGTTCGACGGGGTCTAAGTCACCAAAAAGATTGCGGTAGAAGGTCTTGGACCCACTTAGGTATATGCCACCGTAACCGCAATCCTCGCCGCCAACTATTTCTCACAAACTGAAAACAAATCAAGACTCTGGTGAAGAAACGCTGAAAGCATCACAATCTGTTGACAATTAATAGGCACAACGACAACGCCAATGGGATTATACGAAAAATTAATGTCGAGCGAAAAGAAAACAGGTGTTCAAAGACAAGATCCCAAGCTTATAGAGCTGCGGTGGTAGAAACACTCATCAGTCGAAAGGAAACAATGCACACTCTGGATACAAGTGGATAAAGACAGCAAAATTGTAAGCAAAATGAAACCACGCAATACGCAAGTTAGAGTTCTAGCAAGCAGACATAATTTATCAACCTGTGCTAGTCAGTAACAAGGATCAGACAGAACTAAATGCAAAATGCTGTATCAATTCAATGAAACAGTCGAATGCCGTAGCAGTTCAAAGGCATAACGGTGGAAACCCTCGAAGCGCAGAGCGCAGGCAAAACCAACTATACGCTGATAGAATTAAAAGACCTGCATGCAATATTGGATCAAACTATCAGAAACTGTGAGTTGCATTCATACGTTGGCGGGACTACTCGATGATCAGATTTTGACCAGTGTCTAATTTCCCTCAACACCAGGATTGGCATAGGATGGCAAACGGTCCCAATGTTCTTTTTGGTCTTCCGACTGGAAGTATGGGGCACTGAGGATTTAATTCAAATGACTGTTTCGTGAAAATGTTATTAGACTTTCTTAGTACATATACTACTTATAGCATATATGTAACCAATTTAGCGTGCATCATTTACAGTGCCTTATATTGTCAGCCAAAAGCTTTACAGTCGTATATGAATGATGTGTGAGTATGATATATGTTATGTTGTATGGCCGACTGCAATTAACAGAAGCCTTGAATGCAAAGCTGGGTTCAAAGGGTCTTAACCCAGCTTTGCAAAGTGCATAGTGAAAGTTGATCGGGACACAAGAAGTAGCGCGAGCCTTATTTATTCTATGAGCCTAACTTCCAGCACAGAAACGTACATACATATAAGATAGGATAAACGAGCTGAAGTAGGAACACTCGGGTTTGGTTAAGAGCTCGCAACTCATATGAAAGGCAGGATTAAGACAAAGAGAAAGTCGCTGTGCGGAAGCAAAGTTTCACTACAGTCACTTGGCAGATTTTAGATAGAGCCAGCTAAGCTCGTAGTTTGTAGGGAGTCATATGTCCTTATGACGGGGTCAGAGGGATAGTTGGAGATCAGTTCCTAACAAAAATAGATACAGTTCCGTAGGGGCGTAGCGAGGGTTCGAGCCTTGGGGGGTGACATTCATTTAAATGCCGACTTATTTCAGCAACTTGCCGACTGTATAGAAATCATGAAAATCGGCCCAGCGGCTATCGAGTTATATCTAACGTCAGCGAATTTCACCTTATAGAAGATGTTTTTTTTTTTATGGGAGGTCCCACGCCCCTTTGTCCAATTTTGACCAACACAGGAAATATCCCGGGCCAATACCTGAGGTCACCTGTAAATTTGAGCTCAATCGATTCGGTGGTCTTCGGGATATACAATTTTGATTGTTTTTGTTTGTATGGGAATGTTCGCCATACAGGAATACACCTGGGCCAATACCTATAAAGCATCATTCGCATGAGAGCGACCAACTATCTACAAACGAACAAATATTCGCAAGTTTTGACAGCCCGGTCACATGAACACTTTTCTAGGTTATTTTTAAAACCGAATCGAAAATCGATAAATTTTAATGTGTTCAGTCGGCAAATTCACCGATGCTGACCGTCATTTTTAAAATCGAAACTCGGAAAAGGTACATACATATTACGAGTTTGAAAACATATACCTAATGAAAATCCAAGCTCACTTCTTATTTTTTAACATTTTGTTCCGAGTCAAATTTTAAAATTTTTTTAATTTTTTTTGAAATTTTTTGATTTTTTTTTTTAGTTGCTCAAGTTAAAATGTTACTTCCTTGATTTGCCGACACCCCCCCCCCCTCGCTACGCCCCTGCAGCTCCGCTTGCAGAGTGGTAGAGGATGCACACTGCACACGTGTGGTTTAAGCTAGAATTCAATTATTTTGAGTTTCTCATTCTTCAGTTGAAAACAGCATCATACCTGAGAAAAATAAGAAACTGCAGTCCTGCTATTGGCGATAGAATGAATTGCTTAGGAGCACTAAAGTCACAGACAAAATAGAGCCGTGAAAACCACTGGAATTTGTGTGGTGATTTAGCCGCTGCCTCCATCCCTCAAATACTGAGTTTTTGACAAAAAAAAGTTCAACACGAAACTCAGGAATTGAAAAAATCTCATTTGATAGGATGAACAATCAAATTATCTGTCACAAAAGAGTTTTATAAATTTAACACGCTTTTGTAAGCAATGTCGGAAAACCATTGATTCAGAAAGTACAACCTTTTGTAACGCTGTCAATTCAACCATCCCAAAGCGTGAAAAACATGACAACACGCTCCTGCCTGGACCCGCTCGTATTATCACAAAAACAAAGACAAAATCCAAAATGAAAATGAAAACTTTTTGAATTTATAATTTTCCGTTGTATATCCTTTAGCTGCGTGTTTTGTCATTTTAGTCTCCGTGTTTAAATCTCCTATTTAACATAGGGGACAATGCACAAATTATGATAAATGAGACAATCCTGCGTTCCAACTATCCTTGTCGGCTGCCTAGTGCCTTTATAGAGTCCCAACTCGCACATCACAGCGTCGCAACTTTCCTCCAACTCGAATGCGAATGAATAATTTATGTGAAATTGCAAGCAAGGCAACGAAATGAAGAAAGCAAACGAGGAGGTAAAATGCGTGTTAATACTTGTGCCAAGGAGGAAAACTTTTAATATGAATATTACCACAGCAAGGTACATAGCTATATATAGGTACGTTTACCTATGCAACAGAAACTTTTGCAATTTTTCCTCGGAAGTGCAATTATTTTCAGTTTTCTTTTAATTTTACAATTTCCTACTAAGCGGGTACCGCGCAAACCGTTTTCCAATTCCAATCCACCTGCATGACAGATTTTACATATCATCGCATTCATATACCTCGGATTTTGCCAAACCTAAAACGCCTACCCTTGCCATTGAGAAGCACTCAAATCAAAAGACAATAGTTGTGCGTTCATTTGGAAAATTTTGCAATATTCACACAATTTAATTAACAAGGATAAATATTGTTACAGCAATGCCGCCCGCCGCACTGAATAAATAATCACACACCAATGCGTTCGAGATTATGTTCACTCACTTTGAGCAGAGTGACACCCTCCTATATTTATAGAGCTAGCCCAAGCCCCCCCATTTGAGATCATTCATTCAACTTTGAGATGTGGCTGGCTGCCTGGTGAATTATTATTCATATCCTGGATGTGGAATTTATTAAGAGCAACATTGTGTGCCGGCAGACAATTCGTTTCACTTTTGACACCCCTTCTAACCTATCCCATTGACATTTGCCTAAATCCTTCCTAATATCTGCTGTCTGTCTCTTGATTACATTGCTTCTGCGGAGCTGTGGATGATGCCGCTCTTAAGCGAAAAATCATCATCGTCACGGAAGTAATTTGGTGGGGATTTGTTTGTACTTGTATTCCGGGTTGTTGGGCGTTAAATCCTTTTAACATAGAAAATCACCGTACAATTAAGCAAACACAATTGAAGTGGAGGAGTTAGCTAGGATAGATTGAAGGCAGGGCTTGGGTCTGTATTGTGCTTCTTTATTTTCGCAAAAAAGTTCAGAGCAATTGTATACGAGCATCTATTTTATTTCGATAAGCTGGTTAAGATGAATAGAGTTTTTTTTGAATTTATGACATTAATAGCTGGACCCGTGATCGCCTTGCCCGCTCGCACAAAATTATATGTACTTATTTGGTTCATTTAAAATTACTTTTTGAGTGTTTCATTGTCCACTAGTTCTCGCGCATTAGGAGAAAAAAAATTCCTCCCTCTCCTAGATCTTGCTATTTATTTGTAATACTGCTACTGCATTTATTTTCCTTTGTTTGCCTCTTCCTATGGAATCCAAACAACTACCTACTCCAACCCTACACTGTTACCATACCACATGAATGAAATTCTGAAATGAAATCTTTTTTGTATTATATGTCTTTTCTCTTATAAAAATGAAGATTATTAATATACCCCATGCCATACTCCAGCACGCACCCCATCCCCATCTAGCATCGGGCATACAATCATAATATAAAGGGTTTTCCAATGAGAGGTTTTATTGTGAACGGCCCGCTATTTCGGTAGCTGTCACTTTTGAAGCTTTTATTCTTTGACATTTGACAAGTAGAAACTACGCCATTACTAAAAATGGAACGATACATGCTTCAACAAAGCATTGAAATTATTAAAATTCACTACAAAAATGGTGAAAATCTTGCAGTCACAGTTCGCAAAACTAAAGCATTTTTTGGTCGTCGTGAAGCACCTTGTCGGACCGCAATACAAAAATTGGTGGAAAAATTCGAGCTGTTGGGACAAGTTAGTGATGTGAAGAATAAAACCCGTGCACGTCGCTCAAGAACAACTGAGAATATTGCTGCTGTAGCCCAAAGTGTTGAAGAAAACCCAGGTTTGTCCATTCCTCGTCGTTCTTTGGAATTGGGCATCCCACAAACGTCATTACACCGTATTTTGCATAAAGACTTGGGTCTTAAGGCTTATAAAGTTCAGTTAACACAAGTACTCAAGCCGGCCGATCATCAACAACGTCGCCAACAGCCCAGCGTCGATTCAAGACCTCAAAGATAAAATTCGTGAGGCTATCGAGGACTTAGGGCAGCCACTTTGCGATTTGGTTATGGAAAATTTCATGAAAAGGATATGGTCCTGTAAGCGTGCTCGTGATGGCCATTTGGCTGATATTGTTTTTCATTATTAACGGCATACCTTCCTCTTTATTATGAAGTAAACATCCGATCATTTATCTAAAAAAATGACATTTTTCTTTGAATACCAAAATAACACATCTTATTGGAAAACCCTTTACATACCTACATATACAAATGACTATATTACTCACTGCGACAGCAAATCAACCCTTTTCGAATGCGAGGTATGTGTATGCTAGTGTTCTTTTATTTTTGTTTGTCCTGTCGCACTATCGCAAAAGTATAAACATCCATTTGTAGCAAGGTATATGGTATTTATATATTTTCACTTCAAAAAATACATTTTGGCTAAAAACTGTTCATAAGGACGTGGCTATAAACGACATAGCCTATAGCAGCCTCACAGTCTTAAGCAACATTTTAAAAAATGTTTCATCGAAATCTGTCCAGTAGTTTTCGAGTTTTTAACGGCCAAAAAAATTCCTACAGTTTTATTATATGTATAGATTTCATCAACACGAGCGGTGGAGTAGCACATGTCCTTGAGGTTACTGCTTTGCGATATGGAGCCTTAAAAATTCACAAAATTTTTAATTTTCACACCTGAAATCGATCTTTCATTGCTCAGCCATTTTTTTTGGCTACGCCTTTAGGTTCTTCACTTTTTATTTATTTATTTATTTAAAAATACTGACAAAGTAAGACAAACGTCTTTTAAATTATTGCAAGCCTTAAATGTTTACATTACTGTTTCTTAATTAAAATCAATGAGATAATCGAGGGAAGCGCATATCAATCTCGAAATAAACATAAATTTAAAGTTTTAATTACATATAAAAAAAAAATAAAAAATAAAAGATTAATCCTATGGAACTATAATACCTATTGCCCACTATGTGTAATTATTTTCCAAATACGTGAAGGGGCATGTTTTAAAACGAATTATGTTTCTGATTCTTGTCAGCGCAATCGGTAGGGAGTTCGAATAACGTGAACAAAAAATTGACGTGACGATGTAAGATAACGATACCGAGCAGTCCAAATCGATACTCACCATCTATTTATCGTTTTTAAAGCCGCATATGAAAGCATTTATATAATATAGAGACGAGCTATATAGAGTCATGTCTAGTTTTGGCATCCCTGCCAAACTTGTCAGATTGTGCAGAACTACGATGGAGAACGCTCGCTGCTCCGTAAAGGTCGGAAACAATCTCACCGAGACCTTTGATGTAAAAAAGGATTTAAAGGATTTAGACAAGGTGATGCGCTGTCATGTGACTTTTTCAACATCATTCTTGAGAAAATTGTGCGAAACTCGCAAGCCAACAACAGGAGAACAATTTTCCAAAAGTCTGTGCAACTATACTTGCATACGCTGACGACATCGACATCATTGGCAGAACACAGCGAGCTGTCACTGTCATACTCATACTGTATCAGAACAGAGGCGGCAAAAATGGGTTTAGTGGTGAATGAGTGCAAAATAAAATATAACGGACAGAACGTCACGATAGACAGCTATAACTGTGAGGTAGTTCGGGACTTTGTCTACCTCGGCCCCGCTATTAACTCTGAAAATAACATCACATCAGAAATCAAGCGAATAATTACACGTGGCAACCGCCATTGATTAGTAAGGCCTTGTCGAGAAACACCAAGGAGACTCTATATAAGACCCTCATCATCCCAGTCCTGCTTTATGGCGCAGAATCATGGACGTTGTCAAAAGCGGATGAAGATCTCCTTGGGCGCTTCGAACGCAAAATTCTTCAAGTGATTTTCGGTCCCCTTTGCGTTGACGGGCTTTGGAGGAGGAGATTTAACAGCGAACTCTACGAGCTGCACAGTCGACTAAGATGGCTAGGACATGTACAGCGAATGGACACCAACGCTCCGGCCTGAAGAGTCTTCGATTCCAACCCGGAGTTTGTTGTTTGTTTTTCGATTTCTTAATAAAAAGTTGTACATCAGCTTTTGCCTTAGTATTGTACTATTTTATGATTTTCATTTTGTCAACAAATGCAATTTCGAAAAATAATAGCCATTCACTTACTACCACACTTTTGTCTTCTGCGTCCAAATATTTTCTCATTGAAAACTATACCGACCGCCCAAAGCAATGACAATAGCAAAGTATCTTCTAATAATTAACCTAATTGAACTTATGACCAAAATGAGCGTAAGCAACGATTGCACAATAAAGCACCCAATAAGCTGCACGACTTAATGTTTGACAGGATTTTAATTAGTGCCTCTGTACTCTGTTAAAATGATTCATTAGAGAACATACACCCCCAGAAGATATGGCCATCTCTCATGACCATGCTCCGGTATACATTGCTTTTCAATTATCGAAATTGATCACAAAGAACGCATCCGATAGAAATTCATTGGATAGCGTGACTTCGTTGTCTCTGTGGCTTTTACGCGCACAGCAAATTGCGGCAAAGACGCGTTGCTTTCACAAATTAATTAGATTTTAATCATCCGCTGGCATTTAATGCGCTCGTATGGTGCATCAATTTTCATTTCATTACTCTACTACTATATGAGGTTCATGAAGTCGTTTAAAATTGCTCATAGCGTCCCACACCATAAGTTCTTAGTCTTAGTCCTCATCCTTATGATTTTTGTGTTCCATCCTCGCGAAATAATTCTATTTTTATGGCGGTTTTTTCTTTTTTACTGTTGTCTGTCGTCAACCGACCAGTTGAATATGGTGCTTTAAATAAAACCTTTCTCGAAGTTGTGCCCTTCGGATTTCATTTGTAATGAATAGAAAAGTCGCTATCGTCACCCTCGTTTCAAAAGACGAAATGGGTTTGCCTTTGAGGGGAAAAGTACCTATACAGATGCTGTTTGGGACAAGGACTACGACCGACGCTACGATATGAATACGACAAAGAACAGCTGTTCGACGCGGATAGAGGAAATTAGATTTTTCATTGTCACATTGTTAGCAATTTGTTTGAGCTTTCGTCCTTGCAGATTTTTCGTCTTCCTTGTACCAAGTTTTTTTTTAGTATAGCCATACTTGGAATGATTGAAACAGTAGCTTACTATGGAATTAAATTGTTGTTAAACTGTCTGACATTTGAATTGAGCTCGTCTTAATTAAATATTTGGTGGTCAAAAAGCCGTTTAAATTGTTCGTCTTAGAGAGGACAGAAAAATCCACAATTCTCGTTCCTACATTTCGTAATTGAATGCTTAAGTCGTATTTATTTTTATTGAAGTTAAAGTGAATGATGTTGCGTCCCACTGCGAGTCAGGTCAGGTCGGAGTGTTTCTCTTCGAATATCTTGGCTGTAGTTGCAAAAATACTAATGTTTTATGTCTTGAGATAATCAAAGTCACCATTTCTTTATATTACAGAAATGACTGGGACAGATTCTGTGATATTCACACTAATATGTGAGATATTCAACATCGAGCAGCAGCGGTCCATGTCTCGGTGGTTTTGATTCACGCATGTCCCCAATTCATCTAAAGACGTGCCATATGGAATCAGTATCATCAGATAGTCATCCTCTGGGTATGTGGCCCAAGATAAAAAAAATCAAGTCCGACATTTCCTTAGGGGATTAATCTGATTTCAGAGATCAGAAGTATTGAAGGGTCGACTTGAGTTCTACCTCTAAGTATCCATGCCATATATGTATTGTATACTCTTCTGACCCAATCTACATCGTAACACAAGTATAGTTTCCCGTGAAATTTCTTCCTCCGAAGGTGATCAATAAATCTGAACGACAGCTTTCTTAGGGTAGTTTTAATCTCGGAAGTTCTTGAGATGGACGCGAAATGTGGAGCTGCGGGAGTTGAACCATCTCTCAGCAGTCCAGCGCACTAAACACTAAGCCCAGTTAACCAAAAACAGATGTGTACATTCCGTCTTTATAATCGGTATACGAAAGCTTTAGAAAACGTCAGCTTTTGAGTTGGTGACATTTTTGATTCACCCAGAATGATATGAGTATAAAAGTTATAAAAGCTATTGCAGCGCTTTTCTGAATTCGCATAAATATCGGGGGTTCCGGTTACATGAGACGAATTTTACTGTCAAGCTCCAGCATAGTCAGTGCCATCCGATGCTATGCTGCCTTGCTCAAGCCACATACCAACTAACACAGTTCTTAGTACAGGATATATCGAGGGCCTATTTATATATGTACATATATTTGAACACGGTTCCGCGACTTGTCACTAAATGTCTGTCAGAAAAAAAAACTATCTGCGCATTATATCGAATATTCAAGCTGAGCTATGACTGTAAGTGCCCTACTTTTAAATTTTCAGATTCACTGTCAGAGTTGCATAGCGTATAAGCATTTAAACCACTTCATTAGCAAGCGTGGCGACGAAAAGAAATGGTTTTAAGGTCACCCCACATGCAACCAATCACCTGAAAGAAAGCCAACACGCCAAACATTTCTTAGTTTCTTCATCCTGATTGTTGGTTAGATACTTTAGTCAAACTTTTAATGCGCTAATTTTAGTTGAAAAGTTTGCGTATACTTGCAGCTACCCAAGACCATTTAATTAGAGAACTTATTTAATGTCCTAACTTCTCTTCACCCATAGATGCCAAATGAAGCCAAAGTGGAAACAGCAAAATATACACCGTCCACAATTTTCAATTCGCGAAGCTGTGTTGTTCTCCGATTGAGCTAATCCAACTTAGGTAGGTATTACAACTGCAACCGCAATAATTTACTTTGGGCCCCAGAACTTTTAAAGCCATTTCGAGTGCAGTAACTGAACACCACCCATAGAATGAATGGCAATGGCTACCCCAAACGAGCAATTTCGCTCGCCGAGAATGTTGCCGAGATTTGAGCAACAAATTAGATCTTCATAAATACTCGAAAGTGTACACTCCGAGAGTAGTTATCCAATTTGCCGGCACTTTCCAGGCCAGTCACGTACTTGCACAGTAATAATCACTGAACTTCTCACGTGCGCGAAAAATCAACATCCCCCTCTGGAAAATTTGGAGCTATATAATATACGCTCCCTTTTGTCTACACAGACGGGTCTGTTGGTGCTCGCTTTGACTTTGCGCTGAGTAGTGTTCTGCCAGGTTTGGTTGAATAGGGGTGGGTATTTAAAATTTATGCAGATCCACGTTCACGCATTTCGTTTTTTTACGACCATGTTCTGACACACAAGGTGGGCAGGGACGAGGGCGATCTCTCGCGGTACTTAACCAGAAGAAAATTACCAACTAAAGGGGAGATAAATTCATTTCTTCATCCTTCGAGTAGATGATACCTACCATTCAGATAAAGAGCTGCAGCTACCACTCCACGACCCCTGTGCATGTCCATTTGAGATACAGTTCTGGGGATGATTTCCCAAAAAAAAAAAAATTATCCTTAATTCGGTTTTGAGGGAGGATTCACTTCACTTTGCGTAAAAATAAAACCGATGGACGTGGAAACGTACAAAAGATAGCAAAAAATCATTTCGCCTGGCTTTCTCGTTGAATGTAAATTTCAAAAGCTGTCATAAGCAGATAAGGCCAAGGAAAAATAAACTCTGCTCCCTGATTTACGAGATACTTTTTGCATATGCTAATGAGTGCGAGGGCGAGACAATACCGGCGCGGCGATTCCGAACGCAAGTGTAGAATCTACCCTTTAATCAGTTGCAACCGCCCTCACGTTGTTGGACACACACAATTTCGAAATTGATATGCTAATTTGAAATTTAAAAAAAGAAAAAAAGAAACGGTTAAAAATAAGGACCTGGCCACCGAGACGTTTGTTCTTTGTCTCCATACGAGGCAGTTTCAAAAAGGGGCCAACCGCTAAAAGCCAAAAGATATGCAAATGCAAAAGAATTTGTATCCATACGAAAATACGAAATTGTTGTCAGGGGTACGAGTACGAGTACGAGTATATTTTCATCCTTGGGGACTTTGAGGAATTTCTCGGCGGCACTTTTAGTTTTGCGATATCGCAAAGACAACTTGATATCAGAAAAGTTTTCGCATTTAATTAGAAATTTTTCGACGCTAAGCTATACGCATGCAACACATGTGTGCGCAAGTATGAGCATGAGATAGGATGCCTTCCCCAACACTATACTTGGATTATTGCGGCGAGGAATTTCCAAGAACTGTTGCTGGAGAGAAGTTGAAGATATTTATATTTTTTTGGGTACATTTATCCGAGATTATCCTGCTTGGGTGGGTTTTCTTTTACTTCATGGTTTGCAAAAGTTTCTTTCTTTGATTGTTTTCGAAAATTATTTTGTCAAATGTATATGCAGAGTTGTGCGTGTGTACTGTTTTCCACATTCTTAATTCTTTGGGTGAAAATTTGAATCCAAAGAATTTCAGTTAATACTTTGGACAGGATTCCAGTGAATATAAGATTTGTATTCATGGAGATAGGTTAGCTCATTGGCATGGAATGGGACATGGTAGCTAGGTAACGTAATCTGTAGATAAAAGCCCACCGATACGTAGCGCTATTTGATACATTTGTAGTTGCCAAGATAAATGCGTGTGATGTACTCCAATGTGTGTCTGATGACTCGGTTGAGGCGGGCTGGGATTATCTACAGACGCAGGGACCTTGGGTCAATATTTATTCATAGACAATTTTATTCGTAAAAACTTTCAAGGCCAATAGCAACGCAGTTGATTCTTCTGGCATATACCGATGGGCGTGGCTTCGCCCTCGATAGAACACCACAAATTAATAATAAGAACAATTTATATTGCGTCGTCAATAACTCGGGATTCAAACAAAATTTCCAAAATCGGAGAAAATCGCGTCTAAATACGCCGCAAGATACGAGTCTAAATGCGCCCCAAAATACGCTCTAAATACACCCCAAGATACGAGTCTAAATACGCGCCAAGATTCGCGTCAAAATGCCCATCCAAATATACGCGCCAAAATACAAGTCTAAATGCGTCCCAAAATACCTCCCAAATACGCGTCAGAATACGCAAAATTTGCCCTGTGTAAGTAGGGATAACAATTCGTCACGATCCCTAACAGTTTGGCCATTGATCACGCGTCAAAAAAGCTGACTAGCTATAAGCATATTTATAAATCAACTATATTTTCGGAACTGGATTTGAGCTGAACCAAGAAACTAGACTGGTCGTTAATGTCACTTTAAAACTTCATCAGGCACAGGCATACGATAGAAATCGAAATGTCAACTGAGTGATCAGTCTTCTACAGTCGGGACATAGTGTTGCCAGGCGAAAATGTTAAAATCCAGTCAAATTTGACTGTTTGACTGAATTTTTTCACTCCGAATCCAGTCAAAAAAAACAGTCAAACATTAAAAACAAAAAATTCCAGTCAAAAAAACAGTCGAAAATGTAAACAGATATTTTTTCGAAAACAAAAATAGGTGGGTCATCGTGGTTTCTTTTTAAATCATAGGTTATTTCAACACTGACACCTGCTTCCAGCTCGAAATCTTTACAGAAAGCCAGTATCATACCTGCGCCGAACGAAGTGAGTGACAGTGACAGTTTGGATCATTTTTCTCCGAAAACGAGGCTGAGAACAACGTTTCGGTCAACGGCGGCCGTTACATAGCCATGTTAACCGACTTGGATTTAGACGTCCTCTGATTCATGCAGGATTGCACGCCATGCCACACAGTCCACGCCACAATCGATATTTTGCGCACCAACTTCCCAAAACGTGTTATCAGCCGTTTCGGCGATGTCAATTGGCCTCCTTGGAGCTGCGATTTGATAATCTGCCCTCCGCACTCAAGGCCAACATCATCCAAGCAATCCGTGAGCTACAGCCCGAAACCACCAACAATGTTTTGGACAATTGGAGTGACAGCCAGCCAGCCGACGACGTTGTATTCCGTAATTAATGAGAATGTTTGCTCTTACTAATAAAGCCATAATACATGGGAACAATTTTATTTTGTTCATTTTATTGCATTTTTAAAAAGAAACTTGTATTTGGCCCACCCTATATATTTTGATCTATAGTATTCTTTACAACTTTTTGTTTTGTTTTTTTGTTGGAATTTTTTGGAATTTCAGATAGAAAGGTTTCGTAATTTACCACAAAATTACGTGGCGCCCACTAAAGACGAGGAGACACACATAATGGGTAAAGTACTTAATTTCATTTTGATTCAGGTGAATCGATAAAGATCGTTCACTCATATAATTTCGAACCCGACCCTCGCTGAGCTTAGCTGAATACAGCACACCTTCCAGTCAGCGTGACCGTTGTGAGACTAAAGTTGCAATTTGACACTTTTTTACCACCTTGGCACAATGATACCACTTTTCAAAAATTTAATGATTTTGGCCCTTTTTCACCATTTGGAACAACAAAAATATAAAATCTCACCTTTTGGACTTTTCCCAGTGTATGCACCACAGGATCTAGCAATCTGCCAAATTTCACGATTCTAGGGTGGCTGGAAGTGCTTTATAATTTTGATGATCGTCATCTAAGTGAGTGAGTGCGTGAGTGAGTGAGTCAGTCAGTCAGTTACGGTTTTTGCGATTGTTGACGTCCTGTATGTTGAAAACCACTAATGCTATAGAGATAAAATTTGGTGAGGTGGACCTTTTTGGGTTAATTGGTTCCGAAGTCAAAGGGAGGTCGAAAACAGCCCGAGTTTGTTCCTGTAAGAAGGGTAAGTGCCTTTACTAGAGAACTTGGATGGGGCACTACCATTCCTTCAACGAGCAATGCGGCGCCTCCAATTTCAGAATCGGGGTCAGAGCTGTCGGAGAATGATTCAGAAGATTTTGGATTAGAACTTGCACCGCTTAATGAATTGATTTGTTATGTTATTGAATTGATTTTACGATTAATGTTTTTTTATGGTATGTTTTATTCGACTGAATTGTTATAGTTTTAAAAATAGAATATTACCAGTAGATACAATATCTTGTTTGTTATGTTTACTTTTGTTTTGAAGTTATTACTTTAAATGGCCCTTTTGTTTCTCCGTGGCTCTTTTTCTTGCGACTTTTCTAAATTTATCAACGGTAATGCTGCTTCCAGTTGCTGTTGTTGCAAAAGTTCGCGATCTCCCTATAGTAATCTCTGGTCAGTGACATTTCGTCACTCGATTTTTTCTCTCGGGCAGTGGCGACTGCAATTTTTGTTATTTCGTTTTTCTATTCGCCAATTAATCTAATTAAAAAGTAGTTTGATCGCGGATAATTATAAAACAACTTTTTGTATTTCAAAATGTATACAACATTTCTTTTTTATCTCGAAAATTAGGTATTTCTAATGGTCAAAATAGAGTTGTGTTTATTTTTTGTTTCTAAAATCTGGAACAAACAGCAGTCATAACTCAAAACATAAACAACATACAACAAACCGAATTAAATGCAACGGAAATCATTCAAAATTCTCAAGAAACGCTGCGCAAACTGCAAGAAATACTAGATTCAATTTGACTTTCAGCGGCTTGCGGAAAATGGGTGTGTTCATTTCATAGCACTGCGCGAATCTCATATACACTAGGTTTACATTGGAGGTGCAATTTTTTTTTTATTTTTTTTTTAGGGAAAAACTCCAGTCAAAAAAACAGTCGGCTGGATTTGATTTTTTTTTCCAGTCACAACCGAAAAAATCCAGTGAAATTTTACTGGAAAACAGTCAAACTGGCAACACTACGGGACATTTTTGACTCAAAACTGATCAATCTAAGCCGTTAAACTAGAGTTTTGAGCGTCCACATTGAGATAGGTTTGGATTTCCAGTCTATTTGACACAAAATATGTTCTTAGAATTTGTTTTATATAAATGGATTTTCGAACAATTGGTTATTGGTTTATTTAATTAAAATTATTCAACAAAATATTTCGAATTTCGAATAAACTTCGAGGCATAGACTAGACATGTTAACCGACAGAATTTTCTTTGCTGGCTGGCCAGTCCGTTGGCCAACAAAACAAGAACCATAATATGACGTCAGATTAAGTAAACAGGAAATCCAAAAACGCCTACATTGTCACTTCCAGTTTTCGTGGCATAATAAAACACTTCATCAGAATATAGCTAAATCCAATATATTTTCTGCGAATTTGTACCGACCAGTTTCAAGTCCTTCTTTGTGTTCAAGTCCAAAGAAAATACAAAAGACCAACAGTTCGGTGAATTTGTATCAAACATCTATTGTCAAAAATTGCCTTCGTATCTTGTATACATTAGTTGGTGCTCTTGAAAAGTTCCCAAGTTAAAGTTTCCGGTCATTGAGACGAGTGGCAGCAATGAAACAGCCATTCAACCACTACAACAATTTGAAATGATATCCTTTGCCCATTTTGCATATTTGAATTCTTTTCTTTTCGTTTCTTATTATTATTTTTTTATTTATATTTTATTTGATACCATGACTAGATGCGGGCCTCAGATGAAAACTTTTCCTTCGGTACGGAGTGGGTGACGACCGAAAAAAGAATCAGATTTCAACGAAACGGCAAAGTTTCCATCTTTTTTCGTAAAACTTCTTCAAGGAATAGCAATCGAATTCAAAGCACCCACCCGCCCAAAAAACACTGCCGCGAATAATATCTCTGCCCATCTGCGGAAGCATAAGGAAAAAAAGATTCTTTCTATCTATTTCGAAGGACAAAAAAAAAAAAAAAACAGAACATTCCAAAGATAAAGAGATCGTGAAAGTGAATCCTGACGATGAAGTTATCATGTCAGAAGCAATAAATTGGTGTCAGCACCAATAGTATGACTTGCCTGATGGTTGCCATACAGCCTAGAGGGGTTTGAGAAATGAGGGCTACAACATCATGGCATGGCAGCGGCACGAGGCGGCTGGTAAATATCGGTTGGATAAAGTGAGATTGAAAAATAAAAGTGTTGATGGGTTCTGAGAAGTTCAACGAAGTGAGTCTGCTCGCATAGGTATACCTACGATAGTGTTTGAATGAATGGGAACACTTTAACTTTCTTTTATTGGCGCGTGGAAGATTTAGTTTAAATATTTTAAATGGATATTTAAATTATATGCTTTTTGAATGTTTTAAACGGAAAACAGGATATCTCTGGCTTTGCGTAAGTACGACATAAATAGTCGAGTGATTGGTTTTGCATATACGTGAACAAATGGGGTGAAGTTAAGCAACTTATTTTGACAATTTAGAAGGTCTGGTGTATTTGCGCGGAAAGGTTTAAATAGAATCTCAATAAGCACTCAGATTTATCAATGATTAATCGCAGGGAGGAAATACTAGCAAACACGTGCAACGTTTGCCTAATGAATATAGCGCTAGTGGTGAACTCGTCTTATGCTGATTTGTTTTAGGGTACTATCTTAAAAGTGTTAAGTACTGACCTGAGATACAGTGGTGGGCAGAGCTGCATTTTAAAGAAAATGCGTATAGACGCGTTCATTATGCTCAGTTTAAACACATTATTCTAATAGCTAAATATCTACTCTTTCCATTATTTTGTTGCGGCTAGGTACAGAGCTCGACTGTCTAACGAAAAGAAGCTGCGAAGCATCCATCAGAAGAAGAAATTCGATATTGGATGCCTTATGTTTAGAGCATACATGGAGTAGTCAGGGTCTATAGATACTAGATAGCGAGTGAGTTAGAAACTGTGCATTTATCTACTACAGACATCAACCTCCAGTGTTTTCAGATGCTTCCCATTATCGAATAGGATAGACGAAGATTGGACGAAGGATAGACGAAGATATGTGTACTGGCAAAGGGTGCGGATGGCAATGGCTAGAGCCTACACAGTGCTAAATAAAGACAGGTAATTATGTCAAGCCAGGGCAAGGGAGGAGAATACAAACACGCTGTCGAAACATAATTCCGATGTTTTATAAGAAAGGCAGCCAACGGGGACAGCAATATACTCTGTCACCGACCACATAACATGGAGAAACAATTATATCAGAGATCAGAAATGGGAAAAACAAAAAAAAATTAACTGAATCCTGGCTTTAAGACCGAAATTCGAGCTCCTCCAAAAGATTCCACTGCATCACAGGGATTAGTAGAAGGGCTAAGTAGCATTTCTTGCAGCTGCTATATGGAACTATTGCAAACACTCGAAGATATAACGAGATGCGATATCTTTTAGTCTCTTCTGGAGCAGATATTCTTAACTACAAGTGTCATCATGGAAATCACATCAACAGATCGGTCACCCATCAAAACAGATTGCCGATTGAATAATACGCAAAATTGTATATTATTGAAGGAAACGTATATACAAAACTAAATGTATGACAAAAAACTAACTTCTCTCCGCTATTAATAGTATAACAACTTTGAGGCTCATCTACCCTCGGAAGAGACATAAACTCCATGCTTTACACATTAGAGCAGATCCGCGAAGAGTAACCTTTAGACACCACTGTCACTTTGGTTTGACAAAACTAATTGATATAAAACTTCTGACTCGAAGGACGAAATGTATGCGCTACCAACAGGAACCTCTTATGTACAGCCAATTCCGCTTTATGTCGCCGAGTGATGGATGATAAGTTAGCGTTGAACTGATGCTATGGATACTTTTGAAAAGAGAATTCTTCGATGAATTTTCTGTCCTGTCCTGTGTACAAGGAGGGTAAATAAATGATCTAACCGTGAACTCAATAAGCTATTCAAAGATGTGGGGCGAAGTCTGCAACGTCAAACTTAATGAGAGCAGGACAATTTAGTTCTTATTTACTTACTTAAGGTGGCGCTACAGCCTGGGGTGAACCTGGGCCTCAACCAATAAGAGTCTCCAGTCAGTACGATCTTTCACCATCTGTCTCCACTTGCGTGCGTCACCTGAGTCGCGGTCTTCAACTACTGCGCCGTCCCCCGGGTGTGGATTCGAAGAATTCTGGGCCGGAGCATTTACGTCCATTCGCTCTACATGATCCAGCCACCGCAGTCGTTAGACCTTCACTCTTTTGGCTAGGTCGATATCGCTGTACAGCCCGTACTGTTCATCGTTGTATCTCCTCCCCCATTCACCATCGTCTATGTAGACGGGACCGAAAATTACTCAAAGAATTGTCCTCTCGAAACAACCAAGTGTAACCTCATCGGCTTTGGAAAGAGTCCAAGCCTCTGCACCATAAAGTAGATAGTACTGGAATTATTGAGGTCTTATAGAGGGTCACTTTAGTTGTTTAGTTGTTCGAGATAGGGCTTTGCTACTCAATTGCTTTCTTAGCCCAAAGAAACAGCGATTAAGAGTTCACGCTGGTGTCATTGTCTAAGTTCATAGCGAAGTCTAGGTAGTGGTAGACAAAGTCCTTTACTACCTCAAGTTATATCTGTCTATAGTGACATTCTGTCCAAGACGTCGTCGATGTTGGGTGTCCTTTCTTGATGACATCATTTACTTTATCTTGCCCTCATTGACCGCCAAGCCCATCTTCGTCTCAATCTTCACGAACGCGCCAGTGATGTCACGCTGCCGATTATGTCGATGTCGTCGGCGTAGGCGAGTAGGTGGACGGACTTTTGAAAGATAGTGCCTCTGGAGTTAGCTTTTGAGTTTTGCACTATTCTTTCAAGAATGACATTAAAGAAATCACATGACAGCGCATCGCCTTGTCTGAATCCTTTTTTGACATTGAAGGTCTCATCCAGGTTGAGTGGTAAATTCTGCCTGACAGCGGGATTTAGTTCGTCATCGCTGTTAAATAGTCTGCAGAAGTTGTTCTTCCATATCCTCAGCATCAACTGCGATTCTACTATGATGTAGTTCCCTTGTTCGTCCTTGCAGGCTTCGGTTCGGGCTTTGTAGCCTTTGCAGGTTATTTTTACCCTTTGGTAAAACTTTCGAACCTCATTCCTGCACTGTAGCATCTCTCTATTTCCTCGATCGCGCTCTTCTCGTGCTCTTTCTTTTTTCTCCTGAGAAGCCGGTGTTCGTCTATTCTTTTCTGCGCGTAGAGCTCACGAGCAGCTCTCTGATCCTTCTTTACAGCGCCGCTTGGTATGCCTCTTGTTTCGCTGCATGTGCTTGCCGGCACTCGTCGTCGAACCAGAGGTTTAGTTGTGGTGATGGTCGAGTGAAACCAAGCACATCAATTTAGTTATTGATTTAATAATTGGCAATAGCCTAGGAACTCTCAATCATCTTCCGACTTTATATTTGCTAGTTATACTCATTTGTACCTTACTTTTCTAAACTTCGATCTTGCATTTAGTTTCAAAAATTATACAAAAATAACAACCCTTCACCAATATCAATTGCTTTCAAGACTCCTTTAGTATTCTGTGACTTTATGTTAATTTATCCAAATAAAATCACAGCTCCCGGCCATTCTTTTGGCAATGCACTCACCATCGTGGGTCCCTTTCGAATAATGTCATAATTCAAAAACTAATTTCCATAAACTGCCAACCAAATCCATGGGACACTAGTGCAAACCTTTAAATTAAAAACCATAAATACCAAAATGCAATCTAAACTCTGAAACTCCTTTTGCATAGTGCCCATCTCGACGGGATCGTTTCGAGAAATTAACAAAAATTTTCCGCAACTTATCTGCGAGCGACAAACATTTACAGAATTGGGTTTGCTGCATCCGCAGAGCTAATTTCATTGTCTGCATTAAACGAAAAAGAAACTTTGTATCACCAATTGCAATTACATTACCCAAAGGACGAAGGAAATCCAGTGCAGCAAATTACTTCCACCGATGTTACAAGGAAACAACAATGGTCCAAGAAGAGGACCAAAACCAAAACCAAACCAATAGTCAAATGCAGCCACTCTCTCTCTCCCCCCCCCCCTCGCTCTCTCGATAACCACGAAAATGCAAACTTTAAGAATTTCCCCCAGGACACGCGTTCGTCGGTATATAAAACGCCAATGCATTGCATATGTGTGTGCTCGAAGTTTGTCCGACTTTGCAAAAGGACAAAGGAAATAAAAACATAGTAACAGTACACGTACTTGCATCCCTTTGCTACAATTTCCTAATTTTGTAATATTATCATAGGATCCACATATTCGCGAGGTGGAAAGAAGGACGCACTCCACAATTGGACTTATCGAATTTACAAATCGGTTTCGGTATGCCAATCGGTTTACCATGGACAATTGTCATGAAATGTGCAAATTTTCAACGGAACTATGAGTATGAAGGTATTCCCAAAAGTGCGAGCACAAGTTTTCATCATGACACGAAGCCAGCTACGACTTTCTATTATATTGTATCGAATATTGCAAGGTAATCATTTTCAATATGGAGTACTTCTAGTCAACATATTGTGGTAAGAAATGAAATGAAATTTCCCTCAACCCCCAAGGACATTCGCATCGAAATAAGTTGAAACATTATTATCTCCCTGCCAAGGTGGTGGACGGTATAGGATATCTGTTGCAATATCATAATATTGGAAAAGGATATGCCTCTTAGCAGTATGCACATGGGTATCGAATCGAGAAGAATTTTGACGCAAAATATTATCGGGCAATATCCGATGGAACGTTATACCATTGACACATGGCCAATATCCTAGTTTTGCATCTTTCAAGATACAGCTTTCTCCATTTCTATGACTGGACTGGACACTCTAATGCAAAATGTCCACCCTATCAATTGACAAATTCATAAAATGGACTTTTATATTAAAAGTATAGAGATGTCCATTGGCCACTATCCTACACCACATACTGTGTCCTTAGCTGAAATTTGTATAGACTACCCACAGATAATAATAATAATAAAAAAAAAAAAAAAGTATACTCAGACCGAAGAGGACCAAAAATAGAAGATGATTTATTCATAATGTGAAAAGTTGTTCCTTGTTGGAGTTTTTGTTGGGTTTTTGCTCCTTTAACTAAACCACTCTATGCTGTATTGTCCTTCGGGAGTGGATGACAAAAACTTGCAGAGACTATGCGGCACGTATGGGGAAAGCATTTATTGTGCGGCCACAAAGTTTTGTCTTGTTCTTTGTTTTCCCAACACCCATTCACTTCACACACCCGATGCTACACCACTTAGAGGATCTCCAAAGGATCTCTATATTCTCTGCCCAAACTGCCATCAAATGAATTGAATTATAACTATACAAATACAAACCGCATCAGCAATACCACCCAACCTTACATTTATGTACGGTGTGAAGTGTGTGTTTTTGCCTGCGATTGACATATCTTTTTCCTGTCATCGGAAAGTGCCACTTAAGTGTGTTTGGCCTGACGATATGGAGAAGGGTTATCCTTCCGTCTAACCGTACGCCACCGCCGCCGCCGTCGTCGTCGTCATCGTCGTCTGACATTTGAATAAGTCAATGACTTTGAATAACTTTAGGTAATAGGAAAACTGCCGGCACTTAAAGTGAGCCTTCGCCCAATTAATAGGCTACTTAGGGAATTGCTACTTTTGCGGTTGAATTAAGTCTGTTATGGGTGAGATTTCATGTTAAGCAAAGACGAAGGCAATAAATGAGGTGATTAATTAATGGAATGCGCGATTGTTTTGCAGATGGTGAGTGAAGCCGCCACAGGGGATTCCACCCAAAACGATAGACTCACATTAGCAGAACGAAGATAATAAAATTGATCATCATCAAGGCAATTTGGCTATGGTGGTGATTAATAATGCACAAAAGAGCTACAGGGCTGGATAAAGTTTAAGTCGACGGCAAAACATCCTTTGGGGACGATTATTATGAATTCCAGATGAAAAGTGAAAAGTAATGAAGCCTGGCATTGAAATCGCTTTGTGGTAAATTATTCGGTTAGAAGTTGTTTAGGTGACTGACGAAATTATATGCCTATGAGCATGAGAACTTTCGTGAGTTAGATTTGTTATAACAAATATTCCTTTTTCTTTTCTTTCATTGGTGTAGTGCGCTGAAAGTTTTCCTCAACAAAATGCGTCTTGAATAAGTTATGAGGTCGCTTTGATGATCTGAAATGTTTTTGATTTATTAGTCAATAATAATTGTGTCTTAGTTTAGTCTCTAATATGGAGCATAGTGCATAAATTAAAGACAAATTTTTACCATTGAATATTTTAGTCAAATCCTATGTCGGTATGTATAAAAGGGGGTGCAGCAGCAGGAGGGTACAGAGTCAGGTATATACTCTAGTGATATAGAGCAAAATGTATCATTAACTTCCAGACTCTCATACAGTGTGCTCAAAGCTGCGGATCTACTGGATATAGGATTAATATAAAACAAGAATATCGCTTTCTATATTGACAGTCAGGCTGCGCTAAAGACGCTAGGGTCCTTCATCATCAAATCTAAACTAGTCAGGAGCTGCCGCACAGTGCTCAGACCAATATGCGCGCAGAACCATGTTAGATTGTGTTGCGTATCCGGAAACTTTAATATTGAGGGAAACGAAAGAGCTGACGCTCTGGCTATAAACAGAGAATTATTCTCGAGAAAAATAGAAATAAGGCAGACCAAAGATGGTCAGATATAGTAGGTCACAGGGTCTCAAAGGTTCTGTGGCCAAAGTTAAATTGGTAAAATCTGTAGAATTTTTAAAACTCAGAAGATCAAAGCTACGAATGGAAATAGGGATACTCTACGGGCACTGTCTTCTAAGGAAGCACGCTAGGAGATTAGGTTTAACAAATACGTGCATGTATTTCGAAGACTTACACATCTTCTCTGTGAATGTCAAGCTATTGTTCGGTACACAGGAGGAAACACCTTGGAAAGTACTTTTTCGACAATTTGGAGGAGGTTTGCCTCCGCCTTACAAACAAAATTGAAAAAATTTTAAGTTCTGTAGTGAAATTAATTGCATGGGCAAATTGGTTTAGGTTTTGACCGTGAAGGTTCCCCAATCCCCAAGGATGGCGATGGGCCCAATATGGTGCATAGTCCACTGTTGTGAACTCACACCCTATACAGCCTAACCTAACCTAAGCTTTCCTTAACTTTTTGTACTCGTTGAACAAGTTTTTTTTTGCTCAGAAATCACTGACAAATACAAATTACTGAAAATAACGAGCGAACATGAACTGAACGTTTATATAGCTGGCCTTCTCTGCACAGTGCATAAACTATAGGTAACTTGAGCTATCTACTTCAGATTAGGAAAATGCGTTTGCTGGTTATTGCACTACATTTGTTTTGTATCGAATCAAGGAAGCAGAAAACGTAGATACCTATCTCAAAAATTAAAAATATCGAGTTATCCACAATTCACTTCTTGCATTCAGGTGACGATATACTTTCTATATTTTGGAAAATCTTTATACAAATTACCGAAAAATCGAATTTCGAATTAACTGAATCAAATTGAATGCATAATCTCACCGAAGGTACTTAACATCACGAATGATTTTGACACAATTTCAGTATTAAAATCTGATAATCGTTGCTCAAATAGTAATGTTAATGCAGCATCGCCTGCAGCAACAACAGATCAATGAAGAAGCAAAAAAAACACCTGTCAAATGGAATAAAAACGCCATCTTGTGGATTTTGACATCTGCAATCTTACTGCAACGCCATCTCTTTCTGATCTTTCATTCATTCATTCATTCATTCATTTTCAATGGTCCGCTTGTCCATTAAGTGGGTCGCGGGTGTAGGTTGCTCAAGTGGACCCTCCATAGCTCTCGATCCTCCGCCATCGACTCTAAATCATCAAGGGCAATCCCCATACGGGTAGAGGAGAGATTATGAATTTGATCTAACCATCTCATCCTGGGTCTACCTAGGGGACGCCTGCCCGATGGTACGGATTCCATAGCACGTCGTGGAATCCTGGTCGGGGACATGCGTTTAACATGACCAAACCACCGAAGCATGGATCGCTCCGTCCGGAGAAGTAGCTGCTCGACATTGAGTTCCTCACGTATTCTGGTATTTCTGATGCGATCTCTACGGGTCACACCAGCAATACTACGGAGAAATCTCATTTCGGCAGCTTGTATTCGCGATCTTATTCTTTCGGTCATTACCCAAACCTCATGACCATAGGTAAGAGTTGGAACAAACACCGAATTAAAGACTGACAACTTAGCTTTGACACCAAGTTCAGTCCTCCTGATAACAGAATGACCAAGCTGTCTCAAAATCGATCCAGCCTGACCAATCCTACAGGAAAACTCGGCATTGCTCCTTCCATCACTCGTGAATAAGACCCCGAGATACTTAAACTTCTCCACCTGTTTCAATGGGACTCCACTAACATGCAGAGTGCATTGAACAGGCGTTCTAGAGACGACCATCACTTCAGATTTGTTCACATTTACTTTCATCTCAGCTTCAACACAAACGGCTACAAACCGATCGAGTGCGCGCTGAAGTTCAGTCTGAGAGGACCCAAGGATGACCAAGTCATCAGCGAAGAGCAAATGACTTATCCTCAGATCTCCCAATTCGAAACGTTCCTCGCCAAGACTGCGCTGTAACATCCAGTCCATATAAGTAATGAAAAGGAGAGGAGACAAGACGCACCCCTGACGCAGCGTTACCGATGGGCGACATATGTCGCCAAACGGCGACTTTTCTACTGTCAGGACGCGTGGCGACCACATTTCGAAATAAGCGCTTTTGGGACCCCTTTCACAAATACAGGCGACATTGGGACGCATTTTCAAAGCTTCAATTTATTTCTCAAATACAAATAACACCTAAACATTTTGAAGTATACAAAAGCATTTGCGTGTTTTTTCTGCTTTAATAAATCTTCGCATGTTTGTTGAATAGATGTAGTAGGTACCAAATGGAATACAGCGTAACACTTTCCATTCCAAACTTCAACACAATGCAGGCAAGTCTTTACATACTAAATGACCCGGTGAACTTCGTACCACCTAAAATGTATTTATTTGTAACTCTTTATAAGCGATTATGAGTCCCAATCAACCTTCCAACTCCACAGTTTAAGTTTCGTTTGGTGATTAAATGAAACTCATTCGTATAATTCAAATGAATTCAATGTCTTTTATTTATTCTACATATAAAAATTTACATCAATTTAACTACCAACTTTCAAAGCTAAAACTATGGTGTTTTAAATTACTTTTATGGGTCGTGCCATTCCCCGATTTGAAATCCCACCTTATTCCAATTTTTATGGACAATGCACATCAGTGTTAACAATTTTACAATTTTTGAAATGCATAATTTTTTGGTATGGGAGGTGCCATGTCCCTTTATCCAATTTTTATGAAATCTCGCCGAAACACCATCGAGCCAATAGTAAAGATTTTCTCAATATGTGAGCTTAATCACTTCTGTGGTTTTTGAGATATACGATGTCGAAAGATTTTCTTAAAAAGTGTGCTCGATCTATTCTGTGGTTTTCGAGATATAAGATTTTTAAAAATTTTTTGTGTGTCCAATTTTGACCAAACTTCACAGAAACTCCTTCAAGTCAATAACAAAGAGTCTCCCAAAATTTGAGTTCATGGTTCATGGTGGTTTTCGAGTTATGCGATTATTGGTGGTGTATATTCCTATAAAAAATGTAAATTTAAATTTTTTATTGTTTGGGACGCATTTTTGAGCTCGGGCGACCTTTTTTGGAGACATTTTCAAATTATCCATCGGTAACGCTGCCCTGACGAAGTCCAACGCCCACGGTGAAAGGTATTGATTTAACGCCGCTTACCCGAACACAGCATTTACAGCCTGTGTAAAGAGATTGAATGGCTCTCAAGAGAGAACCATCAATTCCACACTCCTGTAATACACTCCAGAGTCTCCCTCGAGGAACTCGGCCATATGCCCTCTCCAAATCTACGAAGCAAGCGTAAACAGGTGTAGCATACTCCCAAGCCCTCTCAAGCACCATTCCGAGAGTGAACAACTGGTCGGTTGTGCCTCTGCCGGGACGAAAGCCGCACTGCTCATCTCCTAATCGTGCCTCGACCACAGCTCTGCAACGCGTTTCCAGCACCTTGGCAAAGACTTTTCCGGGGAGACTTAAAAGTGATATACCCCTGTAATTGGAGCAATCCCTTTTATCCCCTTTCTTGAAAAGGGGCACAATCACCCCAATCTGCCAATCGCTGGGTGTTTCGCCGCATTCCCAGGCCACTTTAATGACACGAGAGAGCCATTTGACTCCCTCTTCACCTAAGGCCTTTAGCATTTCTGGCCGGATTTCATCCACTCCGGCAGATTTGCCAGCTTTTAGCGATTTGATCGCAAAAGTGACTTCCTCTACCGTGGGACTATTTTCCGCCCTGCTTAAGGCGATGGATGTGTCATCCTCAATGCCCTGGATTGGATTGAGCAATTCGGAAAAGTGCTCGCTCCATCTGCGCAAGAATGATGTCCTCCTCATTAGAAAGAAGTGTACCATCTTTGGATTTGACTCCTTCGATAATGTTCCACTTCCTTCCTCTAAGACGGCGGATGGTCTGCCAGAACACCTTGCTTGCAGATCTGTGATCGCGGTCCAATTCTTTCTGATCTTGAAAACAAAAATCATTGTGGGCAATGTTGTTGCATGTGAATGTGGAAAAAAAAGTTTAACGATTAAAAATATTTCAAATATGAAGTTTTTGAAATATAATATTTTTCTCAATTTTCAAATTTTCTTTTTAACATTTTAGAATATTCGCTGTACGAACTTTCCATGGGCAGTAAGGAAAAAATGCCTGGAAATGCTGGAATATTCAATGAGAGAACATATTTGCTGAGGCACGGACTTATGCGAGAAACAGATTACCACAGCAACAGCAACAGCAACTTCAACAGCAGAAGTCGCATGAAATACATTGGAAATATCGACAGCAACTTTGTCAAGGGAACTTTGTACCAGTACATATAGGTACTTGGTGGTAGCTAAAGCATAAACTTCTAAAAACATAGGTATATGATGTCATTTTCGACTGGGTTTTTCAGATTTTTGCTGCCTAATCAAACATCAAATCGAAATTTGTATGTAATTTTGTTTTAATTGCTTGTCAAACATTAATTTTAACACAACTCGCGACGATTGAATTAGATAACTTGTTTCCACATTGCACATACATAAGGTCTGTTTTTTTGCACATCGATCTCAGTGAAGTAAAGTGAAGTAGGATTTTCAGCACGCAATTACAACAACTGCACTCAATTTGACACCACTGAGATTCACACAAGCTATTCATTTCCAGCAGGACCAACTTTGGAGCATTCTTCAATTCTGAACACCAGGGGAGCACATTTTTGTGTAATTTGGATCTGTTCACAGAGTGTCTCCTTTTATGATACCTACTATTTGGTCGGCTGTGGTGGGTGTATATGTACATATAAGGAATTGCATATTTTAAACAACTTTAAAAATGACAACTGAATATTACGGAAAGTAATAAAATACTAAATATTTGCCGTTTTTATTTAAGTTGCATTTTGTTTACAAAATATAATTATATATACACATAGACTTATAATAATTGAAAACTATCTTTGATATGTTATGGGCTACATTTTTTGTAGATAATAAATAGGAAATCCACCCATTTTGTATTCCCTGTTGATTTTTTAACTGAAGTATGTAATAAAGGTTAAGTATTATTTACATAGCTATTCTTTTTTTAAGTGAAAGTCATTCGATTTCAGCCAACTGACATTCCAACTTTTGATTTCGATGGGAATTTTTTTTGTTCATTTCTTCGCACATTCTCATTTTCGAATGCATTACCTAAGTTAAATGTTATGAGTTTTTTCGACTGAAAATTTGTGGTCTAAGTCTTTATTTAAACAATGTTTATAGTGAAATTTACATAAAACATACAAAATTGGAACCAACATTTGTTCGTCTTATGGAGAAAAAATTTCAAATGTAAATAATCGTATGTCACAATCAAAATGAACAAACCAAAACGATTTGAAGTGCTCATTTATTTAATTTTTCTTGCATTTTTTCTGTTCAATTTGATCTTTTCTTCCTCCAAGAATGTGTAAATAAACCCATCCTTTCTCAAATTACAGTCAAAACCAACGCAATCGACAGCGAAATATTTATACAGCTGATTTCGAAAATAAAGTTCATACAATTAAATCATTTGGTAGTGACCTTCTTTCCTTCAAAACTTAGATTGTGAGAAGTTCATTCGATTGAAAGTTTTAAATTCGAGGAATACTCGATTCGATCGAATCTCAGAATTAGCACGTTCTTCACTTTAGGGCTCACCTAATAAACACACCCACGCATGTTTTTGTGTTTTTTTCTTTGGCAATTAATTTGTGATATTATTTTCACCATACAAGACGCCAGGAAGAGAAAAAAAGTAAACAGAAAAAGTAAATATTCTGTAGAAATTGATAATCATTATTTTTCTTGCGCTAAAAGGTTAATTATTCATTTTTCTAGAAGGATTTTGATTTTGAAATTGAATTTTTCATTGATGGCCATTTTGACAGCAATGCCAGCTGTTAACTTTTCAGGGGTAAAACTGACTGTTCAGAAAAGTGGTTGGGGACTGTTTTTTTGCACATTTTCTTACTTTACTTTACTTCACTGAGATGGGTGAGCAAAAAAACAGACCTATAGTAAAACTTGAATTCAAAATCACGTCCCACCGACAGTAAATAATTTGACGCCTGCAGTATGTTATACACATTATCAGTGAAAGTCCGTGTTCAGTACACGGATCACAAAAAAGAATTGATTTTTTTGCCAATCGAAAATAAAAAGCAATCTTAATCAAAGGAAAATGTAAATAGCATTTTCTAAATAATTTACATAAGAATAATTTGTAAACTGCTGAAACTTTTTTGTATATATCTGGTAATGCTGCTGCACTTTCAGTATGTCAGCATTCGAAAGTTGAGAGAACTGAGAAGGTAGGGTAGGTAGGTAGCAGTGGCGGTTCACCTTGAACCCAATTAGCACTAAAATGTGCCGTTTTGTTACCACGACTCTTGTTACCTGTTTTCTGGTGGTTGTTTAGGGTGTAGTCCGGTCGATGCCTATAGCCAACCTGTGGAATTCAGAAAACGGATAAGATCCTGTATCCCTTTGCCCGAGATGTCGCTAAGGTCGTCAAGGAATGGTTGGTTCAGTGCGCGCAGTCTGGCTCTCGCTAGAGCTGGACATTTGCAGAGGAAGTGAGATAGAGTTTCTTTTACATTTATATTACCACAACTGCGGCAATGCGGGTTGTAAGGTATACCTAGCTTGGCCGCATGATCTCCAATTGGCCAATGCCCCGTGATTATTGCCGTGAGTCTGGCGATATCGGGGCGGGTTCTGTTTAGCAGGTTATTTGTTCTGTTTTGGTTGTAGGTAAGCCATATCTTCCTTGATATGACGCAGTTTGTCAAACCCGACCTTCGGAAATTGGCTTTCTGCAGAAAATACGAATGTATTTGTCCCTTTACCGTTCCTAACGGAATGTGGACCTTCGTTGAGAGCGAGGCATGTAGTGCTGAGCCCTTCCTGGCCAGTTTATCTGCACGCTCATTGCCTGTTACGTCACTATGCCCTGTAACCCAGAGAAGTGGGACCCTGAAGCGCTCGCTCAGACAGGCAAGTTCGTTCCGGTACCAGTTTGGAGGATATGGTAGCCGAGTCGATGGCTTTGATGGCGGCTTGGCTATCTATTAGGATAGCAATGCTTTGTTTAAGCGTTTAAGCGTTGTGATCCCTTGTTGGGAAACCGACGTGGAAGCCTTTCGTGAAGCTTAATTTGGGTGTCATGTAGTCGGTTGGAGAGGTGACCATGCCGTTTGGACCGAATCCAGGATGTTACTATGGCCATACGGCCTTGCAGTCCAGCACCCCGACTCCTTGAGTCTTATAGCACTACATAATGCGGTATATTTTGTGTGTAGGTCGAGGGGTAGAAGATGCAAGAACACAGTAAGGGCATCAGTTGGGGCCGACCTCATTGCCCCCGTGGTACCTATACTGGCTGTTCTTTGCAGTCTTTTCAATTTCATGAGGTTGTAGACTTTGCTCAACGCAGGCCACCATATTAGTGATCCATACGTGAGAATTGGACGCACTACGGCTGTGTACATCCACAAGGTCATCTTTGGTTGAAGTCCCCACTTCTTTCCAAAGTTGTGCTACAAGCAGAAAAAGCGACCGATGCCTTCCTGAGAAAGTCACCGTGGTGTTGGTAGCATTTGCACATCAACATTGAATTTAGGACTTAGCTCTAACGTCGATGTCGATGTTGCTGTGGTAATGTAACAGAGCACAAATTATGTTTACCTCCACACATTACACGCGTCGTTATACGGACCAGTGTCTGTACAGGTCTGCACATTGCACGCATTATTATCAAACCTGATGCTTATACTAACAATCGACCACAACTGCTATCTAAATACGATATTGTCTAATCCTTGCACAAATATCACATTCTGACACAATTGTGCAAATAGATGAATGTGCCCTAAGTTAAGCAATTAAGTCAGTTCAATCCCGCTTTGAACATCTGATCCCTGCCGCTTATAGATACTGACAAACACACTCTGTGCTCTCAGAGAGAGACACCCAATTGGATGCCTCAAAACTAATAATACATTCCTGGTATGCAGTCGAGTCCTTGAAAACCGCACATCAGTGTATGCATAGAAGTGCTATTAATAATTCCCACAATGCCAATTCTCCTATACGAACCGCATTCGTATATACACTGTTCGCTTATAATGGGGTGGATTGTGGATAAAAACGAAAGTGGATTCTCCTAGCACCGCCCAGAATAATTTTGATTGGATCCTTCAAAGACGAACTCCCTATGGCACTTTAAAAACTGAGGCAATAAAAGCGCGGGGGAATCACGTGAAAGAAAAAGTCCACGACCAGACATAAAGTTGAATGCCTTTCCGTACCCGTATCCGTATCCGTTGCTTTTGCAGCTCCACTGTCTGCACGAAAATTCTGCACTGCATACCTTTCAGCCACTGATGCAGAGCACAAGTGAGTGGATTGAAAAAAAAAAAAAAATAAAGCGCAAAAAGAAATTCACCTTGGGGTAGTAGTAGGAGCGAACTATCTGGAATCCACATCATCGTCAAATATCGACGCCGGCCGTCATAACCTAACCATCGCCGTCACTGATGAAGACTTCATGAAAGTGTTATCCTTGGCAGCTTGGCACAATCATAGTCCACACGTAAATCGGCCGGCCTTTCAGACGACAGACCAGCCATTTTACTTGTTCACATTGTATCTCTTTGGCGGGTTCTAGTTCGAAGGACGTTTCGGATTCGTATCAGCCGGCGCGGTGCTTCCGGGCTTCAATTGACGTTGCAGTCTAAAATCGATTTTTTTGTTCTTTGTAAAAATGATAAAAAAGCCTGTTTGCATGTCATTCGCATATCCGGGTCCAAAAGAGAAAATTAATTGACACGAAGGAGCCTTATATTGTGAATATGGTACAGGAATATGGTTGCTGTGTTGTCAGTTTGGTATCGGTTCGGGAATGGTTTTCAATTAAAATCATATCTTTTTACGTTGCGCCTCATCTTGTGTGTTTTTTTCTCTCTGACAGTAAAAAGGAAAAAAAATGCTGTTTGGTGTCGTTTCTTGGAATTGACCAACGATAAGACAAAAACTAGTCGCTGTCTAATTTATGCAGCGATTTTATAGGCCAAATACAAAGTGCGGTAATAATAATATTATGCACATGGCCACCAGTGGCAATCAGCTGAAATGATTGTTGATTCACCCTGAATTGTATACCTAGGGTGGGAATAAAATGGGATTTATGTGACGGCGGCGAGCGGTTAAATTAAATGTATTTTATATTAGGTATATGTGAGAGTGGAATGAGTGGTTGTTGAGTTGGAGCGAGGGGCAAAATGGCAGACCTATCATAATCACGATCACCTATGTATTTACAACGATTCTCCCAATGGACAATGTAAGAGAAACACGTCACACTATGACTGTGAGTCCCTCCGCCTCCATTCGTGAAAAAAAAACTATCATAGGTGATTGTAAAAAGCAAGGTATAGGTAGGCTCTTACACGGATAGTTGCTGCATAGTTGTAAAGTACAACAAAGCCTTTTCGTTCAGGATGCTGATTGCTTTCTTTAGGTAATTACAATACGCACGTAGCAAAAAATGCTCTGCAGAATTCTTTTAGAATTGGACAATTGTGAGCAGCGTTACCGATGGCCAAAATGATAAAGTCGCCAAAAAAGGTCGCCAAGAGTTTAAAAAGGGGCCTTATACAAACAAAACTTAATACTCGATGCAGTATTTTCAACAAAACATGTTCATTAGGTTTTTCCTTTACTTTTGTAGTGAAAATAGAAAAGACTGTTAAAATGTCAGTGGGGATAAAGTCTTTCTCAAGAAGAGAAACTTACTAAAAATTAAAGGAACGCTTTTGTAAAAATGAAAAATTACAGATGCATTTTGTTTTTCCGTAAATTGCAGTTTGTAATGTGACCTTTTTGTTTGTCAATTCATAAATTGCAGTGGTAAAAAGGTCTTTAAAATGTCTTATACAGGCAAATAATTTACTAATTTGTTAGCAATATTAGCTTATTCATCTACCGACGAAAGTGATTTGGAATTAATCGAACATAGTTTTGATGAAGTCAAACCACAAATGTGAATAGTAATTTCACGCATATGACAAATAGTACGAAAAATGTCTGTCCATTTGTGGCTGATAGCTTTTTCAGATCTTACTATGTACCGGAAATTCGTTGAATAAAAAGTTTGTAAGATTCTCAGTGGAGAGGTAATATCTTGTTCACTCGAGGCAGAGTAAACATTTTCACTACAAATCAATAAACATTTATAAAAATGGTTTTCCCATGCATTTCGGCATTTGGCCAATCTTAAACCAAAATTCTTTAACATTTGGTTCCTCAAAATAGTTTAAAAAGCGTTCGTCACTTGAAACTGTCTTCAGCAATTTTTATTCAGTGATGGTTTGCTCTGTGCATAATCAAAGATGCAACAATGGTGAAGCAGAGGTAAAACAAAACATACTTACTTGACAGTGAATTGATATTGGGAAGTGTTAATTGTGGATACAGATTACATTATATATTTTTTGAGTTGTTCAACAGCTTTTAGAATTTCTTTTATGGAAATAGTCGCCCGAAAGTCGACAATGTTGTAAAAAGTGGCCAAAACAGAGAATTTTTGAAAAGTCGTCGCCGGGGGCCCAGAGATCAAAAAAGTCGCCAAATGGCGACTAAAGTCGCTCATCGGTAACGCTGATTGTGAGGGATAATATTTCCTAAATATCATGAAAGACATACACATACATACATGGCTATGCCAAAATTCAATATTTTTTTTTTGACTTCCAGGTCCAGCCTGCCTACAGCCTGCAGCAAGCTTTAAGTATTAGCGGCTGGAAGAAGAAGTATTTATCCATCACATTTACGCATTCAAGGCAACATTCGTTGGGCCATCTCCCTTCCAGCGTTGCCACTTTGCTGCAATTGCAGTAGATCTACTGCATTTTTTCCAAAATTTAAATCTACTGCCACCAAATTAAATCTACTGCATTTTTGTAAAAGCTTAAATCTTAAATGAGGAAACCAAATCCAGAATGGTAGATAAAATACAAACAGAAATACCAGCCAATTTCCAAAACTGAGTTTTCCTGGCTTAAATTGTAGAAGTACCTAAACTGTTTCAGCAAAATATGTCTTTGAACAACAACAGGTCAAATTTAGACGTCGATTCTGAACAAATGTTTTCTAGCTTGATGAGGTTTTTCGTGCTGCAATTTTATATTGAAGCTTGTCAACAGATAAAATTCGTTTAATTTTTAATGATGAAAGACTGAAACCTCTGAGGTACGTAGATACGAAGTTAGTACCTAGTGGAAGGCAGTATACCCTCGATTGTGCCTATTTTAAACTTGTTTAATTTTTTTGATAACGGGCCTTACCAATAAACAATCACTAAACTCGAGTTTTACTAATTTCGAAACTAACTTTAATTTCGACTTTTAATTTTGCCCTACCAATAACCAAATTAATCGAAGGGTTTACTAAACACGACTTTAGTACAAATTCTAGTACAATGGAAGTCAAATCTTGTACGATTTTCGCAAAACTGTCAGATTATTCGAGAACAAATCAGCTTTTCACTTTTTGCTGAAATGCAATTGTTTCACACAATTTCTTGGTAGATATAAGAAGTCAGGACGCAAATATAAATACATTTATAGGAAATAAATTTAGCAGAGATTTTTGATAATGAAATGTACAAAACTCATTTTTGGTTTGGGTAAACATTTCTTTTTCAAGTGTAGAATACATCCATCAGGTCAAAAAGACGAAAAATGTTAACAGCCATAGCAGGAATTCCAAATGCCTTCAATAAATGGAGCTTCACAAAACAAAAACCACAAACCAAACATGAAAAAAACAATTAAAGAAAAGGCTTCTTTTGCTTGACGAATAATTGTCGATTTACTTTATTTAAAAAAATGAAGTTTGCTGATTTCATCCCTCCACTCCGCTAACACATTAATTCAATTTTAACGAAAATGATTACCTATTGAACAAATTAAATAATATTTCAAATGAAAAATAAAAATATATGGCAGCAAAACTGACATTCCACCTTTGAATGACACTACTACGATGACACTTATACTTAAACCATGAGTTAGACACGACTTTCTCAGGATCGAAAGTTAGAGTCGACATTAGGGTTAACTCGAGGATAAATTAGTTATTGGTACGCAATATTTTTTAGTTTAGACTTTTGCATTAAAGTCGAGACTAAATTTGATTGTTGGTAAGGCACAATGACAAAGAAAATCTTAATAGCCAATGATGATGAACAATTTTCCATGTTCATTAATATTAGTGTATTTTTCTGTTTTTTTTTAAATACTCGTCTTTATTAATTTTGTTATGTGTGTCTATTAGAAGCAAAACATACTCTTCCACCAAAAAAAATATTTTTTTATTAAAGATGGCGTTATATTTAAAATTTAGAGAGCTATATGATCAATTCACTTATATGTTACAAATACGATGTTATCCCTTATTAAAATTCAAAACAAAACTGCTACTAGAATCAAAACCATATCTTATCCATCTGACAGTTTACTCCAAAACGCTATGTTATCCATTAACGCAGGAGCAAAGCAAAAGATACCTTATCCGATACAAAGTTCAACACAAAAATTGTTCAGCAGAAGCAAAAAGTAATCTTATTTTTGTTTTTATTCTGACTCAAAACTTCAGGTATGTTTGGCTGTTAAAATCATTGCAGATCCAGTCAACGAAGTCAGTCACTAGGTTATTTAGTTTTCATTATTTTATTTTATTAAGTATTTTAATCTATATTCCTAATCTTTATAATCTCTATAATACCTAATATCAACAATAAAATGCAATTTGAAATTTCTAATAATAATAATCTTGTTTTTACTTCTGATCAAAATGTACTTTATCCACATAAGTTGAAAGCAAAGTATACCTTATCCATTGGAGTATATCAAAAACATCCTTATCCATTTTTCAATTATTAATAACGTTCAATAACTTAACTTAAAACGTGCGGGACGTATTTCTTTAAATTTAGTTTATGATTTTTATATAAAAAAATATTTTTCTAAATGAGGCTTTCAGTTTTTTAAGGAACAGGAAGTTTTTTCGTTTTTTCTCAGAATGACATGTGATGGACAAGAGCATGTTTTGCTTTTAATAGACACATGTTATGTATGTTTTGTAAATTACATTGGTTTTGTTTGAAAACAAATCTACTGCAAAAAAAATTCAATCTACTGCATTATTTTAGAGAATTTACTGCGAAAAAATAGTCCAACAGTGGCAACGCTGCTCCCTTCTATGTACCTATATATCTAGAACACTATCACTCACACTTCCAATTACAACATTAATTTCATGCTATCGATTCGCGACTTTTTATGCAGCTCTAGTTCACATTCCATTGATATATGCTTCATTATTAGCTCACACCAGTTCAACGAGTAAAGAAAAACTCTTATTCTACATTCATGTAGAATAAGGTTTATCTGCAAGCATCTCGGGGTGCTGATGAAGCGTTATAGGTTTGCCTTTCCCGGGAGAAGTACCTATTTAAAAAAAAAACTGCAGTGATCTTAGTCTGTAAGATCGGACTTGGTTCCACCCATTGTTGGCAATATCCGAGATAGGAGAAAAAAATACTAAGGACGCTTTGTATATCTAGAATATCTAGGTGAGTATTCAAGCTTAGTATACTCTTCTATTAAGACACACTTAGGAGACTATTTTTGAAGACCGTCATCATTGTAGTCTTGCTCTATGGTGCAGACGCATGGATGCCAAAGCAAATAAAAATAAAGGTTCCGCCATCTAACGTTTTTTTTTTCAACTATGGTAACACTTAGCTCATGTCTGATTTGACAGATAATTAGTTTTATCCTTCCGCTGAACGAATATGGTTGTGTATACGCTTGAACAACGCAGGGAAATATTGCGACATTACTTTGAAAATCATGGTAATGTGGGCCTGCAATCGACTTAGAGAAAATGCCGATTTTGCCAAAAAATCATCTTTTCAGATGAAGATCATTTTGAAGATCAATTGTCGCATTTGGGGCACAGAAAACCCGCACACATACATTGAAATGCCGATATACCCAAAACGAGTCACTGTTTGGTGCGGATTTTGGTCCAGAGGCATAATTGGGCCATTTTTCTTCGAAAATGAGCAAGGAGTGGCCGTTACAGTCAATGCCGATCGTTATCGG
Source organism: Cheilosia soror (assembly GCA_949372485.1). Lineage (NCBI taxonomy): Eukaryota > Metazoa > Arthropoda > Insecta > Diptera > Syrphidae > Cheilosia > Cheilosia soror. The sequence goes on from OX443562.1 coordinate 96,397,185, forward strand.
GCCATGTTGAACGAATTTTTGTTCACAAAAATTGAAGAGGAGGATATTGGCAACATTTTGTTTCAACAGGACGGCGCTACGTGCCACACAGCCGAAGCTACACTCGATGTTTTGCGCCCTGTTTTTGAAGATCGCATTATCAGCCGCAGAGCTGATGTCGTTTGGCCACCGCGGAGCTGCGATTTGACACCGTTGGACTATTATTTGTGGGGTGCCGTAAAAGATAAGTGTTACGCCGACATGCCAGAGACAATTGACGCTTTAAAGGACAATATTCGTGAAGCCATTGGTGAAATACAGCTGCACACAATCGATAATGTGCTTAAAAATTGGACCGATCGTGTAGGCTACTGCATGGCCAGCCGAGGCAGTCATTTGAATGAAATTATTTTCCATTATTAACCGGAAGGATTGTACTTTCAAATAAAAAAAGAAATTTGAGAAAATATTCAGTAGTTTTTTTTTATAGCATCTTCAAAAAAAAAAGTTATTTGTCTGACCCTTAATGATCAATGCAAAATGCTTTTAGAAATGTTCGATTTCTCTTGCGTTGACGAACATTGGACTTTTGAAGCCATTTAAGTGCGAATTGGTCAGAAAACTGTGTGGAATTCGACTAGGATATGTTTATGAATCAAATTCACACAAACACTGCAGGAAAAGTCTTCGACAAGGATTCAGAGGCTGTTTTTATTCTTTACATACGTTCCATAGGAAATGCGTACATATAATGCTTCAAGAGGGACCCGCGATGCTTACCGGGTATGTTTTTGATTTTTAAAATGTCGCTTTTTGAGGAATATTCTTGTTCCTTGGGGCATTCATCATTGAGGTGCATAATATGGTAAAACGACGCGTTACGAATCCGTTCTATAAACCCCATAATATGGTCCCTAGCCACTGATTGCCGAAACTGCGCAAGTCCTGCTCATGTGATTTCCCCTCAACCAGTGGCACACCACCACCAGTATTATGAATCGTTATCAATACCAGCCACAAATTTAAGGAAATAACGTTAGCCCCTGATTGCCATCACTGGAAGGACAAACCGTGATGACAGTCGTCCCTCTAATGTCTAATACAATATACTTTAAAGCTTAAGCTCTCTTATTGTTAGAAATGATCCCTACAAATCATGGGTAAAATTGTATCAGCTATGTACGCAATATCTACAAAAAGTTCTGACCCGGTACTGTCTGCCTAGACCTAGAGGCTAGAGATTTGTTTGCAATATTCTTTAAAATGTTGCTGAACGAAATTCTGTTGGAAGGATTTGTTGATTGTTGTAAATGTTGGTGACCAGGGGCAAGAAGAGGGTTGCGTGTAGGAGCTTGGAAGATACCCACTATACCTTGCCTCTGGTGAGTATATGTATTGTCCGAATACATCGTAGTTAGCAGCTATTGTAGGAAACAATAAGTTAAATATCAGATCTTAGTTGATCAAATGTTGTTCCAAATGTTGTTGCTCTGCTTTGGAGTGGTGGGCGTAAGTCGCAAGCATGGTGTTATGTGGCCTATATGCGAGTAGGCCGTACGTTGCATAGCGCTTGGTGGAAAAAATGAGAGATACATGTTGTTCGTTAATCGTGCCATATTTTTTACAACAGCTTATTATGTGTTGACATTTTTAAGGCAATATAATATACAATGTTGATTTAGCACAAAGTCTAAAGAGAGGTGAAAAACAAAATTAATCCAACCGCGTGATGTATTTTTCCGATTATGTCGTTAGATTACGTCAATCATCGTCATTTGTCATTTAAAGTGTAATCTTAAATGCGCAAAATATTAGTTGGTTTTTTGCTAAGTTAGCGGGTTAACTTGGTTAAAATATCCCCCTTTCATATTCAGACGTTTACCATTATCTCAAACTTTTTGCTCTCAAATCGTATTCAGTCTGATAGAAGCATTTATAAAGCAAATAGATTTGCGTATCGACAACATTTCACTGTAAATCTTACTCCCGTAAAAATGGTTCTTCTCCATTTCGCTACCCTTCTAATTGGTAACTATTTTAAATCATATGATGTTAGCATATTGTATATGTATAGTATATATGAGCTACGATTGTATTCTATTCTCTTTTAGTTGTCCATTGTTGCATGAGTGTAACCATTGAACCGCGTAGTGCTTGGAAAGCTACACCACCCGAATGGATTAACCGTGTCCGGGGCCCCGTTAATTACGTCATAATTCATCACTCAGACGATCGGAATGGATGCTCAGACTCTGCCAGTTGTCAGCAACTTATACGTGACATTCAGTCCAAGCACAGAGGTCAGAATTTCAGTGATATTGGATATAATTTCATCGTGGCCGGAGATGGGAAAGTCTACGAAGGTCGAGGTTTTGGAATTCGGGGTTCACATGATTCAATATATAATAGGGATAGTATTGGCATTGCTTTTATTGGAAACTTTTAAAGTAAGTTACTCGCTTTATTGCAATTTTAATTAACATATCTCTTTACCCTTGCAGATCAACTACCATCATCGACTATGTTGAATAATGCCAAAGAACTAATTGCGCAAGCCGTTTCCCAGGGACATGTTAGAAGTGATTATACACTAATGGGTCATAGACAAGCGAAGCCAAACGATTGCCCTGGAACTGCGCTGTTCCATGAAATTATAACTTGGCACAATTGGAGGTCAATTGAAGACCAAAAATAATACCATTTTCTCTTCCTTTTTGTTGTAAATAATGACCTAAGTATAAAATATACCTACTAGGCATATTTGTTTGTTTTGCAATTTGAAAGATCGGTGGATCAAAAAATCATAAGGCCTTCGCCTCGCAAGTGGGAACTATCCATGCAAGTGCTATAAAAAGCTACACAAATCCATCAAAAATTGGTATGTACCTGATTCTAAAATGATATGAAAGGGAATAGCTGATTAATTTGTACAATTTCTAATAAGAACCGCGTAGCATCACATCTTCATGTGAGCACTCCAAAATATGACCTCCATATTGCAACTTCAAATAGAATCAGCACACCTACACGCGCGTCGCCTGGAATTAATTCCCAATGGCAATTAGCGAAAAATAAACACACTCACAAAAAAAAAAAAAAAAAAAAAAAGACGAAGCGAGAAGCAAATTTATTTTTTACTCAAATGTTGATGCATTCTCGAGCGGAAAAAGAATTGGGACAAAACACCCCTGGCCTTAAAACAATGGCGGATGCATGCAATTGGTTCGGTACAGTACAAACGCCCGCATCTGGCAGCCGCCACAATGAATCGTCGTCCTCGCGCTTCTTTCGTTTGGAGCATTATTTGCTCATAGCAGCAGAAGAAAAATAAGAATCAACTTGATATATATCCTTTCATATGCTGGATCCTTTTTTTTTTCTATGCTGCTGTTGTGTATGCCACTCTGCGCTATTTGAGGTGTGGTGCATATGTTTGGCGGATGAAAAGTAAACAATTGATGCCAAACGAAATGGGAGAAACGGAGGGTAAAAAAAAAAATTAGGAAAACCATCATAACCACCATCACTACACTAGCGCAACAACGAACAGCAAATAGCAAATAATGCCAAAAGCGAAACAAAGCAAAAACAATTCCAATAACCGCACCACCACCGTCGCGTCGCACCATATAACGCTTCAACTAGCGCACCAACATGGAAGGAGCAGGAGCGCTAAGATAAACGATATGCAGAACACACGGACCGAAAGTAACCAAATGTTGGATAATAATGATGGCATGGGGTGTGGATGCCTGTCCTGGCAACACCGGGGAACAGGGAAATGCGGAGAAAAAGAAATTGCGGATAGCCCCTTGGGGTTTGGTGCAAATTATTTTTTAAATATTCAAAACGATCAAAACATTGCCATAACGCAATTTAGGGCTGTTCACCGTTCCGCTATGATGTAGCTGATATATACGCTATGACTGGTCCTTGGTGCCCGCCCTTGTGAGTGAGGGCTAACTGGCAGCAAAAAAAAATAGAGTACGAGATGGAAGAACAATATTTTTTCGCGGGAGCTGCAGAGGGGCGACACAGCGAAGCAGGAGAAATTAAATGCAAACACATAAAATCGCCCGCGAGGATAAACCGAATATGTGAACAAAGCAGGAACCCTCATTGGATTGGAACTCGTCAGCATAATGCTCTGAACGAGGTGTATCTGGTTTTGTCTTTCGACATCAAATGAGGTATCGAGTTTGCTCATCTCTTGCTGTCAATCGCTTCGAAACAGAATAAGACCTTGCGTTTTATTAAATGTAAATGTATGTATTCAAATAAATTGGATCAGTAAATACTTTGACATTTAATTGAACATGCATTATGTAAAGGGTCGCTTTCGCATCGCCAACGGGCATGCGAATAAACCGTAATAGAGAATTGAAAATTCAAGGCTGAAGAGGTGCGTCGGAAATACATACTTTACATGGGGCAAGGACGTTTTATCGGGTACTTTCAATGAAGGTACTGTTCATTGTAGGTATAGCTAGGTTGTTGGTACATTATTCTTATTGAAATCGAATATGGGCTTAGGACCTTACCACTTTGATTGGTGATGTTTGCCTCCGTCGTATATTATTGCTGGCTTTCCTAAACTTGGCCTATACATTAATGTAGAACAGAAAACTGTTTGCATTACTCGAATAATTTTTCAGACTCATTTCCAGAGATTGTAGAAATAATATCTTCTACAAGCATCTCGGAGCACTGTTGAAGGCTAAAAAAAATAACATAAATAGGTGGCGCAACAGGCGGGTAGACACCCAAGGCCTAGCTTCTCGCATCCATTCGTGTGTGTGAGTTTCTAATTTTTGGGACGAATGGAAGGGACCTACAATTTTATGCCGATTCCGAACGGCTGAATTGTGAAGCTTTTTCAGGACAGTCATACTCTCGGATGTTTGTCAGACGTTCGCGAGAGGCGGCGCAGTAGAAAAAACCTTAAGATGTAATTTGTGTTTTTCCGGGGATCGAACCTGGGATCCCTCGCACAGTAGTCCAGCACACTAATCACTGCGCTACTGCGCCCACCAATCCAATCTTGATTAGTTATTTATTATGATAAAATTTTATTAAAAAGAACATAAAAACCAAATTTTAACGTTTTGGAAGTTGGAGTATAAATTTTGAATTTTTGTAAATTAAATTTGTTTGTCTTAAAAAAACTGGAGTTTTAGCTTTCAAGATATGGGTTAAAGATTAGTTACATAATATTCAAAATAATATTTTCTGAATTTTTTGGGATCATTCAGTATTCGGTAAGAACTTTCCAAATCTTTCTATTTAGAATACCTTATGGAATCTGCAAAATGCAAAAACACCAGCATTTGATCGGCCTCAGTGATGAAGTGATTCGAGACAGGCCTGCCGATATTTCCTAAGGTCGAATCGGCGAACCCCACAGGCAGACCAATAGGGATGCAGTAAAGTGGGATGGTTATGATCTTCATAATTTAGATCATAAACGCGTCGAAAAAGAAGAAGAACAATCAAGACAGATAGAAAGTGATAAGAAGTATAAAAAATAAATAGGTGGCACAACAAGCGTGTAGACACCCTAGGCCTAGCTTCTCGCAACCGTTCGTTTGTGTGAGTTTCTATTTTTGGGACGAATGGAAGATAAGAAGTATGTACTCTATCTTTAAAATATGGCGTATAATTTAGGCAAAGGAACTCTCCGCTTAGACGGAAAATGTATGAAATTGGGTATAAGTTCGTTCATCCCAGAAATAGTTTAGGTCGCACAGACTATGTTCAAGGTTTGGGTACATAGATCTGCGAGAGGAGTCTTTAGCTTGCTTTGTTAAATCTATCTTATTTTTTCATTGAATGCTATAAGATCACTAGCATTTAACCTCGGATTCGCTAGTGTAGTTCTGTATGCACTCGATAGAGTAAAAAAATATGTTCCACATACAAAGCGAATAACTAGTAACTCGGTGCCTGGACCGGGATGGTTGAATCAGTCGCGAATTTAAATGAAATATGCATAATTGCATGTAACTGCATCCCTCCATATCAACGATTTAAACCTCGACACACTTCGGAACTTTCAATGGAGCTACCTATATAGATTACAGTCTCGCTTGGGTAGACATGGCCTCAACTAACGAATGCAATTCTTAGCGAACTACCTTTAGTTCACTTAGTTGCCAACCCTTTCGTCAAGCTAAATTTATTAGTATTAAAGATTGTTTTTTTTTTTTTTTTTTAGAGGTTTGATCCTTAAATTGGCAGCACCGTTTCTAGTGGGAATCAATTTGAGCTAATGGTTATTTTGTGCTCAATATGGTTTTGCCATTTTGGCCTAAATAAACTCACGCCAATAATGCTTATAAATTGTGATTCAGTTCGTGAAATTTTCGTTCGTAAAATATACAGTCGACATATTCGCCCATTCGAGTCATTAAGCGGGTACATCATTAGGAATTTGGTTTGAAGAAAATACGGAAGCCACTATTGAGATGAGGTGAATTTATATCGACTTACTGATTGCCGTAAAGGTCAAAACACACCGCCGCGATAGCGATAGCGGTGGTGATAAACAACTAAGCACAACAACGCCATAGCGATAGTTAGCGATTGAAGTCTTCTTCTAAGTTTTTTGTTATTTTTGATTTTATTTATGTCTACTGCAGCTCTGATGAAGAAGAAATGCTATTGGTGCTTTCTTTAGCGATCGAAGAAGATAATAAGAATGTTTTATAATATGCCTCTACTTAATTTCAGCTTACTTTTAATTATGGTAGGTATAGAAGAACATTGTGTGTGCATGAAATCAATTTAGGTCGCGATAGTCGAGGAAAAATTTGTTCGTACATTCATTCATAATTAATGGCCCGCTAATCCTTTATGAGTTGTGGGTTGCTCAAGTGGACCCTCCATAACTCCCGATTCTCCGCCAAAGACTTTTAATCATCAAAGTCAATCCCCATACCCATTCGAGTAGACATGACCGAACCACCGAAATATGGCCTGCTGCGTCCGGGGAAAGTAGCTGCTCGACATTGAGCTCCTTACGTATTCTGGTATTTCTAATGCGATATCTACGGGTCACACTAGCAATACAATGGAGAAATCGCATTTCGTCAGCTGGTCCCTAGGTAAGAGTTGGAACAAACGACGAATTAAAAACTGACAACTTAGTTTTGACACCAAGTTCAGTCCTCCTGATAACAGAACGAGCAAGCTGTTTTAAAATTGGCCCTGCCTGGCCAATCCTACAGGAAATCTCAGTATTGCTCCTTATATTGGAGTAAATTGAACGGACGTTCTGAAGGACGACCATGACTTCAGCTTCAACACAAACGGCTACAAACCTATCGAGTGCGCGTTGGAGTTCAGTCTGAGAGGACCCAGAGATGACCAAGTCTTCAGCGAAGAGCAAATTACTTATCCTCGGATCTTCCAATTCGAATCTGTATTCGCCAAAACTGCGCTGTAACATCCAGTCCATAAAAGTAATGAAAAGGAGAGAAGATAAAACGCTTATTTTTCGAAGACCAACGACTACGAAGCAATTTAAAAAAAATATATTGACCTTTTTTCTCAGACTGACCTCGCATTGCATTGAGTTATATTTTTATATCTATCGAATGTTCGATAAATTATTTGTTTATACACATTAAGCTACTCGACTGTAGCCCTATTTAATATGAAGCTGTTAAGTGAAATCAAGGTTTTAGATAATTTCGCTTCCATTTGGTATGCTTTTTATTTGCAGAAAGTCCATAGGATTAGTTGTAGTATATAAAAAAAAATATGGGCTTATTCGTGCGATATTTGCAACGTCTGCAACTGCGGAACTATACGGTAATAAGTTCTAATTGAAACGACTGATGAAGACGATCGTATGTGATGGATAAGATGCCTAAGAAGATTCGCCTATTTATGCACTCAAAATGTTTGTTCACATTAGATTCTCTTTAGTGTCTTTCATATGATTAAGCAGTTCTCTAAGTATGCTTATTAAAGTCGGAATTCATAGTGCCCGTCTCTTAACCTTAAACTACGTCATCGAATAGAGATCTCCGTTGGCTTTTGGTTTTAAAGCAAGTCGCGATAGCATATACACAATACATAATATATTTCAACTTTCAAATCCACATCCCGTTGATAATGACAAATTAGAAATTTGTTAAGGTCTGCGAACTGCTCTGTTTGCAGACTGTCAAACTAGCTTAGCATAAAAAACCTCTGCACCGGAACTCTATAAAACCGGGTTGGGAATGAAAAAAAACTTTTCATCTTAATCCATTTTTCTGCTCAGTACTTTGGAAAATATCCTTAATTAAAATATGCTAAACACATTCATCCCATCGTCTCGTTTTCCAGTGTAATCCATAGTGTCAACAAAACTCAAAGAACTACCCTTTTTGACTGAGGATGGGGTTGAGCAAAGGTTTTGCAGCTTCAGAGTCGCTGCCGTGGTAGTTGTGTAGATTGTAGTGCACAAAATTATGCAAATGCTGTCTTTCGTAAATATTTATCCAACTCACAGAGGTGTCTGTGAGAATTTAAGATAAAGACGACCGTGAAATAGATGAGTCCTTGTTTCGGCAGCGATGCCGTCGTCGTCGTCTGGGCTGCGGGAATTGTCTTTTTTTTTTTAAACAATCCAGGATAGAGGCGATTTTTTTTTGTTTCGTATTTAAAAACAAGACCAAGAAGAGGAATGACCTGCGTTTAGCTGACAGATGCTGGCAACATAGATTAGCAAAAGCACATGACCATCTGAGAAGGGTACATCCATCGGATTGTAGCGATTCGCTGAAGTATATAAGTGACAACAGTCACAAGAAATCCACCCACCTAAAGCGAACGCAAACGAAAAAGGTCATGAAATCATTAATTAAAACGCAAAAGGGCCGTGCGAAGATAAGACGACAACTCACGCGGACTAAGTAAACTCTGTAATTATCCTTCGATTTCACTTTTAGCATTTTCTACAACCTATAGGCTAAATGCTGTTTAATAATATTAAAACAGCGGGACGTACCCCATCAATCAAAGTATACGAGTGCTGGTGCGCCGGCGAGTTTATTCCTTTATACGGCACTCTTGGTGCTGTCAGTTGGTCAATGTATTTTTAATGTTTAATTACTTGACAATGTAATTAAAATATTTACGTACGAGCAGAACGAGGAGAAGGACGCGATGCCTATAGCCTATCACTGGTATTCACATAAACATGATTGCTTGCACAGTGCGGTTGACAAATAATGCGACCCGATATGAGAGGGTACATCCAGGATATTACGATTCGAAGGACATTCAAGGATATTGGGTAGTTTTAATTAAAATGATGTTTACTTTGCGGACGAATATGTTCATTGGAATATTTTTAATGTCCTCATTTTGCGTGTTCTGTCGTATAGTGGTGCTAGCGGTGGCATTTGTATTTTTTGGCAGCGAAAATGTCCAGCGAAGATTTATGGTAACATTTAATAAACATTTTAAAATGGAATTTTAAAAACTGCTCGCAAATGAATTTAAAAATATTTTATTTTTTTTTTCCGAAACAAAATGTTAAATTGAAATAAATGGAATTAACACAAATAATTTTGTGGTCGTTTCGATTTAATTACGGAATATGGTAAAAATATGCAATAAAGACGCTATCATGGTTGAAATTAAAAAAAATTGTTTACTTATAATGTAAATAATTTGTATTCGCTTTTTTTATAATGTGATTATTGCAGCGGTTAACCAAGCTGTCGTGAGGATGAATTGTTTAAGTCCATAGTTGATGATATGTAGCGTCAAATGGAGGGAGAGGTCGATTGAGTCTGGTGCTAACCACGGTGTCTGACTAAGGCCCAATACACACGGAGCAACTGAAAAAAAAAAACAAAACTGATCATCGATGCGAGTTTGCTTTGAGTCATAACCTGTGTAATCAAATGGAACAACGCACACGACACTATACTGTTTGAAAACTCGTTTGCGATTCACAAAAATCAGTTTGTAACCAGTCGCCTGCTAGTTTGTCGAAGAGGTTGCTTGTGGGGAAGTTGAAAAACATGACGACACTGAACGAACTAGAGATTTTAATTGGTGATGAGTGATGAGTTACCTCGTGTGTGGAGTCAAGTCACCGCCGAGTCCGTAAATGGACTCCAACTCGAGTTGCCAAACGGTTTAGTTTTTTCCAGTTAGTCCGTAGGTATTGGGCCTAAAGCTGACCCTAGTACGTTCTATCAAGTGTTTGCTTAAATAAATTAAAAAATAATGCTCCGTAACTTGTATTGAGTTGTAAGCCTTGTATTTGCCTCTGAATAAATATTGTCTTTGAATTTAAGATTAAAAAAAAAAATTGCAATCGACGAAGTAGGGCTCTGTTATCTCTTTGGAAAAAGGTTTCTTTTTAAAAGATCGCGCAGCTTCTTTGCGGTGAAAAAAATGAAGTATTGTGCTCTACAGTTGACCTTATATAGTTTAATTTAAAATAATAAAGTGAATAAGTAACTTTTATTCAAAACTGGATGACACGGTAAACTCCATAACTAAAACTTCTTTGTAACTCTTCATCAGGGATTGTGAACCCCAATCAATCCTCCAACTTCAGTTCATTGAGATCAGCAATATCGTTTCGTTTGGCGATTAAAACTCGTTCGTAATTCAAATGAACTCACGCCCCTTTGTTAAATTTTGACCAAACAGGTACACTCTCGGGCCTGCTCAATCGGTTCGGTGGTTTTCGAGATATACGATTTTTATTTATTTTCTGGTATGGGAGGTGCCACTGTCCTTTGTGAAAACTTCACAGAAACTCCTTTGGGCCAATAAAAAAGATTTTCTCAAAACTTGAACTCATTCTGTTTGGTAGTTTTCGAATCTTGCGAATAATGGTGGTTACGAATTTTCATTTCATGAACCATCCCTAATTCAAGACGAACAAAATAAAAGAAGAGTCATCCAAATCGGTCGGGAAGTTCTCGAGTTGTTGCTATGCTAACGCGCTCGAATTAATTTTTTTATATAAATACAGTGAGCTTCAAAAGTGAGTAAGTTATGGAAACAGGTCTAAAAAACAAACAATCTGTAAAAAGTTTGATGAAAAAATAACAAAATTCAAACATTTTTAATGTCGACAGCAAAAACTATACTTTCAGCTAGGTTCCACATTTCACTTTCACTCGAAATGAAATCGAAATCGAATGGAAGTGAATTTTTGTGTTCTACATTTCACTGTACTCGATTTCGATTTCGAAATTTTCGGAATTGAGGCAAAGTGAAATTGTTGCGTTCCACAAATCGATTTTGACGATTTCCAAGTGATTTCAAATTGATCTTGGCATTCGATGTGAAATAGTGGAAACAAAAGGACGCGATCAAAAATGTAAGTACAAAATTTAGCTTATTTCATAAAAAATATATTTAAAACAGGGGTAAACATAAAAATACTGCGCAGGAGGGCATATTTATCCGTTTTATGGAGCAGCATAAAGATCTGGCTAGAGGTTTTTTGAAGGGTGATCGAGTTGTCGCGGAAGATCTATGGGAAAATCTAAAAAAAGAGCTGAACTGCAATGGTCCACCACAGAAGGATGCGAGTGGATGGAAAAAGGTAAATAAAAAAGAAAAACGAAAAATAGATCATTGGGTAATTAATTTTCTTCGAAGGTTTGGATGGACTGGAAAGCTTCGATAAGAAAGAAGCTATCACACAACAAGGCGGAAGATGTATCAACTGGAAGAGGGGGGTTTGTGGTATCCCCTACGGAAGATACAATTGCTAGAATTTGCGGAATATATACTGTAATTGAGGGAATTTCGGGCACGTTGGATTTCGGCTTAGTAAATGAAGTGGAAAAAGAAAACAACAATAATTCCATAAATCCCCCGGAAAATGTTACAGCAGTATTGCAAGAAGTCGCTTACAGCTATCTACAAGAATCTACAATAACAGCGGGTTCAAAAAGAAAAATACAACCCGGAAGCAATAACCTAGATGATAATATTGCAAAGCAAACCAAAGCAATGGAAAATATTAGTGAAAAAATGGAGGGCATATTGGCAGCTTGCAGCAAACGCGCTCGTTTTGAAAAGGATATTGACCATACGTTAAGAAAACTTCAAAGGTCAGTCGACTCCATTAATAACTCTTTGATACTAAAAAACGAGGAGACTAAGAAGCACAATCATGAAATGGAAAAAATACACAGAGACAAAATTCTTTTAAGACAGAAGGAAATAGAGATAAAAGAAATGAAGCTGAGTATTTTAAAGGGAAGTGAAACGCAAGACAGACCCAACTATGTATGCTTATTTTAATTTATTTGATTTACTTTTTGTTACTTTTAGATTTAAGCACATACTCAGAACTGTGAAAAAACGTTTGTGTTCCATCTTTATTTTTTAACTAAGTTATTAGCCTTTAAGTGTCTTGAATTTGAATTCAATTTTCGTTCCTCTCTGTTCTATGAGCTACAAATTAAAAAAAAAAACAGATTCTTTACTTTTTATCTTTTATTTAAACTTTTTAAAACGAAAAAAAAAATGAATTTAATGTGTTAACTATATTCTACTGGCTATTTGGTTTCTTATTTGGTTAGCTTCATTTAAATTAACATCACTTTCTATTATCTCGTTTTCTATTTCAGTTTCATTTGATTCGGATTCTATTGCAAAGTTTTCATCGTCCTCGTTCCGTATCTTATAGTATCTACAAATGTTGTGCAACGCACAACAAATATTAACTATTTGTACAACTTTGTTTGGCTAGTATTTAAGAGAACGAGCCAAGCACCTGAAACGGTTTTTTAAAACACCGATTGTCCTCTCAATTACATTTCGAGCCGAGGAATGTTTTTGGTTGAATCGGTGCTCTGCGCTTCCCGCCTCTGAATTTTTATATGACGTCAGAAGGAAAGGTTCTAATCCATATCCAGCATCTCCTAAAAGCCAAGAAGAACGCTCTCCACTTTCATATTTTCTTTGAAAATAGTTCCGAGCTTTGCTCATGCTCCAGATTAGTGCATCATGGCTAGACCCTGGACGACGTACGTCGACAGCTTTTATAACCAAGTTGTAATCGCATATCTGTTTAAAGAAAAAATATGTAATGGACTATCTTTAGAGAAGAAAACAACTTACAATCATTGAATTAAGTAAATAGTATCCTTTTCTATTATAGAACAACGTTGGATCTTGATTCGGCTGCGACATTTTTATGTGTGCCATCGATGCATCCTATGACGCCAGGAATATTAAATTTGTTGAAAAAATGTCGTTTTGATTTCCTTATTTCGTTGTCTGACATAGAAAGCTGTATCCAACTTGGACAAATTTTACTCTCCAAAATTGTTAGCACTTTAGTCAAAATTTTTGACACAGTGCTTCGGCCCAAAGCGACGTCAGCATCTTTTCCAACAGATCTTTGAAAATTTCCTTCCCCAAGTAAACGCAAAACTGCGGCTAGCTGCAAAATGGCAGGAATTGAAGATTGCTGTAGGTGTGGTTCAACGATTTCCAACACCATTACGAATGCACATTTATTTAGACGGTAGTATGAAATGAACCTACATTAAATGACAAAAATAATTGACCAAATTAAACTTTCGTTTTTAGCTTTTATAACTTACGCAGTATCTGGAATTTCCAAGGGATTTGATACATCTCTCAGCCTTCGTCTTTTTATTTTTTCCTCTGCATATTTATTCCTCTCTGTCTGCAATGCCGCAGCAACTAACACAGCACTCATTATAAGATGTGTTTATAATAAAATTATAATAAAAATAGTCTTTTAAGACACACAAACAACAAAATTTTATTAACAAACAATTTCCCAAAATAAAACCACTTTTCCGATGTCCCAAATGACAGATGTCAGCTGTTTGCAATTTCACGAAAAGTGATTTCGAAAAAATTTCGGAGTTACCGAATCACTTGAAATGCAGAACACTGAAAACGAATTCACTCGATTTGCAATTTCGATTTCGATTACATTTCACTCGATTTCTGGAACCTAGCTGTTTATAAATATTTAAAAAAAAAAATGTATCCAAACTCCAATGACAAATGAAAATCGCATTGGTGTTCACTCAATTTCTCCGTTTTTCAAAAAGCAAACGTTAGAAGGCATAATACCAACTGAGTTCTCTAGTAGTGAGGTCTAAAAATGTCTATTTTTGGAAGGCCGAGGAAGAACCTTCTCATGTAACTACCTATTTTCATTTTAGAGCCATCTGCGATCCCTATATCGTTATCTATTTTATTGGACTTCCACACTGATTTCCACCTGTCCATACCAAATTTATTAAATCTATTTAAGCCTTCACAAAATACCTTCGATTTAATGGCAAAACTGTCAAGGGATGGTACATTTACCTATGTGTTCTTTTGTAGTGTTAGTTGTTGGTCTTAACAGACCTGCACCAATTCCTTAATCAGTTGTCGATGCAACTGACTACCGCTTTATAATTTTTTGCCTCAGCCTATAGACCGTTAATTATTGCTCCAGTCTTTCTAAAAGCTGAATTTTGTTAGGAAACTATTTTTAAACAAATTTTTGATGCCGTCTTCTTTGTGTATAGCTAAAATTGATAGTTTTCCAAGTTGTTCTTGTTTCTGTTGACATCCGTAGGACTATTGTTTCTACCTTAAGCTCTAGGGCTGCGGTCGATTAAGCAGTCTGGAAGCCGTATTGGAGGCAGTAGTCCACTTTGAAAAATTAAAAACTGGTAGGTTTGACTTTTGACAATTTTTGTATGGGGCTTCGGAACTTACTTTCAATCATATAGTCATGTTGCTACACAGATATTTGCAATGTAAAACTGTGATTAGGCAATGCTTTACTGCCAGAAAAGATGATGTCAACTTGCCACTATAATGCTCTGTCAAATCCGAAATAATGAACTTCGGATAGTCCAATTAAAATACGCTCCATCATCAGACCTCTACCTTCAAATTCATGGGAATCTCAGGGCTTAGTCGTAAAAAAGTCCTCTGTACACACAACATGCAATGAATATAACATCAGTCATGGCCTGAATATTTTTCTAGGATAGAATTGCATAAATTAGCCTAAACGTAAGCTGTTATAATCTCAAGGTAGCTCGCGAACTCGCAAACACCCTGAGCACCATGAATGAATAGTGAATACTTCCCCTATGGAATAGTCCTATAGGAACTGCCACCAGAGCAAAACCATATGCCTTGCTAAAAGTTTTAATTTTTACTGAAAGAAAGATGTATATGCATATACACTCCCAGTGAAAGTCACAATCCCAACGACCTATAAAAAAAAATTGCGATACAAGCCAACAACAACGTACAAACGTCATAAACCTAACAACACTATGCTGCATTTGAAAGGACTCTCAGTCTCACGGCTTTTACTCTCAGATTCTCTTACTTCTCATCGGGCTTCCTTTCGGTGTGCCGTTGCGGGTGGTGTTTTGTTGTGTACACTCAAATATTTATCCCTAAATATTGTTATAAACACAACACCAGTGGCGTGGCGTGTAAACAATTAGTGTGGGGTTTGACAGATTGTCAGAAATGTCAACTTTTCACAGATTTTCTAACGAAATTGAATGAATTTTCTTCCGCCATTTTGTAAGCAGATAGTAAATCTACAGACATTATTTAGTGCACACTTTCCAAAGGGGAAATTGGTGAAAGTCCAAATAAGAAATAAAATTCAACAAAATGGGTGCTAGGACCACCCATAGCCTGTAAAATCGACTCTAAAAGCTCCACCTTTGCTTTGCATGCAGATGATTCCAAGGCACACACACACACACACACACCATACAGACCAATGATAGCTGAGGGCGCAGGGGGCTGCATTGGAATTGCCACCCCATCAACAGTGGGTTGGCTGCAGTTCGCTATTGTTGGCCAACATAAGAGAGTAGAGCGAACGCTCTCAGAAAATTCCTGAACGCGCGCACACTAAAATATTATGCTTTTGTCAAAACAGATACACAGAGCAGGGACATTGTGTTGGGCACGTGTACCATGGTCTAGCTCAATGTAGTAGTCAGTGCGTGGGGTTGAGTCGATTGTCGCTTGTCTCTGTTTGGCTTTATCGTTGGTTGTGGTGCATTTTTTTTTTCTAGCATAGAAAACGTCAGCAGTATGCCGGCTGTTCCTATTTAAACGCCTCTCCCGTGCACTTCTCTCTGTATATTTTTGGTTGCGTATACGCCCTGTAGCCCCAGCCCCATCGCATCGGAATGGGATCTATGGGACCATGCTGCTGGCACGAAAGGCTCAGCGCGTGGTAAACTTCTTGACGGTACTCTGTGCTTGATGTATGTACGTTTAGGTATGTATGCAGGGTAGTGGATGGCACCACATAGAGCACCATTAGCGGTGACCGTTTTACGCGAAGCACTCGCATTTGTGCTCAGTGCTAAATAGTGACGGTAGCGGTGTGTATATGACGAATATTTTCGCGTGCTCTCGCTCGCTCGCTCACTCTCCTCGTGTGGAAGACGATACAGTGTGTGCTTTTTTTTTCGTTTGTTTTTTGACATATGAAATAGTAAATAATAAACAACTGTTAATTTCCGTTAATTTTGTATGCCGTTGATTGCAGTTGTTGTTGTTCGTCGACGTCGTCGCGTACCAAATTAAGTGGGTGGAGAGAAGACTGCTTTCCGAAGAAACCACTTCGCGGCGCTAGGTTTATGCGGAAGCACGTCAAAGTTCCGGTTTCGGTTGAGTGCACGTTGCTTCGAATGATGGTGGTCGTGCGTTGGGAGTTTGTGTTGTTGTCTTTTATTGTACTACGGTATCACAACGAAGGATAAACATGTGCCACCTGCAATACGCAACTAGCAGTTAATGTGCTATATCCTTGCACTTGTGTAGGTGTGTGTCCATTTCCGTTTGTAGTCCCCTATTATTAGGTCTATATTTGTGAGTGACTGCCGTGGGGGAATATAAATACCTTGGACTTTATCGATGGGGAGAGGGCGTGAGGGATATCGCGTCAATTGGGTGCACTATACAAAAGGAAGTGCGTTTTATGCGTGAATTTGTAGTAGAGTTCAGTCGGTTTACTGGCATACTTTGAGGTCAACGTATAGTGGATGCGGTTTTTGTGCAACATCTGCATCGGCTGTCATACAGTGACGTGATTGTTTGTACCTGCGCGCACTCGAACTGTGCTGAACTTCTTCACTCGAAATTGAATTTGCATACTAAAATGTACCATCGTTTTTAAATTTGCTCAGGAATTTTGAAAACTCCTCGGGAAATATTCTTTATTTTTTTTTAATTGTAAGATCCTAGATAAAATATTGGACAAACCATATTTTCATTAGGATGGTAGCATTTGGCGATCGCCTAACATTTTGGGAGGTCAAATTAAATCTTTTGAAATATCACTGATTTAGCGGCTGATCCCATACACCACTGCACTCGTGATTCGAAAATTGTTACCGAGTCTATGGATCTGCGCAGCTGCACCAGTGTTCAACAGTGTTTTGGTTAGAGTTAAGGGAGAAAGATAACGTGTCAGAATGGAAATATAGATCTCCTCCAAAGTTGTTAGTTGTCATTTGAGCTATTGCAAGCCGACAAGTCAAGAAAACTTATTAATAATTGGTTTTAATAATCAACTCTCTAATGCACTTTACATTCAAAAATATTAGATCTGCATTATAGCTGTCAATTGTGTTAATAATATGGCAAATAGTTACTACAAGAGCCAGAGATTGCCGCGAAAGTTGAATCGTAATTTATTTGACCAGTTCAATGCAAATCTATACCCCGTTGAGATCGTCGTTGAATCTCGTCCTACGCACTCAAATTATACAAACTGCAACGAAAGTCTCTGATTATCTTCCTCACAAAACGTCTGCTTTCGACAAACTCTATGCTTCTGCACAATACAGCATTGCAGGACCGGAATGATCATTGGTACTGTGAGAGAGGGTAGATGCCTTTGGGTGTCTTAGCTTGAACAGAGTGATTCTGCGCTAGATTTCTGCGCCGAAGCCATTTTGCGACGTTGGTTAAGTCTTTAGCTGTAACTAATTCGTTTTGTACTCCTCAACATCTAGATCCATCTCGCATTTGAATACTTGCACATCACGTGTCACTGACCGCTCAATAAATCCTAATATCAATATCATCAGAATTATACACGTTGTTGACCGGATCGTTTCAAGATTGTTCTTCCGGTGTTGGCTGGTAAGTTTCGTGCCGCATGAAGGATATAATAAAAG